>CM055122.1:1083500943-1084100943 GCA_029206835.1 Rana muscosa | reverse complement strand
TATTTTTTTTAGGTTCACCGCAGGTTTTTATAGCGTCGGGTACCCCCATATATTACCTAATAAAGGTTTAACCCCTTGATCGCCCCCCCAGGTAACCCTTTCACCCCCTTTTGCCAGTGTCACTAAGCGATCGTTTTTCTGATCGCTGTCTTAGTGTCGGTGATGCCGATAGGTAGCCAGTTTTTTTTTTAGGTTCGCCACAGGTTTTTAAAGCGTCAGGTACCCCCATATATTACCTAATAAAGGTTTAACCCCTTGATCGCCCCCCCCAGCTAACCCTTTCACCCCCTTTTGCCAGTGTCACCAAGCGATCGTTTTTCTGATCGCTGTCTTAGTGTCGGTGATGCTGATAGGTAGCCAGTTATTTTTTTTCGATTCGCCGCAGGTTTTTATAGCGTCAGGTACCCCCATATATTACTTAATAAAGGTTTAACCCCTTGATCGCCCCCCAGCTAACCCTTCACCCCCTTTTGCCAGTGTCACCAAGCGATCGTTTTTCTGATCGCTGTCTTAGTGTCAGTGATGCCGATAGGTAGCCAGTTATTTTTTTTAGGTTCGCCGCAGGTTTTTATAGCGTCAGGTACCCCCATATATTACCTAATAAAGGTTTAACCCCCTGATTGCCCCTAGTTAACCCTTTCACCAGTGATCACCATATAAGTGTTACGGGTGACGCTGGTTAGTTAGTTTGCTTTTTATAGTGTCAGGGCACCCGCCGTATATAACCCAATAAAGGTTTAACCCCCTGATCGCCCGGCGGGTGATATCAATTAGGTTTTAGTGTCAGAGAGGGTCTGCGTCGCCCCAGGCAGCGTCAGGTTAGTGCCAGGAACGCTAACACCCACGCGTGAAGCATACACCTCCCTTAGTGGTATAGTATCTGAACAGATCAATATCTGATCTGATCAGATCTATACTAGCGTCCCCAGCAGTTTAGGGTTCCCAAAAACGCAGTGTTAGCGGGATCAGCCCAGATACCTGCTAGCACCTGCGTTTTGCCCCTCCGTCCAGCCCAGGCCACCCAAGTGCAGTATCGATCGATCACTGTCACTTACAAAACACAACACACATAACTGCAGCGTTCACAGAGACAGGCCTGATCCCTGTGACTCCAGTGCTGTAGGAGGTGATTTCACCACCACAGTTAAAAAAAAAAAGAGCATATATGCCGAAGCAGGGGGGCAGCAGGGGCGGAGGAGCGATTTTGCTCCTTTAGCCGCGTACATACAGTCAAAATTCCGACGGAGGCTTGCCCGTGGAAAAGTCTGACCGTGTGTACGCGGCATAACTTTTGCAGGAGGATGCCCCCATGCTTCGGCATATATAAATGGTGCATGTATGCCCATCATTAGAAGTGGCTGAATGAAGGGAGGTATTCTAATGGTGGGCATACCCACCGATCAATCTCTTTTTTTCATTCAGCCAACAGGCTGCATGAAAAAAAAGATTACAATAGTTAAGTTGCTGGACTTTGGGTATACCAGATTGATGCCTGCGGGTTTAGGTATCATCTTGGTATCATTCTTTTCAGCCAGCGGCCGACTTTCATGTAAAAGCAATCCTAGCGGCTAATTAGCCTCTGGACTGCTTTTACAAGCAATGGGAGGGAATGTCCCCCCCCCCCGGATATAAAAAGCGCCATTGGGAAATTGGGAAAGCATTTTATCACACCGATCTTGGTGTGGTCAGATGCTTTGAGGGCAGAGGAAAGATCTAGGGTCCAATAGACCCCAGTTTAAAAAAAAAAAAAGAAGAGTACTTGTCACTACCTATTGCTATCATAGGGGATATTTACATTCCCTGAGATAACAATAAAAATGATAAAAAAAAAAAAAAAATTGGGAAAGAACAGTTTAAAAATAAAATAAAAAAGCAAAATTAATAATAATAAAAAAAAAAGGCACCCCTGTCCCGCCCTGCTCTTGCGCAATGGCGAACGCAAGCGTCGGTCTGGCGTCATATGTAAACAGCAATTGCATCATGCATGTGAGGTATCACCGCGAAGGTCAGATCGAGGGCAGTCATTTTAGCAGTAGACCTCCTCTGTAAATCTAACGTGGTACCCTGTAAAGGCTTTTAAAGGCTTTTAAAAATGTATGTAGTTTGTCGCCACTGCGTGTTTGTGCGAAATTTTAAAGCATGTCGTGTTTTGTATCTATGTACTCGGCCTAAGATCATCTTTTTTATTTCATCAAACATTTGGGCAATATAGTGTGTTTTAGTGCATTCAAATTAAAAAAATGTATTTTTTCCCCAAAAAATGCGTTTGAAAAATCGCTGCGCAAATACTGTGTGGAAAAAAAAAAATGCAACACCCACCATTTTAATCTGTAGGGCCTTTGCTTTAAAAAAATATATAATGTTTGGGGGTTCAACATAATTTTCTTGCAAAAAAAAAAATATGTTTTCATGTAAACAAAAAGTGGCAGAAAGGGCTTTGTCTTCAAGTGGTTAGAAGAGTGGATGTAAGCTTCCTAATGTTGTGTATAAAATGCCAGGACAGTTCAAAACCCCCCCAAATGACCCCATTTTGGAAAGCAGACACCCCAAGCTATATACTGAGAGGCATGTCGAGTCCATGGAATATTTTATATGTTGACACAAGTTGCGGAAAAAAGACAATTTATTTTTTATTTATTTATTTTTTGCACAAAGTTGTCACTAAATGATATATTGCTCAAACATGCCATGGGCATATGTGGAATTACACCCCAAAATACATTCTGTTGCTTCTCCTGAGTACAGGGATACCACATGTGTGAGACTTTTTGGGAGCCTAGCCGCGTACGGGACCCCAAAAACCAAGCACCGCCTTCAGGCTTTCTAAGGGTATAAATTTTTGATTTCACTCCTCACTGCCTATCACAGTTTCGGAGGCCATGGAATGCCCAGATGGCACAAAACCCACCCAAATGACCCCATTTTGGAAAGTAGACACCCCAAGCTATTTGCTGAGAGGTATGGTGAGTATTTTGCAGATCTCGCTTTTTGTAACAAAGTTTTGAAAATGTAAAAAAAAAAAAAAAAAACGTTTATTTCTTCATTTTCAAAAACAAATGAGAGCTGTAAAATACTCACCATGCCTCTCAGCAAATAGCTTGGGGTGTCTACTTTCCAAAATGGGGTCCTTTGGGGGGGGGTCTGTGCTATTTTGGCATTTTATGGCCTTCGAAACTGTGATAGGTAGTGAGGAGTGAAATCAAAAATTTGTGCCCTTAGAAATCCTTAAGGCGGTGCTTGGTTTTCAGGGTCCCGTATGCGGCTAGGCTCCTAAAAAGTCCCACACATGTGGTATCCCCGTACTCAGGAGAAGCAGCAAAACTGTCTTTTCAGTCTTTTTCCATTTATATCGCAAAAAAAAATAAAAAATCGCAGAGGCAATCAAATACCATTAAAAGAGACCTGGGACGCCTCCAAGGCTCACAGCAGGGGTCAGTATATCTCGGCTGTGGCGGCGGTAGAGGCGGAACTGGGAGACGGGGTATCTGACCTGCAGCGTAGGGTGGATGAGGCGATGAATCAGTATTCAGCCTCGCCGACGGTTTCCAATTTTGAACACCTGTCATCGCTTAGGCGAGAACTACATCTCTATGTTACAGATGCCACTAGTCTTGGTATACAGGGTAGCAGACAGGCATACTTTGAACATGGAGACAAAAATAGCAAACTGCTGGCGATGCTAGCGCAGCAGGACAGGCCCTCAGCGGTTATATCGGAGATCCTTACGGCAGATGGCGCTTTAGCCACCTCTCAGGAGGATATTCTGTCTGCATTCAACACTTTCTACACTTCTCTTTATGTCTCTTCACTTCCTGACGGGTTTGATCCTGCGCCTATGATCTCCCTGCTGGACACATTGGCCCTGGGGTGGCTCTCTGACACGGAGAGGCAACTCCTTGTCTCGGAGATCACCCCAGAAGAAGTCACACTGGCCATTAAATCTTTTCCGGCAGGAAAAACCCCAGGGCCGGACGGCCTGCCCATTGAGTACTATAGGGCCCACGCAGAATTGCTCGCCCCTAAACTAGCTCAGATGTTTCAAGCTTGCTTGAATCAAGACTCCTTGCCGCCCTCTATGAGAGAAGCCCATGTGGTTCTAATTCCTAAGCCTAATAGAGACCCTAAGTTCTGCACCTCATACAGGCCAATTGCACTTCTCAACTGTGACCTTAAAATTTTGACCAAGTTACTGGCCACTAGACTCAATCAAATGACACACTATCAAAGATAAAGTCCCTGATTGACCCCGACCAAACGGGCTTCATGCCCGGTAGATCTACAGACATTAATATACGCAGATTATTCACTAATATTCATGCCCCCCATACTAACCAGGGTACTAGAACCATTGCCACCTTGGATATAGAGAAGGCATTCGACACAGTGGAATGGGTCTATCTGTGGGAGGTGCTTAGACGAATGGGGTTCCCGTTAAAATTTATAGGCTGGATACGCACACTTTACACTGGTCCTACGGCACGCATTAAGCTGAATGGCTCCTTGTCTCCTCCGTTCTCCCTGCAGAGGGGCACCAGACAGGGATGCCCTCTCTCCCCGGCTCTGTTCGCCCTGGCCGTGGAGCCTATTGCTGAGGCCCTTAGGAGCTCGGCGGAGGTCCGTGGTCTTCGGGTGGGCTGGCTGGAGGAGAGAGTGGCTTTATACGCGGACGATATGCTCCTGTTCCTGAATGACGCTGGTGACTCTCTGCGGGGCGCACTTGGTATCATGGATGCCTTCGCCGCCTTCACGGGGCTGAAGGTGAACTGGCACAAGTCGCAATTGTTCCCAGTGGATGCGGGGGCCCGGTCCTCCTCGCCCTCCTCTCTCCCGCTTCAGTGGGTTGAGCAGTTCACCTACTTGGGAATTCTTATCTCAAGGGAGACTGGGGATTTTGTGCGGCTAAATCTCGACCCTGTCCTGGTGACCATTAAAGCCAAACTTAAGGCGTGGAGTAACCTCCCCCTTTCTCTCATCGGGCGTATTAACCTGATTAAAATGAAAGTCCTTCCTAAACTCACATATATTTTTCGGAACTCCCCTCACTGGCTGACTAAAGTCTTCTTTAATTCCCTCAGGCAACTCTTCCTCTCCTTTATTTGGGGGGGCAGGCCACCTAGATTCAAATATTCCACCTTGACCAGGCCTGTGGATAGTGGCGGCTTGGCTCTCCCTGATTGTTACAAGTATTATTTGGCCACTCAGCTTGTGACCGCCCACTGGTGGCTGAGACCGGACCTGACCAACTCCGTGACGGTACTGGAGGCAGCCATAGTGGGGTCCCTGGAGGCACTGGAGGGACTGCTATTCAGGGGCCAAAAATGCCTCACAATCTCACCCCTTCCATGCGTACCACTATGCGGGCATGGAAGGCGGGTGAGGCACTAAGGGCACCCCAGCCGAACTCTTGGTCTCCTCACACCCCCCTGTGGCTGAATCCCAACCTATCACAATTCCACACTATCCCCGATCCGCAGGCCTGGGCCAAGTATAAAATACTGACCCTCAAACATATCATCACCAACGGAGATCTCACTCCCTTTCACACTTTATGTGCTAAATTCAACGTACCTGACCGAGCCCACTTTAGATATCTCCAAATTGCACATGCCTTCAGGTGCCAATTTTTGGGTAGGCCAGTCGAACTGGCATACTCAGAGTTGGAATCTACTATCCGGGTGAAAGACCTGGAGAAACCCGCGTCTCAGATTTATGGATCCCTGCTGGTTGCTGCTATCCCCGAGCTGTCTTCCCTCCGCAGGAAATGGGTGGAGGACATACCGGGGCTGGACGCGGACGACTGGAGGGAGGTTTGGGATTATCCCTTCTCCCCTCTTATCTCAGCAAGGGACAAATTAGTCCAATATAAAATTGTCCACAGGGCTCACTACACGCCTCACAGGCTGCACCAGATGTCACCGGAGCATTCTCCGGAGTGCTGGCGCTGCTCCTACCGGCCAGGGGGTTTCTTCCATATTTTCTGGGCTTGCCCAGCAATTGTACAGTATTGGAGTGAAGTGCTGCGGGTGATCAATAAGGCCACCGGGACTTGCGTCCCATGCGAGCCCATACACTGTTTGCTAGGACTGGTTGACCAACTGCCAATACTCAGAGCCAGAAAAACACTCATATCCCTGTTGTTGTATTATGCGCGCAAAGCCATTACAATGAATTGGAAACAATCGTCTCCCCCCTCTGTTAAATTTTGGAAAAACGTAATTAATGCCAGTTTGCCTCTATATAGAGCCACGTACTTGTCTAGAGGTTGTCCGCACAAATTTGAAAAGGTATGGAACTGTTGGTTGGATGACAGAAGCACGGCAAGTGATACAGTGACCACTGTCTAGACTTCTATTGTATCATTGAAATATCGATCTATTAACCCAAATAATGTTTCCAGGCTACCTTCCTCTATCAATACCACTTTGAAGCATGACGTATATTGAATGAACCCTCTCCCCAAGCTTGGGGTTGTAGTATAGACTAAGTTAAGTTCTTTGTTATTTGTCGCCCTGTGACGGTCTGATGCCGAAACAGGGCAATGGCCCCTGCGTGGGCAGCTGTTGTGCCTAGGTGTGGGCAAAATGTGTGTATGTTTTATAAAAATTCAATAAAAAGATTTAAAAAAAAAAAAAAAAAATACCATTAAAAGAAAGCTCTATTTGTGTGCAAATTTCGTTTGGGTACAACATTGCATGTCCGCACAATTTCCAGTTAAAGCAGCGCAGTGCCAAATTGTGAAATCACCTCCGGTCATTAAGCTGCATAATGGTCCGGGGCTTAAGTGGTTAAGGTCACACAGGTACACAGTTGAAGCCAAACTCCAGGGGTATGTTGAAGGTAGCTTTGAGACTCAATCTGACTTAGCTCCTCATCTCAGGCTGTGATCTAGCAACCAAACATTGGGAGCTTACTCCCTTAAATTGGCTGTTTTGCTGGCTGCAGACTGAACTATCTATTAGCAAAGAAAGATATAGAGGTAAAATTGCTAATTGTAACACACGATCAGAAATTCCGACAAGAAAACCCTGGATCTTTTTCCAACGGAATGTTGGCTCAAACTTGTGTTGCATACACACGGTCACACAAAATTCCGACTGTCAAGAACGCGGTGACGTACAAGATGTACAACGAGCCAAGATCAATGAAGTTCAATAGGCAGTTCGGCTCTTCTGCTTGATTCTGAGCATGCATGGTTTTTTGTGCGCCGGAATTGCATACAGACGATCGGAATTTCCGACAAGAACTTTTCTTGTCAGAAAAATTGAGAACCAGCTCTCAAATTTTTGTTGTCGGAAATTCCGACAGAAAAAGTCAGATGGAGCCTACACTCGGTCGGAATTTCCGACCAAAAGCTCACATCAAACTTTTCTTGTCGGAAATTCCGATCGTGTGTACGTGGCATAACTTTCCCCTGGAACATATGCCTAAGGAACAAGGCATAAGCAAGTGAAGTCAGATTAATACCACACATCACTTCACCACTATTTACTTTTTTTCTGTAGATCTCCAATGACACACAATACTTTATCTGATCTTTTCCAGGACAAAATAATTTTGGGCATGTAACCACAATCAAATGCCTTCATTAAGCCTCTTCAATAACTTTACTTCTAATAAATTATGAGCATTGCGCCACTGGTAACATGGCCATTGCTGTACGAGTAAACCTTTTCAACATATCTTGCTGTTCAAAAAATAAATGGAAAAGAAAAGCCTCATGAAGGGACTTTTACAAGTTAGTGTAAAAGAAAAAAAAACACATCTACTATAACAACAACAGTGAAAGAATAGATTTCATTATGAAGCCTGCAGTGGAAGAAACAATGAGTCAGATTGGCTGCTTCTGGAAATAGGCCAGTGCCTAGGATAGTATCACACAGTGCTCGCCACTAAGGCCTAACATGTGTTCAAACACTTAAAAAACGAGGAAGCAACATACGTAAAATAGAGGTTCCTGTTTGGTTTCCTGAATAAGCATGAGGGACACTTGGGTAATGACAGCGACCAGCTGAGCGTTGCTGACGTCAAAATGCCCATGTGACTTTTCTTAAATATTTTCTATTTTTTGATTCTGCTACTCATAACCTTAGCCCAAGATGCCGACCACAGTAACCAATTACTTTTGGATATGAAAGGGCATGTGACTGCGCTTGTGCTCTGTGATTGGCCCAGAACTGCCACATGAGGTAATGGAGAGTTTTCATGCTTGAAACTAAAGCAACATAGGAAGATGTACACAGCTGGAGAGAAAGGCATGAATCGGTTGCTTTGCCCTCCATGGGAAAAGCATAGCTTCACATTAATATGGCAATCAAGAGACTTTTAAGCATAGCCCTGGGAAAATATAAAACAAACTTTAAATTTAGCTACGTATTCCTTCAAAAGTCATGTGAAACCTTTTCAGTTCATCTAGAACAGGGGTCTCCAAACTATGGCATTCCAGTGGGTCAGGAACTACAATTCCCATCATGCCTAGTCATGTCTGTGAATGTGAATGAGTTTTACAATGCCTCATTGGACGCGTAGCTCCGCAACAGCTGGAGGGCCATAGTTTGTGGATCCCTGATCTAGAGCAGGGGTCTCGAAACTTTCTAAACAAAGGGCCAGTTTACTGTGCTTCAGATTTTAGGGGGGCCAGTCTGTGGTCAATGGAAGCAGAAAATGTCACAGCATCAGTGGGAATAAACAATGTCCCATCTTTAGTATTAGGGGAATTATTAGTGCCCCATCGTTGGCGTCAGTGGGGGGAATAGTGCCCCATTGTTGGTGTCAGTGGGAGGAATAGTGCCCCCATCCTCATCATTGGTGTCAGTGGGAGGATAAGTGCCCCATCATTGGTGTAATTGGATAACAATAGTGCCCTATCATTGGTGTCAGTGGGAGGAAGAGTGTCCCATCATTGATGTCATTGGAAAATAAAATTGTGCCCCATTATTGGTGGCAGTGGGTAGAATAGTGCCCCATTATTGATAGCAGTGCAAGAATTATAGCCCTATTGTTGGTGTGAGTAGAAGGAATAGTGCCTAAGGCAAGCACAGAGCTGCATTCGGCCCCTGGGCTGCAGTTTGGAGACCACTGATCTAGAGTGATTAGGTGGTTTACAGGAGGAAGAGCTGTCAGAATAAGTGCAACCAGCTTGCTGATGTTCATTAGAACGCCATAAGAAAAGCAGGAGGTGAAACATAAGCACATATACTGCCCAGCTGCTGACTCTGAAAAGCGTTGTCACTCTCCATGGTAGGTATACAGAATAATTCTGCGCTGCCCTTATAGATAAGCTGCTAACACAAGACAAATAGCAGAAAAATGGGGACAAAAAGTGTAACGCTAATCAAAATGTATGAATGCTTGAAAACATAAATTAATATAGTGCTCAAATCTCAAATGTGACAAAAGAAAAAAATAATGAATGAATAAATGAATGTCCAATTAAATACAAATTTAGTGTCCATATGTAGAAGATTCAAGAAGTGCAAAAAATACACAAATGTCTATCCTTAGAGTGATCCAACTTGAGTAGTGACTCAATCCAAGACTAAAGCCCTGTACACACGATCTGGCTTTTTTTCCATCGGATAAATTTAAAACATGTTCTATTTTTAATCACCGATGGAAAAAAGACAGATGGGGCCCCATACACGATCAGTTTGTCCGATGAAAACAGTCCATCGGACTGTTTTCATCGGTAAAACCGATTGTGTGTACAGGGCTTAAGTGATAAATTCAAAATTGAAGTGCTGAAAGTGAACAATTATTGAAGTGGCTTGAAGTGAAAAAAAACACCACAGATAGGTAAGGGGCTTACCAGAATGTTTGAACCCAGGAAAGCATACGCTCAAATGGGTCAAACGGGCTTTATGTGCTGGAACCAGGACAATCCTGTGTGTTTCTCCAATTGTTGTTTTGAGAGTGACCAAACGCCAGCAGGATGGAATATGCCACAGAAGAAGATAGCAGATTAACTGGTGATCTCACAGGGCCCTGTGAGATCACCTGTTAATCGACTATCTTCTTGTCCTGGTTCCATCGTGGTTTCAGCACATAAAGCCCCTTTGACCCATTTGAGCGTATGCTTTCCTGGGTTCAAACATTCTGGTAAGCCCCTTACCTATCGGTGGTGTTTTTTTTCACTTCAATAATTGTTCACTTTCAGCACTTCGATTTTGAATGTATCACTAAAGCCTCGTACACATGACCGAGAATCTCGTCAAGAAAAAACACGTTGTTTTTCTTGACGAGATTCTTGGACAAGAAACTTGTCCCGGCCGAATGTACAGACGCTCCATTCAAAGAACCTGCGGTTCTTTGAATGGAGCGAACGCGGTGACGTCATCGACTACGACGAGCGTGCGCTCGTCACATTCGATGCCGTTGCCGCCATCTTGCTACACCCTACCTATGCCTAGGAAGCTACCGCGCATGCGTCAAAGTCATTTCGAGCATGCGCGGGCTTCCCGGAGGACAGGTAAGTGTACACACACACACACTTTTCTCGTCGAGAAACATGCTGACAAGAATCTCGACAAAAAAAATAGAGAGCAGGTTCTCTATTTTTCTCGTCGAGTTTCTTGTCGGTTTTCTTGACGAGAAACATGATAGCCGCGTACACACGACCGATTTACTCGGCAAGAAAGCTCTGCCAGCAAGTTTCTTGCTGGTTCTTGCCGAGAAACTCGGTCGTGTGTACGAGGCTTAAGTCTTGGATTGAGTCACTACTCAAGTTGGATCACTCTAAGGATAGACATTTGTGTATTTTTTGCACTTCTTGAATCTTCTACATATGAACACTTAATTTGTATTCATGTGGACATTCATTCATTCATTATTTTTTTCTTTTGTCACATTTGAGATTTGAGCACCATATTAATTTATGTTTTCAGGCATTCATGCATTTTGATTAGCGCTACACTTTTTGTCCCCACTCTCCATGGTAGACAAAACAATACCACTGCACCAATGGCTGCATCACATAAGTATGTGCATTGCCTTAAAAATTAAAAGGGTGTACATAATATTTTGGTGGTCATTCCTCTCTAACTAATAAAAAAGATGCAAAGAACAATCGTGTTCTGTATTTCATGGCAACCAATCAGATCAGCTTTCAAAATAGTTAGAACACTTTTAACGTTTCTTTGTTTAGTACTATGGATTAAACACACATTATTATATAAAGAATATGTCAAAAACTTGCCTCAAATGTTGTTACTGCTAATTGGGATAAACCATCCACATATGGTCCCAACACTTTGTGTTCCCGAACTTTAAGGGAATGTCGACTTCTGTAAGAAAGCATATATCAGGTAAATAATTAAACTTCATTATAGTAATACATAAATGAATACAAATAAACATATGTAACAAAGAGAGTTACATTATATTAGCAAATTACACATTCATACTTATCGGACAAGGTTGGTACAGGAGGTAAGGACTCAAGAAGTCCTTTTGCACCAAGTGACTTTAATCTGTACAAATTTAGGAGAATTACCCTTTTAAAAAGTATTACAAAAGTGTTTTTCATTTTTTTTTTATATACAGTAGTAAATCTTAACATTCCTGGGCACAAGAGGGATCATGATTGCCACAATTAAATATCTGCAAGGCTGAGCTTTGCATTTAGATTATGCTGTCCTTCATTTCAGCTGCCAGTACAACAATTCACAGGTCAGGTTTCCTGAGCGAATGAGATACTTTTTTGTTCTGAGACTTCCAGTAATTGTCCGCATTGTCCGGTGGGTTGCAGACACTAAAGACTGCACTACTGTCACATACTTCTGTGCTACATTGAGTGTGACAAGCTATCTGAAGGGATTCCCTGTTGCTAAAGCCTAGTACACCTAGGCCGAATGTCGGGAGACATTGGGCGGGTAAAAAAAAAAAAAAAACCTGTGTGTATATCGGTCGAAGAAAACTCACCAGGCTTTAGTGTATAGAATGACCAAACCTGTTCACAGGAGTTATGGATTTGGTAATTGTTGGGGCTTTTCCACCACCTCCTGTAACGTGTATCTTCTGGCTCTTAAGCTCAGCTGTTTAAAATAAAATGTTTAGGCCTTCTTTTTTTTTTTGCTCCCCCCTCTTTTTCCTCCCCTTTTTATTATCTCCTACCTCTGCTTTCTACCTGCCTTCTCTTTCTCCAGCTTTTTTCTTCTTTTTCTTACTCTCTTCCACTTACTGTATATTTAAAATGTATGCAATGTTCCAATGTACAGTGGATTCGCTCTGGGCCTGGTGGCGATCCCATTTTGGGATCCTTAGCCGGGGCCTCTCTCTAGCAGGTCAGACTCATGCATGACTGGTTATGTATAACCTGTTCCCTTTGGGGCTGGGGCGGAATTAATGTAGGCCATTTATATGTTTTCTGTTCTTATTTTTTTTTTATAACTGACCAGATTGGTCTATTCACCATACCTCTCTGACCTATGTTGTTGTAATGGAATTTGGACTCTGTTAGTTCTGTTTTGTATTTCCACTATGTTGTATATGGTCACTTGTATAACTTGTAAATTGTCTTTTTCACTTAAAATATAATAAAATGTTTAGGCCTCACACAAGCGTAGGACATTAAGTTCTGGCGTTTCTCCTTCTCCCAGGAGTTGCATACAGCCATGTCGGTACTCAGGAAAACCTGCATATTGCATAGTACTTTCTGGGTTTGGAAAATACAACCGTTTGCTATAAGCTATAAGCAGGCTGACACAAGCACCAGCGTATACCTGTGTAGAGCCATACGCAGCACTTTATGCAAGGATGGCCATACGCAGTTGCCTGGGATTCCTAGGTGTAGGAAAAAAGCCAGGATTTTTCTTTGTACACCCCTAATATACCGTATGAATGGTGCCTAATGCAGAGGCAGCCTATTTCATGCCTAGGTAAGCTATTTTGTTTATAAATTGAAAAAATAAATTGTAATTGAAAATTCCAGCATTATACACACCATAACTTTATGCAATGGAGCTATCCAGATAACAAAATAAAACAATTGCTATATAAAAGTGCATTGTAAGTTCAGCAGCCAAGAAAGATGAAGGTAGCCCTGTGACAGCAGACCTTGGAGTATAGTGGGAACAGTAAAGGAAAGCAGCAACAAAAGAGCCGAAGGGCAGTGGAACAGAGCAGGAACTCTGAGAAAGAGAAGTGTAGTGTGAAAGCAGGTAGTCTGCTTAGCCCTCAGTTTGCCCTATACTTTCTATAAACTCCTTTCATAATGATATTGTATGCATAAGATGGATTTAATAAATGATATTATTGAATAGATTCACTTCTTGAAATCCTGACCTTCAGTTGCTCTATAAAAATAAAAATCTGGAACAGGGAGAGAAGCAGTATTTCAACTGGTTAGAAAGGAAAACAAGGCTCAAGCCTCGTACACACGACCGAGTTTCTCGTCGTTAAAAACATGTTGTTTTTCTGGACGAGATTCTTGTTAACCTTGACGAGTTTCTCGTCAAGCTTTCCATGCGTACACACTGACAATTCCAAATCTCGTTGTTGTTCTGCGCGGCCACGTCCAGCACGTACGACGGCAGTATAAAGGGGAAGATCGATTTTAATGGCACCACCCCTTGGGCTGCTTTTGCTGATCTCGTGTTACCGTGTGTGAAGTAAAAGTTTGGGAAGAGACGATTCGCGCTTTCCAGTCTTCGTGCTTTCAGTTCGTTTTAGCGTGACGAATGTGCTATCTCCTTTACGAAGGCTTGTTTTACCAGAAGATGCGCTCCCGTCTCATACTTGATTCTGAGCATGCACGCTTTTTGAAGAGTCATAAAAGCATACACACGAACCATTTTCTCGTCGCAAAACAGGCTGACGAGAAACACGACGAGAAAATCTAGAATCCGGACGAGAAAATAGAGAGCAGGTTCTCTATTTTTCTCGTCGAGATTCACGGCAGTTTTCTCGTCGTAAAACCATACACACGAACGGTTTTCTCGACAATAAAGCTCTCTCTGCACTTTTCTTGTCGGATTTGGACGAGAAATTCGGTCGTGTGTACAAGGCTTCAGATCCAGTAAGTGGATGGAGAAGGAGGGCCATGAGAAGTGGGGTATGCGTTAGTCGATAGGAGCAGAAAAATTATGCGTACGCGTCCCTCAGTTAGAAGTAAACAACGAGGCTAAGGACCCATGTACACTGCTGCTGCTAAACGGACGTTCAGAGGCAGTTGGACACTTTTTTTAACTGCCTCTAAACTCATTCAATGTTATCTTATGTGTACATGTACACAGGTTAGTTTACTGTTGTTTTCAGGCAGTTGCGTTTATAGGCCTTTTTTTTAAGGCAACAAAATGAGTTCAGACGCAGAAGTTTCCAACGCTTCAGACGCCAAACGCAGCTAAACGTAGTAACCCGCACTTAGCCACATTTCGTTTATAGGCGTTTTTCGTTTTTGGTCATTTAAAAAAATAAAAAATAAAAAAATAAAAATTTTCAACTGCTTCTAGACGCAAACGCTGCTAAACGCAGCATGTAAACGTGGCTAAACTGGCATTTTTAGACACTGGTTTCTAGCTGTCAAGTTAAATCGTTCAGGAAAAGTTGAACAACGTCCCGTGTACATGAAGCCTAACAGAGATCTCTCATTGACCTCCGGGCTTTAGAAATGCTGGGGATACCAAAAACACTTGCCCTAAGGTCTTTAAGTGATTACAAATTATAACACTTTGGATATTGTAAACTGTGTGGTGCTGCATTGTCTACTTTGATAATACACTGTATACAGTATACTGATACATGCACATTCATGTATATGTACATACATATACTGTAAACTAAACACATACAGACTCAATGCAGTTGAGTATATTTACACACACACACAGACTCACCATAGTTGAGAAACTCCCAGGACTTGACATGAGGAAGAGATACATTTATTGTGTATTGGACAATCAAAGACTTGTATCAGTTATCCTCTTCCATCTGTCAGGTCCTGCAAAGCCTCAACTATAGTGAGTTGGGTCATACTGTACATGTGTAGCACTTACGCAATTTATCCTTAATTTGTGCTGGCACCCTTATTTGACATTTAATTTATAATATATACACTATATACATTGCTTCTGTCTCTCTATCTAAGTCCAAGTCTGTGACATTGATAGATGTGATTGAAGTGAGAATTAATTTTACCTCTGCAGTGATACTAATCATACTCTCTAATATACTAACAGCCACCAGAGGGTAAATCTACATGTGAAATATAACCCTTTGGCCTCATGCACACTGCTCATATTTCTCCTCTCCTGAGCACGATGGTGATGGTTTTTTCTCTAACACAATGTCTCAAGCGCTGGGCCTTATGGGGGATCTCACTGTCCACTGCCCAGGGGCCAATCCAATGCAGCCGTCATTATAAGCACACACAGTGATGGAAATTGTAAATGGAAATTGAGACAGCGCTATTAGGATATGAGTGGTAACCATGAATCCTCCGGTAAACGGCACGTTTCGCACGCATGCACTTTGTCAAGTCGGACTTGACAAAGCGCATGCGTGTAAAAAGGCATCATCACGACAACGAGCTTCTGCCTTTCAAGCTGGTTTGATTGGCAGCTCCCTCCGATCCTGCTCTTCCGCCTCTGTGTTGCGGTGACTCCGGCTCAGTTTCCACGGCCCTGCACCAGCGGCTGGTTGTTGCATACTACGGTGGACAATTTCTATCTCCCTGCCCACCGGACCCAGCAGACGTTAGCCTACCAACATCCATCCACACCGGCTTGGTATCGTATCACCTACAATGGTTTTAACTTCCCTTGTTATAATAAATTATTTTTAGCCTTTACCATTGGCTTGACATTATATTACCGTATATACTCGAGTATAAGCCGAGTTTTTCAGCACATTTTTTTGTGCTGAAAATGCCCCCCCTCAGCTTATACTCGAGTCTGTGTCCATCTTCACCTTTCTGCGCCTGATCCGGGCCAGCCGTAGGTCCCCTGGACCCCAAACTTGGCACACATGTATCCCCAGTCTTTCTCTACAAGTGTGCAAAGGTTGTTGTCCGGGGGACCTACGGCCGGGGAGCACCGATTTTTCAAAGTCGGGCACCCCTTCCATAGACTCCCATGTTAAATGGTAATTTCTTCAGTGAATTTGGGGACCCAGTACCGGCTGGCCCTAGATCCCCTGGACCCCAATCTTGGCACACATGTAGCCCCACTCTTCATCTACAAGTGTGCAAAGTTTGTTGTCCAGGGGACACACAGTGAGGCACAGTGAGGCATGCACATGGACACAGTGAGGCAAAGTGAGGCACAGTGAGGCATGCAGATGGACAGTTTTTTTGTGGTAAAATTAGGTGCCTCGGCTTATATTCGGGTCGGCTTATACTTAAGTATATACGGTATGTTTTTTTTCTCTGCCTGTAAATGCTCCTCTTTTAATACACCCATAAACGCTTATGTGCATAGACACATAGACTAATATAGAGGCGCTTTAAAAAAAATGCCAAACGCCTATAAAAAGCAGCTTTTTTCAAGCTCAGTGTGCATGAGCGGTTTAAAATATAGAACAGCAAACATGGAAGATATTCTAGTTTTACAGGAAATCAGTTTTGGTTAAACAATATAACAATACTTAAATTTGAAGTCTGTAAAATTATAGTTCCCTTCGAAGAACAGCCAAAGCCGATTTCTTACATATTTTTATACCTTCAGCTGCAAGAATAGAATCCTGCAACAACGGTTCTCTCTACACCACTGGGCTACAAACACTCTAGAACTGGTAAGAATTCCTCAAGCAGCAGTTTGATATGACATGTATTAAGTTACTATATTCTATTAGAGAAATTTTGGTAAATAACTTGTATCATTACTAATTATAGCAAAGCAGCTGAGATGTATATAACAAGAGGTACTGTTAAAGTTTCCATGAGTCAGCTAGGAAAGAATTATGAAAGCATCTAAAATCGGTCAGGGTTAGTGAAGTTTATTACAAATTAGAAAAGCCAAAAAAAGGAAAACCACAATCTGAATACATCAGCAACAGAAAAATCATCAACACTCAGTTTACTATAACAAAATGCATTACTTTAAAATAGAAGATATTTCAACTCAATAAATTAGGGAAAGGTTTTTTTTTAATAAAGGATTATTTCTCAGCACTTATCAACTTATCACCAATTCCTTTGCTCTCGTTTTCATAAACGAGCTCTTGGCAGATCACTCAGATCAACCGGCAGAGATCTCCTCTACATCTCGGTGCCCAAGAAGATCCGGCGTGGTGGTCAAGCTTTCTCCCACCAGGGCGCCGTACTGTGGAATAGCCTCCCTGTCGAGCTCCCTACTATCCCGGTCTTCCGCGGGTTACTGAAGACTTGGCTTTTCATGCAAGCCTTTCCTGCGTAGCCTTTCTACTCCATCTTTTCTGCCGCTCTGTGCAGCTCCTGGTCTCTGGGTCCTCTTCTCCCAGGAACTCTGCTAAGTGCATCGGGACCCTTCGGGGTAAGACCACGCTATATTAAGATACCTCTCAACTCAACTCAACTTCCTTGGACTGTTAGCCACTCGATTTCACCAGACCAGGACCTAAACACAATGCAAATTCCTGCATATTCCATACAATCAATGGTTTGATAAGGTGGCACCGATGAGGTGGCACCAATGAGGTGGCACTGATGGGTACTGATGATGGTCACTGATAGGTGGCACTGATTAGCACTGATAGGCGGCACTGATGGGCACTGATATGTGGCACTGGTATGGGGCACTCATAGGCGGCACTGATGGGCACTAATAGACAGCACTGATGGGTACTTATGGGTGGCACTGATAGGTGGCACAGATGGGCACTGATAGGTGGGCACTGATGGGCACTGAGAGGTGGCACTGATAGACACTGAATGGTGGCACTGCTGATACTGATGGGTGGCATTGCTGGGCATCACATATTTTTTTTCGCCCATAATGTTGCTAGTCAGTGCCCATTTGTGGGCACTGATTGGCATCTATTGCGCTTATTTTTTAATATGCGGATGGCCATGGGGTACATACCTGGCCATCCACATGTTGCCCGCTTCCCTGGTGGTCATAGCGGCTTCCCTGGTGGTCCAGTGTGGGCATCCACGGGGGGGCTGCGCTGATAAACAATCAGCGCGAACCCCCCTGTCAGGAGAGCTACCGATCGGCTCTCCTCTACTCGCGTCTGTCAGACGCGAGTGAGGAAAAACCAATCAACGGCTCTTCCTGTTTACATCATGAGGGGGTGTACTCACTTTTGTGAGATACTGTATTTAATTTTAAATTTAATGTGATGATGTGCCTGCTTTCGAGAGAAAATCAGATTGAAGCGAGACTCCAAAGTCGACAAACCAGCGCGCATTTCATCGTCGATTTTAAGAAGTCTCTCTCTCTTTTTCGATTTGATTTCACCTGCAAAATCTCTCGCGGCACACTAGTGTACCATGGCACACAGTTTGAAAATCACAGCTTCAACCGCTTTTTTTCCTAGTTTTTATATCTGTTTTCATACTATATACGATTTTTGTTTTACAAATAAACATTTAATACATGACAAAGGATTTCCAGAGAACTATGGGCTATTGGAAGAGACAGTATTGCAGTAACCACGTGCCTTAAGGCTGGCTTTGTCTAACTGAAATTTTGACTTGAGCCACTTGAAAGAGTCACTACAATAAGGCAATTTGGTTCTATGTATAAACTGCAGCATAAGCTATGACGCTCTGCAAACACTCATTTATTTTTAATAGGCAATCTCTGGAAGACATGTGAAAAGGAGACCCTGCCTATGGGCTAAAACCAAAACCAAATATTAATACACAATATTTTATAGTTACCAGACTGAAAAATTTTTTTTTTTTTTTTTTTTTTTATTATTATTTCATTCCCGACTGTAAAAAAAATAATGAAATATGTACAACATCTATATGTTCCCCCTAAATAGGAAATGCTAACATTTATAAATTTAGGTGTGAAATACAACAATGAAAATATTAAACATTTTGCATTTGATTTAGCACTTACCCTTTAGGATCTAATAGATCTCGAACCTTCTCATTGTAAATTTCCATATAGGAGACTTCCACTTTGAAGGTCTGAGAGTCATTTTCCAACTCTGTAGCTCTCAGAAATAAAGCACAACAGAGTCGTGGGATAAGGCCAGGCTGATCTGCAGTCCCCATCATGGAGAAGGATTTTCCTGAACCTTTAATAAATATATACAATATAAAATATCAAGGATAAAAAAGTAGAATCAATTATACACAGATCACACATTAACAGAAATCTGTACTGAGCACCATACATTATACTGCATTGCTGAGCTCTTCAAAAGACTCAGTATGCAAATCAGGAGTTATTTTTTATTTTATTTATTTACAGTACAGTAAACAGGTACTTGTATAGCGCTGTAAATTTACACAGCGCTTTACACATATACAGTATACCCTATATTACCAAAAATATTGGGACGCCTGCCTTTACACGTACATGAACTTTAATAATATCCCAGTCTTAGTCCATAGGGTTCAATATTGCGTTGGCCCACCCTTTGCAGCTATAACAGCTTCAACTCTTCTGGGAAGGATGTCCACAAGGTTTAGAAATGTGTCTATAGGAATGTTTGACCATTCTTCCAGAAGCGCATATTTAGGTCAGGCTCTTCCCAGAAGAGTTGAAGCTGTTAATGCTGCAAAGGGTGGGCCAACTCAATATTAAACCCTAAACCCTAACACTAAAAGCCTCATACACACGACTGGTTTTCTCAGCAAGAAAACTGCTGGGAGAGCTTTCTTGCCGAGAAAACTGTGCGTGTGTATGAAGCTTTGAGGTTTCTCGTCGGGAAATCTGCCCAGAATCTCGACGAGAAAAATAGAGATCCTGCTCTCTATTTTCTCGTCAGGATTCTTGTCGGCCTGTTTCCCGACGAGAAACCAGAGCATGTGTATACTTACCTGCCTCCATGGAAACCCGCGCATGCTCGAAATGACGCATGCGCTGTAGCTTCCAAGGCATAGGTAGGGTGAAGCAAGATGGCGGCGACGGCATCGAATGTGACGAGCGCACGCTTGTCGTAGTCGATGACGTCACCGCGTTCATGCCATTCAAAAAAACGGCGGTTCTTTTTAATTGTACATGTGTACACTCGGCCGGCAAGAAAGCTTGCCAGGAATCTCGTCAGGAAAACTGACTGTTTTTTTCCTGACGAGAATCCCGGCCGTGTGTACTAGGCTTTAGACTGGGATGCCATTAAAGTTCATGTGCCTGTAAAGGCAGGCGTCGTTGTTGCTATCCCTCTTTTCATTAAGAAGTCCCCACTTAAACTTTGCAGTCCAGAATAGAGGACGCAGCACATTAGAGCACCATGTGACCACAGATTTAGGTGAGTAAACAGGGCTTATGGATTTTTTTTAATTTAAAGCAGAAGTAAACCCATCCAGTAAACAGTTTCATTTCCGGCACGTGCCGGAAATGTAACACTCCCATTGGTTTTGCTCTCAACCAAACTGTCAAACCATCCAATGGCTGGTGTCATAACTGATCACATGTGCAGCATCATGGCAGTTGTAGATTAAACAGAGGCAAAGATGGCAGCTTCCTTGGCTGAATACGATAGGGGGGTTTACTTACACTTTAACTCCAGGTGGGAGGTAACGGGTGGGGTGTAGAAAAAAGGCTACCCAGACATCAGCTTGAAAAATATTCCCTTTATGACACAAAAAAAGCCACTAATCATATTACACACAAAAAATATTACATACTATGGAAGTTTCTTTTTTTATTCTTCGTCACAGTTTTTATACATTTTGTACAATGTATGTTTACCCACCTGTTTGCCCATATGCAAAAATACAAGCATTGTATCCCTGAAAGGCATTATCAAGAATTCCTTCCCCAAGGCACTTGAAAACTTCTTCTTGACCTGCAAAATAATATAGCATTATAAAGCTGTGTAATATATTCTTTCCTGTGACACCAATAACATGCATTATGTCTTTCAAAAGCTGATAGAAAAGAACGGAATACAGAACAGTGCCTCTTTTTGTACGTGTGCCAACTATGGTCAATCACAGAGTGTCATTACTTCCTTTCCTCTTCCGACAGCTGAGATGAAAGTGTGACTGGCATACATTATGCAGCTACTGCACAGCATATAGTGCTGAGGAGGTGGAAAAATTATCACCGTCTGCATTAGGCATCTGATTTAGATCTGACCTACACAATGCTTTACCATCTCACCTACTGCTACACACTATCAATGACTGAAATAACTGCCAAGGATATATTTACCTTGACAATGTCATTCTTGTGTGACTGCATACCCAGTGTATTAACTAGAAGACTTATAAAGGGGAATTTATCAAGACTGAAGCAACAACCATAATCTGGAGCTGCTGTGCATGGCAACCAATTTGGTTTGGCTTTTTTATTTTCAAAGCCTAACTGAATAGGCTAAAAATAGAATGGTTGCCATTAGAGTTGCACAGTTACCGATACTCCTCCTCCGTGTCCTTCTCTGTGTCCTCCTCCGTCAAGTTCATCCACCCCAAACTCGCTCATTCATGTCTTTATAGACCTTGCTTTGTGCACTGGTCCAAATCATTTGGTGGAGGGGGGATTATGGTGTGGGGATGTTTTCAGGTGTTGGGCTTGGCCCCTTAGTTCCAGTGAAGGGAACTGTTAAGGCGTCAGCATACCAAGACATTTTGGACAATTTCCTGCTCCCAACTTTGTGGGAACAGTTTGGGAATGACCCCTTCCTATTCCAACATGACTGCGCAACAGTGCACAAAGCAAGCCTTTTCATTCACATCAGTGCCTAAACTCAGAAATGCGCTTCTGGAAGAATGGTCAAACATTCCCATAGACACACTCCTAAACCTTGTGGACAGCCTTCCCAGAAGAGTTGAAGCTGTTATACCGTGTTTACCCGAAAATAAGACCTACCCCGAAAATAGAACCTATCGTTATTTTCCAGGAGGGCTGCAATATAAGCCCTACCCCAAAAATAAGCCCTAGTTTAAAATGCTTGTAAAATCCTATAATCTGATCTATTACAGTAGTATATAATGTACAATGTGTGTGTTTCTGTAATATAATTGCGGGGAAGAGAGCTCCGGCGGGTCACGGAAGCGATGAGCGGCGCTATAACGAAGGTATTTGGCACAATTATATTACAGAAGCACACACATTGTACATTATATACTACTACTGAATTATAGGATTTTACAAGCATTTTAACTCGGTTCACACTGGGTATTCCTGACAGGCAGGGAGGGAGAGGGAAGGGGGAGAGAAGACAGCACATTACATAGTAAGACCTACCCCGAAAATAAGCCCTACTGTGTCTTTTGTTGCCAAATAATATAAGACCCGGGCTTATTTTCGGGGAAACACGGTAGCTGCAAAGGTTGGGCCAACTCAATATTAAACCCCACGGACTAAGACCATTAAAGTTCATGTGCATGTAAAGGCAGGCATACCAATACTTTTGGCAAATGATTGTTACAGGACAAATGTCTTATATACGGTATGCATTTGTAACATTTGATTGACTAATAACCCTCACACAAGGGTTACTTCTTATTGACAGTAGGTAATGTCCCTTGTGCTGATTTTTTTTTTCAATAACTCTTTAATTAAGCTAGGCTTTAATACCCAATGCAGCACTTACTAGTTAAACAAAGACTAAAACATTTGATTTCTTACTGGATGCATTACAGCAATAAATCCTGAGGATTCAATTGGGCTTTAAGCTCCTGCAGCTGAGACTTGACCACTGCATCCCTGTCAGGTCTCACCAGGCACTGACAGTAATACATTAGAAATTTAACAAGCGGGAGCTTTGATGTTTACAGTATTATACATTCACATTTCTGCCAAAGCCACCAGGTTACAAAGTTTATTAATCTAAGTGGACTGCCTAGTTTTGGGAAAAAAAACATCCTAGTTGGCTGTATTCTGTATTGACGGAGTTCTGTATCTTTTTTTTTTTTTCTTTGTAAGCTGAAAATTCTATCATGTGCTGCTTGCTAAAAAAAAAAGTAGAATCATGTATCCCACACCTTCACCTTTCTCGCCTTATCACAGCTGCATGGCCAACGAAGACTTTTCACAAATAAAAAGAAGGGCAGTACACCAAATAGAGAATCGCAAACATTTTCTAAGATCTCTGTGATAAAACATGTAGTAAACCACAGTTGTTTTCTGAAAACAAAACCTACAATGGTGGATGTAGGGATTAGAATGAAAGAGGAGTAGGATAAAGCCAGCCATACCTGGATCAAAGTTCAGTAATTTCAGCAGAAACCGACTCAATTCATGTATGGGCAGGCTGGTTGTACAGATTTTGATTTGTCGATGGACTTCTGTACAACCAGCCTGTTGGCAAACTTTTACACGATCAGCACTGCCACCTATAGCGGCCAATGCTGATCAGTGAATTCTGACACCAGGGAAGACTCCCCGCTGTCTGAACACAGTAACTCAGTGGGGAGGAAAGAAAAAATTTCTCCATTTCCCCATCCACACACTCAATGTGAATGGGGGAATCGAGTAATTTTTCCCGTTCAACCCAGTGGTTGAATGAAAAAAAAAAAAACAATGAATCATGCATGGGTCACTTAACTGTAATTGTGTCAAGAAGAAGAGTAAAATTCTTTACTGAAAAAATATGCAAGCAGCATAGGGTTATCTGGATATTTAGGGCCGGTTCACACTGCTGCGAATTCTTTTGCGAATTTGAGCCGTTGCGATCGCTTAAAATAACATTGTTTTCCATTAGTGCCGTTCACATCAGTGCGGTGCGAATCTAAACTGCGTGCAAAAAGGATCCTGTTTGATCCGTGTGGGATGCAAATTCAGCTCTATAGACTGCATTCCCTGAAATCGCGGCCGCGAATCGCGGCAAAATCGTGGCCGTAAAATCGCGTGATTTTGAAGTTGCAGTAGTGTGAACCGGCTCTAAAAGTGATTGTAAACTATCACCTTGTAATACAAACCCATTCCGTTTAAAATAGAAATGAAAGGAAAACATCTGTGTATGGCTACAAAAAAACATTTCCTCCATGAAGTAGTTTAATGTAAATTTACACACCATATTTAAACCAAATCTCTACATAGAATGCATTAAGATGAAAAACCTTCTGACTTTACAACCCCTTTAAGGCCAAACGGGCAAAATGCAATGGCTGTTTTACAGCTGTTATGTGTGGCATTTTAATAAAGAAAGACCGTTGGTTGATGTTATCCTGACTGCCGACCTTTCCCTTCAGTGATTCATGCTACACAGAGGCATTGGCAGCCTGCCAGTCTGAGTACTGGGTGGAGCTGGGAATTTGAGAAGGTGGAAGCTCTAATACACTTGTTTCCAAACATGTATGACAATCTACAATATATGATATACAGGTAATCCTGGGGCACCAACATCAAATGAAAGAATAGTCAGAGGTTAAGGCCCCATGCACACGAGACGCCGGTGCAAACTCTGCTGAACACACGTTTTTAAAGGCTAAAACCGGCGTTTAAAAACGCCCGTTTTGCCGCGATTTTAGCGGCGTTTTACCACGTTTGCGTCTATAGGCGTTTAGTTAAGAAACATCATAAGACCCTCCCTAAGCTCAAAAAACATTATTATTTAACCATTTCAGCCATTTTGGGAGACCAGCAGCTGAGAGAGCAGCAGTGTACTTGTATTTAGCGTATCACTTGCCACATCATCTGCCACAAGCTGTGGATTGTCCACTTGCCACGTCACCTGATACGTCACCTGGCCACCTCACCTGCCACAAGTTGTGAATTGTCCACTTGCCACGTCACCTGCCACGTCACCTGGCCACAAGTTGTGGATTGTCCACTGGCCACATCACCTGCCACAAGTTGTGGAATGTTCACTTGCCACGTCACCTGCCACGTCACCTGGCCACGTCACCTGCCACAATTTGTGGATTTCCACCTGCCACGTCACCTGGCCACAAGTTGTGGATTGTCCACTTGCCACGTCACCTGCCACATCACCTGCCATGTCACCTGGCCACGTCACATGCCACGTCACCTTGCCACGTCACCTGCCACAAGTTGTGGATTGTCCACTTGCCACGTCACCTGCCACGTCACCTGCCACAATTTGTGGGTTGTCCACCTGCCACGTCACCTGCCATGTCACCTGGCCACGTCACCTGGCCACGTTACCTGCCACAAGTTGTGGATTGTCTACTTGCCATGTCACATGCCACGTCACCTGCCACAATTTGTGGCTTTCCACCTGCCACGTCACCTGGCCACGTCACCTGGCACAAGTTGTGGATTGTCCACTTGCCACGTCACCTGCCACATCACCTGCCATGTCACCTGGCCACGTCACATGCCACGTCACCTGCCACAAGTTTTGGATTGTCCACTTGCCACGTCACCTGCCACAATTTGTGGATTGTCCACCTGCCACGTCACCTGCCATGTCACCTGGCCACGTCACCTGGCCACGTTACCTGCCACAAGTTGTGGATTGTCTACTTGCCACGTCACCTGGCCACGTCACCTGCCACAATTTGTGGATTTCCACCTGCCACGTCACCTGGCAACATCACCTGCCACAAGTTGTGGATTGTCCACTTGCCACGTCACCTGCCACAAGTTGTGGATTGTCTACAGTGCAATGCAAGCAATTACAGTTTTTTTTCATATTTTTTTGATGGTTTTTCATCATTTGCCATCATTTTTGAGATTTCTAATGTAAAAAAATAGGTCACCTTTAAAAACGCTAATAAACGAAATCGCGGCAAAACGCCGGTACCGCGTTTTGCCGCGTTTAGCGGCGTTTAGCCGCGTTTTGCGTCTGAAAAGTGGAAAACTTTTGCGTCTGAACCCATTTTTTTGCTTCTGGAAAAACGAGGTTAAACGCAACTGCCTAAAAACGGCAATAAACGAGACTGTGTGCATGGACACATAGGATAACATTGAATGGGTTCAGGAGCAGTTGAAAAAAGTGTCCAACTGCCTCTGAACGCGCGTTTAACAGCAAATAACAGCGTCTCGTGTGCATGGGGCCTAAAGGGCTTTGATGTTACAAATTATCTTTGTTTGTAACCCTGAATCTTGGTCCATGACTTATACATGTTGTAGTGCGGGTGCATATTGTATAAATAACCAATCATGAATGTAGCACCCTCTACCATAGTTAGATGCTAGAGTGAGGATTTTTGTGTGATAAGCTGCCAGGCAGGTAAATTTAGGCAGGCCTATGCTTCAGGCTAGGCCTGCATGTTTTGATCTGGGGGCAGGGAGTGGTTAGTGTAGCAGTGGGTGTGACCACCTGTGCTTCAGTTCTTGGGCGCCTCCCCTGCTTCCAGGGAGAATGTTCTGGAAGAGGGGCAGGGCTGAGGACTGGAGTGACAGGGAGTTCATGTTAGGAGCCCTGACCAATACCCAACTGGAATTGGCAGGAGGCAGGCCTCCCATATAAGCTCAGGTCCAGCCCACTGGAGGGGAGTTGTCGGATGAGAGACGTGGAGAATGGAGTGCTAAATAGCAGCAGGAGGCCATCCCCATCTGGGGGGGGGTGCGCCCTTGGCGGAGGAGCCCGGGAGAGCTGGGAGGGAGCCTCATCCTTACACGGTCATGGAGGAGATGTCCTGGAACAGAAGGGCTGGAGAAGCTATTGGAACACATGTCCAGTTAAGTTCTCCATCATGGACTCAGGGCAGGAGAAGGTCGGTGAGTGTGAAACAGTGGATTTCTGGAAGAGGCATGCCAGGGGAGCTGGGTGCAAGGCCAGAGGAGAGACTGTGGGGTTTTGTGTCAAATCGATGCGGCCTGTGGGCGCAGGATTTACAAGTCGGGCTAGCTGGGATCAGTATTCCACCAACTAAAGCAAGCTGCTGAACAACCAGGCCGCCGGGGAGGGGTACTGCAGACCCCTGGCCAGTTAACAAGTCAGCAAATAAAACCAGCATCTGGGATTATTCAGAGTGATCTCTTTTGGAAAGTGAAGATGATGGGACAGGAAGACTAAAAGTTTACAGTGGAAGTTTGTGCAGGAGGAGAGACGTCCTGGGAGCAACAGTCTGCAGGAGTTATGCAGGGGAAGTGACTGTAAATGTTAGAGTCCATCAGTTCTTCAAGGCTCAACCTATTCTACCAATTCTTTAAATATGATGGCAACGTAAACCGTTCTATGGGCATCCCATATTCCCTTTCCCCCAACCAAGTTATATCCCCTAATAAACAAAAACAAAACAACGCAAATGACTGTTCATTGTCTCTGAGATTGATGTATGGAAGTCTGGCAGCAGGGTGATATGGTGGATGTTAGTAACTAGTAGCAACCATCCGCTACATGTACATGTGAAACAATGTACATCACTCATCTATGCAATGTCCTAGGCTTTAAATCCACAGATTGTTTGCAGGCTTCCAATGATTGACATTTTTAGTGACATCGCTCTTATGCCACGTACACACGATCGGAATTTCCGTTGGAAAAACCTTGGATGGTTTTTCCGCCGGAATTCCGCTCAAGCTTGGCTTGCATACACACGGTCACTCAAAAGTTCTCTGAACTTTCGACCATCAAGAACGCGGTGACGTACAACACTACGACGAGCCGAAAAAATTAAGTTCAATACTTCCGAGCATGCGTGGAATTGTTTCCGAGCATGCGTAGGAATTTTGCGCGTTGGAATTGCTACAGATGATTGGAATTTACAATTGGAATTTTTTTGGTCGGGAAATTTGAGAACCAGCACTCAAATTTTTCTTCTCGGAAATTCCGACAGGAAAAGTGCGATGGAGCCTACACACGGTCGGAATTTTCGACGAAAAGCTCACATCGAACTTTTCTTGGCGGAAATTCCGACCGTGTGTACGCGGCATTAGTCAAACTGGCCCACGGTACAACAAGCTGCCCCAATGGATACTTGGGGTTTGCCTTACTGAAAAGCTACAGACAAGCATGAATTCAAAACAATTTAAGTGCGTAAAGGGTTAGTTCTTCTATGTAGTCACAATACGCAAATAGCATCACCCTAACCTAATCAGATTTTAAAACTATGCCCCCCACTTCTGCTAACATACCGGTTGGCCATTTCAGAAATGACAGAAGCCTGCCAAAAAAACTAAAATTGCTTTTCATGGCTCCATCATGTCTTCTAACTATGGCAAACCAGCCATTAGGACGAGTGACCCCCTAGTGCTACAGAAGAAAGAGCTGTCCTTTTTCTAAGGACTGCACATTGCTCCTTCCCTCTCCTGTGGCAGCTAATAAGCTCATCCGAGCCCTCACTATGCATGTGCAGTCCTCGCGAAACAGATGATGCCCCCTCTTGTAGGAGGTGCTTATCCCAATGACGTCTCCAATCTAGTAAGAAGATAGAACAGAGCCATGGAAAGTATTTTTCAGTGTTCCTGGCAAGATTCTGTTATTGCAAAAATGGCATTCAGGTATGTTAGCAGAAGAGAGGCATAGTTTTAACATCTGATTAGCTTAGGGTGATTTTATAGCAGGGGTCTCCAAACTTTCTAAACAAATGGCCGGTTTGATGAAGGCCTAAGGCCAAAACGCGTCAGTATTTTTGGATGATGTTACTGCTGTAATGCTTCAATAAATATTTTCTATGGAGAAGCTGTTGAGTTGCCGGCCTAAACTTTCTATGGATCACTTGTGAGCTTAATTAGCCAGAGCACCGACTGCTCTACACACCAACTATACTATGTAGCGGTAGAGCTTGGGTAAGTTTTCCTCTTGCTATACTATAGTAGGGGTCTCCAAACTTTCTAAACAAACGGACAGTTTATTGTCCATCAGACTTTAGGAGGGCAGGACTGTGGCCAGTGAGAGTGGACATTTTCCTGGCATCTGTGGGAATAAACATCACCACATTTGGTAATAGTGTCCCATGGTTGGTATCATACGGAGGTATAGTGCCCCATTTTTGGTGTCAGTGGGAGAAATGATGCCCCATTGTTGGTGTCTGATGGCAGAATAGTGTATATTATCAGTGGGAGGAATACAGCCCCAAGGGTCAGATAAAGGCAAGCAATAGGCCTCATCTGGTCCCCGGCTGCAGTTTGGAGACCACTGGTGTATAGTGACTGCAAAAAAAAATTGTTTTTAAAAAATGAGACTAACCCTTTAAAATAAACTTTCACTCAAACTGGGGCACAATTCCCCTAGTTCTGAGTACATAAACCAGAAAATGCTTTTGATGAAAACATCTAACTTGTATCATATGATGAAGGGTGAGTAGACAAGGAATGTTTTCAAAAATATTGGCTGCAATCCGAACCATAAAGCAAAATAAATATACTAGACAAACTCCACACAGCACACAACAAGATTTATTTGGATTTAGCTCATTACATGCTCTTTCTTCATGAACCAAGGAGGAAATATGAGGATGACTTATTTGCAGCGTGAGTCGGAAGGTCCAACCACGGTATAAGTAAAAGTGCTGACCAAAAATACCACACATGCTTATTACTGGTTTTATAGATCTCAGTGCAGTGAAAGTACAGCTGCAACGGCTTGAGGATTTGCAAAGTTTCAAAACACTATGAAAGCAGAGAGCTACAGTGAGGAGATGATTCGGACAGCCTGCTGAAAAAAAACACACAGAATCAAATATATGCTATTTAAAGTAGAATTAGGAAACATCTGCAACAAGACTGCAGGAGATTGGCAGCACTGAGATGCAACAAAGGATAGAATTTTTTTATGGAAATGACACACTATGCTTTAACAACCCTAACAGCATTCCGTTACAGTTTAAATCTACTTTAAATAGGTTTTCCACTTTCACAAAAAAAGTGGGGAATCCCTTGCTGGTGTAGCGCCCTGCTCCTGTTGACCAGGAGCTCGCATGTAAATTTAGTGGGTTATCTGTTCTGTACATAGTTCAGATTCAATATTATGGCTAAATTAGCCTCTGCTCTAGCATTGGCTGTGTTGTGTGCAGTTCCACACTTTCGCCTGTAGGTGTCGTTGTCACCACAGGCCAGTGATGGAAGAACAGGCTGAGGTGTATTGGGTGTCCCTTTCCCCAGAAACAGCCCAGTGGGAGTGGTCTACTGCTGTGCATTCTGGGAGAGGATACTTAAGGGGCAGACGCCATCTTTCTTGCTCTCTCATCTCATGGCCCGCCTGGCCTAAGGTATGTGACAACTCCTCTTCTGCCTCGGGGCTCTGCTGGCCCAAGGCCACGTGACTGCAAGTAGGCCCAGAAGCTGTCTGGGGCCTACTGGTTCAGAGGTGGTCCTGTGCTGTCTGTCCTGCGGGAAGAAGCCGAGCAATTGAAGGATCCGGGGGAGGACTCATCTTGGAGAGGACCAAGCGAAAGGCTGGTATCTCAAGAGGAGCCTGGTGACTCAATTGGAGGATGCATCCTAACCAATCTACCTCACAGTACTGCCGGATGGCTTAAAGGAACTTTTGATACTGTGTTGCTGTGTTCGCTACCATTACTAAATCCTGTGGCAGAGGATTGTTCAACTAACACTAAATCCTGTGCCAGAGGATTGTTCAACTATTATTCTCATCAAGTCTATGGCAGAGACTTTTGTCCGTGCATCATTCTGGCTGCTAGGTCAGTGAGCAAGATCCATTGACTGAAGTGTACTTGTCTCCAGGATCTCAAGTTCCTCAGTGATCTGCACAAGGTATCTGAACTTTCCCCTAACCCTCCATCCCTCTACTGCTCAAGATGTTTAATAAAAAGCATTGGAAAAAGAACTACATGACTGGTGCATATATCTTTGGGCACAAGGCCCAGTATAGACTACGTTTTTGACCTGGTGAACTGTGGGTAGGGGTGACGGCAAATGACCCAAAATAATAACCAGCAGCTCCTACGGGGGTAGTGCTACACTGGCTTGCTGAGTTTTTCTAGACTTCTTTTTTTCATAAAAAAGCTAACCCTCACAGTTAAAAGCAAGCTAATGGTTTATAAACAATTACGTAAAGGTATATATAAACCCCTAGCACTGTTTTCCTTTGTTTCCAGCCTAGCATCCTTTGTAAATGAGTGGACGCCTTACATAGACAATCCTTTCCATAGTGAAGGTGCCAGACATTCCCTCATCTTTCTATTTTTATGATTAGCTGTCCTTGTTATCACGGAAGAAAGACTGGAGCTCTGAGAGGTGTACAATGCACTGGGCAAAGGGTCTATGGTATAACACACATCTTTGCTAAACAAATACCAGAACAAGCCCATTTGACATCTATCCATTAGCACTGCCAAGACCAATGGAATCCTCCACTTTTTGGTCTCCCTTATTAAAGAGTTTCTCTTTAATAACTATTTAATAATTTATTATTTATAACTATTTATTTGACCATGTCCTGTTCAGACTGATTCTAAATGGGAGGGTCTGGTTTATTATATTCACCTTAGTGTTCAGATGAGAAAAGTTGGAGTTTCTGCATTCCTTTGGAAGTATTTAATGTGATTTAAAAAAAACAAATATGGTATACTTACCTGCTCTGTGCAATGCTTTTGCACAAAGCAGTCCTGATTGTCCTCTTTTTGGGATCCTCCCTTCTGGGTACCCCATAGCAAGCCACTTCTCCCCGTGCGGGCTCACTCCTGAGCCACGTTCTGTGTGTCCGTTGACACACACAGTGCGGCTCGGTCCGGCCCCTCGCTCTCTCCTCACTTGCTGTGATTGATAGCAGCAGGAACCAATGGCTAGTGCTACTGCCTCTATGATCAGTGAGGAGAGAGACAGCAAAGAGAGCCGCTGCTCTCTGGTACAGCTCTGAATCAAGATTTAGGGGAGTTGGGGTAGCAGAATTTCATTTTTACCTTAATGCAGAGAACCTTCTGTCTTTGGTACCATTTTAACCCTTAGGGAATATCTCACCAAAAATTAAACCTCTGCTGCAGGGGATGACTGGTATCTTATTGCAGACTTCTAGAAAAATCAGCGAGCCAATCACACAAGCAGGAAATTACAATTTTGGAGGCATTCGCCAGGGGTACAGGACGCCTCCAGGTTGCCATATTTATTAAATTTTACATTAATACTACAGATTGAAATGGAAAGGTAGTTTTTAATTACAATAAGGTCTGTCTAGAAATTGTATATGCTATATATTTTTTAAATGCTATACACTTTTCACGAAAGTAGAGTTACTCTTTAGGTAACACATAGTATGGCTCTGAAAACCTCCCATTGGCAACTGTAAGAACCTGACCATCCTACTTTGTACATTAAAAGCAAAGAGTGTGCTGCAAATTTCCAGGAGCTGCTGGGAGGAAGGGGCAAGCATTCAGTATTGGTCTTCGACTGAATTGTAATGATCGGCCTTGAATCTTTTTCTGTCTGGCTGTTGCCTTGGGAATCTTTCTGACTATTGTTTAGACCAGCTTTTATATGTGTAGCCTGCTAAGTTTACCTGTCTGGAACCTGGACTCTCTTTGCTTACCATTGACCTGACCATGAGTATTCTGTCTCTGATACTGTCTGTGGTTTGCTCTATCTGTCCTGAGGACCTACCCACTCTAACATCTGTCCTATCTGTTGTCAGCTGTTGTCCCTGGAAACACAGAGGGTCTACTTAACTCTGTGACAACAATCAATCATGTCAACAAGCGTTCTAAGCTCTTTGCTAAAGAAGGTCAAATGCCAGCTGTATTCCAGGGCCACAAAATTGTAATTCATTCACCCAAGAATGGGTGAAGCCACTAAATGAAATGTAATTCTACAGCTAGACATGCAATGGTTGTAAAAACTAGCATTTCCCATGTACAGTATGTACCATTAACAGCAATGCTGATAAAAATATCAAATTACCATGCTTAATAAATATCCAAATCATAAAACATAAATATTTTTTTTTGACAAAGGCAATTTTCATTGCATTCAAGTCTCTTCTTCTTGATTTTTACTTTTGTGACTCATGCAATAAAATTTATTTTGTTCACACAGGCTCATTGTAATTCCTGATTCTGGGCCAAATTCCTACAGCATCCAAAACTGTTTTTCTAAGAGACTGGAAATATAAGTACTATTTATTGAACAATCCTGAAATATGAACAACAAATATATACGCACACACACACTGCCAGTGACTGATTAATCTTTTCTGGATCTTATAGATGTTTTATGAGGCTTTGCTAATCCAAACGTCATATCTAACAAACGGTCAATCTAGATGTGATGTTAAAATGTAAATGTAAAAATCCAAATGATTTTTTTGATCATCACTGTAAATGGGCACGACATATTTTTGGAAAAAGAAATATAACGTTGAAGAGCCTGAAGGCAGTGAATTGCAAAGAGCATATGGTATAAACTTGTTTTATACAACGCATAAAAGGGGAAACAAAAAAGGGTTTTGAAGTCTGTATGTATAAGCCACAAGACAAAACAATGTGCACATTACGAACAGAATACAGTGTCAACATTGTTCACATGGCCTTTTAATTAAGAAAAAGAAGTGTATTTGCCCCGGGCTCACAAGAAAATGGGGCCAACTCAGAGTCTTATTGGTGAAGGATCCTGACTGGTCATATTCTAGATCTTAGCTCTCTGAATAAGTGACCACTAAATATAAAGAGATGTGTCTTCTCCTTCATTTTCACAATTTCTTTAAAAGCTGTTCAAGAACTTTATAGCCCAACTGCAACCTCAACTTTTATTTTCAAATTTTTGATTGGCAATGGGAAAGAGTTAGAACCTGAAGGTTTTAAATACCACTTGTGTCCCTACTGAGGAAATTTTTCAGTTAGATTTTAAATGCTGTTTGAAGAAGGAGAGATATCTTTCTGTTCTGTCTGAAACCCATCACCTAGGCAGGAAATAGGGGAAATATCCTCATTAGGACATGGACAGTGATAAAGTCCTCAACAGTGTTAATTTTGGCAGAAAATTTTGATTTAGTTTTAGTGTTAGTACTAAGCCTCGTACACACGGGCGAGAATCCCGTCGTAAAAAAAAAAAACGCCGGTTTTCTCGACGAGATTCTTGTCAAGCTTGACGGGATTCTTGTCAAGCTTTCCTTCCATACACACTGTCAATTAAAAATCTCGTCATTGTAAAGTGCAGTGACGTACAACACGTACAACGGCAGTATAAAGGGGAAGTTTGATTCCAATGGCGCCACCCCTTGGGCTGCTTTTGCTGATCTCGTGTTACCGCGTGTTAGTAAAAGTTTGGGAAGAGACGATTCGCGCTTTTCAGTCTTCGTGCTTTCAGTTCGTTACAGCGTGACGAATGTGCCATCTCCATTACGAACGCTAGTTTTACCAGAAGGAGCGCTCCCGTCTCATACTTGATTCTGAGTATGAAAGATTTTTTAAGACTCGGAAAAGCATACACACGACCGGTTTTCTCGTCGGGAAACAGGCCGACGAGAATCCCGACGAGAAAAACGAGAATCTTGACGAGAAAATAGAGAGCAGGTTCTCTATTTTTCTCGTCGAGATTCTAGGCAGTTTTCTCGACAAGAAACCATACACACGGACGGTTTTCTCGGCAAGAAAGCTCTCCCAGCAGTTTTCTTGTCGTTTCTTGCCGAGAAAACCGTCCGTGTGTACGAGGCTTGAGTCTTAGGACTAAAATGTAATTTTAGTTTTAGTTCCATTTTAGTCTTCTGCAATTGTTTTCGTTTTAGTCGTATTTAGTTGTCTAAATCTCCAGTATATTTTAGTCGACTAAAATGTCCTACGTTTTAGTCGACTAAAATGTCCAGTACATTTTAGTCATCTAAAATCTAATGGTGTAGTTAAATTGTAATGCATTAGTTAACATTTCTCTACAATTTCCAAACTCTTTATATACTGCTGGAGTGAAAAATCTAATATGTTATTATTTATGGTATTGAAGTATGAACATGCACTACGGACCAGTGTTAATTTTGAAGTCAAATTTCAATTTAGTTTTAGTCTTTGTCTTTCGACTAAAATGGCATTTTAGTTTTAGTCCCACTTTAGTCTTTAGTCTTTTGACTAAAATGGCATTTTAGTTTTAGTCGTATTTTAGTCATCTCAATTGTTTTAGTCGTATTTTAGTTGACTAAAATAGTATTCATTTAGTCGACTAAAATGTTTTAGTCATTTTAGTCGACAAAATTAACACTGGTCCTCAATTATACCACCAGCAGAAATGCCTTACACCAAGATGCAAAATAATATTTTTCCTTTAATAAAATAGCAATCAGGAACAGATTCCTTTTGATATATTTTGCAGTAGGCACAGCTCTTTCTCAAAGAAATCTAGTACAACTGAATGCTTTAGTGGAGACAAGCTAACCAGCATCTGAGACGTGATTGTAGAGTATGTGAAATATTTGACAATAGGTGCACTAAAGTTCTGATAAAGGTTTTGAGCCTTCCCCATGGTACATAAAAAGTGTTTTTATTGCTGCCTGTGTTACCATTGAAGGAATTTTCCCTCACTTTCTCGTCTGCCTGAGATTTTCCTTCACTTTCTGTTCTCTCATATAAGGCAGAAAGTAAGAAGAAATCTCTCAAATCGGTTCACAGGCAAAAAAATAAAAATCCTGAAAGGGGTCCTTTCCACGCACCGCCCACTATCCAGTAGAAAACAAAGTCTTCCACTGTTAACATTTTAGCTCTGGAACCCAAGTATAAGGTCCTCACTAGGTAGTACCTTGCTCTGGCTAGGACTGCTAAAATATTCCCATCTTATTCTTCGCACTGTTTTTGAGGCTGTGTGGAGGCAGGAGCCCAATTGCATATTTGCTGGACTTGTCATATAGTTAGGGCATATTGGATTGAGTTGTCCTGGATGCTATATCTACTTTTCGATGTGTCCCTTAGTCCTGTCCTACCCTAGCTTTTCTGAATAAACCTCCTCCTGATTTAACTTCCTTGCAATTCACTCTTCCTACATTTCACCACTGCCACTGCCACCAAACACACTATTGCTAAATCCTGCCAGTCTCCCAAACAATGTATCCTGGAAACCAAAAAATAGGGTAACACAATTCATGGTTCATAGCAAGATTGAGGCCACGCAGTTTGAACGCATATCGAAACATCTCAAAATCTGGCAGCTGTTGATCATTTCCTTCCCTTGAATATTGATCAATCTCTGTTGGAACCCTGACTATGCTTATCAGGTGTAGCAGGTGTGACAGCAGGAAGGTAAAGTCACCTGGTTGCATCCAGGGGGGTAGATATATTTCGCCCAGATTCAGGCTTTACGCCGACTTATACAACTAGGTGGAGAGTTGTATAAGGCTAGTGGGCTCATGGATGACTCATACCTCTAGGGAGAGTGTGGGGCGTCGTGCAGACAGGGAGTTGATGAGACCAGCTGAAGCTTGTCAGCTCATTTAGGCCTCTATAAGAACTCCCAGCTTCATTAGATGTTAGCTCATGCCTGGACCCAGACCTGTGTGGACTGTCTAGGGAGAGTGAACCCCTGTGCGGTGAGACAAAGCCTGTGTGGCTGTTTGCTTGGACATTTAAAACCAGGGACTTAGGGACTAGGACAGCACTAGGCTGATCCCAGTTGTTAGTTAGGAAACCTGTATGTTTAGTCAGAGGTCAAGTTGACCAGGATTTATTTTGTTTATGTTTCTTTTTCTTTGCTGTGTTTTGTCACTGTAAATAGAAAATAAACCGCACCTTTTTGATTTTGAAAACCACAACCTCCGTTTGCTGGGCCTGTTTTTGTGTGGGGAGCCCATCTCGGGGGTCACACACACCCGCTGCCGAGCCAACCCCCTCACAGTTGGTGGAGAACCAGTGGCAGTTTTTTTTAAGCCAGCATGGAGGAGATACTGAAGCAGCTGGCTCTAGCAAATGCCAATCAACAGCAGACAAATGCAGGTTTGCAAAAGAACTTCGCAGCCCAGCAGCAAGCTCATCAACAGAGCCTTGCAGCCCAGCAGCAGACAAACGCAACTTTGCAACAGAGTCTGGAGGCTCAGCAACAAGCCCAGCAGCAATCTGAGGCCCGCTTCATAGACCTGTTGCAGAAGCAAGAGCAGAGACTACAACAACAGATGGAAGCAGTAATGCAGCAACGTCCGCAGACCAGTGAGGAAAGCCGTCCCACTAATACCGCGTCCTTTGGGGTGAGTCGTTTATTGACAAAAATGACTGGAGAGGATGATCCAGAGGTATTTTTGACCACATTTGAAAGGACCGCTGAAAGAGAAAAGTGGCCTGAGGAGCAGTGGGCTGGACTGGTGGCTCCTCTGTTAACTGGTGAATCGCAGAAAGCTTACTATGACCTAGAGCCTAACCAAGCAAAAGACTATGTGATGCTAAAAGCTGAAATATTGGCAAGGCTGGGTGTCACCCAGGCTGTCCGGGCTCAGCGTGTGCATAACTGGACTTTCCAGCTTGGAAAACCCCCCAGGTCTCAAATGTATGATCTCATTCACCTGAGCAGAAAGTGGCTACAGCCAGAGACTTTGTCCGCACCAAAGATTGTGGAACGTGTTGTAATGGATCGATTTTTGAGAGCTCTTCCTACCGCCATCCAAAAGTGGGTAAGCCATGGAGACCCAGAGACGGCCGATGGTCTTGTGGATCGTGTGGAGAAATACTTGGCTACAGAGAACCTGACGGCCTCTTCCAGAGACACTCGGACTTTCCACCCTAAGACCAGACCATCCCCAGGGGCGGATAAGAGGATTCCAAGGGGTGAGGGTGGAGAGAGTGAGAGGGTGGGAGCTCTACCCCAAGTTTGGCGAGAACAGCCTGGGAAATCAGCGGCTCAAGAGGCGGCAAGAAGGATCGTTTGCTACCGCTGCCGGCAAGCGGGACATATTGCAGCCAATTGCCCGGTTGTGGAGGAACCCATGCAGTGTGACTTTCTGACGGGCAGACGTCAGTCGCTGTGTGCGACAGTCGCATGCACTGCCATTCGAGGAACTGAGAAACATTTATGCAAAATGTGTGTTAATGGTAGAAATGTTGTGGTATTGCTGGATTCAGGTAGCCTTGTGACCCTGATAAAGGCTGAGTTAGTTAAAACAGAGGTCTCTGGGAATAGCAAGGTAGCTGTTATTTGTGTGCATGGGGACACCCGAGAGTATCCAGTGACTACAGTGTGTTTCGAGACCCCCAAAGGTACCCTCTCTCATCCAGTGGGCTTAGTATCTCAGTTACCGCATGACGCCATTGTGGGAAGGGATTTTCCGAAGTTCTGGGAACTGTGGGATGATCCTGAGCCCCCCACTGGTGCCCCTATGTACCAGGAATGTGATAGCCAGAACTCCCCTGAGAGTGGTGAGGACTCTCCGGAATTTCCCTTATCAGTATTGGCAGGGGAGACTCAAGAAACTGGAGAGGAGCCCACCTCCTCAGACGAAAACCTACTGTCTGTGGAGTTTTCTGATCTTGAGGTTCACAGGGAAAACTTTGCCACAGAACAGTTGAAAGACCCCGCCCTAATAAAGGCACGGGAAAACGTAGTGAAAATAGATGGCGAGTTAGTGAACCCAGATAATACCTGCACTTACCCATACTTCAGCGTAGAGAAGGACCTACTGTATCGGGTGGCAAAAAGGGCAGAAGAAACCGTTGAGCAGCTTGTGGTGCCCAAACCTTACAGGAAGTTGGTGTTGGAGTTGGCCCATGGGCACATTCTTGGAGGTCATCTGGGGACAGAGAAAACCCGAGAGAGGGTATTACAGAGATTCTATTGGCCGGGGGTGATGAAGGACATAGAAAATTATTGTTCCTCCTGCCCTGTGTGTCAGAGGTCGGCCCCGATGCCACATTTCCGTAGCCCGCTGGTCCCTCTACCCATCATTGAGGTCCCGTTTGAGAGGATCGCCATGGATTTGGTAGGTCCTATAATCAAGTCCGCTAGGGGGCACCAGTACATATTAGTTATAATGGACTATGCCACCCGTTATCCAGAAGCGATCCCTCTCCGAAATACCTCGGCCAAAACCATAGCCAAAGAGCTATCTCTTGTGTTTAGCCGGGTGGGTATTTGTAAAGAACTGCTTACGGACCAAGGTACACCCTTTATGTCCCGGGTTATGAAGGAGCTGTGTAAATTGTTCAAAGTGACGCAATTACGTACATCTGTGTATCACCCCCAAACCGATGGGCTGGTTGAAAGATTCAACAAAACCCTAAAACAAATGTTGAAGAAAGTGGTGGATAGAGATGGAAAGGATTGGGACTGTCTACTTCCTTATCTGATGTTTGCTATTAGGGAGGTGCCCCAATCCTCTACGGGATTCTCCCCCTTTGAGTTACTGTATGGGAGACACCCAAGAGGGCTGTTGGATATTGCCAAGGAAACTTGGGAAAGTGAGAGTTCTCCCCACAGGAGTGTGATTGAGCATGTCGCCCTGATGCAAGACCGAATTGCACAGGTAATGCCCATCGTGAAGGAACATTTGGCCCAAGCGCAGTTAGCACAGCAGAGAGTGTACAACCGTGGAGCCAAGACCCGTACCTTTTCCCCGGGGGATAGGATACTGGTACTTGTCCCTACGGTTGAAAGTAAATTCCTTGCCAAATGGCAAGGCCCCTACGAGATAATGGAAAAAGTGAGCGAAGTGAATTACAAGGTCAGACAACCAGGAAGGCGAAAGCCCGAACAGATCTATCACGTTAATCTGTTGAAAGCCTGGAGGGATAGAGAGTCCCTAGTCGCAGACACTTGGTCACCAGCTCAAACTGGTTGCGTGATTCCTGAGGTTGGAATAGCAGCCACCTTGTCACAACCCCAACAACAGGAGGTTAAGGAGTTTGTGCTTCGCAACAAGGAGGTATTCTCTGAGCTGCCGGGACAAACATCTGGGGTAGAGCATGACATCATTACCCCGCCCGGTGAAAGGGTGAAGTTAAAACCCTATCGGATCCCAGAGGCCCGACGGGAGGCAATACGGGAGGAAGTACAGAAAATGCTGAACTTAGGGGTGATAGAGGAGTCCCAAAGTGATTGGTCTAGTCCCATTGTGTTGGTGCCTAAACCGGATGGGAGCTGGCGATTTTGTAACGATTTTCGTCAGTTGAGCAAAGTTACAAAATTTGACACCTACCCCATGCCACGTATAGATGAGTTGATCGACCGGCTGGGAACAGCCCGATACATGACGACTCTTGACCTCACAAAAGGGTATTGGAAAATCCCCCTGGCCAAGTCGGCCAAAGAGAAAACCGCATTTGTAACCCCAGACGGGGCGTTCCAATATAAAAGAATGCCGTTCGGGTTACAGAATGCGCCGGCCACATTCCAGCGGAAAATGGACCAGATGCTGAGGCCCCATCGGAAGTATGCTGCGGCTTACCTGGATGACGTAATTGTCCATAGCACAGATTGGGCCTCACATCTGCCAAAAGTGCAAGCAGTCCTGGACTCTGTTCGGGAAGCGGGGTTTACGGCTAACCCCAAGAAGTGTACCATTGGGCAGGAGGAGGCCAAATATCTTGGGTACACCATTGGGAGGGGAGTAATAAAACCCCAACTCAACAAAGTCGAGGCCATCCAGAGTTGGCCATGTCCCAACAGCAAGAAGCAGGTACGAGCCTTTCTGGGAATCGCTGGGTATTATCGGCGATTCATTCCCCACTTTGCTTCTAAGGCTGTGCCCCTAACCAACCTGACGAAGGGGAAAGGGTCGGTCATGATTAAATGGACCCCCGAGGCTGAGGCAGCATTCCAATTCTTGAAACAAGCCTTATGTAGCCAGCCAGTGTTGTACTCACCCGACTTCTCTAAAGACTTTGTCGTACAAAGTGATGCGTCAGATGTGGGGTTAGGAGCAGTATTGTCCCAGGTCTGGAACGGGGAAGAGCACCCAGTCATTTACCTCAGCAGGAAGTTGAAGTCCCATGAGGTAAATTACGCCACCGTTGAAAAGGAGTGTTTAGCGGTGAAGTGGGCTCTAGATTCCCTTCGGTACTACCTGCTAGGTAGGCACTTTGACTTGGTTACGGATCACGCTCCGTTAAAGTGGATGGCTCAAAACAAGGAAACAAATAGAAGAGTGAATAGGTGGTTCCTGGCCCTCCAGGAATTCAACTTCACAGTAAAGCATCGCCCTGGCGTTCAAATGGGGAATGTGGATGCTTTGTCTCGAGTACATGAATGCCTGATTGCTGGTGTTCCAACCCCGAGGTTAAAACAAGAGGGGGGGGGGTATGTGACAGCAGGAAGGTAAAGTCACCTGGTTGCATCCAGGGGGGTAGATATATTTCGCCCAGATTCAGGCTTTACGCCGACTTATACAACTAGGTGGAGAGTTGTATAAGGCTAGTGGGCTCATGGATGACTCATACCTCTAGGGAGAGTGTGGGGCGTCGTGCAGACAGGGAGTTGATGAGACCAGCTGAAGCTTGTCAGCTCATTTAGGCCTCTATAAGAACTCCCAGCTTCATTAGATGTTAGCTCATGCCTGGACCCAGACCTGTGTGGACTGTCTAGGGAGAGTGAACCCCTGTGCGGTGAGACAAAGCCTGTGTGGCTATTTGCTTGGACATTTAAAACCAGGGACTTAGGGACTAGGACAGCACTAGGCTGATCCCAGTTGTTAGTTAGGAAACCTGTATGTTTAGTCAGAGGTCAAGTTGACCAGGATTTATTTTGTTTATGTTTCTTTTTCTTTGCTGTGTTTTGTCACTGTAAACAGAAAATAAACCGCACCTTTTTGATTTTGAAAACCACAACCTCCGTTTGCTGGGCCTGTTTTTGTGTGGGGAGCCCATCTCGGGGGTCACACACACCCGCTGCCGAGCCAACCCCCTCACACAGGTCATACTTTGTCATAGTATGGTTATGTGCTACCTTGCACCTAGGAGACCCCGGCCCCTTCCCCTCTCTTCCCCTTCTCTTCTTGTGTTTTCCATTGATGTACATCAGCCTGCACTCCATGTGTTCAACCTTGGAGCTCTTAAGCGTAATTCTCCCTGTGACACGGGTTACCCCCTTTTATCCCTTTTTTAATACTTGCTTACTTATATGCTGTCCCAAGTGTTAAAACTCTTGTTGCTGACCACTTGATTATTCTCATTTGTTAGCTATACACTCTCATAGCAAGTAAAATGCTATGTAATTTCAGTTGCAATTGTATGTTGATTGCACACTGCCTCGTATTTATCTTTGCTTCAATAAAAATATTGAACAAAAAAAAATAAAACTGCTTGGCTGCAATCATAGATTTTAGATAAAACAATGAGGAGTAAATATTCTCCCTCCAAAAACTCAAAAATCCTACACAATATTAATTGTATTAGGGTTGCGCCGATACTGATATCGGTGTTGATACTAAGCATTTGCACAAGTATCGGTACTCGTGCAAATGCACCGATACTTGCTGGCTCGATTCTTTCAGCTGTCAGCGGGATTCTCCCACTGACAACTGAAATTTACACAAACGAATGCAGCGATTATCGGTTGTTAAGGAGCGGGGCCGCCGTGTCCTTAACAACTGATGACTCATTCATCTGTCAGCGGGGGTTCCCTGAATGCAAACAAAACCAAGGACAGCTGTCGCTAGCCTCAGTGGTACAGGAGTGTTCAATAACTCGCATAGATGGTAAGGTGTACTTCACTGCCAGGTCAAATGGATGGATGGCTCAGCCCCTGGATCTCCTGAGGGGTCTTGACAAGTGACAGAGCCTGTGACAGCCAGGGAGACCCAAAGACATGCTTATGGCCGGAGGAGACCCGCACAGACTTAGAGGGGACGTCAGATGCTGGTGGAAGTGCTACGCAAAAAATACACACAGTGAGGGCACCGGAAAGCTGGAGATCATGCAGCCAAAAAAGCCGTTAGACACAGGATAACTATAATCCAAACTGAGAGGATTCCGACACGGTCCAGGACTACATGATCTTATAAAGAAGGGGTTAAACCCCCGAAACATGTAGTCCTGTAAATCTGCTTTGGAATTCATGGATTTATCCTCGTTTTTACTACTTTGGAACAGTGCTCCCCTTTTTATGTTTTAGTTCCTTTTCATTGGTCTTATGAGTTGGGGAAACACCGGCCAGTGTTGTATGGACTGCAGGAGGAGGGGGACATGGGATGGAGGAGATGGGACTGGAGGAAGAGGAGGATGTAGGATGACAGCATGTACCTCCTAGATGAGGGGCCAGCAGTTCTGAGTGTTGGGAGTGCTGTATTTATTCATCACTTGGTCTCATCCAGTTAGTAATATTACACAGCACGCTGATAGATTATGGAGACCCCCCTCCCTGTTCCTCCTCCTCCCCATCATCTTAATCTCCCCAAATGCCGAAAATATGTATCGATAAATGGTAAATGGTAATTGTTATCGGCAAATGCTTAAAAAAAGTTTTGGTACTCGTTGCTAAAAAAAGTGGTATTGGTGCATCCCTAATTTGTATGCCCCTAAAAATACTGGGATTGTAGTTCACTTTTAAGAAACTGGAGATACACTTTTTTTAGAATACAAATGCTTCTTGGATATATAAAGATAGGTGTACTATCTCATTTTCCTAGGTCATTATGTGTTTTAAAATACCCCTGATGTTGCAGTGTGAAAAAATAGATTACCTGTTGGTACGCAAAAAGTTAAGGATTTCTCCAACAATAATTACATATTTGACTTTTTATAATATGCTTTCTCTCTCTCTTTTTTTTTATTTATTTTTTAAGAAAGATCACGTGGGTAGGCTTACCTGCATATTTTGAAGTGTTTTTCTCATCCATCGACCAAAAACAGTAATCAAATGCAAAAACCTACAGATAAAAAAAATATATGATTTTTTATATTTCTATATTACAGATTTGTCATTATTACATTTATTGCATAGAGATTACATTTTGATGTTTTCCACATGAAGAGGAAATGGTGAAAGCCGAACAAAGGCCACCATTAAGTTCCTCTTTAATATATGTAAACCATTAACACAATTACTTGAGATGGCATTATTCCAAAGTACAGGCATTAGTATGACACCTAAAACAAACATAGTGCAAGAAACACTGTGCGGCTCATCATATCCAATAAATTTTTTGCTAATTTATTAATCTATGCTATAAAAACTGAACACCATTAAAAATGTATTTGTTTGATTTGAAGATGTTGCCTTACTGAACTGTAGCGATTAAAGCTAAAAAGCAGTTCTAAAGGCTTTTGTTACTTTTGACAATACAATACAAGAGAATTAAGAGGACCCTGCTCATAAGAGTTTACAATCTAATAGGGTGGGGCAAGTGTTACAAAAGGTAATAGTGAGGAATGAGCAAATGAATTAAAAGTTCAATTGGTAAGTGGAGGCGATATTAGCTACCCTGAAGAGATACGTTTTTAGGGATGACCTAAATGTGGACAGAGTAGGAGAAAGCTGGAAAAATTGAGGTATAGAGTTCCAGAGGATGGGAGCGGCTCTGGAGAAGATCTGAAGACGAGCATGAGAGAAGGAGACAAGTGAGCTAGAGAGTAGGGGGTCTTGGGAGGAGCAGAGAGGATGGTTTGGGTGATATTTTGAAACAAGATTGGCGATGTAGCTGGTGGCAGAGTTTTGAATGGCTTTGTATTTCTTTTTTATATTTAATTCACTGGGCAATCAGAAGCTAGTGGGGGAATTGGCAGAAAGCAGTGGTAGACACTACCACAGCTTACTGTATATAGACTTGGATAATGTAAAATAGCATGTCAAAACTCTGGAATCTCTCTACTCACACTACTGGTGTTTATTCAATAGTTAGGGTGAATAGTCCTTTTTTACTTTTATATTGCCAAGCCTAAAAGGAAGAAAAAAATATTCCTATTTTGTGAATGAGCAGTGGCAGTTAAAAAAAAAATCTCATATTATGACCGGCGACATGCCACGACAGAGTCACACAAATATTCCATTGTTCAAGGGCTGGGAAATCACAGGGCCAGACGATGAGAAGCTTTAACAAAGAACAAATGCAGAAGTCATGGCAGATTATTTACTGGGTTTAGAGTATATCTATCAATGCCAAGGCAATCGGCTACAATACTAGTAAAGGCTACAATAAAATCGGTATAAAATGGCATAGGAATAACCTGCAGATTGAATTTAGTGGCATTTGCTAGATCCCCAGACTAAAGCTATATTCCAAAAACAAGGTAACACAAATGGTGATGAGCAAAGCACTATAATTCATAGCATCTAATAAAGCCTCGTACACACGACCGGTTTTCTCATCAAGAAACAACAAGAAAACTGCTGGGAGAGCTTTCTTGCCGAGAAAACCGTTCGTGTGTATGGTTTCTCTTCGAGAACCTGCGCTCTATTTTCTCGTCAGGATTCTCGTCGGCCTGTTTCCCGACGAGAAAACCGGTCGTGTGTATGCTTTTCCGAGTCTTAAAAAATCGCGCATTGCTCAGAATAAAGTATAAGACGGGAGCGCTCCTTCTGGTAAAACTAGCGTTCGTAATGGAGATAGCACATTCGTCACGCTAAAACGAACTGAAAGCACGAAGACTGAAAAGCGTGAATCGTCTCTCCCCAAACTTTTACCAACACGCGGTAACACAAGATCAGCAAAAGCAGCCCATTGGAATCGAACTTCCCCTTTATACTGCCATTGTATGTGTTGTACGTCACTGCGCTTTACAACAACGAGATTTTTAATTGACAGTGTGTATGCAAGGAAAGCTTGACAAGAATCCCGTCGAGAAAACCGACGTTTTATTTTACGACGGGATTCTCGGCCGTGTGTACGAGGCTTATTACTAAGACTAAAACTAAATCTATACTATACTGCCGTCGTACGTGTTGTACGTGAGCGCGCTTTACAACGAGGAGATTTGGAATTGACAGTGTGTATGCAAGGAAAGCTTGACAAGAATCTCGTCAAGCTTGACAAGAATCTCGTCGAGAAAAACTACGGGTTTTTTTACGGCGAGATTCTCGGTCGTGTGTACGAGGCTTAAGATTAGCATTGCTGTGCATGACGTTCTTTGCTTTGTGATATAAACCTATATGGTACACGGCGAGAGTTATTTGTGCATAAAAAGTGTTTTCCTTTTCATTTGTATTTGCTTTTGTCTCTTTTGTAAAGTGTTTTGAGATAGTATCTTTAACCACTTCAATACCATGCACTTATACAGCTTCCTGCCCAAGCCAATTTTGAGCTTTCAGCGCTGTCGCAATTTGAATGACAATTATGCGGTCATGCTACACTGTAGCCAAACAATTTTTTTATCATTTTGTTCTCACAAATAGAGCTCTCTTTCGGTGGTATTTGATCGCCTCTGCGATTTTTATTTTTTGCGCAACAAATAAAAAAAGAGCGAAAATTAAAAAAAAAACTATGTTTTTCTTTGTTTCTGTTAATTTTTTTTGTAAATAAGTACCTTTTCTACTTCAATGACGGGCACTGATAAGGCGGCACTGAAGGGCACTGATAAGGCGACACTGATGGGCACCGATGAGGTGGCACCAATGAGGTGGCACTGATGAGGTGGCACTGATGATGGGCACTGATAGGCGGCACTGATGGGCACTGATATGTGGCACTGGTATGCGGCACTGATGGGCACTCATAGGCGGCACTGATTGGCACTCATAGGCGGCACTGATGGGCACTCATAGGCGGCACTAATGGGCACTTTTAGGCGGCACTGATGGGCACTTATGGGTGGCACTGATAGGTGGCACGGACGGGCACTGATAGGTGGGCACTTATGGGCACGGATGGGCACTGATAGGTGGCACTGATGGACACTAGTAGGTGGCACTGGTGACACTGCTGCCTAGCAATGCCAGCCACCACACATTATTTTATTGGCATGATAGTGCCAGTCAGTGCTCATTTGTGGATGGGCACTGATTGGCATATTTTTTTATGTTTTTTTTATATATATTTTTTTTTTACTACATGTGGATGGCCATGGGGGCCATCCACATGCTTAGGGCTTCCCTGGTGGTCCTTGGGGGCTTCCCTGGTGGTCCAGTGTGGGTATCCGAGGGGGGGCTGCGCTGATAAACAATCAGCGCGAACCCCCCCTGTCAGGAGAGCCGCCGATCGGCTCTCCTCTACTCGCGTCTGTCAGACGCGAGTGAGGAAGAGCCGATCAACGGCTCTTCCTGTTTACTTCCTGATCAGCCGTGATTCGACACGGCTGATCACATGGTAAAAAGCCTCCGACGGAGGCTTTTTACCAAGATCAGTGTAGCGGTGGGTCAGACTGACGCACCGCTCCACCGATCGCCGCGATACGCGCCCCCCGGGCGCGCGGCGGCTGTTATCCCGCAGGACGTCATATGACGTCCAGTGTGGATAACAGAACCACTTCCCGGACGTCAATTTGCTATTGACTGGGCGGGAAGTGGTTAAAGGCACTAATTAGAATAAAGTTTGCTATTATTATAATGCATTTTAATGACAAAGTAATTTCTTTAAGAATAACACGGTCTACACATTTCAGGCATGTTATTAAAGCGGAGTTCCACCCAAAAGTAGAACTTTCCACTTATCTGATTCATCCCCCCTCAGGTGCCACATTTGGAACTCTGGGGGAAGTGGGTACCTGTTTTTGTCGCGGCAAGGTACGTTACAAGTTCAGCCCCCTCCTTCCCCTGCTGCCGGGCCAGTAAGAGAGCACAGCGCGATTCGCAAAATGCGCAGATGGGACCCGGCTGTGAAGCGGCAATGGTGGCGGCAGCAGCACCCGACAGCTGATGGAAACATTGGCTAGGGGCGGCAGACATCGCTGGATTCCAGGACATGTAAGTGTCCTAGTAATAAAAGTCAACAGCTACAATACTTTTGGAGGTGGGGGGCGGAAAACAGCTTTAAATACAATAAAACCTTGTAACAAAGCTTACATTTGGAAGAAGATTTCCCCTCCAAGGCCCCTTCCACACGAGGCAGGCTCCACTAGGAGTCTGCTTGCTCAGTGGGGAATCTGTCTGCTGATCCTCGCTGAGCAGGCGTATGGCTACTTATGTAATATACAGTATATATATATATATATATATATATAAGGAGTGCTTATATATAAGACCGCTGTCGTCTATGGGCAGTCGGATGAGCATGAACCGCCTGTCCATTTACACCTGATTACCATCTGATCTGACCCACAAGATAAAAAGGGGATTGGATCCTCATCTATCCGTTTTTATTAGATAGGATTAGATTGGATGTCGGCGGGTGTAAATAGACACGTCTGTTTACACCCGCCACTCCAGTGATGAGACTGGAGGGGCCGATCGGATCTGCCTGAAAAACTGACAGGCAGACCTGATTGGTCCACTCGTGTGAAGGGGGCCTAATACTTTCCTAGGGACAACCCAAAATTTGGGTTTTCCTTTTACTTTCGCTTTCAATGAGAATGGTAAACAAGACAAAATAGAGAGGGTGAATCTCCTTAATTGGAACATAGACAGCAATAGAGACCTGACAGATGTTCTAATCCCTCTCCGGTTTGTCCAAAAAAATAAAAAATAAGTTTTGCCTTTTGTTATACTTTGATATTATTAGATAGCTAGTGGTGGTTAGTCACATTCAGCTGAACTTGTTCTGTAATGTTGAAGATGATTCATAGCTTTCCCAAACCACTCCTTCAGTATCAATGAGTGTCAGGAAAATACCTCAGCATTCATATCCACAGAGGTAGCACAAGACACCACTTGACGCGGACTGCACGCATATATGTGGCAGCTCCGCAGGTGAGCCTTAACGCAGAGAAAACGCATATAGGCGGCCCTATTAAAAACAACTTACCGTGCTGAGAGCGCTCTCCCTGCATGCTCCCAGCACGAAAGCCAGCAGGTATCAGTAAGCTCCGATGCATACTTGCAATCAGGAGCTTTCAGATCATGTGACCGCTGTGACAGCCAATCACAGCGGTCACATGACCCAATTGCCTGCCTCTGCCTCCCAGCTTTTAGAACTCTTAAAGGGCCAGGAGGTGGTTGGCGCGAAGGGGTTAATCTAATTCCCATGGAATATGTAGAATGTCAATTGTCCAGACAATCATTGACACCAAAGAAGTGGTTAGGAAAAGCTACAAAATGTCTTCAACAGTACAGAACAAGTCTAGTTTAATTTGACTAAACACTACTAATTTTACCATTACCAGGATAAATGAGAACCTTCACAAAAAGATTAGATATTTAAAGCTCAACTCCAGTTTACTTTAAAAACAACATTTTCTTCCCTAACAACTGTATGATTTAAAGTGACACTAAACTCTGGTAAAAAAACAAACAAAAAATAAATAAAAATAACAATCCAAATATATAATAACTTGGAAGTGTATGTAACCTTAAAGCAGAGTTCCGCTGAAAAAAATAAAAAATTAAAAGTCAGCAGCTACAAATACTGCAGCTGCTGACTTTTACTATATGGACATTTACCCGTCCTGGGCGCCCGCGATGTCGGCACCCGAAGCCGATCTGTCCCTCGGCTCTCGGGTAGACTCTCGGGTGGAGGCGCCGCCATCTTCAGTAAGGGAATCAGGAAGTGAAGCCTGCACGATCCCACTGGTCCCTGCTGTCCGACAGCGGGGGGGACGGGACGGAGGAGGCGCTGGACGTGGTGTAAGTCGCCGCGGATACAGCGGCGATCTATGCCCGGAAGTGGGAGCAAATACCTGGATTACACAGGTATTTGCTCCCTCCCCCCCTGAAAGGTGCCAAATGTGACACCGGAGGGGGGGGGGAATCCAAAAAGCAGAAGTTACATTTTTGGGTGGAACTCCGCTTTAACATTTCATAGTCCTGATATGTGCCTGCTGTACAATGTACTTGTTTTTATAAGTATCCTGTTCTCTTTGTATTTCCTCCTTTGTGTAAAATACCTGGTGTTCCTGCCAATCCCCCTGCTTGCCTATTTCAAACTGACCACACTAAGCATGAGAGCACATTCATCTCAGTGTGTTTTTTTTTTCTTGTTGTGCTGGGAACAGAGTCTGCCTGTCCTCCAATGATCAGACATCTGCTGACACGACCCCCACCTTGCACAGCTCTTCACTTGGAATATCAGTGTATTGCTCCATCTCTTCCTCCTGCTGACATCCCCCCCACCTTGCTAAAGCCTAGTACACATGGGCCCGTGTGTACTGCAGCCACTCGGACAGATGCCAGCGTCTGTCTATGAGGCTTGGCTGAAACAGCTCTGCCTATCAGCTCCCAATCAGCGTTCTCAGCCAATGGCTGAGAGCGCTGACCAGAGTGTTTTGGTGGGGGTCGTCCCCTTGTCAGAACACAGATATCACAGGAGGGGAGATCACTGTACTAACATTGCATGGTTAGTACAGTGGCTCTGTCGGAGCTGTCAGTTTTTTTTCCGTTCAGCCCTGCTGAAACTATTAGTGTGTACGAGGCTTAAGCCCCTCATGCAGCTTAGAACAGAGATTATGTGATCACTTATAAAAAAAAAAGAGAGAGAGAGAAAAATGTGTGTGTGTGTGTGTGTGTATGTATGTATGTATGTATATATATACACACACACACAGTGCATCTGGAAAGTATTCATAGCGCTTCACTTTTTCCACATTTTGTTATGTTACAGCCTTAGTCCAACCTGTGTTAATTTTGGCAGCAAATTTCGATTTAGTTTTAAGCCTCGTACACACGACCGAGTTTCTCGGCAAGAACCAGCAAGAAACTTGCTGGCAGAGCTTTCTTGCCGAGTAAATCGGTCGTGTGTACGCGGCTATCATGTTTCTCGTCAAGAAAACCGACAAGAATCTCGATGAGCAAAATAGAGAACCTGCTCTCTATTTTCTCGTTGAGATTCTTGTCAGCATGTTTCTCGACGAGAAAAGTGTGTGTGTGTACACTTACCTGTCCTTCGGGAAGCCCACGCATGCTCGAAATGACTTTGACGCATGCGCGGTAGCTTTCTAGGCATAGGTAGGGTGTAGCAAGATGGCGGCGACGGCATCGAATGTGACGAGCGCACGCTCGTCGTAGTCGATTACGTCACTGCGTTCGCTCCATTCAAAGAACCGTGGGTTCTTTGAATGGACCGTCTGTACACTCGGCCGGGACAAGTTTCTTGTCCAAGAATCTCGTCAAGAAAAACAACATGTTTTTTCTTGACGAGATTCTCAGTCGTGTGTACGAGGCTTAAAGTGGTTATAAACCCTCCTAAATTTATTTTTATTTTTTAACTAGCTGTAAGAGAAAGGCATAATGAGCTATTATGAATAGCATAATAGCTCATTATGCATCACTTACCTTAGATCGGGGCCCCCAAATCCGTCCTCGTCTCCCTCTTCAGCCGCATCCATCGCTGCGGCAATAGCCGGAAGGTTACTTCTGGGTATCGCCGCTGCAGCCAATCACAGTGCCGCTCCGGCGCTGTGATTGGCCGGAGCGGCGAAGACGTGACTCCACGCATGCGCGCGTGAGCCGTCGAATTCGGCTACTTCGTCGAATGTTGCGACCTAGCCGAATTTGTGAATGGGGTTAACCCCATGCGCATGCGCGTGACATCAGCGTCGCCGCATTTAAATGCAAATATCTCCTTAACCGTGTAGGTTAAGGAGATATTTCATGCACCTACAGGTAAACCTTAATATAGGCTTACCTGTAGGTATTTGTTTATAAAGTGGGTTTACAACCACTTTAAGTCTTAGGACTAAAATGGCATTTTAGTTTTAGTCCCATTTTAGTCTTCTGAAAGTGTTTTAGTTTTAGTCTTATGCCGTGTACACACAATAGGTTTTACCGATGAAAACACTCCGATGGACTTTTCTCATCGGACAAACCGATCGTGTATGGGCCCCATCGGTCTTTTTTCCATCAGCGTTTAAAAATAGAACATGTTTTAAATTTATCCGATGGTTAAAAAACCGATAGCAAATTACTATCGTCTGTGGGGAACGCCATCGGATAAAAAACCGACGCATGCTCAGAATCAAGTCGACGCATGCTCAGAAGCATTGAACTTCACTTTTCTCGGCTCATCGGAATGTTTTACGTCACCGCGTTTGGAACGGTCGGTTTTTTGACTGATGGTGTGTAGGCAAGACTGATGTAAGTCAGCTTCATCGGTTTTCCGATGGAAAAATCCATCGGTTTAAAAACCATAGGAAATCCGATCGTGTGTACAGGGCTTGAGTCTTTGACTAAAATGCCATTTTAGTTTTAGTCCCATTTTAGTCATTGCATTTTAGTCAACTAAAATCTCCAGTACATTTTACTCTAATATAATCATTTAAGTCAACTAAAATTGAATGTGCACAGTACACAGCCCCCACCCTCTGCACAATACACAGACCCCCACAGTACACAGCCCCCCACAATACACAAAACACAACCCCCACCCTCTGCACAATACAAAGCCCCCCACAGTACACAGCACCCACGCTCTGCACAATACGAAGCCCCCCACAGTACACAGCACCCACCCTCTGCACAATACAAATCCCCACACAGTACACAGCACCCACCCTCTGCACAATACAAATCTCCCCACATTACACAGCACCCACCCTCTGCACAAAACACAGCCCCCCCTGCATTCCCAGGAGACCCCCAGTCTCCTGGGACAGCACTGCCAGCGTACTCTAAAGTTAAGAATAAATCACTGCCAGCCTTTTCTCATACACAGCTCCTCCTGTGTCACTCTCATTGTAAATCAAAGTCTCAAAATTTACCTCATAGCTTCGTTCTTGCATGGACCCGGTCACATGGCTGCTCTCCTCTGAAGATTCAAGGATGATCATGTGACCGCTCTCCTCCTCCTTTTTTTCCTAATGATAGATTTGCTGGCAGTGTTGTCCAAGAGCCAGGAGAGGCGGGGCGGCTGGCTTGACCACCCCCCAATGTGTGGCACCCGGGGGCGGACCGCCCGATCCCCGCCCCCTATTGGTAAATAACAAATATCGGCGTATAACGCACATACAATGTGTTATACGCCGATAAATACAGTAAAGCCCCGTACACACGATCGGATAACCTATGGATTTTCGTCCGATGGATTTGTCCATCGGATATCCGATGAAACTGTTTTCCATCAGTCTTGCCCACACACCATCAGTCAAAAAACCGACCGTTCCAAACGCGGTGACGTAAAACACTCCGATGAGCCGAGAAAAATTAAGTTCAATGCTTCTGAGCATGCGTCGACTTGATTCTGAGCATGCGTGGGTTTTTTATCCGATGGACTTGCCCATAGACGATCAGAGTTTTCGATCGGTTTTTTATCCATCGGAAAATTTTAAAACAAGTTCTATTTTTTAAAACCGATGGAAAAAAGACCGATGGGTACCATACACGATCGGTTGGTCTGATGAAAATCATCCATCGGACGGTTTCCATCAGTCAAACCGATCGTGTGTACTGGGCTTTAGTTCATGAGGGTAAACGTCCCTCCTTGCCATTAATGTCCCGTTTTCATTCCTTAACAAAAACGGATTCTATTTTCGTCATAGTTTTCGTCAGTTGACAAAAATGTGCTGTACTTTTAGTTTCGTTTTTGTCACTGTAAAAAAGCCTCCGACTAAAATTATGACGAAAACATTTTCGTTGACGAAATTAACACTGATTCCAACATGGATTAAAATGATAATTGTCCTCAAAATTCTACAAACAATACCCCATAATGACAATGAGAAAGAAGTTTGTTTGAAATCTTTGCAAATGTATTAAAAAAATAAAAAAAGGAAAAAATATCTCATGTACATAAGTATTCACAGCCTTTGCCATGACACTCAAAATTGAGTTTAGGTGCATTCTGTTTCCATTGATCATTCTTGACATATTTATATACTTCCTGTGGTAAATTCAGTTGATTGGACATGACTTGGAAAGGCACACACCTGTCTAAATAAATTCCCACAGTTAACAGTGCATGTCAGAGCACAAATCAAGCCATCAAATCCAAGGAATTGTCTGTTGACCTCCGTGACAGCATTGTATTGAGGCACAGATCTGGGGAAGAGTACAGGAAAATTTCTGCAGCATTGAAAGTACCAATGAGCACAGTGGTCTCCATCATCCGTAAATGGAAGAGGTTTGGAACCACCAGGACTCTTCCTAAAGCTGGCTGCCTGTCCAAACTGAGCGATCGGGGGAGAAGGGCCTTCGTCAGGGAGGTGACCAAGAACCTGATGTTCAATCTGACAGAGCTCCAGCATTTCTCTGTGGAGAGAGGAGAACCTTCCAGAAGAACAACTATCATTGCAGCACTCCACCAATCAGACCTCTATGGTAGAGTGGCCAGACGGAAACCACTCCTCAGTAAAAGGCACATGACAGCCCACCCAGAAGGCACCTGAAGGACTCTCAGACCATGATAAACAAAATTCTCTTGTCTGATGAAACAAAGATTAAACTCTTTGGCCGGAATGGTAAGCATCATGTCTGGAGGAAACCAAGCACCACTCATCACCTGGCCAATACCAGAACACTGAACATAGTGTCTGCTGGGAAACTGAGTCCGAGAATTAGAGGATTTCCGTGATAGGCGGTAGCGGAACACAGTGTCAAACGCCTATCGCAGACCAGGAGGAAGCCGCATCTTTTGAAAAATGGACGCCCGCGACCCGACAGGTACACTGACTATTGTTTGTAGAATTTTGAGGAAAATAAAGAGTTCAATCAGTTTTGGAATAAGGCTGTAACATGACAAAATGTGGAAAGTGCTGTGAATACTTTCCGGATGCACTATATATATATATATATCTATATATATCTATATATAGATATCTATATATAGATATCTATATATATATAGATATATATATATATATCTATATATATACACACACACACATACACACATATACACAAATATTTTGTCTTACAGATCTATTTTAAATGGAGTGGATTGTTTTACAAGGCAAAAACTCACATATACAGTACAGTAGTACCTTGAAATACGAGCATAATCCGTTCCAGAAGCATGCTTGTAATCCAAAGCACTCGTATATCAAAGCGAGTTTCCCCATAGGAATCAATGGAAACTCTGAAAATTTGTTCCAATGTCACTGCTAGTGTATGCAGTACCGCATGTGGCCAGAGGTGGGGGGCGCCGGAGACACTCAGAGCGTCACCGGCGCCCCCGCACCTCTGGCCACATGCGGTACTGCACACCCCAGAGGCTTGAATCCTGCTCGTCTTGCTAGGCAACGCTCACAAATCTGGTCAGGATTTAAAAAAAAAACACACAGCTTGTACTGCGAAATGCTCGTTTTACTGTACTTTAAAAAGTAAATCCTTTTGCTCTCAGCCCCTTCCAAATTTCTTTGATTTGTTGCTGTGATCTGACTTCATATTAGAAGGTGTGTATGATTGTTCTCCATGGTCCAACTGAATGTAGGTACATAGCTACCCTCTCTTGCTCCCTTCTGATATGGACTAGGGACGATGGGATTTGTAATATGTATAGAGCAGTGCACACGATTGCAAAATGCACTGCTCATTCCAAAGATGGAGATGAAGGGGAAAATAGAGAGATTCAGGAGCTCACGCTGGACATAACAAAGAGGCAGAAAAACAGTAATGCCGCGTATACATGATCGATTTTCTCGACGGTGAAAACACAGTCGAGAAAATTCGACGGGAAAAACGAGGGAACGGCTTGGTTCCCCACACACGTCCGTTTTTCCCGACATTTTTTTTTTGGTCGAGAAAAACTACCGTGTGTGGGCTCCGTGGCAGTGTTTCCCTATGGGAAAACTGCAGCGGAAAAAAAACGACGGGAATCACGACGAGAAAAATTAGAGCATGTTCTAATTTTTCTCGTCGTGATTAATGCCGTTTTTCCCATCTGGAAAAACGGCAAAAAGCCCACAGACGATCGTTTTTCTCGTCCAAAGGGAAAAATTTCATTTTTCCCGACGGGAAAAATTATCGTGTGTACGCGGCATAAGAATAATGCTCATGATAAATAAATTGCAGCGCCATTAGGTAGTGGATATGTAGGGATTATTTTTTGAAAATAAGGATTACACAGGTTGAACTGGATGGGCTATTGTCTTTATTCAACCTTACCTACTATGTAACTATATCATTTAGTGTCACTTTAACTTCTACCAGCAGACACTCTGCTCTATCCAGGAGCAGCACTCCACTCCAGACTGAATGACGCCAGTGTCATTCTACCACTTCATGTAAATCCAAGTTGTGAATGATCAGTCTTCTATGGGTGCATCATCACACATCCTGAGCACACAATAAAATGCTGCAAAGAATGTCTCTCAATGCGAGCGCTGTTCCATCCAATAATGAAGACCAATGCCGGTGGAGAAGAAGAAGAGAACCCAGCTTGTCATATTACCGGCTGAAACTCTGCTTGAATTTAGATATGCACACTGAAACTTTTCCTTTGATATGGAGCTGTTGGGTGCATGCAAAAAACAAGGCTTGGGCTTTAATTGCTTACTGACAAGCAGCATTTAGTATGGCAAAGTACCAGAAAGTCAGTACATATAAAAGTGATTTCAGCTTTTTGGAGATGCTGGAGAGCTAAACACTTGATAATTTCCTGGAAACTCTGTTGATGAGATGTTGAGTTCCTGGGTCTGCACATCTGTTGTGGTCACTATGAGGGGCTCCCACTCTCCCTGTTGGGTTGTTTATTGTATATTATAGTGAATACAAAATAAGTTCCCGAATCAGAGATACACAAGTATAAAATGACTGCCCCGAGAATTTTTTTTAATTTAAAGTGATTTAGGCTCCATGTACACAGAAGCTCAAAAACTGACGTTTTTAAAGCAGCAGAAAAAGCTAGCTTTTATCAGCGTTTTTTTAATAGCTTTTATTAGCGTTTTTCAGTGTAGCGTTTTTCTTTTCTTTTTTTTTTCTTTTTTTCTTTTTTTTTTCAATGGACCAAAAAACGTGAAAAAACGCTCGCGGCCAGCGTTTTTGAGCGTTTATGAGCGTTTTGCGTTTTTTTCTGCAGAAAAACTGCACTTTGAACGCGATTTTCTTGCGTTCAGAAAAAAGCCCATTAACTCCACTGCTCATTAAAGCTAAAAAACGTTATGTGTACATGAACACATAGGCTAACATAGAGTGCAGTTAATGGGCTTTTTAAAAAAAGGCCAAAACGCTAATAAACTGCAGTTTATCAGCTTCTGTGTACATGGAGCCTTAAAGTAGAATTCCAGCGAAATCTCTGCATTGAATAGAATAAAGAAGGTTTAGAAACTCTGTAACATTTTTTCTTGCTGTCTGTGATCACATTAGGGAAGACGGCTTCTCATCTCCTGTCAATGACAGAAAACCTCTTCAATGAGGAAAGCAATAAAAACATTCTCCCTTGATTTCTGCCTAAATATTTCTGTGAGGAGATTGAGAAGAGAATGAATCTCACCAATCACATAAATTTCATTCTGTACCAGCATAAAGTGATTATAAAGGATCACCCTGTAAAACAAGCCATTCAGTTTAACATAGAAATGAAAGGCAAAACATATTTGTATAGATATAAAAAAATAAACTATAAATACCTTTCTCGCGTTTTCTGTAAATGATCGCATTCCCTCTGTTCCCAACTGCATAACAGCTGGGGGGAGGAGAAACAGCAGCACACTGAGCCTGCCAGTGAATGGCTGTGCAGCGGGGGGGGGGGGGGGTGTCAGGACAAGTCTTATCATTGGAGGAGAGCAAGCTGAGTTCCCAGCATAGATAGAGAACTGGCCACGGTGTGTTCTCCTGCTTAGTGTGGTCAGTTTTTAATAGGAAAGCAGAGGGACTGCCAGGAACACCAGGGCTTTCACGTAAATACAAAGAGAACAGGATACTTTCTCATACAATTACATGGTACAGCAGACACATATCAGGACAAATGCTTTAAGAGAATCTTCCCCAATAGGGGTTAAAATAGCATCCCACACCCCCAAAAGAAGACAGTGGTTCCAACCCTACTATTCTATTCAAATCTAATATTAAAAAATGTATTAGCTGGAATTCTACTTCAATGTGTAGAATTAGTCATTTTTGTGTACTGGAGGTATTTACAGTATCTCACAAAAGTGATTACACCCCTCACATCTTTGTAAATATTTTAGTATACCTTTAATGTGACAACACTGAAGAAATGAAAACTGTGTCCCAGTATAGAATACTCATTTTAAAATACACTAATTAATTTTGGCACAATCAACCAACCATGGCTTCTTATGCACACCCTCTTTTTCTGAACATCATCCCTAGCCCTGACCTTGAGAGAAGTGTCAGCCTAGGTTCACATATGTGCGATCTCAGACACCGCATGTGATTCGCACCTGCGGTGCAGGTGCGGATCACATGCAATGTCTGTGCAGTGCGGGTTCAGCCATACAGTTATATGGCTGAACTCGCATTGGATTTGCGCGAAAAATAGTGCAGGGACTCTTTTTTTCCCCACGTTAGAATCTGATCACACATGCGATCTGTGAAACGATTTGGGGGTGTCATTAGGAATGTTTAGACACCCGCAGCGGTTCGCAGAGGGCAGTGTGAACACCCTGCGGGAGAGATGCGATGCGGTAACCGGCGCTGTAATCGCGCTGGTTCCCGTATTGCACATATGACCTAGGCTGAGGCCAGATTCACACTAGTGCGATTTGAGAACCCTGCAAATCCACTGCGGGTTCCCGCATCGCACCCGACTTGCACGGCAATTCACACTGCCATATGCGAACTGCTGGGGAGTGTCATACAACATTAACGACACCCCCATTTCAGCTCGCATATCGCAATGCGAACTGACAGCTCGGACATGAATCGGATTGAATAGGTGTGAACACCCATGCAATCCGATTCTGGTGTGGACCAAAAAAAGGGTCCTGTGCGTGTTTGGTCCGAATGCGGTGCGATATCAGCCATACTATCTGTATGGCTGAAATCGCATTGCACGGACATCGCATGTGATTTGCACTGCAGTGCGATGCGAATCACATGCGATATCGCACAGCGCACTAGTGTGAACCGTGCCTGAATGTGGTCTAAAGCAAAAGTCCAAATGTAGCCAAAACTTTTGACCAGTGTCTATGATCCCCTTGGGGAGATTTTACCTACCGTATATACTCGAGTTTAACCCGACCCGAAAATAAGCCGGGGCACCTAATTTAACCACAAAAAACTGGGAAAACTTATTGACTCGAGTATAAGCCTAGGGTGACCATCTTCATGCCTCATTGTGTCCGTGTCCATGCCTCACTGTGCCCATGCCTCACTGTGTCCATGACTAGATTGACGTTTAACGTGGGAGTCTATGGAAGGGGTGCCCTGGATTTGAAAAATCGGTGCTCCCTGGCCATAGGTCTCCCAGACAAAAAACTTTGCCCAATTATAGAGGAGAAATGGGGCTACATGTGTGCCAAGTTCGGGTCCAGGGGACCTACTACCGGCCGGAAACCAGGTCCCCAAAGTCACCGGAGAAATGACCGTTTAACATGGGAGTCTATGGAAGGGGTGCTCGGGTTTGAAAAATCAGTGCTCCCCAGCCAACAAACTTTGCACACTTGTAGAGGAAGAGTGGTTCTACAAGTGTGCCAAGATTGGGGTCCAGGGAACCTACTGCCGGCCGGTACCATGTCCCCAAAGTCCGGGAGATCAGGCGCAAAATGGTGACTCGAGTATAAGCCGAGGGGGCATTTTCAGCGCAAAAAATGTGCTGAAAAACTCGGCTTATACTCGAGTATATACGGTAACTCAATTTTACAGAAAAAAAAGGCATTCTGTTACAGCCTGTGCCTCCACTGGCAAGATTTTCCATTACTTCCTGTCCCAAAAGAAGATAAATCTCTCCAACAGGTCATAGCCAGCAAATAAAGGTGTGACTCAGGTTCTATTTTTTTCATCTATTGGAGTTGATTTACTAAATCTGGAGCGCGCAAAATATGGTGCAGCTCTGCATGGAAACCAAATCAGCTGCCAGTTTTTTTTGTCAAAGCTTAAAGGAGTAGTAAAGTTACATGTTTTTTCACCTTAATGCATCCTATGCATTAAGGTGAAAAAACATTTGACAATACCGCCCCCCCCGAGCCCCCGTTTTTCTTACCTGGCCCCTCGAAAGTCCCATGCTCGTCCCCGTCATCCTCTTCGTTTTTCTGCCTGGCCGCCGATTGGCTACACTGGATAGATTGAAAGCAGCGCAGCCATTGGCTGGCGCTGCTGTCAATCACATCCAATGACGCAGCACGCCGGGGGGCGGGGCCAAGTGATACAGTCGGCGGCTATGGCCGCCGCTGTATCACGGGAGCGCGCCCGCAATCACTCCACACCATGCGAGCTCACTCGCATTAAGGTGTGGAGTCCTTGCGGGGAGGAGCCAAGACAGCCGCCGAGGGACCCCAGAAGACCAGGATCGGGGCCACTGTGTGCAAAACGAGCTGCACAGTGGAGGTAAGTATAACATGTTTGTTATTTTTAAGCAAAAAAAAAAAAGCTTTAGTGCTCCTTTAATTGAACAAGCTGAAGTTAGAAGCCGATTGGCTACCATGCACAGCTGCACCAGATTTTGCACTCTCCAGTTTTATTAAATCAACCCTATGCTTTTCAAAACCAAAAAAAATAAAAAATAAAGTTTTGCATTTAAATGAGCTGGGCTAGAGGGACAGCAACGCATTCAAAGGAAAATTTGCCTGCAGGTTGTAAAATCTCCTTGTGCAAATATGAGAGTCTCTGGCTACCTGGTTAAGTGCTCTCCAGCACAACAGAAAGGGTATGATAATGGCAAGCAATGCTAAAATTCCTGAGAATGTTTATTGTGCCGTCTATTGGAAAGCTTTGTATATGAACAAATGGCGAGGGAAGCTGGCAATATGTATGCAGAAGAAAATTCCTAAAGCTAAAATGTGGGTTATATTGACATAATATAGCCCTTTGGTCTGACCTGACTGGTCCACAGTTGGTCTGGTCACACAGGATGCCGATAAGTTAATTGCTCAGCATGACAATTGTGCCTAGCTGCAGAAATACCACTCAGGAAAGAGGGGCTGAATAATAGTGCAAAACCAGGCAGGGGATAAAGAACAAACAGGCAGGGGATGCTTTGGAAAGTCATGGTTAAGTGCTTTCTCATGAATTAATCTATAAAAAGCACAAGCATGTGAGCCCCATAGCTGAGAGCATTCCAAGCGCAACAGCTTAGAGTCCATTCATTCGCTTAATACATACAGTGTTTTTGTCCTGCAATCCTTAGTCCTCTATTAACCTGTCTGGGCTTGCAAAGTTTATTAAAATGGGATGAAGTTTATACATTTTCTTTCAGCCATGCATGCTATGTTGCACAATACGGTATGGTGGCTTGCTGGTTGTCCATTTCCCCATGCAAGTCTAAGGTCATAGGGGTTTAATTACCTCCAGGGCACTATACAATTGGAGATTATGCAAAGATACAATATTCCTCCAAGTGTATCAGTATCCTCCCCTAGCCCAAAAACATGATGTTTGATTTAGAAAAAGAGTTCTAGTGTAAACGGTTGTCTGTAGAATGCTTTTGAATATGCAAGCACTATATTGTAATACTTAGTCAGGGCCGTCTTTAAGGCAGGGAAAAAGGGTCAGCTGCCCTGGGCCCCATCATTGTCGTGTCCCTTGAAGTTATAGTCCCGTTCTGTGTCCCGATATCTCAGTGTGAAGTTCTGTTACTAATGCTGCCCAGCTCTGCCCTATTACTGTGTAAAGATGACTTACCTGCAGACCCTGTGTTTACATGTAAATAACCGGCATTGATATGTAAATTGCCAAGGACCGGCAGTATTAATATGTAAATAGGGGGGCATTCATATGTATATCATGCCCCCCTGAGGTCATATCCACTATCACTTCTGCTGAATGCTGGTATTAATAACTGTTAGCACAAAGGACAGTGTGTCTGAAACTAAGGATGAATCACTAGTATACAGTCTATAAACAGTTCATCAGTCCATAGAAGGGGATGGTGGAGTAGTAAAGGCGGCTGTTGTCCTCAGAGAGAGAGACAATTCTGTATACAGAAAATAGAAAGGGGGAACACAGGAAGCGCCACCTAAGTGCAGTATTAAAATCAGGATTTTAATGGCAAGGTACATAAAATCACTCACAAGAGGAAGACTGAACATAAACTCATCTGTAATCCAGTAGTCCAGGGGGCTCCTAGTGTCCGGAGGGATCTCCAATGCGTGGCTGTGTTGGTAAGGGATCCGCAGCGCGTCCTGTGGCCACCAGGAAGGCAACCGGAACCAGCGTGGAACACACGGAAATGACATCACGGACAGGGTGGTTACATCCGGGGGAGCTGTTACAATGAAGGAAGATGGGCAGGCAGACTATGCGCTCAGAGCATCAGGAAGGAGCTGATGCTCCGAGCGCGTAGCCTGCCTGCCCATCACTCTCTGTGAGTGATTTTATGTACCTTGCCATTAAAACCCTGATTTTAATACTGCACTTAGGTGGCGCTTCGTGTGTTTTCCCTTTCTATTTTCTGCTGAATGCTGCCCAGTGGGGAGGTAAAGGGGCATGCTGGAAAGTCCTGTCTACAACTGTGGTCATTAAGCCTAACATCAGCCTGTTCTGCAAAGGTAAGCAAATTGGAGGTGGAAATACATTGGTGGTCAGTGTAAATCTTCTCATTACATTGGGGCTTGGTGTACAATCCTTTCATTCACACTAGTGGCCAGTGTGAAGGTTCTCCTTACATTGGTGGTGGGTGTAAATCCCGCCTTACAGTGGTGGCCAGTGTAGAAACTCTTCTTTATATTGATAGTCGATAAAAAAAAATCCAAACTTGCATTTGTGTTTACTTTCTTATCCCCCCTTACATTGGTGGTCCATGACAACACTGAAGAAATTACACATTGCTACAATGTAAAGTAGTGAGTATACAGCTTGTATAACAGTGTAAATTTGCTGTCCCCTCAAAATAACTAAACACACAGCCATTAATGTCTAAACTGCTGGCAACAAAAGTGAGTACACCCCTAAGTAAAAATGTTCAAAATAGGCCCAATTAGCCATTTTCCCTCCCCGGTGTCATGTGACCCGTTAGTGTTACAAGGTCTCAGGTGTGAATGGGGAGCAGGTGTGTTAAATTTGGTGTTATCGCTTTCACTCTCTCATACTGGTCCCTGGAGGTTCAACATGGCACCTCATGCCAAAGAACTCTCTGGGGATCCGAAAAAAAGAATTGTTGCTCTACATAAAGATGGCCTAGGCTATAAGAAGATTGCCAAGACCCTGAAACTGAGCTGCAGCACGGTGGCCAATACCATACAGCGGTTTAACAGGACAGGTTCCACTCAGAACAGGCCTTGTCTTGGTCAACCAAGCGTCATATCCAGAGGTTGCCTTTGTTAACTAGACGTATGAGTGCTGCCAGCATTGCTGCAGAGGTTAAAGGGGTGTGGGAAGGTACACAATTAGCAATAAGCTCTTTTAACAGGGGAGCCGCAAAAGGCCTACTTTGACTAACAATCCCAAGTTGTTAAGGAGTATCCTAAACTCAGGAGAGAATTACTAGCCAAGCTTGGGGTTTCCATCACTGCCTGAGCACAGTATGCATTCTTCCCATTAGTATTCATTGCTGGGCACTTGGGCAGTCAGAAGAAACAGCTTTAGTGCCGTAATAACAGATATAACAGTGGCAAGGGAAGACTTTGAGACTGCATAGTTGAAGGATCCCAATTTGGTGAATGCATGAAGAAATGTAAAGTTGATAAACTGAGTACCTGAAGAACCAGAAGTTAGCCTGGTATACCCCCATTCTGCAGTATAACATGACCTACGGTACAGTGTATGAGAGTACGTTGTGAAGCGGCTGGTGATGCTCTACTCTCACACAAGGACGGTGTTGGACCTGGCCAATTCTCATATTTTGGGTGGTCTTTTAAGGGGTAGAAAAACTGAAGGGTAAGGCCCCTTTTTCGGATGAAAAACGGACATACATATATCCCTATGGGATAGCGGATGTCAGCGGATTAACATCCGATGACATCAGTCTCCGCTATGGTCCGTTTAGCATGACGGAGGAAAATCCAATTTTTTAATCCGTCTGCGGATCGGATGAAAACGGATAGACGGTCCGTTTTCATCCGATCCCCCCATAGAGGAAAGCGGCGATCGGACCGGTCCGTTTCTGCACAATGTGTAGAGACGGACAAGTCATCCGCCGGCTCAGCGGGGATCAACGGGGTGACCCCCGCTGAGTAAGCGGATGTTCACTGGGCGGATCATTACGGGATCCGCCTGTGTGAAAGAGCCCTTAAGCAGCCTATTTTCTATCCTGGTATTTCCAAACCAGTTAAGGAGTATTGTAAATCTTGCCCTGAGTGTCAAATACATGTACCCCAACAACAAATTTGAAGTCTGCTGGTATCCTTGCCTAAAATTAAAGAGGGGGGAAACCCTAAAGGACAAGAATGAAGCAATTACAAGTTTAGATCCACTGTCCACCTATGCATGAGTAAAATTATGCTTTTCTTTTTCTTTAACACTAAAAAAATATAAAAATGTGGTGTCACGGTAGCTACAATACTGTATGGATATTTCTAAATTTTATTGTCATGCGTTTTTCTGACATTGACACGCAAATGGCAGTTGGATGTAACTCATTTGTTATGTGCAAATTTTAATAAAACTAATTCCAGTAAACAAACCAGTATTCTACTTTTATACGGACGGCTTTCTTTTGGAAGCTGGGAAATGTGTAATGTCACACAAGCTATACAAAGTAATTTTTAGGCTTGAAAGCAGCCCACAAATAATTTCAGGGTTATAAAATATTTGCTTTGAGAGAGCAGAAAATAATCTGTATAGTCTCTGCCCTTATGTCTAGCAGTGAAGCAGCTGCTGAAAGAATTTGACTCATCCCACGAAATTCCAGGAGGATTTAAGATGTGTTACATACACTCACTGCACAGCCCTGCAACACATCCCTTCTTCTTTGGGTGAGTAGATATTCCCAAACGTAATCTGCATAACTGTAATAACATCACATTTTCAAAATAATTAAGCAGAAAAGAAAAGGCATAGATGCCATTGGTCTATATAAGCGGTCTCCATACTGAGGCTCTGGGGCCGGATGTGGCCCTTTGCTTGCCTTTATCTGGCTCTTGAGGCCTTATTCCTGCCACTGACACCAAAAATGGGGCATAATTCCTGCCACTGACACCAAAAATGGGGCATAATTCCTGCCACTGACACCAAAAATGGGGCATTATTCCTGCCACTGACACCAAAAATGGGGCATTATTCCTGCCACTGACACCAAAAATGGGGCATAATTCCTGCCACTGACACCAACAATGAGGCATAAATCCTGCCACTGACACCAACAATGGGGCACTATTCCTTCCATTGGCACCGATGGGGCATGATTCCTTCCACTGACAATAAAAATGGGGAGCAATTCCTCCCACTGACACCAACTATTTTGACCGCTAATATCAAAGATCGGGCATTGTTTACTCCCATTGGCCACAGTCCGGCCCCCCTAAAGTCTGAGGGATAGTAAACTGGCCCTTTCTTTAGAAAGTTTGGAGACCCCTGGTCTATATGATGACTATACTGTATATGCTGACAGGTTATAGACTGCGAACAGCTCTTCTTTAAAATGGACCTTTGATGCTATACAAGAGTTGTCACTGCTGACTTGTTTAAAAGGTGGAACCTCTGGGCTGTCTGGTTCTGGTTCTGTAAAGTTTGATGGAACTTCACATTTTTCAGAATGCACTGGCTACAAGCTAGATCAAGATGCGTAAATCGTTAAGTAGTGAAGGCAGAACCAGAGAGACAGACATGGCGCCTTCACCTTAAACAAGTCTCAATGGGAACGTCCATATTTCTTTACTCAACTGTTTTTCATGGTGCTCACCCAGCTTGTGAAAATTTCCAGTCTATCCATGGACGAGTAAGACTTGATTACCCAAAGACCTGGGCACTGATTGGATAGAACAAGGACTAGTCTGATTAGTGTAAAGCCAAGTTCAGAGGCATGCTTAGTATTAATCATTTGGCTATCATGCAGTGCAGAGCCCCACGGGAATCAATTTATCTGATAAAGTCATTTTACAGGACTAGCCAACACAAAACTAGTGATTTTTAAGGGGCTGACACGGGCAGGCTTAACTCACTAATGGATTCTTGCACCTCTCTGGGACACAACAATGTAAATTATTCCCCTCACCCTGAAGTTCTGCAGTTACTAGTGCAGCATCGGTGTCTTCTTTAACCCACAACATTGTTCATAATGTAAAAAAAAAAACAGGAAGAGGAAGCCTATTCATAATATTAAAACCAGTACTCTGGGCAAAACAAGCTCCCACAAGGGATCTCCTAGTGCAGGGGTGCCCAACCAGTGGCCCGGGGGCCCGCGACCTCCTGCTCTGGGATGGAATAGAATAGAATACTGTTATTAAGGGTAAGTTTATTACTAAAATCACAATGTATATATGGGCATATCTGTTCTGCAGTGGTTACTGGAATGCTTTGAAACTGATCCGCAGGTGCAGAGCAGTGCGTGTTACCTGCATTGAGCCATAGACTTCTATTACCTGTGAGTTTGGTGTGCTTTCTGAAAGTGCACTACACCTACAGGATATAATAAAAGTCTATGGCAAAGTGCAGCTAACCTGCAGGAAAGTCACAGGTGAACTGTGCTGCACCCGTGGTGCTGGAAAACAACCGTGCATCAGAGTGAAAGCAGCCTTAGGCCCCTTTCACACAGTCAGTCTGATCCAAGTAGAGTGGGCTCCACTCATTGTGGTCAGCGAGCGGTTACCAAGTCGCTTAAGTGGCCCTCACTCTTCAAAAGGTTGGGCACCCCTGTCCTAGTGTGAGTAGTTTAGGACCTTTTCTTTCTCTGTTAGTAGCATTATTAATAAAGCCCAGCTCAAACCTTTGTATTTATTACTGTAATGTAATTATGCTGCATATACAGTAATAAATGTGCTGCTAGAGTTTTTGTTAACTGTAAAGTGTTGCAGTAAGGTGTAAAACACCCTGCTCTGGCAGCACATTTGAGAAACTCCCCCCTGCACGCTGTTCCAATCAACAGCACTCTAGCTCTCTGAGCCACTTTATTCTGTGTCAGAACAATGGTCCGACCCTCCAATGTGCTGCCAGCACAGGGTATTTTATGTCTTGCTGCAGTACTTCGCAACCATAAATACCTCAAAAGTGTGGCTTATTTATTACTGTATATGCTGCCTGACAGTGTTACAGTTATAAATACACAGAGTTCAATTGGGCTTTAACAGTGGAAACACCGGCCTGCTGTGGAATTTCCTGTGCTTGTTAGTCTCTAGAACATGTTCCTTGCTTCCCTTAAACTATTAGCATACAGCTCTGGCATCATCCTTGGCGATGTCCACATGCCCTCCCCACACACAGCTCAATCTAACACCACATGCCCTCCCCACACACAGCTCCATGTATACACCACATGCCCTCCGCACACACAGCTCCATGTATACACCACATGCCCTCCGCACACACAGCTCCATGTATACACCACATGCCCTCCTCACACACAGCTCCATGTATACACCACGTGCCCTCCTCACACACAGCTCCATCTATACACCACATGCCCTCCCCACACACAGCTCCATCTATACACCACATGCCCTCCCCACACACAGCTCCATCTATACACCATATCCCTACCCACACACAGCGTCCTCTATATACACTATATGCCCTCCTCACACACAGCTCTGTCTATACTTCACATGCCCTACCCACACACAGCTCTTTCTATACACCATATGCCTACCGACACAGCTTCCTCTATACATCATATGCCTACCCACACACAGCTTCCTCTATACACCATATCATATGCCCTCCCCATGCACAACTCCATCTATATACTCTACATGCCCTCCCTGTGCACAGCTTCCTCTATACACCATATGCCCTCCCTGTGCACAGCTCCATCTATATACACTACATGCCCTCCTCACACACAGCTCTGTCTATACACCATATGCCCTCCCCACACACAACTCAGTTCATACACAACCAAATAAAGCTTGGGTGGCATACCAAACTAGTTATGTATGCACATCACTATATCTTACATCTCCCTCTAGCCAGCAGAGCATACACAGTGGATAGGAGGGAATCAGTCACATAACCCTAATATCTTTGAGATAAAAAAAAGTATCAACATAATTTTTTTGGGCAGAAATCAGTACAATTTTTATATTCAACCCATGGCAAATATGACTAATGGATATTTAATGCCCTGATCTGAATTCAGCTCTAAGGCATGTGAGCAGAGCAGGTGCATTCAACATCCAGAGGAGTAGACCGACCCTCTAATCCCCTGTAACATATCTACTTTGCATAGCAAATATCTTCCTCATGGTTTATCATTAGTAAAACTACCAAAAAATAACACAGGGCTGCTGAAATATCCCCATAGCCATTAAAATTTATATTATAGAAAAAAAATAAAAATTCATCAAGGTAGTCAAAACATGGTTTTATTTTAAAGTAGACCTACCATGAAAAAATACATAAAATTCAACCATTTATACTAAAGATTAAAGCCCATCTCCAGCCTACTACCCCCTAGACCCCAAAACCCCACTCACTGAAGCCCCCAGCTTGTATTTTTCCTTATTCTTAAATATATAACTTAAATACAGGTGTCTTCTGGATGGTCTGGTGACTTAACGTGTCTTCATCTTCTGCTCAGGTGGCTGCTTTTGATGGCCCTAGCTGTAGCACAGAACATCGCTCACATAATAACATGTGCGTGCCATTCTGTGCTGCGGGCAGGGTTTTTTTTTTAAGTGCAAATCATTGCTTAGAATCCTGATCCAAACAGTGGACTGTGTCATCACAATTTTTGTCAGCATGACCACTTGTAATCTTCATGGGAAACAGAGGGTAAAACACAGAAGCAGAATTGGGGGACAGTTTTCACCCCATAACAGCACGTGCCTAAATAAGGTCCTTCATGACAGAATTCTCATTAATTCTGTTAATGAAACCTGCAAATTTGAAAAGTCTGAAAGCAACTTTTGGCAGTACCTTAAAGCATATTGATCTCTGCCAGCAATAAAAGAATTCCAAATGGGTTTGCCTGCAAAAGAAGAGACTAAATACTTACTTTCCAACTTCCTGCAGCACCAGAAAGCCTCTCCTTTCATAATAAATCCCTTGTTTGTTCCTCCACTGAAAGTGTGAATCTCCTTGGTCCCACGCAGTACTCTGTGGTCCCTCTACTGCATCCAGACAGAAAAATGGGCTTTATGCTTAAAAGATGGTGGAAATTGTAATACATTATTTTCAGGTTAGATGTCCCAAAGCCCACCAATTGTGCTACATAAAGCCAAACTAATGTTGCTATCTTAAATACTGCAGTTTAGTTGCTTTTTAATTTTGCAGAAGATGGCTAACATTATGTACACCCAGCAAATGAAAAAGGGGGAACCGTCCCCGCCGGGAGAAGGAAGACCGTGATTATCGCTAGCGGCTATAGCATCAACTTGCGATAATCGCAAACAAATTTGACAGGCTGGTTGTACCAAAGTTGATCAATCGCTCCTTCTGAACTGCCCGAGATTCAAATCGTGTATGGCCGGCTTAAGACCTGCCCAGCCTACAACTGGACATCAAGTATTTGATGGACAACACTGCACAATTGAACAGAGCCTGACTGACTTACATTCCATGCTTTGCACAGCTTGAGAGGCATGGTAATTGGCACTTTATGCAATACACTAACCTCAAGTCTAAACTTGTACTCCAGATTATGTGAAACCATGTCTGACAACTCAAGTGCAGTGACAGTTCAATTTGATTATACGATGTACAGTATTGCGTTTAAATCACGTGGCTGCTTTTTGGCTCTGAAAGTTTGTTAAAAAATTAATTTACAACAATATTCAAAAAAGTTTATGTTAAGAAAATTAAAGGAGAAATACAGCCAAAGCTCTTTTGTCTGTACTTCTCCTATGGATCACAGGAGTGCACTTCGTTCTGCACTCCTGTGACCTGTTTTCAGCAGACAGCGGGCTAAAGTCACAGAGTCAGTCCAGGCTTGGACCAGCACACGGCTCAGCCTCTCAGCGAGCCGCTAAGAGCCTGAGCTGCCCGTTCCCGCCCCCTCCACAGCCCAGTGCTCCAGTGAGCGTGGGGGAGCAGAGCACAGAGCCGATGACTGACAGTCACCAGCTCTCTGCTCATGGAGCTGTGAAAACTGAGCAATCGGCGGTGTTTGATCGCTTGGTTCTCAGTGTTAGAGGCGGCCGGGGGACAGATGCAGCATTCACCAAGGTCAGCATGATTAAAAAAATAAATAAAAATATTCCCATACTTTTCTTTTAATTTACAACAATATTTAAAAAATCTCAGTGTTTTAGTGGAACAAACAATTATAAGGAAGCGATCATCTCTAGTAAATACAAGAACAAATGGGGCGCTGGATTCAGATTTTCTAAGGGTACCTGAAATTGTCGACTGGTACACTGGCTCCAGTTTGACAATACTCCACAAAACAGGGACTCCCCTTAGGAACATGGAAACACCCAGAATTGAGTATCCACATACCTACATTCCAATGAGAGCAATTGATTCATAGCTGAAAAAGCCAATGTGTTTTAGGGACCAAACACACTCCCTTTATCAGGGCTTAGGAATTCTGACTGTGCCTAAACGGATTTGAAATAGATCTGCACTGTGATTTACTGCTTGGGGCAGTTTCAGTAGGGCAAGTTAAAGTAGAACTTCACCCAAAAGGGGAAGTTTTGCTCTTCCTCTGCCACATTTGGAATATGATTTTTTTTTTGGGGGGGGGGGGGGCGCAGGTATCTGGTTTTGACAGGCATCTGCTCTCACTTCCGGTTGGATCACAGTGGCAGATCCACCAGAAGTTCTTGCCCCCGGCCGCAACTTTCTGGGACATCTCACGAGTCCCAGAAGGCTGCAGGCAGGACAATTCGCAAAGCATAGTGTGGCTCACGTATGTGTAGTTGGCAGCTGGCTGTGAAGCTGCAAGGAATTGGCTGCCCACAGTTAACATGCTGGAGCCGGGGACCCGAAGACTGGCGAAGAAGCGGCCCGAGTGAGGATGGCACTGGGTCTTCGGACAGGTGAGTGTCTGTTTATTAAAAGTCAGCAGCAACAGTTTTTGTAGCCCCTGACTATCAATTTTTGCAGAATTGACTGAAACTCCTCTCTTAAGCGGAGGTCCGCCCAAAAAAATAAAAAATACTGCAGCTGCTGACTTAATAATAGGACACTTGTCTGTCCTGGAGTCCAGCAATGCCGGCACCGCAGCTGATGTTTCCATTAGCTGTCGGGTGCTGCCGCCGCCATTGCGGGTAGGGGTACCTGGCAGTGTAGCCTTTTAGCTTCACGCTGGGAACCTTACTGCGCATGCGTGAGGCCCGCTCCTCTCTCCTACTGGCCCGGCGACAGGGGAAGGAGGAGGGAGCGCCACCCTGATGTCAATACCCGCGGCTGAGGCTCCCTGAAGTGGGAAAAGATACCTGTCCCCCCTCCCCCCTAAATCTAGCATCTTCAGAAAGCAAGGTCGGCAATGGCAGCTACAGGTTTCTCTTTTGATAGCTTTCCTTGAATGAGAAATGGCTGTTCTGAATAAAAGAAAAGTTACAAGGAATTTTTGGAAAGTAGTACTAACAAATAGAAAAATTCTTACCTTTGGTGGTTTTCTGAAGGGCAACACGGATTCATTGATTCAGCAAAAACAACAAGTGATGTCATGATTTGTTGGAGACATCCACATAGAAGAGCAAAGAAGAGAAACCACAAATCAATGTCTCATTTAAAGACTACTTACAAACTACTTACAAACAAAAGCAATAAAATAGGTCATTTAAAAACTCCTTTTCCTTAAAACACCCATCCTGGCTTGAAATAATACAAAATAGGTAAACTAGAATGAAGGAAATCTCAAGAATCGTGTACACTACTGTTAAAAACTTTTACATTCCTTTTTAGTAAAATATATGATTTATGAACCTTTAGTGAGACACTTTGCATACATATTCCTGGCAAGTCTCCATGTTATTCCAACTACCAGGAAATAAACAGGCTGGTACATGCAAGCACATGGCTGTTTAGCAAAAGCAACAGCTCTCAGGTAAGTTGGGAAAATCTGTGGATACTCTAGCCAGCATCTTTCTTTTCTACATTCAGATACATTTGAACAAGGAGCTAGCCTTGCTGCGGCAGAATAAAAAGGCAACAGACTCTGCATTTATGTCCACTCCTCTAGAAACAAACTGCTAGGCACCCTCTTAAACCCCCATAATGGGATAATAGAGCAAATATGAAAAAAAAAATGGTGCAGCGCTTCAAAACTATACATAAACTAAATTAATAAAGTAATAGAAACAACTGTGTCCCTAAAAACCATCTAAATCTTATATACTGATAAACTATGTTATATAATAAAGTGCATCAATAAAGTGTCCATAAATTCCAGTCCACTTCTTCACACACTTGTATCAATAAAGTGATTATTATTTTTTTAATATTATTATTTTTCCCCCCTGAAGATGAAACACCAACGAAACGCGTTGGGTGGAGCTACGCTTGTTACATCACTTTAGGTGATGTCGCTCCCACTGCAGTGCAATGCCCGATCATATTTGATCAGTGAGTGAAGGAGCCGATAGAATAATCAGAGCATGATCTCCATTGTTTTAATGTAAGTGAATTGCTCTTGGTTTTTATTGGTAAATAAAGTGGTATTATAGTATTGGAGGTCTTCTTATGGTGCAATTGCTCAGAGCTGGTGGACTGGAGAAGTAGCATTTGGAGAGCCCAGCGTGGAGGAGTCTTTGGAATCTGCTTGTAAGCATTTGAGACCTTCTCATCTAATAAGGGGTCGCACAGAGTCTAGTGAGCGGTGCTTGCAAAGGGGTTTGGTGAAAGGAGTTTGATGCACAAGCACTTTTCTTCTCATGGAGTGAGACACAGATTTAGAAGGAGCACTTTACTGGGAAGTTTGCGTGGAAGTACTTTATAAAAAAGAAGCCCATTGTAAAAATAATAATCACTTTATTGATACAAGTATGTGAAGGAGTAGACTAGAACTTACGGACACTTTATTGTTGCATGCCGAGAAGACAATGCCACTCAGACCGACCTGGTTCTCTCGCAGTATATAGCCTCAGCCAGCGCTACTCTGGCCACGCCCCTGACACGTTTTGCCGTGCCCATCGTTGGCAATGTCCTGGTAGGTGGGGCGAAATGCACCAGGGGCGTGGCCGTAGCAGCGCCAGCTGAGGCCATACACTGAAAGAGCACCAGGTCAGTCTGAGTGGCATCTTCTTCCTGGCATGTCTACACTTCTGAAATAGCGCACAGACGTCGGCTCCCACACGGGGAAATTTTCCATCCTTCAGTTTTGAGTGGCACTACAAGCCAAAGTGATCACTTTATTGTTGCATATGGATTTCCTCCATAATTAAGCAGCTTTTTACTGCAGTTATTAAACACAGTTAAAATTTTTAAACAATGATATTTGCTCAAACAGCTCCAAAATGGTGTGGTTTTATTTTTTATTTTTTAGGTGATTTCACTTTTTTTGTTTTTAGTATTTTTCCGCTGATAAGTAAGTGGTTTACATGTGTACTCAAGCTTCAGATATTATTGTTTTAGCCAATAGAAAGCAGTATGGGGAGCGGACCAGTTTTTTCAAGCTCAAAAATGTCCAAAATATGCCTGAAAAAATAGCAAAAGCAGTTTTGCATGATTTCAGATGTTCCCATTAACTACTTGCCGACCAGCCACTGTCATTATACGGCGGCAGATTGGCTCCCCTGCGTGAATCGCTGTAGCTGGACGGCGGGTGTTTTAAGGGGTATAGGGGGGAGAGTGCCCCCACCACGTGACATTGGTATTAGTAATCAGGAACAGTGATCTCTCTCTATTGCCTGTCAGTACACTGCCCCCACAGTTAGAAACACCTCCCTAAAGAACATTTAACCCATTGATCGCCCCCCAGTGTTAACCCCTTTCCTGCCAGTGACATTTATACAGTAATCAGTGGCTATTTTTAGCTCTGTATAAATGTTAATGGTCCCAAAAAAGTGTCTGATCTGTCCCCCGCAAAGTCCTGCTAAATCGCAGCTCACCGCCATTACTAGTAAAAAAATTAAATAAAAATGCCATAAATCTATTCCCGATTTTGTAGACGCTATAACTTTTGCATAAGGCCTCATGCCCACGGGCGTTTTTTCAGCCGCGTTTTTGAGCGTTTTTTACAGCTTAAAAACGCCTGTCTATGTTAGTCTATAGCTTCATGCCCACCTAGGCGTTTTTGAGCTGTAAAGAGCATAGGCGTTTGTAAGCTGTAAAAAAAAAACAGGACCAGTGTGTTCCTCAGCGTCAGAATTAGGCAGAAAAAAACGCGAGCGTCAAAAAACGCGCAAAAACGCGCACTAACGCGCACTAACGCGCGGTCGCGTTTTTAGCTCCGACGTTTTTTGTTTTTGTTTTTTTTTCAAAAAATAAAAATAAAAAAAATAAAAATATTTACAATAACATGGACAGGCGTTTTTAAGCTGCAAAAAACGCAGCTGTAAAAACGCCAGTGGGCATGAGGCCTTAAACTAATCAATATACGCTTATTGCGTTTTTTTTTTTTTACCAAAAATATGTAGAAGAATACATATTGGCCTAAACTGATGAAGAAATTCATTTTTTTTTGGGGGTTATTTATTATAGCAAAAAGTAAAAAATATGGTTTTATTTTTCAAAATCGTTTTTTTGTTTATAGCGCAAAAAATTAAAACCACAGAGGTGATCAAATACCACCCAAAGAAAGCTCTATTTGTGGGGGAAAAAAATTACATAAATTTTGTTTGGGTACAGCGTCGCACTACCGCGCAATTGCCAGTTAAAGCGACGCAGTGCCGTATTGCAAAAAATGGCCTGGTCGTTAAGGGGGAAAATCTTCCGGTCCTTAAGTGGTTAAAGTCTAGGAGGCCATGTAGTACTTCATGTACCTTGTATGTGTCAGGTACTGAGGACTGAGTGGTCATATATGAACAGTCAGTTTTAAAAACCTTGGATTTTGTTTGCTGAGCGTTTTGGTGCTTCGAGCTACAAAAATGCTCAGGTGTAAATGGGGCCTAAAAATGTAAGCTAATAGCAAAAAAAAAAAAAAAAAAACTGTCTTTATCACAAAGCACGGCATGCAAACCTTCTACAGACAAGAGGCATATGCAAATTAATATTTTAATCTGAAATTTCACCTTTGCTGGTGTAGCGGGTATTTGAATTTGTAAGGACTCAGGTGGTGTGAAGTTCCGTGGGGTCTCTGGGTGGCGCTGTTGCTTTGGGCCCGAGCTGAACATACACCGCAAACCGTGCCTTTTTGTCCTCCCCTGGAGCTGGTACAGCGGGGCGGGGAACCCGCTGTGATGCAAAGGGAGAGGTCATAAAAGGGGCGGAGGCGCTGATTTTGGGGAGAGAGTCGGAGGATGTGGCCGCACCCAGGCACCTTCAGCTTGGGTGCTGGCGTTCCGGGGTTCCAGGCCTAGGCGCCCTTGGCCTAGCTGGAACAGAGATGGAGTCCATTCCAGGCACCTTTAGCCTGGGGTGAGGTACTATGGCGGATGCCTGGGGCTCAGTACCTTCGACTGAGTTCCGCGAGGGTGAGGAATCCGAGGGGGCCCTAACGCCTGTGTCTGAGTGCCCGTGTCTGAGTTCGTGAGGACTGGTGCGCAGTAACTTCTCCAAAGAGTCCGGCGCAGCATCGCTGGTGACGGAGAGGCCTCCATTTCTCCCTTGGACGGATTTCTTCCCCTGACAGGGGCAAAGTGAGAGAAGGTAAATTCACGTTCTAAATTACCTAGTCAGTGGCAGTGACTATTCACCACTGGTGACAGCACAGTGGGCAGCAGCAAGAAGGGAAAGGATTGTGCCTCGATCTGTTTCCCCATTATTCAAAAGGAGAAAGACTGTTTTATTGCTTGGCAAGAAGAATAAAACTGAGTTGTACCTATTCACTGTGTGGAACTTGGGTTACTAAGCAAAGGAGCCAGGGACGAAGGACTGGACTTGGCTCTAGGACACCTACACAAAAGCCCAATCCTTGGCCTTCACCTCCTGGTTACGGGAGGACACGGGCCGTGGTGTGTATCATCTCTCTCTCCCAGGTACCCCTAGACAACAGCCATATAACCGATAAAGCAAGGGAGAGAGGTGAGGCCGCTACACTGGGAAAAAAGATTCTCTGCAGGTTAGCAATATATATTACAAGATTATTAGCTACTCCTGCAATGTAAATGCTAAAACTGGAACGAACTTCCTCATATGTCGGCCCGGTTCACACAGGGGCGGCACGACTTCGGGGGCGACCTCGGCGGCGCGATCTCAAGACGACTTGAGACGCCCGCCGAGGCGATTTGCATAATGACTTCTGTATAGAAGTCAATGCAAGTCGCCCTGAGTCGCCCCCAAAAGAAGTACAGGAACCTTTTTCTAAGTCGGAGCGACTCAGGTCGCTCCTATTAGAACGGTTCCATTGTACAGACCGGGACGCGACTCCTCAGGCAACCGAGTCGCCTGAGGAGTCGCCCCTGTGTGAACCGGGCCTAAGGATGTGGAAAAATGCTACATGGGAGGATTTGCCTGTTAAAACCACACTAATCGATCCTAGTACTGTAATAAACCAACCTAATGAAAAGCAGTGAGCCAATCACATCAGCAAGGAATGAGTTTTTGGGCAGCCTTCTGTACAAAACATCCAGAACGTCCGGTGTTATTATGGTCGTTATGATTGCAAGAAATTGACAACTGAATTTTTTTGAAAGTTTAAAAAAAAATCAGAGCTAACTGGTAAATGTAATAAGTACTCATTTGTAATAATACAAAAAATGAAAGAAATGACTTGTTTAGCAATTATAAAGGTTTTGCAAGCTGCATATACAGTATGCTTGTTTTCTGTATTATAAGCTTTGCGCCCCACTAACACGAATGTTGCATTAAATGTTCAGAGCAAGGATTAAAAGGCCTGCTGAAAAATCTTTAGTAAAAGCTAAGGAATCATTTTATCCTGGTAAGAAGGTACGGCTGAATCAATCACTATATAACCGTAATTCGTTATTTTGAATAATACATGCAACTCTGTTAAACAGGTTTCATCATTATTGCGCATATAGGTTTTTATTGTTGTGTAACTGTTAGTTCTATAATCCACCATTCAGGGAATGCAAATAGAAATTTCATTGTATGTTTTAATACGACAATAAAGTCTCTTATCTTTAAAGTGTACACAAAAAAAGCTTGAACACTGAATGCTCTGCTTTTGTATCCAGCACACCGGTAGTCCCAGTTCAGCCACATGCATGCTGTGCATTTAGCCCATGTGCCTCCAATAAGTTCCTATAAGCCCTGGAGGCACAGGTGCACCCAGCCAAGTTGTCTGCAGCCTGTTACCCTTGTGGTTCACACCTATGCGATTTTTAGTGTGTTTTACAGAAATGCACTAAAGTCCATTTAACTTTATTTCCTATGGACCTAGTCCACATCTGTGTATTTTGAACTGGTGCGTTTTTTGGAAAAGGTCAGTGACTTTTATTCCTGCAGCAGATTGCGCCTTGCATGTAATAGACTTCAATGGACTCGCACCAAAAACAGAAGTGTTGCATTTTTTTTGGCTAACAGAAAAGTATGACAGTTCTGTTTATGAAGTGGGAATATGATGCGACTTTACATTCTCTGGCACTCAAGTAGCATCAAAGTAGTGCAGGAACCTCTGTGTCCAAAGTCACGTGTTAGGGTAAAGGGTTAGGGTTAAGTCCCCTTTCACACTGAGGCGCTTTGCAGGCGCTATTGCGTGAAAAATAGCGCCTGCAAAGCGCCCTGAAAAAGCCGCTACTTTGTATCCAGTGTGAAAGCCTGAGGGCTTTCACACTGGAGTGGTGCGCTTGCAGGAGAGTAAAAAAACTCCTACAAGCCGCATCTTTGAGGCGCGATAGGATCGGTAAAAATACCGCTCCTATAGCGCCCCTGCCCATTGAAATCAATGGGGTAGTGCCCACAAAGAGGCGTTATTGCAGGCGTTTTTAACCCTTTTTCGGCCGCTAGCGCCCGCAAATCGCGGCAAAAATGACGCTATACCGCCAGCGCATCCAGTGCTTCAGTGTGAAAGTAGTCTTAATGTTAGGGTTGGAGTTAGGGTTAACCCTAACAATTACCCCCAACCCTAGAGATTGCTGCTAATCCTAACCTGAATTATTACCACTAGCCCTAACCCTAACTTTAACCCTTTTTTTTGCAGATATGGTATTCATCTGCGCCTAAGGAAGTGGAGAGAATCCACGAAACGCGTAGAGCTTACCTGATGCAGCTATACTTTTAAGACACGGTTTACTCCATTTATATCATATTATGTAATATTCAACCTCCTTTGATCTTATGATATGGAATACATATCGGCTATTATCACCCATTAATATGTGCTATGATATATATGTATGAATTGTACTGTGCATTTTTGGTGTGTGTGTATATGTATATATATATATATATATATATATATATATATATATATATATATTTCAATTACTTTACCTATGTATGTACATACAGTTTGTTTTGTTGTCTGCAAATAAATACGTTATTACGGATTTACTTTTTACTCAGCTATGTCACATACCTCATATAAAGTCCAAAACTCCTTTTTTTTTCTTATTTCAAGACATAGGGATGGAGGCTTATTAATTTGTGCGCTTCATTTAGAGCCCATTCACACAGGGGCAACACGACTTCCAGCGCGATTTTATGAGGCAACTCAGACACGACTTGAGAATGAATCACAGCACGACCTGGAGCTATTTACAAGGCAACTCCAAGTTGCCTGCAGGACAGGAGACATTCCAGTGGCCAATCAAACAAGAATCAGCTCTGTGGGAGGGAGAGGTTTGCCTGATAAATGTATGTTTTCTTCCTGGAGAGTTGCTCCTATTAAGACAGTGAGAGGCGACTCCCATTGAAATGAATGGTTACAGGTCGCCTAGGAGTCGGATTGAAGTAGTACAGGGACCTTTTTTGAAGTCGGAGCGACTGCAGTAGTGTGCATAAGGACGGCTCCATTAACTTACATTGATTTCTTCAGCCAGCGCGACCTGAGGCGACTAGGGGCGACCTGGGGCGATTTGGAGTCGGATCCAAAGACGCCCCTGTGTGAATGGGCTCTTAAAGTCCCAAAACCCTTCTTCTTTATCTAACATTAATATGCAACTTTGGACACAAAGGTTCCTGCACTATTCACTACTATGATGCAACTTTGATGCTACTTGAGTGCTAGAGAGAGTGTAAAGTTGCATCAAAGTTACACTCCATTAACAAAATGGTCATACTTTCCTATTAGCTAAAAAATCACGTGTTCAAAAATGCACCGCAAAACACACCGTAAAAACGCATCAACTGCAATCTGCATACATGTGAACTTAGTCTTAGAGGTCTATGAGAGGCTAAAATACATTGCAGCTAGACGCTGTATGGAGTAGTGCTTGTTCCAGTGGCGAAATTATAGGGGTCGCTGAGGTCGCCATGGTGACTGGGCCCCTTGCTGCAGGGGGCCCTTGATGGCCCCCTGTACTCTTCGATAGGAAGAGCGGCTGAGACGAGCTCCCCGATCGTCAGCCGAACTGTAATGGCACTGTGCGGGGAGCTCGTCACATTAACCTAAAGTGAAAGCACAGTGTGTGCTCTTTGTCTCCCCCTACAGTGCAGGACCCGGCAGGAAGAGGTAAGGTAAATGTCTGCCGTTTTTTTATAAGACTATCTATTACTAGTACTGTATGTGTGTTTATATGTTTGTGCATGTATGTGTGTGTGCACATGTATGTATGTGAGTGTGCATATGTATATGTATGTGTGTGTGCATATGTATGTGAGTGTGCATATGTATATGTATGTGTGTGTGCATATGTATGTGAGTGTGCATATGTATATGTGTGTGTGTGTGTGTGTGTGCATATGTATGTAGCGGCCTCCTCACTCCCCTCTTTGCATCAGCTCGTCTTTCTCTTGTCTAGGGGTACCTTAGAGGGGAGAGAGCGGGGTCACCATGCCAAGCCTTCACCACAGATGTCTGTGCGGTGTAAGCAAAGTTCCTTCTCTACCTTCGGGTCAGTGTTGTGCACCTGGAGTTACCTTGAACCATGTCCACCAGAAAAGAGCCCCACACCATTAAAGTCCAACACTCCTTTATTCTTCTTGAGTGAACAGCACAATCAGTTAGACTCCCTTAAAGAACAGAACAAACAAGGAGGTGTGGATGGGAGTAGGCCCAGACACAATGAACTCTCCACTTTCCTCCATGAAAGTGGGCTGAGGTCTCCGAGCGCGGGGGGGTTTCCTTCCAGGCGGTCTCCGATGGGAGGCTCACCTGTCACTGGCAATCTGCTGCACCCGGTCTTCAAGTGAGTATCTCCCCTTGGTCCATTACACCTTCCGGATTCGGGTACCCAATCCCTGGGTTCCCTAGGACCTCCTTCCCTCGCGGAACTCAGTGTTGGGCACTGAGCTCCAGACCTCCATCCGAGTACCTCACCCCAGGCTAAAGGTGCCTGGGATGGAACACGACCTCCGGGCGTCCTCTAGGCCTAGGCCGCCTAGAGGACCGACACGAACCACCGCCCTCAGGCTGAAGGTGCCTGGGACTCGACCCCGTGACAAAGATGGCCGGCCCCTTTATACCCTCTCCCAGCAAGCACGGCGGGTTCCCCGCCCCACCATACCGCTGCCGAGGGAGGACAAAAAGGAGGCACGGCACACAGCAATGGTTCAACCCCAGCCCAGGGTGACAGCGCCACCTGCTGGGCCGCAAGGAACTGCACACTGCTGGTGTCTCTGCCAGTTTTAAATAGAGAGAAAAGTGTATACCCGCTACATGTATGTATGTATGTATGTATGTATGTATGTATGTGAGTGTGCATATGTATATGTATGTGTGCATATGTATGTATGTATGTGAGTGTGCATATGTATATGTATGTGTGTGCTTATGTATGTATGTGAGTGTGCATGTATGTGCATGTGTTTTTAGTGGCGGTGCATCCATAAGGGTGCACGGGCCCCCCCCTCTCTCCGGACACCCCCTCTATGACCAATGTATAGATTTAAGCATTGGATGAATCTATCCATGGCCACCGCTGCCACCCCCTATTCGGGTGTCCGGCCCCTTTTGGGGCGCCTGAATTACAGCGGCGGGGGGGGGGGATATTTTTGAAGCACCTGATTAGAGCCATAGGCTCTAATGGGCTTTAAAATAGGTGAACTGCGAGCGCAATGCTTGGCGCTCACAGTCCACCCAGGTGTGTTAGAAAAGCAAATTAATATTCACTTTCCTAACACTGAACCGCCTCTCCACCAATCATGTGCACGGGTCTGTTACCCGTCACCTGATTAGCTGAAAGATAGGCGCGGCTTTTGGACGCCTATCAGGAGGAGAGGACAGGAGATGAGGACGGCAGGAGGCGCATGGAGGACCCCGTGGGGGATTCACAGTGGTGGCATTCGATGGCACAGTTGCAGCATTTGATGGCCCACTGGCAGCATTTAATGGGCACACTGGCGGCATTTAATGGCACAGTGGCAGAGTTTGATGGGCACAGTGGCGGCGTTTGATGGGCACAGTGGCGGCATTTGATGGGCACAGTGGCGGCATTTGATGGGCACAGTGGCGGCATTTGATAGCACAGTGGCAGAGTTTGATGAGGGCGCCAGGAGACGCATGGAGGACCCCGTGGGGGATTCACAGTGGTGGCATTCGATGGCACAGTTGCAGCATTTGATGGCCCACTGGCAGCATTTAATGGGCACACTGGCGGCATTTGATGGCACAGTGGCAGAGTTTGATGGGCACAGTGGCGGCGTTTGATGGGCACAGTGGTGGCGTTTGATGGGCACAGTGGCGGCATTTGATGGGCACAGTGGCGGCAATTGATGGGCACAGTGGCGGCATTTTATGGCACAGTGGCAGAGTTTGATGGGCACAGTGGCAGCATTTGATGGGCACAGTGGGGGCATTTGATGGCACAGTGGTGGCATTTGATGGCACAGTGGCGGCATTTGATGGGCACAGTGGCGGCATTTGATGGCACAGTGGCAGCATTTGATGGTCACAGTGGCAACGTTTGATGGCACAGTGGATGCAATTGATGTTTTTTTTTCAGAATTTTTCAGTTTGCTTGCGCCCCCCTAAAAATTTTGAGCACCAGCCGCCACTGGTTTATATGTGTGTGCATATGTGCATTTATATATATGCGTGTGTGTGTATGTATATATAGAGTATATGTGTGTTTATATATGTGTGTTTACATGTATGTATGCACATTTTATGTATGCGCTTTTAATCCCGACCCCCTATATGTGTACAATCAGAACCTATTTTTATTTTTTTTTGCTTGTTCGTAGTACCAGCAAAAAAATTATGTTCCTCCGAAAAGCGATCCATGCTCAGATCGCATTTCAGAGGCATTTGACAGCTGGTAAAGAGGCAATATGTTGCCTACTGACCGCCGGTTTTAACACCTTAAATGCATCATCACTATGCTGCAACTGCATGCAATGCACACAGTTGCAGAGTGGTTGCAGTGTAGCCCCATTCCTCTAGGGATATACTGAGAAACACCAACATAGAGGAATCAATCTCTCCATTCTCCTCCTGCAGCCACTGAATGCCTGCGGGAGGGAGAGGGAGAGGAGGAGAAGCCGGGGGAATGGAGAAATCAGTTCCTTCATATGCCGCCACCCACTTGCGACTGGGCCCTGTTGTTCCGCCACCGGGCTCGGAGAAAGGAGCCCTGTCTGGGGGTCAGGGGGGCTCTTCATGGTTTCTTGCATCGGGGCCCTGAAGGTTCTAGTTACGCCACTGTTTAGGGCCCTGTGCGTTCAGGGATGTATGCCTGGAACACAGAATACCTGTGGTCTTGGCATACTTTCCTGAACACATGCGTTCCTAAACATGAGTACCGCCTGCAGGCAGCAGGGCTGGACAATGCACCTGTAACTACCGGGTGAAAAAGAAATGCCGGGATTGGACGCATAGTGTGTATGTGGCCTTTAACCGCTTAAGGACTGCCGCACAAACTTATACGTCGACAGAATGGCACGGCTGGGCAAATGGGTGTATATATATGTCCCCTTTAATTTGCCGCCGTGTGGTCGCGCACCGCTGGCTGCGCGCTCGCGACCCTGTCGCAAGCTCCATGACCGTGCCTACTCGATGTCCACCGGGGTCCCGCAATCAAGTAACAGCTGAAGAACGGGGAGATGTCAGTGTAAACACATCTCCCTGTTCTTCCTAGTGGCATGTCACTGATCGAATGCTCCCTCTCATCGGGAGCAGCGATCAGTGAAATGTCACTTGTAGCCATGCCCCTAACAGTTAGAATCACTCCCTAGGACACACTTAACCCCTTACAGTAATCGGTGCATTTTTATAGCACCGATCGCTGTAAAAATGACAATGGTCCCAAAAATGTGTCAAAAGTGTCCGAAGTGTCCACCATAATGTCGCAGTCACGATAAAAATCGCTGATCTCTGCCATTACTAGTGAAAAAAAAAAAAATTTTTTTATAAAAATGCCATAAAACTATCCCCTATTTTGTAGAAGCTATAACTTGTGCGTATACGAAACAATAAACGCTTATTTGATTATTTTTTTTTACCAAAAATATGTAGAAGAAAATGTATCGGCCTAAACTGAGGAAAAAAAAATATTTTTTTTTTTATATATTTTTTGGGGATATTTATTATAGCAAATACCACCAAAAAAAAGCTCTATTTGTGGGGAAAAAAGGACGTCAATTTTGTTTGGGAGCCACGTCGCACGACCGCGCAATTGTCAGTTAAAGCGAGGCAGTGCCGAATCGCAAAAAGTAGCCTGGTCTTTGGCCAGCCAAATGGTCCGGGGCTTAAGTGTTTAAGATAACAGTTTTACCCTAATCTTTTTATTGTTTCCAGTGATGTAAATAATTTGTAAAGGGTTTTCTGCAGGCGTCCAGCATACAGACAGTGTATGGTAGACATGACATGTATTCTACAGAGTTCTACTGGCAACCATGTCGTTTTTGAATTCTAAAAAAAATAAAAATAAAAGCACAAAAAAGAGGATTGTGTTTTTCTGTTCCCAGATTATTATCCCTGCAGTTGTGAATTATCATATCATTGTTTTTCCGTATGTATGCAATTAATAATTTACATTTGGTTTGATTACACAGAAATGATTCAGCCTATGCATGATGGCCACCAAACAATATACTAAAATAAATAAATAAATGGCCAAATAAGAATTTTATGATCCTGGTTTCATAAAAAGTACAGATGCTAATTAATTGAACATCCGTTTTCTGCTGCATAAATATGCATCTGTGGTTTGTATGTCCCAATTCTGTGCCCCATCGAAGCATTTCAGGGTGTGGTAACAGACGTACAAAGATCACACAACCATGTAATTCTGTTTTGCCTTTCAAATAATCTTTCACAGAAACGGTCAATGACTTTCCTATTGTTTACATAAGACTGACTCCCATTTTTATATGATGTAAATAATAAGGTTTATGCAGGTGGGTGTAGAGTGTTTGGTTTAATGCCAGGATTATTGACATTCAAAAGAAATTCACCATACCCAACCCACTCCGTTCCCTGCTTTCAAGTTAGCTTAGGCATGTCACATCACATGGTCTTCAGAAGTACTTTAGAAAGTACAAACTTTATTTCATATGGAAATGATTCAGAAACTATAGTCCTCTGCCAGTTTTCTCCCCAATCATACTGTATTACTTGCTTAAAATTGTAAAGATTAAATCCAGAATATACTAGAATTAGGATACTATATATATAAAAAGCTTTACATTCTACCACTCGATTCCTAGGAACCAGACAGCTGATGCCACCCTTGCCAGCTGTTTGGAGGCCAACAACACATGGATGTCTGCCAACTTCCTGAAACTTAATGGGGGAAAAACTGAGGTGATAATCTTCAGCGATCTAGCCACCCCCCCCCCCCCGCAGATATCCCACCTTGGCCTCCCTCATTTGGTCCTGCTCCGGAGGTGGCCCCCCAGATCCGTGATCTGGGATTCGTCCTAGATTCAGGTTTAACCCTGGCTCCTCAGGTAAAAAAGGTCGTCCGTGCATGTCACTGGCAGCTAAAACTCCAGAGGGGGCTGTTTAAATATCTGGATATCTCGGACAGAAAAACTGTCATCTGTGCCACAATAGGTAGCTGCCTAGACTACTGCAACTCTCTTTATCTGGGATTGCCTAAGATGTTAGTTCAGAAGCTTCAACTTATTCAAAATGCTGCGGCAAGGTTACTCATGGATGTCCCGTTGAGGGATCATATCACCCCTGTCTTCTGCGCCTTGCATTGGCTGCCGATCCACTATCACACCTTATTTAAGGCAGGATGTATCATGTTTAAGATTATGAGAGGCCTGGCCCCAAGTTATCTCTGCTCTCGTTTTCATAAACGAGCTCTTGTCAGATCACTCAAATCTACCAGCAGAGATCTCCTCTACATCTCGGTGCCCAAGAAGATCCAGCGTGGTGGTCGGGCCTTCTTCCACCAGGGTGCCGTATTATGGAATAGCCTCCCTGTCGAGCTCCAGGAGGCCCCTACTATCCCTGTCTTCCGTGGGTTACTGAAGACTTGGCTTTTCACGCAAGCCTTTCCTGCATAGCCTCTCTCTTCCACCCTTTCTGCCACTCTGTGCTGGTTTTGGTTCCTGGGTCCTCTTTTCCCAGGACCTCTGCTATGCGCGTCGGGACCCTTCGATGTAAGACCACGCTATATTAAGATACCTCTCAACTCAACTCCACACGCTGCATGTTATTGAGTCCTTCAGGCTTCACTTCTGCTTTGGGATTTAGCCACAAAATGATCGGCGGTAACAAAAGCCAAATGAAAAGAATAAGTATAGTAAACGTAAGGAGCAAATTTTGTTCCCTTACTATATTCAAAGCTCTAATTTGACAAATGTACCCAATGTTAATATGTCCTCTTTATTTCATTTGCACAGACAGTTTATAACCTCTTAATTGAAAACAGATGCTTTGGCCTTTTTTTCCTATTCATTTGGAGAAGTCAGACACAACAGGATCTGGAGGGAAATCTCTCTAATAGGGAAACAGATGGCCAGAAAAACACATTTGTCTAAAAAAGTGGGGAAGAGTAAAGGCCCGCACATGATACGAAAATTGGAAGTATAATTTCGTTGGAACTAACCATCTGCCGATTTTCGGATAATTAGTATGGTGCTTTCAACAGCCGATTCCGGTTTTTCGTCCGTCAAAAGCTGGATGCGCAGACTATAAAATTTTTGTTGGATGTGAACTTAACATACGATTTTTTTTATTTTTTTTTCCTTTAATTATCCAAAAAAAATCAAAAGAGCAAGACTACACATGTTCAGAAACGAAAGAATACATACAAAACTATTCAACACGTTGCGTCTGAAGTGGAATTCTGTCATACGAGGATTTTCGTATGGTTAGTAACCTGTTTACTTTCGACATGAGACTAGCATGCAACAAAAAACGGACAAACAAAAATCTGATCGTGTGTACGAGGCTTTAGGCCTAAAATACACGGGACGCTTAGGCAACCTCTTCTGAACATTTTTCATTGCGACTTGCATAGACGTCTGTTAAATGAAGTTGAAAGCCACGATGAAATACTTACTGCAAATTGCACTGATGGGCTTTGAAATGGTGCTGAAGTGGTGCGATTTCAAAGCCGCACCAGTGTGAACGGGAGCTTAGGCCACGTTCACACAGGCAGCCAGGGAGCAGTAAAAACAGGCGATTGGACAGAGGTTTTACTGTCCCCCAATCGCCCACCTAAAAGAGAGCATACAGCCACTCAGAGTTGTACACATACCCTCTGTGACAGGTGGTGCCATCTGTCAACTCTGCAAGCTGAGTTACTCTTGCCTTGGCTGCGAAGCAAAGCATCAGAGCCATGCCATGTGCACTACATTATTTGTCTGCAATGTTAGCATTTACTGTAGATGGGGGGGGGGGGTCAACTGCATGTTCTTACTGCCCCTTTGCCACCCTTGTGAAATGACACTAAAATATATTCATATATTCTTTCTACCACACAGAAGATATTAATCTCTAATAATGTACTGCGCTATTAATTAACCTTTAATTTGAAAAGATGCAAGCACCACAGCTTGACATACCGTTGTGCAATCATAGAAAATGGTTACAAAGTGCTGAGCTATAGTGATATAAAATGACATACCAAATTTACAATAATGAAAAAAATGTGTAACCAACCAAATAATATATCGTACAACCATATCCAAATAGAAATATCCACACCTAACCAGTGAATGTGAATTAAAATAAAGAAAAAAAGTCCATATGTGACATCAGCAAAGAAATCCTTAAAGATGTTTAGCGCCCTGCCCCTTTTGGGTAGGCGCTAGTGTAAATTTAGTTGTCTGAGTTATAGTTCAACTCAGAATAATTGTACCAAATTATGTGTCTCTGTTCCAGTTCAGCTGAGTTGCACATTTTCCACCTTCCTCTGGGTGTCGTTGTCACCACGGGTCAAGATTGGAACTGCAGCTGGCTGGATGTATTGGGTACCTCTTGCCCAGAAGCAGCTCAGTGGGTTTGGTCACCCCGCTGTGCATTTTGGAAGAGGGTACTTAAGGGTTAGACACCGTTTTGGCGGGGTCTTCCGATTCTGACCTGGCGGCCCTCCTGGCCTCAGGGATGTGTTAGCAGTTTTATGCCTCGGGGCATGCGGACCCCCGAGGCTCCGTTACTGAGAGTAGGCCCAGAAGTTGCCGGGGCCTACTGATCCAGAGATGGTCCTGTGTCGCCTTGCCTGCGGGAAGGGACCGAGCAGTTGAGGACTCAATTGGAGGACGCATCCGGATCAAAAATCTACCTCACAGTGCTGCCGGCCTGGCTGAAAGATCCTGGCGCTGTGTGTTGTGTTTCGGAACTTTACCAAGTGTGTGGTTACACAAGTCTGTGGCAGAGACTTTTTGAACGAGCTCGCACCGGCTCCTAGGTCAGTGGGAGAGGCCTATCCGGTGGATGCTACATCCAGTGTGGAAGTTATTGGTCCTCTGGATAAAGGAAAGTACCCGTGATCCGCAAAACCTAAGGTACCTGAATCTCCCCCCAACCCTCGATCCCTCTGTCTTGAAATAAACCCTTGAGAAAAAGAGACTTAAGCCTCGTACACACCACCGAGTTTCTCGTCGTAAAAAACCTGTCGATTTTCTCGACGAGATTCTTTCCAAGCTTGACGAGCTTCTTGTCAAGTTTTCCTTGCATACACACTGTCAATTCCAAATCTCGTTGTGGTTCTGATCGTTCACGTACAGCACGTACAACGGCAGTATAAAGGGGAAGTTCGATTCCAATGGCGCCACCCCTTGGGCTGCTTTTGCTGATCTTGTGTTATCGCATGTTAGTAAAAAATTTGTTGAGAGACGATTTGCGCTTTTCAGCCTCGTGCTTTTCAGTTCAGCATGACGAATGTGCTATCTCCATTACGAACGCTAGTTTTACCAGAAGGAGCGCTCCCGTCTCATACTTGATTCTGAGCATGAATTCGTCCTGTGTGAAAGGGGCCTAAAGCTTATATATCTGAATTTGTTTGAATTTATTTATTTATACATTTTTAAACCAATAATAAACAACCGCTGCCTTTATATCCAACAACTTGTCTGCTGTTTATTTATTTAAATTAAGGTTTAGGTGTTATTTCCCGCCTGCTGTCCCAAGAAGTTTACCTTGGCTTCCATCTTTAAGGATTTCTTTGCTGATGTCACATATGGACTTTTTTTATATTATTTTAATTCACATTCACTGGTTAGGTGTGGATATTCCTATTTGGATATGGTTGCATTATATAATATTTGGTTGGTTACACATTTTTACATTATTGTAAACACAGAAGATATTGCAGTTTTCCAAAGCCTTCACATAACAGCCACCAATTGTTCTTCAGTGTGTATATTTTAGGATTATGGCTGAATGCATTTATATTCAATATCAGTTGTTTACAATGTTTATGTCCTTTAACAATTTAAGAGCAGATAAAAAGACTGCTAAGTAGTTATTAGGCCCCGTTCACACTTATGCGAGTTGATAACGAATGCAATGCGTTAAAAAAAAAGATTCTCATGTCATCCAAAAAGTTATTGTTTTCAATGACGGTCGTTCACATCTATGCGTTGTGATTCCTCTACGAATGCGATAATAAAAAGGGTCTTGTGCGAGTTTACAGCGTTGCGTTGCGAATTTAGTCTCCATAGACATCAATGTAAATCGTTCTGAAATCGCATTGTTGGTTCAGATATGTGCGAATTCCACCACACTATTCTCCACAAAAACCAAGAAGTACACAGGAAGTTAACATTTTTTTTTTTTTTACATTAGACATTAACATGATTCCATTGGCTAGAACATCAATTGCAGCTGTGTCCAACTCCTGAAATTTGCGGTAAATTCCCACCTCACATAGGACAAAAAAACTGAACAAATTCGCAACATATCACAGCGCAGCAGTGTGAACCCAGCATTAGAGCTGCTGAAAAATGTCACTGATGGGACCACAGCCAACACATCTCAATGGCTCCAAGGTCAAATCTTGTAGTCAAATTACATGACATTCCAGTGCCTGCTTTACAAAAATGAGAACATATTTTAAATGGTTCAGGCCAGACTGAGTATTTACAGTGACGTTGTACTTCCGGATTTGCATGGTATTAAAGTAACAACATTTCTGTTTTAGGCTGGGTTCACACTGGTGCGAACACAGACATTGCATGCGATTCAGACTGCATTGCTGTGCAGATCACATGCGATGTCTGTGTGATGCGAATTCAGCCATACAAACTTTATGGCTGAAATTGCATTACATTCGCACCAAAATGGCGTGGGACCCTTTTTTTGGACGCACTGGAATCAGATCACATGGGTGTTCAAACCCATGTGATCCGATTGTTGTACGATTGGACATTTTGCACTGCGAACCGATCTGGGGGTGTCATTACCTTTTTATTGACACCGGCAGTGGTTCGCAGAGGGCAGTGTGAACTGCCTGCAAGTGACATGCGATGTGGGAACCCGCACTGGAGTTGCGCTAATTCTCACATCGCATATGTGTGAACCCAGACTTAGGCTTCATGTACACGGGATGTTGTTCAACCTCTCCTGAACGGTTTAACTTGACAGCTAAAAACTGGCGTCTAAAAACGTTTAGCCACGTTTACATGGCACGTTTAGCCGCGTTTAGTCGCGTTTGCATCTAGAAGCGTTTGAAAAAAAAAAAATATATATATATATATTTTTGGGGGTTAAAATGAAAAACGTCTGTAAACGAAACGCTGCTAAACGCGAGTTACTGCGTTTAGCCGTGTTTGGTGCTTGAAATGCCTCTAAACAGCTTCTGAACGCATTGTTTTGGGTTCCAGAAAAAGCCTCTAAACTCAACTGCCTAGAAATGACTATAAATGACCCTGTGTACATGTACTGATAAGATAACACAGAGGAGAGTTCAGGAGCAGATGAAAAAAAATCCCAACTGCTCCTAAATGTCCGTTTACAAGCCGCAGTGTACATGAGGCCTTAGGCCTTTTGCACCCTGAGTTATTGTATAACACAGTTTCTCCTGACTGGAGAAAGTCAGCATTAAAAACTCACTTTTCAAACGAGTTTAGCAAAATTTAGCAGCGTTTAGCAGAGTTAGAGTGTTCATATATTTCATTAGTCCAGAATTTTTGTTTATTCTGGCTATAGAAATGAACAAATGCTGAATTGCTAAATGCGCTGCCCGTTTAGACATGTTTAGCAGCATCCAGCATTTTTTCGGCCAAAACTCTCCTGCTCCCGGAAGCACTGGCAGTGGGGTTTTTTCCTGCCTCTAAACGCTGCTAAAATTCTGTGTGCATAGACACATAGGCAGGGGAGTTAAGAGGCAGGAAAAAATAAACGTGAGACATTCCTAGGAGCAGCCGGAAAAACATCCAGTGTGCATGAGGCGTTACAAGGCATCGTTTTTGAATGATATCAGAAATTGAGCACCACTCTGAATGCGGAAAAACGCCCATAAACGATATTCAAAAATGTGGCTAAACGTTGCTTTTTCCTGGCAGCAGCGCTGGCCTCTTTTAATCGGTTCCCGACCGGCTCACGCATATTTACTGCGTCAGAATGGCTCTCCTGGGCGAAATCTGGTATATATACAGTCATGCTCAAAATTGTTGGCACCCCAGAAATTTTTCCAGAAAATCCAGTATTTCTCACAGAAAAGTATTGCAGTAACACATGTTTTGCTATACACATGTTTATTCCCTTTGTGTGTATTGGAACAAATCAAAAAAAGGGAGGAAAAAAAGCAAATTGGACATAATGTCACACAAAACTTCAAAAATGGGCTGCTCAAAATTCTTGGCACCCTTTAAAAATTGTGGATAAATAAGATTGTTTCAAGCATGTGATGCTCCTTTAAACTCACCTGGGGCAAGTAACAGGTGTGGGCAATATAAAAAAAACACCTGAAAGCAGATAAAAAGGAGAGAAGTTCACTTAGTCTTTGCATTGTGTGTCTGTGAGTGCCACACCAAGCATGGACAACAGAAAGAGGAGAAGAGAACTGTCTGAGGACTTGAGAACCAAAATTTTGGAAAATTATCAACAATCTCAAGGTTACAAGTCCATCTCCAGAGATCTAGATTTGCCTTTGTCCACAGTGCGCAACATTATCAAGAAGTTTGCAACCCATGGCACTGTAGCTAATCTCTCTGGACGTGGACGGAAGAGAACAATTGATGAAAGGTTGCAACGCAGGATAGTCGGGATGGTGGATAAGCAGCCCCAAACAAGTTCCAAAGAAATTCAAGCTGTCCTGCAGGCTCAGGGAACATCAGTGTCAGCGCAAGCTATCCGTCGACATTTAAATGAAATGAAAGGCTATGGCAGGATACCCAGGAGGACCCCACTGCTGACAGAGAGACATAAAAAAGCAAGACTACAGTTTGCCAAAATGTACTTGAGTAAGCCAAAATCCTTCTGGGAAAACATCTTGTGGACAGATGAGACCAAGATAGAGCTTTTTGGTAAAGCACATCATTCTACTGTTTACCGAAAACGGACTGAGGCCTACAAAGAAAAGAACACAGTACCTACAGTGAAATATGGTGGAGGTTCATTGAAGTTTTGGGGTTGTTTTGCTGACTTTGGCACTGGGTGCCTTGAATGTGTGCAAGGCATCATGAAATCTGAGGATTACCAAAGGATTTTGGGTCGCAATGTAGAGCCCAGTGTCAGAAAGCTGGGTTTGCGTCCGAGATCTTTGGTCTTCCAGCAGGACAATGACCCCAAACATACGTCAAAAAGCACCCAGAAATGGATGGCAACAAAGCGATGGAGAGCTCTAAAGTGGCCAGCAATGAGTCCAGATCTAAATCCCATTGAACACCTGTGGAGAGATCTTAAAATTGCTGTTGGGAAATGGCGCCCTTCCAATAAGAGCGACCTGGAGCAGTTTGCAAAGGAAGAGTGGTCCAAAATTCCGGGTGAGAGGTGTAAGAAGCTTATTGATGGTTATAGGAAGCGACTGATTTCAGTTATTTTTTCCAAAGGGTGTGCAACCAAATAATAAGTTAAGGGTGTCAAGAATTTTGAGCAGCCCATTTTTGAAGTTTTGTGTGACATTATGTCCAATTTGCTTTTTTTCCTCCCTTTTTTTGTTTTTTTCCAATACACACAAAGGGAATAAACATGTGTATAGCAAAACATGTGTTACTGCAATACTTTTCTGTGAGAAATACTTGATTTTCTGGAAAAATTTCTGGGGTGCCAACAATTTTGAGCATGACTGTATATATATATATATATATATATATATATATATATGGCTTCGCCCAGCAGAGCCTCCAGAGGAACCCGGCGGGTGCGATCGCATGAACGAGCGGGAGCACGGGGATTTGTGTGTAAACACACAAATCCCCGTACTGTCTGAGGAGAGAAGGACAGATCATGATCTTTCTACAAAGTAGAAAACACAATCTGTCATCTCCTATAGTCAGTCCCCTTCCTCCCACAGTTAGAACACACAATAGGGAACACAATTAACCCCTTGATCGCCACCTAGTGTTAACCCCTTCCCTGCCAGTGACATTTACATAGTAATCAGTGCATTTTTATAGCACTGATCGCTCTAAAAATGTCAATGGTCCCAAAAATGTGTCAAAAGTGTCCGACCTGTCCGCCGCAACCTCGCAATACCACAAAAAAACACAGATCACCACCATTACCAGTAAAAAAAATAACGCCATATAAATGCCATAAATCTTTCCCATAGTTTTTAGACGCTATAACTTATGCGCAAAATCAATATACGCTTATTGCGATTTTTTTTTTACCAAAAATATGTAGAGGAATACATATCGGCCTTAAACTGAGGAAAAAAAAATTGGGATATTTACTATAGCAAAAAGTAAAAGATATTGGGGGTTATTTACGAAAGGCTAATCCACTTTGCACTACAAGTGCAAACTACAAGTGCAAAGTGCACTTGAAATTGCAATGAAAGTGCACTTGGAAGTGCAGTCGCTGTAAATCTGAGGGGTAGATCTGAAATGAGGGGAAGCTCTGCTGATTTTATTATCCAATCATGTGCAAGCTAAAATGCTGGGGGTTTTTTTCCTTGCATGTCCCCCTCAGATCTACAGCGACTGCACTTCCAAGTGCACCTTCAATGCAATTTCAAGTGCACTTTGCACTTGTAGTGCAAAGTGGATTTTGCCTTTAGTAAATAACCCCCATTGTGTTTTTCTTTTTTCAAAATGATCGCTCTTTTTTTGTTTATAGCGCAAAAGATAAAAACCGCAGAGGTGATCAAATACCACCAAAAGAAAGCTCTATTTGTGTGGAAAAATGGACGTCAATTTTGTTTGGGTACAACATCGCACGACCGCACAATTGTCAGTTAAAGCGACGCAGTGCTGTATCGCAAAAAATGGCCCGGTCATTGGGCAGCCAAATCTTCCGGGGCTGAAGCTGATAAACATCCTGTGTGCATGAGGTCTAAATCACAAACATGCAGCCAGAAAGCTGTCAACAGTAAGTGCACTACTAGATCAGTGGGTAGGAGTTTTAGTGAGGACAGTCTTGTTGAGAATTGACTTAAAGGGGTTGTAAAGCTTCGTGTTTTTTCACCTTAATGCATCCTATGCATTAAGGTGAAAAAACACCTTGCAGTCACCAGCCCCACGAGCCCCCGTTTTACTTACCTGAGCCCTGAATCTCTGTAGGCGCGATCCCGCGCAGCCATTGGCTCCCGCTGCTGTCAATCAGATCCAATGACGTGGCCGCCGGGGGGCGGGTCGAGTCATACAATTGGCGTCTATGGACACTGATTTTATGGCATGGGAGCGCGCCCGAAAGCTAACCCCCTTGGGAGAGGGGGTTAGCCCTTGCGGGGAGGAGCTGCGAGAGCCACCGTGGGACCCCTGAAGAGGATGTTCGGGGCCACTTTGTGCAAAACGAACTGCACAGTGGAAGCATGACATGTTTGTTTTGTTTTTTAAATAATCTGCAAACCTTTAGTACCCCTTTAACATGAAAGTTTTTGTGAACACACTGCATATAAAGCCCATTAAAGTACAATAAATATGATTATGTTGACCAAAACACATTTTGCCTACATTTATTTTATTTTATTTTTTAATCTTTTGTTTTTTAATGCTGACCACACTGTCCCCTTCACCACAAAGGGGAATGTCGATTCAGTAAGGCCCCATTCACACCAAGGCGGAAGCTCATACGCTTGAGGAGAAAAAATCTATTATTCTCTATGGAGTTGGTTCACATCTCTACTCCAAATCGCCTGAAGCTCAAAAAAGTTCTGGAGCTTCTTTGTAGCTCAAATTGGGCAGATTTGCGCGTTTTTTATTCCCATAGAAATAAATGAAAATGCGACATTTGTGTGTTTTTGCGCAATTTCCTGCCTAAATGATTTTTTTTTAAATAATATATGAATTCTTTGCAGCTCTTTAGGAGCGGTGAATACACAGCTCGTAAAGCGCCCATGCCCAATGAAATTAAAAGGCAGCAGCGCCAAACCGCCGGCAAAGCTCCGCAGTAGCAATACCAAAATGACGGTAAAGCGCCGCTAAAAATAGCGGCGCTTTACCGCCGACGGCAGTGTGAAAGCACTCAATGGGCAGGGGAGCTTTAGAGCGTTGTATTCACCGCTCCTAAAGCGCTGCAAAGAAGCTGCTGGAAGGACTTTTTTTGATGTCCTGCCAGTGCAACGCCCCAGTGTGAAAGCCCTCGGGCTTTCACACTGAGATTGCAGCTGAGGCTTTTTTCAGGCGCTATTTTTAGCGCTAAAGCACATGAGAAAAACGCCTCCAGTTTGAAAGGGGTCTTGGAGATTTGAAAATGTAGGGTCACAATTTCCTGAATGGGATCTAAATTCATATATCAAAGCAGATGCATGTACATATAAAAAATAAATAAATACAGGGAGAACAGTCATACATGGGGAAGGAGGTTTTATGGAGATACCATTAAAAGTATATCAGCACAGGCTGCATTTAAAAAAAGACACCGTCACATCGTTGCAATTTTAACTGAATTATTGTTACAGAGGAAGCAAATGTGAACTGAATTATTACTGAGGAAGCATGATTCCACACACCCAAAAACAGTACCAAATACAAAACAAAGTACAATATATCTATTCACATATTCCACATAGTTTCCATTCCCAATTACTTAAACCATGTTTCACTTTCTGTCTGCATCCCCTAACTTCCAGCAATTTTGTTCATAAAAACTAGTTCTAGAATTTGCTTCAGACATAAACAACAAGGAAACGCAATGCTTATACTATATACCAGCCTTTCTCAACCTTTTCAACACAAAGGAACCCTTGAAATAGTTCTCCGGTCTCGGGGAACCCCATGCTAAAATTGAGAAATCTACAACTCATGATACATTAGTGTGACGGTCAGTTGGAAGAATGGTCCTTACACTTGTGGCAATTGGGAAGAATTACCTCCTTACAGATTGCTAAAAAGATCAATGGGGTCAGTGTGAACTTATCTGAGAGGCAGAAATTGCCCAATGCTGAAGGAACCCCTAGCAACCTCTGGAGGAACCCTAGGGTTCCACGGAACCATGGTTGAGAATCACTGCTATATACTGTCATCCAAATCCAGAACCCATCCTGTCCTAACCACATGAATGATTGTGACATACAGGCTCCAATTTCATTGCATGACGACGGCATGATGCTCTAGAAAAATTTTAAATGGAGTAATCAAAATAAGGCAAAATGTTGTTCAATTTATCTGCAGAGCAAGTCAGTGTGAACTTAGGCTTAATGCATATACACACACACACAGACATAAAAACACACACAGTCATAGCTCCCAACTGTCCCTGATTTCGAGGGTCTGTCCCTGATTTTGTCCCTCTTTCCCTCTCATTTGTCCCTCATTTTGGTCTGATCTATATAATTGTATATAAAATGCACTTTTTATCTTTCAAAAAGTGTTTCCCAGTGCAAAACCTTGCATCCAAATTCTGAATTGCTGCATGTAAACTTTATAAACCAATATAAAGGAATAATAGTGGTAAAAAAAAAAAAGCCCTTGTGGATTTAATTAACCTTTTTTCCTTTGTTAATTCTCCTTTTAAGGGTGTGTGGCAGGGGGCGTGTTCTATGCCTACATACGTTTGCTAGTAGGTGTCCCTCATTCCCATCTCTAAATGTTGGGAGGTATGCACACAGAGTAATATATATATATATATATATATATATATATATATATATTTAAATATTTAATATTTAAATATATATATTTAAATATATTTAAATATAAATATATATATAATATATATATAAAATCACACACACACTGTCACTGAATGCATGCATACACACACACTGCCACTGAATGCATACATACATACATACACACTGCCACTGAATGCATGCATACACACACACACAATGCATGTGTAGCGCCCTGCTCCTGTTGACCAGGCGCTATTATCTAAATTTAGTGGGATGTCTGAATTGTAGTTAGTTCAGATTCCATGTATTGGCTAAATTGGCCTATGTTCCAGCTTTGGCTGAGTTGGGTGCAATTCCCGCGGTTACCAGCAGGTGTCGCTGCCACCTCTGGTTCGTGTTGGAAGGTACAACAAGCCGAGGCGTATTGGGTGCTTTTTCCCAGAGGCAATCTAGTGGGAGGTTGATACCGCTGGGCGTGCTAGAAGAGGGTACTTAAGGGGCGGATGCCATTTTAGGGGAAACTCTCACCTCATGGCGACCCTGGCCGGAGGTATGTGTCAACTCCTCTTCTGCCTCGGGGCCTGCTGGCCCGAGGCTTCGTTACTGAAGGTAGGCCCAGAAGCTACCTGGGGCCTACCGGTTGGAGGGTGATCCTGTGCTGTCTGTCCTGCGGGAAGAATCTGAGCAATTGCAGGAACCAGGGGAGGACTCATCTTGGAGAAAACGCAGCGGAAGGCTGGTATCTCGAGAGGAGCCTGGGGCCTCAATTGGAGGATGCATCCCGACCAATCTGACTCACAGTATTGCCAGGTCGGCTTAAAGGTCTTTCTTATACTGTGCAGTTGTGCTTGAACTTTGGAAATTCTGATTACCAAGTCTGTGGCAGAGACTTTAATTTTGTCCATGCATCATCCCGGCTGCTAGGCCGGTGAGAGGGGCCTATCCGGTTGAGCAAGATCCAGTGACAGCAAGTATACCTATCTCCAGGATCTCAAGTTTCTCAGTGATCTGCACCAGGTACCTGAACTCCCCCTAATCCTCCATCACTCATTCTGCTAACGTTGTGATTATTAAAAAAGCATTGGAAAAGACTCAGTGACTGTCGACCGTGTTTTATGCAACTTTTAACCCTAGACTTTGAGCCAACACGGAGAACAGTGGGGTAACGGCAGACCAAAATGAACCAGCAGCTCCTACGGGGGTAGTGCTACACATACATGCATACACACACTGCCACTGAATGTATGCATACATACATACACACTGCCACTGAATGCATGCATACATACACACTGCCACTAAATGCATACACACACTGCCACTGAATGCATACATACATACATACATGCATACATACACACACACATTGCCACTGAATGCATGCATACATACACTCAAACTGCCACTAAATGCATACACACACTGCCACTGAATGCATACATACATACATACATACATACATACACGTTGCCACTGAATGCATGCATACATACACTCACACTGCCAATGAATGCATGCATACATACACACTGCCACTAAATGCATACACACACTGCCACTGAATGCATACATACACACACATTGCCACTGAATGCATGCATACATACACTCACACTGCCACTGAATGCATGCATACATACACTGCTACTGAATGCAAGCATGCATGCATACATAAATACACACTGCCACTGAATGCATGCATATACACACACACATAATGCCACTGAATGAAAACATACATACACACACACTGCCACTGAATGCATGCATACATAAATATACACACACACTGCCACTGAATGCATTCATACACACACTGAACCAGAACGCATACACACACAGATGCACACACACTGCCACTGAATGCATACATACACACATTGCCACTGATTGAATATACATAGATACACTGAAGGCATAAACACACACTGAAATGAAAGAATACACACACACATATTTCCACTGGTTGAATATATATACAGTATACACACTGAATGCATATAACGCACACACACACTTCCACTGAATGAATGCATGCATGTATATGAACACATACGTCTTCACGGTCACTGAATTTGTCCAAATGCAAAAGGGAGATTTCCACAGACACAAGACTATGGGCACCAATGATGGGGAACTATTCCTCCCACTGATAGCCATGTTGGGGCACTATTCTTCCCAACGACACCAGTCATGGGCACCATTCCTCCCAGTAACCTATAAGGCATTTATTACTCCCATAGATCACCAATGCAGGACAGTTTTTTACCCCTAATGACCACTGATGCCAAATATTTTTTTTTTAACACCTACTGATGCAAGGTAATTTTTTACTGCCACTGACCACCAACACTAGAGCATTTTTTACTGCCATTGACCCCCGACACTGAAGCATTTTTTACTGCCATTGAACCCCAACACTGAAGCATTTTTTACTGCCATTGACACATTTCTTACTGCCACTGACCTTGGGGCATTTTTTTTTTCACTCACCTTGGGGCATTTTTTTTCCTTTGCTGTAATGCTTTGTACACACGATCGGAATTTCCGATGGAAAAAGTCAGACGGAATTTTTTCATCGGATATTCCAACGGTGTGTATGCCCCATCTGACTTTTTCCATCGGAAATTCCGAGGAATTCCGTCGGAGTTTAGATAGAGAACATGTTCTCTTTTACTCCAATGGAATTCCGTCGGAATTCCGATGTGATTGTGGCCGGTCAAAAGTCAGACCGTGTGTACGGGGCATTACTGTCCACAGTCCAGACCACTAACAATCTGATGGGACAGGGAACTGGCCCTTTGAGTAAAAACGACTTTGCCATTTTCGTCTAATAAAAAAATATTGAACTGGAAAAAATTCAAACAGCTTCACAGTACCACTCGAGATTAAAGGGGTTGTAAAGGTTTGTTTTTTATTTTCTAAATAGGTTCCTTTAAGCTAGTGCATTGTTGGTTCACTTACCTTTTCCTTCGATTTCATAAATGTTTTTTTTCTTTGTTTTCTTTGTCTGAATTTCTCACTTCCTGTTCCTCCTCAGTAAGCTGTTCAGTAAGCTGTTCTGGCTGACTAACCCCCGCTCGGATGATGGGGGCAAGCTTACTGAGGAGAAACAGGAAGTGAGAAATTCAGACAACAAAAAACATTTAGAAGGGAAATCGAAGGAAAGGGTAAGTGAATCAACAATGCACTAGCTTAAAGGAACCTGTTTAGAAAATAAAACCTTTACAACCCCTTTAACCAGTTTAGCAAATATAAAGAAAATGAAATATTAAAATGTACTTTTAGAAAAATTTGGTTTACCAAAAGCCCCCCCATTTACAGCCTTTAAAAGTTCCCTTTCCTGCAGACTATCATTAGTATCTATAAAAAAAGTGTAGTGTTCTGTTTTTATTGTACATGTGTAAATTTTGGACGATTGTTTAGCTCTGTTACACTACACACAATAGTGACACCTCCACCGCCTTCTGATGCTGTTCTCATCAATCAGCTCCATTTCACTTGAAGGATGAATGTGATTTTTTTTTTCTCTAAAAGGCAACCATTCTGTTTCTGTTTCTCTAGTTATCATATATCAGCTTCTTGGTATCATTTCAACGAGCAAGCAGAAATTCGAATTTTATTGCTATGTAATGTAATGTGATGCATTCATCCTTCTTGGTCACTAGTTCACATATCATCATTTATGAAGCCACCACTCTCTTCGACCCCCTACAGTTTTGCGATTTTCTGCAAGTATTTTTTTTTCCTTTCCGCAATATCTTGGATGTAGTTAAAAAAGAGTGGAGTCTGAAAAGAAATATATCAACGTGACGATACTCTTTATTGGATCTAAAATGAAAATACTTTACAAAAACAGCTTTCTATAATTCAAGTGCATTGTTCTGAATTTCCAACATAAGCATGAACAATCAAGTAGCCCCATTCACTTTTAGTTTATGTCAATCATAACACCCATGTCCAAGTGATCATAACAGGCAACAGGCTTTCTGCTGGAATAAACCATACTGGAAATGTCACATTCAACTACTTGGAGGTGAATTCACCATTCAGAAGCATCCAATTTATGGTACTAACGAGTAGTTGGGGAAGATGATAATTGGACATGGCAGGGCATCCTTTCACATACAACTGCTGCTTCAAATCATCACTGATCACAATGCAAGGTTCATTTCTCTGGTCAGCACAGCAGGAACAGATTTTAGGCAGTTCTGTTAATTGACCCGGCCATATTTACACTGGGCATCTATCTAGACTGGAAAAAAAAAACAAGAGCAGCAGCAATGAATCTACATAAAAGGATTATAAGAAAGTTTTGGGTTCTGGGTCTCTACTGTTTGAAGGCCATGGGGTAGGCTGGAAGGCCAGGGGGGTGGGTTAGGCCGTTAGGGACAGCTTTGCAAGTAGCGTTATTGGGGGGTTTTTGTATGTTTTATTTTTCTTGTTTTTTTACCTTTTTGTTCTTAATAAAAATTATTTGGTTTAAAAAATAAAAATAAAAGTTTTTGTGGAGTAAAAGTCCAGTTACATCAGGTCAGGTAGCAATTTTAAGAGGAGCCCCAGGCTTCTTCTACAGAAAAAAATTAAAAGTCAGCAGCTACAAATACTGTAGCTGCTGACTTTTAATATTAGGACACTTACCTGTTGGGGAATCCAGCGTTGTCCTCGTCCCGAGCTGATTTTTCAATCCGCTCTCAGGTGCTGCCACCGCCATCTAGTCTAAGAGAAATCAACAGTGAAGCCTTGGGGATTTATAGCCAGTACCCTACTGCGCTCTGTCAATGGGCCAGCTGCGGGGGAAGGAGGAGGGGGTCGAACGTTGAAGCTTGGTACCCACTTCCACCTTCCCCTCCAAAAGGTGGCAGCGGAGGCAGACAAGTGGAGCTTCCTCTTTTGGGTGGAGCTTTTCTTTTACTTAAAGCGGTATAACACCCAAAAGCAAACATTATTTTTCAGCTTATCATTTCTTGGTGTGATGGCTGCAATTATTTTCTTTTTTTAGGCTTTCTTTTATTTCCACTAGGTGATCCTGCCAGTAAGTAGAAAAAAAAAAAAAGGTAGCGGCACTTCCAGTTTTTATTGCTATCTGTGCCCCAGTTAGGCCCCTTTCACACTAGTGCGACTTCAAAGTCGCGTGATTTTGCCGCGATTTCAGGGAATGCCTGTGTAAGTGGCATCAAAATCGGACCAAAGTAGTGCAGGGACTACTTTGAAATCGGGACTACTTTGAAGTCGGAAAGACTTGAAGTCGTACTAATATGAATGGTTGTCATTGGAAATCATGGGAAACGACTTGTCATGCTACTTTGCAATCACAAATCGTGGGACAAGTCGTAAAAGTGTGAAAGGGGCCTTAGAGAGATTCAACCTCTCTATATTTGTCATGTGTACCATTATCACTGAAAGAAAAAGAAAACTGTCCCCAGAAAAGTGATAGTGGGAAATCTTCCAATGGAGACACTAGTTCTGGTGACCGGTGGGGTCCCCAAGAGACTCCCTTAATTTGTAGGGATTTCCTCTCACTTCCTGTTTTTGCTATGGGACAGGAAGTGAAGGTAAATCTTCCCAATGGGACAAAGAGGGCAAGAATAAACCTTACAGGGGTTATACACTCCCTTATTCTATTCAAAATGAAAAAAGTTTTGCCTATAGTTCTACTTTAAACCTTTATTCCAAAAGGAATAACAGTTACTGTAACTGCTTATAAAAAGTTAGCTGGAGTTTGGCTTCAAATTCTTAGTGTATTTAAATCTGCTACAGCATCAAACACTACCCCCTCCCCAGACTGACAATGCTGCTCTGCACCTTCATCCAGAAGCGTAAGCTCTCTAATACATGGAGTATGCTACTGCCCAGATTATCAGGTGAAAACAGAGGGGGGGAGCATAATCCAAGTCGACGCATGCTCAGAAGCATTGAACTTCATTTTTCTCGGCCCGTCGGCCCGTCGGAGTGTTTTACATCACAGCATTTGGGACAGTCAGATTTTTGACTGATGGTGTGTAGGCAAGGCTGATGGAGGTCAGCTTCATCGGAATTCCGATGGAAAAATCCATCGGATTTGAATCCATAGGAAATCCGATCGTGTGTATAGGGCTTAACAGTTTTATTGCTTGTAGATCCTGCCAGTAGATATATTGCTTTTCCACTTCCTTTAACAAGGTGATGATGCTATCTGTTCTGCAGTAAAGTGAAATGCAGCATTGTCCCCATGTTAACAGGGTCTCCAAGCTGCAGCTCTTTGCTTGCCTTTATCCGGCCCTTGAGGTACTTACTTTTCATCCCACTGATATGAGACACTAATCTGCCTACTGACACCAACAATGGGGCATCATTTCTGGCACTGACATCAAAATGGGGCGCTATTTCTCCTACTGAAACTAACAATGGGGCAGTATTCCTCCCCTTAATACAAAAGATGAGGCACTGTTTACTCCCACTGATGCCAAAACATTTTCATTCCCGCTGGCCATAGTCCACCCCCCTTGATCTGAAGGACGGTAAACTGGCCCTTTGTCTAGAAAGTTTGGAGACCCCTGTCTTAGTTGACTTGCAGTTTTTAAATAGACTTTAGGAGACCGAAAGTAAACGCCAGATAAAAATATTTAGGTAGTGGCAGCTAAATGTTTTTTTCTCTGGAAAAAGGTTTAAAGCATATTAATAAGAGTGTCTGTGTTGTTCAGACTAGTGATGCTCCGTACAGGCCGTTTTTTTTTTTTTTTTATCTGGCTGACGTTAAAGTGGACCTCCAGTCATTTTTTCAACTTTCCATCTATTAAATCTTCTGCCCTTGTTGTTTTAACTTTTGGATAGTAAAACATTTTTTTTCTGCCAGTAAATACCTTATACGGTCCACTGTTTCTTGTCTGGTCATTAGCCTAGGCTTATGACATCATGCACAGCTCTCTATCTCTCACTCTAGTGAGCGTTTTCCAGCATACGAGGGGAGGATGAGTCATAAGAGTGCCAATGGAAGCTGCAGAGCTGGAGGTGTGCCTCTGTGTGTCTGTGTAAATCCAGGAAAAGAACAGGCAGCAGCTTCAGCTGCCCACAGTTAAAATGGATGCAGCCAGACTCAGTGGAGGGAAATTTCTGCAGCATATTTGGCAAGTACAGAATCACAGTATATATAAAATAATATGCAAAGTGTTTGGAGGGAAGCTTCAGAATGGCAAATATGTTTTTATTACATATTATGCTAGCAAACTGCAGTTCCTCTTTAAGCTTGAGTGAACTCATTTACATGGCAAATACATAGACATTATCTGGGCTTTTAGCTTTTAAATCTGACATTACTTTACATTGACAATGATCACTAAAACATGATTTCCCTTCCATTTGCATTAATTAACCACTTTCATCTTTCATATGGCTTCCTGTAACTTGATAGAGCAGAACATACACACGCACGCACGCACGCACACTACACATATACTAACAGGAAAACTAAAAAGATTTTTGGTCATTTAAGTTTTTTTTTTAAGTGTTTACACTGATATTTTGTATTTGTTTTATGAAAAATAAATTTGTTTTAAAAAAGTTATCCTGTCTGTTAGCATGTTATGATTAGCTATACATTTTCCATACTATTAATACAATAAATTCTGATACTTGAAAGAGAGCAACACTCCCGGTACCACCGCCGCAACTTTGATGTCTACCTTCTTGCTACCCTTCACAACAAGAACTTGGTGCTCACCCCCACCCTCCCCCTCATCCCTTACCCCCCTTTTTTTGTTTTCCTTCCAGTAATCCTAGGGACCCCCCCAGTTCCAGATCCATTCAGTTATCCCCCCGTTACATAGGAATGTTTAGCTTTGAAGCTCTTACCTCCTATATGTTTTTATCCCATGCTCGGGACCCACCCACGGATCCCCTAGGTTGCATATTACTCTCTCCTCTTTTTATCTGATTTATTGCTTTGCCACAACTATCGATATGTGAAAATACATTACTATTTTGCTGTTATAATCTGTATTATTTTTACCTTTCAATAAAAATCAATAAAAAAAAATACAATAAAATTATTTTCGTTTCAACTACCCTCCCAGGAGGTTAGGCTGTCGTTCATGCCACTCCTCCGCCCCCTAAAATACCGCTGCCTGCTTTTTTTAGCCTCTGCTCATCAGCCAGCATCTACTTCCTGCGCTAGATGCCAAACTACAGGTGACATAAGCAGAATCCTGTGAATGCTTCTGTTGCTGCTTGATTTAACTCAGTGACGTGAGATCTCTTATCACGAGATCTCCGTCTGCAGCTCAAGTGGCATCTACAAGTATATGTCAAACATCCAGCTTGAAATCCTATTCTTAGCAGCTCGATAGCTGAAATTGGAGAGACGCTGTGCAAGCTTTTTTCCAGGGAAAAAAAATAAATAGTTTACTAGCACTACGTTTTACCCTTTTCATTTTGTGAAATTTTAAAACTTTAGATAAAGTTTGACTTTAATTCAAATGTTTACCCATGACACTGGTTTTGCAGATGAAACTGTTTTTTTTTTTTTTTTAAGGCTGGCTTTACATATGCAGCAAATTTCGATTTAGTTTTAGTCTTAGGACTAAAATGGCATTTTCGTTTTAGTCCCATTTTAGTCTTCTGCAATTGTATTAGTTTTAGTCGTATTTAGTCGACTAAATCTCCAGGACATTTTAGTCGACTAAAATGTCCTACATTTTAGCCGAATAAAATCTCCAGTACATTTTAGTCAACTAAAATCATTTTAGTCCAACGCGGCTCTGGGAGGGAGCCATGCTCAAATGGACAAGAATTGTATAGGATAAGCATGTAGACTATGCAGACATGTGATTTATATTGCCTGTAATGTACCGGATTGTTTATGTAGCCGTGATGTATGTCTTTTCTATGCTCTTTGATAAACTTTTTTCTGGATTAAAAAAAATAATAATTTTAGTCGACTAAAACAAATTTTAGTCCTCTAAAATCTAATGGGTGTAGGGAAACTGTAATGCATTATTTAAGCATGTCTCTACAATTTCCAAACACAATTTTTACTGCTGGAGTGAAAAATCGAATTTGTTATTGTGACAGGAGTCGCTTTGGGTGGGGGGGTTTGTGCAACTCAGCTTACCTTGGAGACCTGACCTGTGTGTCTATTGTCATTGGACAGTTTAACCCGCCCTGAATCCAAGGGTGGGGGGAAGTGTCTCGGAGTTGGATATCTGTTGTAACATGTGTTTGAATAAAGTGAGTCTGCTGGTTTTTACGCTACACTGAAGTACGGCTGGTGACTGGGTGGGCTAAAGAGTCTTGGATAGTGCTGGTTCTGGACAGAGGAAGCATTGACGGCAGACATAGTCCAGTTGAGGACAAGGGTTTGTCACAGTTATTATTTATGGTATTGAGGTATGAACATGCACTACAGACCAGTGTTAATTTTGACGTCAAATTTCAATTTAGTTTTAGTCTTAAAATGGCATTTTAGTTTTAGTCCCATTTTGGTCTTTTGACTAAAATGCCATTTTAATTTTAGTTGTATTTTAGTCATCTCAATTATTTTAGTTTTAGTCGTATTTTAGTTGACTAAAATGGTATTAAGGTAGTCGACTGAAATGATTTAGTCGGTTTTAGTCAACAAAATTAACACTGGTGTCTGTTCACTTGTTCGGGTACGATTCAAGTCCAAATCTTTGCCTAAATTCGGACTTGAACCGGACCCAAACACGCACAGGGCCCTTTTGAAATGCGGTCCCCCCCGGACCTGTGTGAACAGGCTCCATTGAGAGACGGTCACACTCGCCTGTCTTGAGAGTTTCCCCGCATCCAATTTGCATATATGTTAACCCAACATAAAGAGAGCACAGAAGTAGATTTGAGCCTCTTCTTTCCTTTAAATCAAGCCTGTCCAACCTATGGCCACAGACCTAACCAGGATTAAAAACTACAGAATTCTCCCTTTCGGTATTTATATTTAGTGAGCTGGCAGGTTGGTTATCAATGAGAAAAAGTATGTAAAAAGCAGCCTTAGCTCCATCAGCAGGATGGAAATTGTAAATATGGAATTTTCTTATTCTATATTTTATATTTGCTAAAAAATAAATAAAAAAAAATACAACATACTAGGGTAGATTAACTAAAACTGGAGCACTCAGAATCTGGTGCAGCTGTGCATGGTAGCCAATCCGCTTTTAACTTCATGTGTTCAATTAAAGTGGAAGTCCATGCAAAAACTAAAATCCCTGCATCTATAGCCACCAATATTCTAACACTAACCTATCTAGCCCTGAAAAGAAAAAAAAATCTGTATACATACCTTTTTCTACAGGCGATCCGATCCAATCTCCAGCGGCAGAAGCTCTGATCCCATGCTTCGCTGTGTGGGCGGGTGCAGAGGACACGTCCGTCAATGGAAGCCCCATAGTAACTCTATGGGTGACGTCACTTCCCATTCATTTCACAGCCAGTGACGGACATGTACTCAGCAGAGCTTCCGCCGCTGGAGATCGCCTGCAGAAAAGGTATGTATACTCATTTTATCTTTACAGGGCTATAGAGGTCAGTGTTAGAATGTTAGTGGCTATAGATGCAGGGATTTTAGTTTTTACATGGACTTCCACTTTTAGCCTAGGTTCACACTGATGCGAATTTACAGCGGATTTAATGCATTTAGGAACACACAGATTCGCAGGTCATGTTAAAAGCATAGTATTCCATGGCTTTGGTTCACATCTATGCGTTGCGAATTTGGTGAGGAAAAAAAAGGGTCCCGTGCATGTTGACTGCGGGTGCGATGCAAATTCCTATGGTGCAGTGCAAATTTTATCTTCATAGGCTTCAATTGAACTCGCAGCAAACAGAGTGAGTGAGTGAGTGAATAACTTGTATAGTGCTGCAAATGCAAACTTAATCGCCTCAAGGCGCTTATTTCCATCCAGTGTCGTCCTGATCCTTCAGAAGAGGTGGGTCTTAAGTTTTTTCCTGAAGGCCCGATGGTTTTCTTCCATGCGGATGTTTATGGGTAGAGCGTTCCATAGCCGTGGTCCTTGGACTGCAAATCTTCGTTCTCCCTTTGATTTGTAGTGGGACTTGGGGATGTGGAGGAGGTTTTGGTTGGTTGATCGGAGAAAGCGATTGTAAGTGTAGTGTTTTATTTTCTCGCACAAGTATTGAGGAGCGTCTCTACGAATTGTTCACTGTCTGCCTCCTGAAATTTACAGTAAAATCACGGTAAATTCGCACCTGTCCACCTCAAAACATAAGGCAAATTTGCACCTCACCCAGGGCAATTTTTTTTATCAAATTCGCAGTACATCGCATCGCAGTAGTGTGAACCTAAGCTAAAGGAGTTGTAAAGGCACAGAGTATTTTATCTTAATGCATTCTATGCATTAAGATAAAAAAAACTTGTGTGTAGCAGCCTCTCCAGCAGCCCCCAATCACGTACCTGTGCCCCATCTCTCTCCAGCGATGTCAACGAGTGTCTAAGCCGGCCGGGACACTCCTCCTGATAGGCCAAGATGCAGCAGCGGTGACATTGGCTCCCGCCGCTGTGCATCAAAGTCAGTCAGCCAATCAGGGGAGACAGGGGGTAGGACTAGGTTGGGGCTCCGTGTCTGAATAGATACACGGAGCTCTGACTCGGCTTGGGTGCCCCCATAGAAAGCTCCTGGGGAGCAAAGAGGGACCCAAGAAGAGGAGGATCTGGGCTGCTTTGTGCAAAACCACCTGCACAGAGTAGGTAAGTATAACATGGTTGTTATTTTTATTTTATTTATTTTTTAAACAAACCTTTACAATCACTTTAAGCTTTGACTATAAAACCTGGAATCTGATTGGTTTATATGCAGAGCTGCACCAGATTTTGCACACTCCAGTTTTAGTAAATCTCCCATGATATTTATGGCATGTTATGTCAGTAGTCCGCATTTCTTTCTCGTACATCACGGGACACAGAGCGACATAGTCATTACTAATGGGTTATATAGATACCGTCAGGTGCTGGCACTGGCAACTTCCAAAACCGGAAGTACCCTCCCCTATATAAGCCCCTCCCATCCGGGAGCACCTCAGTTTTTTGCCAGTGTCTAAGGTGTTGGCCAAGAAGAAACATGTGTTTTTCACTGAGCTTGCGTACAGGTTCTTTTGGGCCTCAGTAAGCTATTCCGGATCCGACCAAAAAAGCTTCATAGCTAAACGGTCGGTACCCGGGCCTTGCAGAGAAGAGCAAGGTTCTGCCTGTAATGCTTCTCTTAGGAGAGCTGGACCCTGGGATCCAGAGCTCTGGTCATACCCACGACCAAGATGTTTTCTGTGCAGGGTGCTATACAGGTCCAGAGGAGTGGAATCCTTGGGAACCCGGTCCCTGAAGGTTTGATTACAATGCCTGCCGTGATAGGTGAAGTTTGGGCTTTTGTGGACCAAACAAAGTCCTGCGGCGGGGAACAGGTAAGTGGGGGCCCCCAGGAACTTGGTTCTATTGGGGGACCCCCAAGCCTAATTTGTCTTTCTGTCTGTTACCTAATGGTATTCCCGCAAAATTCTGTGCATGCCTGTAACTACTAAAAAAATGTAATAATTTTTAATGGTGGTCAAGAAAAAAAAAAAAAAAAAATTTTTTTTATATATATTTAATATATTAGACTGCGGTACCTGTGTTTGTCCACTAGAGGCCGCTGTGGAATGTTTTCTTGTCATGTGGACTAGCTTCTTCTCAGCAGAGCAAAGTCCAGGCAGATGGTGAGTTCTCTTATAGGAAACTGCTTCCTCTGCCATGTTGCAGTGCTCGTCCATCCCCCGGCCTGCGGCAAAGAGGGGCCCTGGCTCCTGTCCCTTGTTACCATATTTGAAATTAGCGCCGAAGGCGCACGTGCCCGCGCGCGTGCGCGTGCACGCGCCTCTATATATAGAGGTGAGCCGGGAAAGGGGGCGGAGCCTGGGGGATGACGCTCTGTGCGCGCCGCAGTGCTTCTGCGCATGTGCGGGCGTCCCAGCAGTTTAAAAAAACCACAATATTGTAGTGAGCTGGCTATGAAGTACAGAGACAGAGCTGGCAACATTTAAAGGCATACAGCAAGCGGTTGATACAGGCATCCCCTAGAAAGGCACATTAGTAGACACCAACTGTGATATAGCAGCAATTGTGCTAGACTATTCTCAGTAAAAGTGGTGTATTACGGCTGGAATACCTCAGCTTTAGGCTTAGGAATATGCCGTCCAGAAGCTCCGGAACTGAATCTTCCAGGAAGCGAAGGGGGTCTCATCGGGCTCGGAGAATCTTGGGCATACTCCTGCTGCACCAGTCTCCCCTGAAGTTCAGAGGTAAGTGACCGTAGAGACCCCGCAGGGTACTTGGTACTGTGGCTGTCCTCAGTTCACCTGCTCCTGTGTATGTAACAGAGGAGGTTTTTTCCTCAGCTCTGGGAGGATTAGAGAGAGATTGTCAACATTTATCGCTGCCTCCCTGTCAGGGAAAGCACGCCCGATCTCCGTCTCCTCCTTCAGAGTGCCTGTTAGCAGAGCAACAGTCCCATACAGGGATCGACCTGCCTGAAGGGGATCAGGATGAGGTTGATTCTGTTATAGAGGAATCAACAGTGGGGGAACCTTTTCTCAGCATCTTAAGCTGAAAGATTATGGGTTCAGTCTCTGACTAACATGGTCCGATCAGCATTTAAAAATGCACCTTGCGGAACCATCAACCACTACTGTATCCTCGTTGGGGTCGCTAGAAGCCCCCAGACTGTTTGTTCTTTTCCACTTCACCCTTTACTGAAAGGGCTCATTTACCAGGATTGGGAACGTCCTGAGAAAATATTTATTCCCCCAAGAGATTTCCGGTGGTCTATCCCATGGAGGATAAGTTCATCAAAAAAAAAAATGGAAGGTCCCTACAGTGGACGCAGCCATCTCTTGTATGTATAAATCACTGACATGTCCAGTGGATAATGTCCAAATGTTCAAGAACCCAATAGATAAAAGATTGGAGTTCTTATGAAAATCTGCTTGGTGATACAACCAGCAGTAGCAGCTATTGGGGTCTGCTAAGCAGTGAAGGATCAGTTGAAACAGGTCTTGAGGGACTTGACAGATCAGCAGGCTTTGCCCTAGCTGATCTACCTAGAGCCTTAGGCTTTGCGGTTGACGCCATAGAGGATTCAGTCCATCAGGCCTCCCGCCTTACGCTGTCTATAGTACATATGCGTAGGCTCCTATGGCTCAAAAACTGGTCTGCTGAAGCTCCCTGTAAAGAATGGCTGGTTAGCGTCCCATTTCATGGTGAACGCTTATTCAGGGAAAACCTGGACAAATATATCCAGAAAATTTCCAGCGGTAAAAATACGCTCTTACCGGTTAAAAGCAGAGTTAGAGGTCCCTCTTTAAGAGGCCTGCTTCTCCAGTCCCTGGGGCATCGGCTGTGTAACAGTTCCGACGGCCTCCTCGGTCAAATCCCGGGGGTAAAAAACAGGGACAGTAGCAGGGTAATGAGAAACCCTGGGTCAGGGGAGGTACAAAACCTCCCCCAAAGTTAAATTCATTGAAGCCCCCACTCAGTCGGGTGGGGGGAGGACTCCAGTTGTTCGCAAGAGACCTGGCGGGACACGATCATGACAGATAGGTGCTCTCCGCAGTAGGTTTGGGATACAGTTTGGAGTTAAAAGACTCTCCTCCTTCCCATTTTTGAGGTCAAACGTGCCAAGGGATCCCCGGAAGAGAGAGTCCCTCCTGTTGGCACTAGAACAACTATTGCTCCAAGGAGTAATTATGGAGGTTCCCCTGGAAGAATGAGGGTTCGAGTTTTACTCAAACCTCTTTACAGTCCCGAAGCAAACGCGGTCGGGAGGCCCATATTAATTCTAAAAGGGCTATACAAATTCCTGTATATCAGGACTTTCCGATGGAGTCGATCCGATCGGTGGCCACTGCCCTACAAGGGGAGGATTGGTTAGCCACGATCGACATCAAAGATGCTTATTTGCACATTCCCATCTTTCCAGTCCACCAAAAATTTCTACGCTTTGCAGTAGAAGGGCGCCATTTTCAGTTCAGAGCCTTACCCTTCGGTTTGGCCACAGCACCACGAGTGTTTACAAAAATTCTGGCCCTTTATTGGCCAATCTAAGAACACAAGGTGTAATGATAATGGCATATCTGGATGACTTGTTGCTGATAGACCACTCAGTGAAAAAACTAGACGTGGTCGTTCACAAGACGATCAAGTATCTGGAATCTCACGGTTGGATTATCAACCGAGACAAGTCAGCCCTAAAAACCAGTCAAAAGTCTGGAATACTTGGGGCTAAGGTTGGATTCAGGCCAGAGAAAAATATTCTTGCCTCGAGGAAAGGTGTTGTCTTTGAAAGATTTGATCCACTTAGTGGGTACAAAAAAGACAGCCGTCCATACGCCTGTATATGAGGCTGCTGGGAAAAATGGTGGCATCATTCGAAGCAGTACCCTACGGTCAATTCCATTCAAGGAATTTGCAAGGGGCCATACTGTCAGCCTGGAACAAAAAAGTTCAGGCCCTAGACTTACAATGTCCTTGTCCCCTTCCGTTCGCAAGAGCCTCCGTTGGTGGTGGGTTCCCCAGAATCTGGAAAAAAGGAAATCCTTCAGTCCGATTTCTTGGAAGGTGGTCACTACAGATGCCAGCCTTATAGGCTGGGGAGCAGTACTGGAGCAATAGTCTCTCCAGGGCAGATGGTCGGATGCAGAAAAGGCCCTGCCCATCAATCTCTTAGAGATACGAGCAGCCCGGTATGCCCTAGTAGCATGGACATCCAAACTCCAAGGGTCCCCTGTCAGAATTCAATCAGACAATGCCACAGCAGTGGCATATATCAATCATCAGGGGGGCACCAGGAGTCGTGCAGCCCAGAGGGAAGTAAATTACATCCTGAAATGGGCAGAAAAATATGTCCCAGCCATATCTGCGGTATTCATTCCAGGAGTGGAGAATTGGAAGGCGGACTTTCTAAGTCGCCAGCAATTAGGCCCAGAGGAAGGGTCCCTTCACCCCGAGGTTTTCTGGACAATATGTCAGCGGTGGGGAACATCGGATGTAGATCTTCTAGCATCCAGATTCAACGCAAAGGGGGACAGGTTTGTCTCTCGGACAAGGGATCCCCTAGCTTGCGGCTCGGATGCCCTAGTGTTCCCTTGGGATCAGTTCAAGCTGATATATGCATTCACACCGCCAATGGTTACCTCGATTACTCCGCAGAATCAGGGTAGAAAAGAAACAGTGATTCCGGTGGCTCCAGCGTGGCCCCGAAGAGCGTGGTACGCGGAGATTGTAAAATTTCAGTGGGGAGTCCTTGGACTCTCCCACGTCGTCCGGCTTTCGCAAGGACCGATATACCACCCTTCCTTACCAGCCCTAGGTTTGACGGCCTGGCTATTGAAGCCCACATTCTAAAAAAGAGAGGGCTCTCTAATGCTGTGGTATCTACCATGATCAATGCCAGGAAGCCGGTATCCAGGCAGATCTACTATAGAATCTGGAAGGCGTACATCGCGTGGTGTGAGGCCAAGAAATGGCATCCACATAAGTACGTAATAGGTAGGATTCTGGACTTCCTACAGTGGGCTTGTAGATAGGAAGCTTGCCTTGAGTACTATCAAGGGTCAGATTTCGGCCTTGTCAATATTTTTTCAAAGGCCCTTGGCTTCGCATTCACTAGTCAAAGCCTTTATACAAGGAGTGTTGCGTATTAGTCCTCCGGTTAATATTCCCATATGTCCATGGGATCTAAACTTGGTTCTGTCGGTTCTACAGAAACAACCATTTGAACCATTACAGCATATTTCCTTGGTGCTTCTCACCAGGAAATTGATTTTTCTAGTAGCCATTTGTTCGGCTAAAAGAGTATCGGAATTAGCAGCTATGTCCTGTAAGGAGCCATATCTGGTTATCCATAAGGACAGAGTAGTGTTACGTCCTCATCCAGCCTTTCTTCCTAGGGTGGTATCGAGGTTTCATTTGAACCAAGATGTGGTTCTTCCTTCTTTTTTTCCCCAAACCTACTTCGGTAGAGGAAAAGTTATTGCATTCTTTGGATGTAGTAAGAGCAGTTAAAGCTTATCTAAAAGCCACTGCTCAGATTCGCAGAACGGATACTTTGTTTATTCTGCCGGAAGGCCCCAGAAAGGGTCAGGCAGCGTCAAAGTCTACTTTAGCCAAGTGGATTCGACAGGTCATTATGCAAGCTTATGGCTTGAGAAGGAGACCGCCTCCGTTCAAAGTTAGAGCGCACTCCACGAGAGCAGTTGGAACTTCATGGGCAGTGCATCACCAGGCCTCCCTGGCTCAAATCTGTAAGGCCGCAACATGGTCTTCGGTACACACGTTTACTAGGTCCTACCAGGTGGACGTTAGAAGTCAGGAGGATGTCGCCTTTGGGCGCAGTGTGTTGCAGGCCGCAAAAGATCCTCATGTCTGATAGCGCTCAGCTTATATATGGTGTATCCCCCCCCTCATTTGGCATTGCTTTAGGACATCCCATTAGTAATGACTATGTCGCTCTGTGTCCCGTGATGTACGAGAAAGAAAATAGGATTTTTATAACAGCTTACCTGTAAAATCCTTTTCTTGGAGTACATCACGGGACACAGAGCTCCCGCCCCTCTTTAGGGACACTTATTGCTTTGCTACAAAACTGAGGTGCTCCCGGATGGGAGGGGCTTATATAGGGGAGGGTACTTCCGGTTTTGGAAGTTGCCAGTGCCAGCACCTGACGGTATCTATATAACCCATTAGTAATGACTATGTCGCTCTGTGTCCCGTGATGTACTCCAAGAAAAGGATTTTACAGGTAAGCTGTTATAAAAATCCTATTTTTTTACTTCATGTAGTTAGATGTGAGAATACTAAACCCTGTCTTACTTTACCTTCCAAAACATTATGTTATCTATTATAGTTTTTATATGAGCGTTCCTCAGTATTGAACTAGTTAGGACCAAAGTGATATATGAACAGTAGAAAATAAGCAGAAACAATTGTATTAGAACAAGAATTTACTTAAAATTAGCTTACCAAGAACCAGCTATCAGCATGGAAGAGCTGTAATAGAACACACCTTCTGCAATGGGGTTACAGGACATACCCAGCAAGTTCAAGACAAATACTTAGGCAAAAATCCAGAAGAATACACATTCCGGTCTGAACAATAGAACATATTTTATGATTGTTCCACGTAATCATCAACATTACTGTTATAATCATAACTTTCCTGCGGAGCAGCTAGGGACATATTCTTTGAAGAACTATGAATGCTCTTGGGAGAACGTTTTCAGCTATGGAATCTCTAGAGCAAAGCCAAAACGTGAGATCCGGTATTAAGCCTCGTACACACGGTCGGACTTCCATCGGACTTTTCCGTGGTTTTTTGTCCAAACGGAGTTGGTCGGGAACACCCATAGCATACACATGCTCGGACTTTTCTGCAAACTTTCCCAAAACTTTTTGCAACATCACGTAGTTTTTCTGCTCTTTTCTGCTCTTTACGCCACCCTTTGGTCAACTTCTGCTATTGTTGGTTGATTTTAACATTAGTTGTTTTGTCCATTGGACAAAAGTCCGACGGTTTTCTGTACACACGGTCGGACTTTGCTCCATCTGACTTTTGTTGGGCAAAAGTTTGTCCGTTTGCAGACCCAACTTTTGTCCGATGAAAACAAGAAAAAAGCAAAAAAAGTTTGTCCGATGGAGCGAACACATGGTCGGATTGTTGGTCCAACCTGCTCAAAATTAAGTTTGTTGGCCAAAAGTCCGACCGTGTGTACGGGGCTTAAGCAAGTAATAATGCAAATAATCCCATGTCACTATCAGTATAATTATGGATCATGCAATAAGATCTTTCTATAAATATCTCTCAATAATATGACATGATATTATATAGTTGGTTTACCCCGGGACAGTGATACCATTTTTCATAGACTGTATTCATATTTTTTTTTTATGTTTGTCCCCCACTCATTTCATTGCTTGAAACATATGACTGCCTAATGCCCCGTACACACAATCGGACCTTTTTCTGACCAAATTCCCATTGGAATTCCGACGGAATTTCGTCAGAAAAAAATAGAACATGTTCTATTTGAAAATTCCGATGGAATTCATCAGAATTTCACCGATGGGGTCCACACACGGTCGGAATTTCCGATGAAAAAACTCCAACGGACTCTGTCAGACTTTTTTCATCGGAAATTCCTATCGTGTGTACACCGCATAAGAGGTGTTTATGAAAGTAGACCCCAGAAACACATTTACATGGGTGGGGTAGGATTCCCCTCTAAATACAAATCCAAACAAAAAACACCTCCCTCCAAAAAATACAGATTTTAGCAAGACTATACAGACTGCTGATGGGAGTTTGTGGCTCCCACTTATTTGACAAAAATTTGGGTGTTTTCATTGGAAGCACAAATTTGACAGCTTTACCATCAGGCGTACACTTTGGTGCAATTACACTTTTATTGTAGCTTGGCCTGCCCCCAGCTGGGGTGTAGCTAAACATAATTATTTTTATAGTAACGTATACAACTATATTGTACTTTGACCTCCCCTGCAAATCCTATACTCACTTTTCCCTGATCATGAGAGATATATCCCATGAAGCCACAAAACTGCTTGTAAAAATCTTCTTAACTGGACCCTTGCATGCAGTGTACACTTTCCATTCAGTCCTATGTGGAGTTTGTAGTAAGCTCTGGTGGGGTACGAACACTCCATAGGATTGAATGAAGACTACACAGCGTATGCAGAGGGCCAGCTCAGATTTTGATACTGGGTTCTGCGGTATCATGGGCAATATTTTGCTGGATCCGTGACTGGCAAGTATGTTATATTATTATTATACAGGGTCTATGTAGTCCCAACAGTTTGTGAAGCACTTTACAAAATACAGTTATTCAGTACAGTGAAGCCCCGTACACACGATCGGTTTAACTGATGAAAACCGTCCGATGGATGGTTTTCATCAGACAAACCGATCGTGTATGGTACCCATCGGTCTTTTTTCCATCGGATGGAAAAAATAGAACTTGTTTTAAATTTTAAAAAACCCACGCATGCTCAGAATCAAGTCGACGCATGCTCAGAAGCATTAAACTTCATTTTTCTCGGCTCATCGGAGTGTTTTACGTCACCGCGTTTGGAACGGTCGGTTTTTTGACTGATGGTGTGTGGCCAAGACTGATGAAAAACAGTTTCATCGGATTTCCGATGGTCAAATCCATCGGATGAAAATCCATAGGTTATCCGATCGTGTGTACAGGACTTGACAATACAATCCAATACTGAAGGGTTAAGAGGGCCCTGCTCATGAAAGCTTACAAGCTAAAGAGAAGGTCAAGTGATACAAAAGAGGACTTGCAGGGGGGAAGGGGGCGCAGGCCAAGGTACAATATACGTGTACAGATGCGGCGTCACACCGATTAGGACGGTGCCATTGCCCGCAATTTGCGGCAAATTTCGCCGATTTGACATGTCAAATCGCACCAGTGTGAACCAGGGCTTAGGGTAAAAATAATTATGCTTCGCTACAACCCAGTTCAAATAATACCTGTTTCATGGTAATAAAATTATATATTATTCTCCTTCTGTTTAGGTTTATCCGGGTAACATTTTTGGACAAGGTTGACCACTGTGACCTTTCATCTATACATGAACCTGGACAGGATAGGCGGCTGGAGTGAAAATAAATGGACCGATCTGTATTTTCTTCTGCAGCAGCTGAAAGTAGGCTTCTCCTCCTCTTCCTCTCGCCGATATTCAGCTGCCACAGGAGGAAAATACAGGGGATTGGTACCAATGTATGCCACCCCTCTTGTCAGTTCCTTTTCTTTCAGCTGCCCAGGTCCCCCTGTGTGCTCACCTGCTCCCCCCCCCCATTGTTTTTGGATGGCGAGTGGGGTAGAGGCCAGTTAATATGTCACAAAGGCATACGAGTTGGAGCTTTGAGGTGCACACCCTAATACAATAGGCTGCGCACACCTTTTTTTGGCAAGGTTGGTTCCGGACCAGATTTTGCGGTCCACTTATGTCCGCCAACAGGTGGTATAAATAAAGCAGGACTGGAGCAAACAGTTGCTCTTGGCCTGGGACTCAGGGAGCCACAAACAGACACATGTTGCCATACTAATGTATCATTTATTTTCTGATTTTCCTATAATGCCGTAACTTGCTTATTGAGATTAATAATGTGCATGCCCTTTGTGTTTTTCTATTGCTCTTTTGCTATTGAAATACAAAACTTCTTACATTTGCATTTAAATAAGTGTATCAGTGTTTCTCAACTCCAGTCCTCAAGGCGCCCCAACAGGTCATGTTTTCAGGTTTTCCATTATTTTGCACAGGTGATTTGATCAGTTTCGCTGCCTTAGTAATTACCACAGCCGTTTCATCTGAGGGAAATCCTGAAAACATGACCTGTTGGGGCGCCTTGAGGACTGGAGTTGAGAAACACTTGTGTATGTGCTTTCTTTTATCTTCTTTTTTTTTTATATATAGATTTCAATATCCATAAACTATACATAGCTGTCCTTCTGTATATGTGCACACAATTTCTTTTATCATTACAATTAAATGAGTTGGCTGAGAAACAAAATGGAAACAAAAATTAGGTGGAGTGTCTTCATAAGAGATATCTGACTTCATTCCAAAATGGAAAAATCTGTACAGACATTAAAACCCAACCCAAAAATAACAAGGAATAGAGAATTAGAGAAATGTCAGTCACGAAGTGTGATGAGAAAATAAGGTTAGCTGAACTGGCCATATAGATAGAATTCTGGTGCTTTATTGTCACTAAATAACCAGGTTGGCTATCAAGGATCCCAAACATAAGAACACCAGGCAAAGACTTTTTTTTACCTTGGTAGAGAATTAGGAAAGGGGAGAACCACTGTTAGATTTTTATTTATATTTCTGCAGCTAATGGGGAGATGTTCCCCTCAGTTCCTGTGTCATCACCAAGAAAGGAAATTTGTAAAATCTCGCCAAGGAAGGCACAAACCTGCATACTTACCTTTACCCACAAGGACAGTGTATGATATAGAAGAATCAATTATAAATGAAGAATAAAAATTACGTTTTTAAAAGAGAAACTGTGAGACGTTCAGGGACAGAGAGGCAGCAATAAAAACCTGACAGAGGTTTGAAACCTTCTAACCTAGTTCCCCATTGGAGTCCTGGTGATATCTTCCCAGCGGGGTCACTGAAAACCCAACAAAGTGTTGCCTGGAGTTGGGCACCAAGCCCCCGAAAGACTAATGCCACGTACACACGGTCGGAATTTTCATTTGTAACCAAACTAGATTTTGTGTGATCACAAAACACATTCCTTGTGTGATCACAAAAAAAAGAAATTTGTAAAATCTTGCCAAAGAAGACACAAACCTGCATACTTACCTTCACCCAAAAGGACCGTGTATGATATGGAAGACAACAAGAAACAATTATAAATGAAGAATAAAATAAAAGGTTTTTAAAGGAAAAACTGTGAGACATTCAGGCACAGAGTTAGCAATAAAAACCTGACAAAGGTTTGAAACCTTCTAACCTATGTCTATGTTCCCCATCATGTTCCCCATCCTGGGGATATCTTCTCAGCGGGGTCATCGAAAACCCAACAGTGTTGCCTGGAATTGGGCATCATGCCCCCGAGAGACTCAGCTTTCCAAATTCCATTTGTAACCAAACTAACATTTTTGAGTAATTTGGCCCTTTAAAATGGAAACTGTATAGGTTTTGGTCAATTGTATACTGTTTGTTTCTATGCTATACAGTTAAAGCGGAGGTCCGCCGATTTTTTTTTTTTAAAAGTCACCAGCTACAAATACTGCAGCTTTTAAAATAAGTACACTTACCTGTCCAGGGTGCCCGCGATGTCCGCACCCGAAGCCGACATCTTCGGTAAGGGAATCAGGAAGTGAACCCTTGCAGCTTCACTTCCTGGTTCCCTACTGTGCATGCGCGACTCCCACTGGTCCCTGCTGTTTTCTGGGACCCGTGTGTGTCCCAGAAGACAGCGGGGGGAAGGGGGAGGCACCGGACTTGGCGTAGATACCCGCAGATAATGCAGCTATCTATGGCCGGAAGTGGGAGCAAATACCTGTATTAAACCTGAAAGGTGCCAAATGTGACACCAGAGGGGGGGTAGGGGTTCCGAAAAGTGGAAGTTCCATTTTTGAGTGGAACTCTGCTTTTTTTCTACTACATATGCAATACTTGCTTTACAAATAAACATTTTACACATGACAAAGATCCCCAGAACACTATTGGTTAGCTAAAACAGACATCAAAGCACATGCAGCCTTCTTGGAGGTTCAGTTTTTCTGACTGAAACCTTAGGCCAGGGTTTCTCAACCAGGGTTCCATGCAAACCAAGTGTTCCTCCGGAGGTTGCTAGGGGTTCCTTGAGCAATGAGCAATTTAATTTCTGCCTCTCAGATAAGTTCCCACTGACACCATCGAACTTTTTATCTATTTGTAGGGAGGCAATTCTTCCCAATGACCACAAGTGTAAGAAGCATTATTCCCACTGACCATCACACTAATATATCATGAGTTGTAGATATAATCATTTTAAACAGCGGTTCCCTGAGACTAGAAAGTTATTTCAAAGGGTTCCTCTGTGTTGAAAAGGTTGAGGAAGGCTGCCTTAGTACCCATACACACTATTAGATTTTTGTCTTCAGATTTACCAAAATCATATAATCTGAGGTCAAACCTTAATTTGTATGCAATCAGGCAGGCCCTTGCACTACATGGTTTTGGTAAATCTGAAGAAAATCTAATAGTGTATATGGGGCTTTAGACTGAGCTGCCTATGAGTCACTGTAAAGGATCTGGCATCAACGTGTGTAAAATTGTGCTTGTGCTATTGAGCTCTGTAAACAAGCTTTTTATAACAGGCTATAGAGATGGATAAAAACATGTGAAAAATAGCACAGAGCCCCACAAAAATAATACCAAAAACACAAAATATGAAATATTTCACATTTACCTAACCAAGAAAAATCAATACTTTTTTGTTTTAGTCCTGACTATAATAAACAATGAAAATATGCACAATACCACTATAAATTAGACATATCCTTTCAATGTCAGGGTGTAACTGGTATTTAAAAAAACAGAGTATCTTAGTGATTAATATGATGGGTAGAGTAAATTTGTGTGTGACTTGTTTGGGAGACAGCATGTCAGTCATTTCCATGGAGATCCACCTTCAAAAACAAACAAAGCACATGGGCTATCTTAAACAGCCATTATCAGTAGAAAGCAATTGTTTCCTTACTGGCATGAAAGGGCTCTGGCACAGGGCTCCCTTTTGCAAGTCTGGAACAAAGCATGAATGCATGTGGAAAAATGGCTTGCTCACATCATGTCTGACATCACTTGCTCAATCCAGTGGAAGAGATTGCTTGTTATTTCTGTAACCATCTAACCATAACAATCTAGCTGAATATTATTTGTCCTATGCCAATGGCGGTGTTTACTTAACATCATTAACATGGCAGGATTTATGAATCTGGTGCGGCAGATAAACTTTTACTGCACATTAGATATACTCCTCTTTCCCTGAAGTAATCAGAGAGAACTGGATGACTGCTTGGCAGCAGTTACTCCACTGTAAACACTCCCATCTGTATGCTAGAATTCCATTAAACTCACTCTGGGCCCAGCGAAAATATATCACCTGCAACGGTAGTTTTCCAGCATTATTAGTATGGATAGTATCATTTGTATAAGCAGTCACATGCTGCAAGACTAGTCCATGATGCTCCACGCCAGTGGCGGCTGACACCCCATTTTTTTTGGGGGGGGGGCGGCAAACAAACCCCCCCCAGCTAGGTCTGCACTTACCCCATCCAGGTCACGGCTTTCCCCTTTCGGCCAATCCGGTCTTAAAGAGGAACTGCAGTCTGCTCACATCATTTGTAATAAAAACATCTGAAGCTTCCCTCCAACCACTTTGTATATTTTTTAAATATATACTGTGATTCTGTACTTGCCAAATACACTTCAGAAATCTCCCTCCACTGAGTCTGGCTGCATCCATTTTAACTGTTGGCAGCTGAAGATGCTGCCTGTTCACTTCCTGGATATACACAGACACACAGAGGCACAGCTCCAGCTCTGCAGCTTTCATTGGCTCTCTTATGACTCACCCCCCCCTCCCTTCCTGGCAAACTCTCACAAGAGTGAGAGAGAGAGCTGTGCATGATGTCATAAGCCTAGGATAATGACCAGACAAGAAAGAGGCAGTGGGCTGTATAAGGCAGTGTTTCTCAACTCCAGTCCTCAAGGCGCCCCAACAGGTCATGTTTTCAGGTTTTCCATTATTTTGCACAGGTGATTTGATCAGTTTCACTGCCTTAGTAATTACCACAGCTGTTTCATCTGAGGGAAATCCTGAAAACATGACCTGTTGGGGCGCCTTGAGGACTGGAGTTGAGAAACACTGGTATAAGGTATATACTGGCAGAAAAAAAATGTTTTACTATCCAAAGTTAAAACAACAAGGGCAGAAGATTTAATAGATGGAAAGATGAAAAAAATTACTGAAGGTCCGCTTTAAGACCCGCTTCCTGCCCTGGACTGGCTGGGAGGAGAAGCTGAAAGACAATATCGAATATTGATTCGTTAATGTCACAAGTGGGTGGGCTTGGGGTGCAGTGCTCTGCGCCCCGAGCCCAACTTTTTTGAAGCCAATTGGAGCCTCAGGCTCTAATTCCTAAAAAAAAATTGTAGGAATCAATGCGTCTGGCGCCCCGAATGGAGATTAGTGGGCGGCGCATGGAGATTAGGGGGGCGGCACCCCTGCACCCCTTATGGACCGGCCACCGCTGCTTAAAGCTGGCCACACACAATTTTTTATTTTTTTTTATAACGGAAACTAATAGATTCCTCTAGCAAAATAAATGAGGTGGATGGAGGAATCCCCGTGCCAGGACATTGTATTCTGACAGCGGCTCCTGCTGATTAGCGACTGCAACTTTGACATTCTCTGAGAGTGAGTGTCTCACAAGCAATGATAAAACAAGCATGTGCTAAAATCAATCTTTGCCAAGTTAAATATGAACCCTGTTGCTCTTTATGGATGACAGTTTACATTACTAAACATGTCACGGCTGGTACAGCATTATGCTCATGTTTTTTTTCCTGATTGCTAATGTGCCAAAACTTTTAAAAAAACGTTATTCTTTAAAAAAAAAAGATGAGCCCCAGGTAGATGTAAAATTCAATAATGCATTTCCTTATAAAATCAATGAAATTTATTTCTTGTAAATTGATCTACTGTAACTACTTGAATATGATTATATATAAAAAGGCGAGACAATGAATCATAAGTATTTTCAAATCATAGATGCAAGTTTGCTATGGTATCACTTACCCAGAACAATTTGATAAATGTATGCAGTAACGTTTAGGCTCCATGTACACTAGCATCTCTTAAACTTCAGTTTGGGAGCATTTGGCGTTTTTTTGCCAAAGCTCCTAAACTCAACTCCATAAAAGCCCATGTGTTCATGTACACAGGCCACCTGTATTACCTGGCTGATCCCGACAGTTTCTACCCTCCTCTCTGTAAACTGACCACAATGTATCATGGCTGCTGAGCCCTGACACCGTGGTCAGTTTACGTGCCTTCGTCATACACAGCCTGCTCTGTCCTTCTCTTTGCTCCTGTATCCTCCTCCCCCCTCCCTTCCCTGCCCCTGTGTCAGTGCCTGCCCCCTGCGCTCCTGCTGTTCTCATAACTGTTAAAACTTTCTATAAGCCCTTCTGTGTCCTAATAACAAGTGCTCCTGTCTGTGTGCTTTATTTAAAAAAATGCCTCCTTTACTGGATTTCCCAGCGGTTCCCCACGATCATGTGACCGGCCGGTTTACTCTCTCCCCTCCTCCTCGCGTCCTGGCTGACATCAACCAGGGAATCTATGCCCTGCCCACTGCATCTGTCAGCTGGGCAGAGGAGAGAGTTGGCCAGTAACGTGACAGGAACCGCTTTGAAATCTTGTAAAGGAGGCATTTTTTAAATAAAACACACACACACAGACAGGAGCACGTGTTATTAGCACACAGAGGGGCTTATAGAAAGTTTTATATAAGTGGGTTAACAACAACTTTAACCACTTCCTGTGAAACGACCTACCTGTACGTCATTTTGAGGAAGAGGTTTTACCGGGGTGATGCCTGCAGCTGCAGCCCTATGGAGCCACGAATGTCAGCGGTGACATGTCCGCTGACATCCGACCCGCTCCGCTCCGCCAAAGTGTGACGGAGGAAAACCCTATTTTTCCATCCGTCGGCAGAGCAGATCGGATGACAACGGACTCTACAGTCCGTCGTCATCCGATCCCCCCATAGGGGAGAGCGGCGCTCTGACAGGGCGGTCCCTGCACAGTGTGCGGGGACCGCCCAGTCATCCGCCGGCTCAGCGGGGATCAACGGAGCGATCCCCGCTGAGCAAGCGGAGCTTCACGGGGCGGATCTTCACGGATCCGTCCCGTGTGAAAGAGCCCTAAGTGTAGTGGAGGGACTAACCTCCATGAGGAGTACCTGCCACTACCTTGTGACAGCAATAAAAGTGATCAGATTTTTATTTTATTTTTACTATTTACTTGACGTAACATCATATTTCACACTATACAAAAAATTGGGCTAACTTTACTGTTTTGTTTTTTAAATTCAGTGAAGTGTATTTTTTCCCAAAAAATTGCGTTTGAAAGACCGCTGCGCAAATACCGCGTGACATAAAATATTGACGATATATAACGACCGCTATTTTAACATATATACTGTTTGGGGGTTCTAAGAATTTTTTTTAGCAACAAATACTGATTTTAACTTGGAAACAAGTGTTATGCCGCGTACACACGATCATTATTCACGGCGGTTAAAAAACCGCTGTGAATAATGACAGGAAAAACGAGGGAACCGCTTGGTTCCCTACACACGGTCGTTTTTCCCGTCATTTTTTCTCTTGACGAGAAAAACGACCGTCTGTGGGCTCCGCGGCAGTGTTTCCCTATGGGAAAACAGCCGCGGAAAAGAATGCTGGAAAAAACGATGAGAAAATTTAGAACATGTTCTAAATTTTCTCGTCGTTTTTTATGCCGTTTTTCTAGACGAGAAAAACGACATAAAGCCCACAGACGATCGTTTTTCTCGGCGAAAAAAAAAATGCAGTTTTTCTCGTCGAGAAAAGCGGTCGTGTGTACGCGGCATTAGAAATAGGCTTGGTCCTTAAGTTGTTAATTAAGCCAAAGCCGTTCTTAAAAACTATTTAAAACAAACAATGATCCATACTGCCCAATAGTAGTAAAGACTGCCATAAGTTAATGATGTATAACAATAACACCAACATGTAATATGTCCACATACAATTCACAAGCACGTGATAATTAAATTCACATATTGGTTAGCATTATGTGAAAATGTAATTAAAATGGATTGACAAGTTACTCCAGAGCAAAAAGGTCCTTTTTGTTTGTGTGTATTTCTTCTTAAAGGGGCTTTTTATAATTTGTTTCTATATTTATATAAAAAAAAAAATACACAATGTTAAAACTATTTTTGCTTTTCAAAGATAAGCTCCAGGCATATATACACGACATAAAAAAAAATGCAGGGGGGGCGTGGCCGGAACCTGACCTGAATGGCAGCGTAACATTGCAGCTCTCTCTCAGCCCGCAGCTTAAAATAAAAAAAAAAGGGTGCCATACCTCTCCAAAATGGGTGGATCCAGAGCGACCCACTCCACAAAGCCTCGGGGGTCCTCGCAACCCCCCCCGGGTTCGTCATCCGACCTCTGGGAGTACTTTAATCACCCCGACCTCCCGCCGAGCAGAATGATCAAGATGGCGCTGGCCGGCGCCACGGAGCAGGCCGCAGCTCTCCATCCGGACTCCATCCCGGCCTCCCAGCAACAACGGGATCCCCTGGGCCCAGGCACCTCACAGCAGATGACCGGGGAGCCGCCCCGGGTCCAGGGAGCGGTGAGTCCCCCCCTCGGGCCAACGCTTCATCCCGCAGACAGCCGCCCCTCATCTCCGGCGGCCATCTTGGGACTCCCCACGAGGCCTCAGCCGTACACCCAGTGCTCTGGGGCCTTCCCGCAGCTGCTCCGTACCGCCTCGGATCCGGGCCTAACGGAAACAGCTGCCAGCTCGCAGCCCTATGCTGGAGGAGGAGAGAACCATCCATCCCTGCCAAGCCTCCCTCACACACCCCTGACCTGCGGATCGCCGGGAACTTTTACCCCCACTGAGACCACCGTACCGGACCCCCTATCACCCAGGGCACAGAGGCAATCCAGGTCGAGGGCCCCTCCTCCACAAGGCCCACATGCAGCACCAGCACTCTCATATGCCCAGGCAGCAAGCCCCCCTCCCCCTCCTCAAGCCCCGAAGTCCCCTGCCAGGAATCTTCCACCCCCGCAAAGCCTGGACTGGAGTGACCCGTGGGAATACCAGGGGGCCCATTATACCTCACCAAATCCCCTCTGGGGAGCCAGCCTATACCCCCACTATCCCCATGATCAGCCGAACAACAACCCCAGGGCACTGGGACAGGAGCATCCCCCCCAGTTACCCCCGCCGTGGCAGGCATATCTCCAAGCAATGCCGACTAAGGACGATTTCAGACAACTAGTCGAGGAAGTGAAGTCCACCTGCAGATCAGAGATTCAAGCCCTCCAATCGGGGCTCAAACACTTAGCAGACAGGGTGGAGATGGCTGAGGAGGAAATCCAAGAAACCAAAATTGCAATACATAGAACTCAAGTTCAGGGGTCGGAACACCGTACCCTCCTCCGAGACATGCAGCGCCACGTAGAGGACCTGGGCAACAGGGGGCGCAGGAACAATATCCGTGTCCGGGGGGTCCCAGAAGCAGAGGGCCCGGAAGATGTCCAGAACACGCTACAATCTCTCTTTAATGACCTTATTGGGGCGGCCCCAAACCACACTATCGAAATGGATAGAGCACACCGAGCACTACGGCCCAAGGGCACCGCTGCCAGACCCCGAGATATTATTTGCAGGCTGTCATCGTACCCCTTAAAAGAAGATATCATGAGGCAAGCCCGCCTAGCACGCAAAGTAACCCTAGGAGACCACCACATCCAACTATTCCCGGACTTGTCCTGGATCACTTTGCAAAAACGACGGCTTCTCCAACCACTGCTGCGAGTGCTCCAGGAAGAGAACATACCTTACCGATGGGGATTCCCCTTCAGCCTCACAGCCAAACATCAGGGCAAGACGGCGACCCTGAGATACCCGGAGGACCTCGAGCCTTTTTGCAACACCCTGGAACTTAGAGCACCCCAGCTTTCCGAATGGGACCTCATAGCCACCCCGCCCCCACCGCCCACAGTGTGGCAGACGGTCCCTCCACCTAAACGCTCCAGAGGACCGGAGAGATCCCCGAGAGGCCGGGGATCACACCAGCGAAGATCATGAGCAAGTCACCCCACTAACTCATTGCATGCTTGAAGGACCGTTCCTTCACCCCCTTTCTTCGTTTTTTCTTTTTTGCACATCCAGGTGGAGCATCCCTGGCATCAGGCTGTTCACTGACCCACCTTTGGCACCCTAGCTATACCCAGATTGACACTATGGGTGAGTCTCGGAAGAGACTTCAGAGAGAGACTGTCCGAGTTACCCCTGCCTCCCCACCCTATCTTTTTTTTTTTTCTTTTTCTTCCCTTTTTTGGATTACTGGACTACCAGAGCAAGCGGGTTTACAATGTCTTGCATGGTGGACTTTGGATTCCCCTGGGTCCCCCTGGCTCACCCTGATGGGGTGGGGGCGGGGGGGCCCACGGGAAGCCTTCTGGACCTAGGCCGGCTGGTCTCCTTAGGTCTGATAATGTTGTTTTTTGTGTTCATACATAGATTTCGTGCACTAACTACTCTTCTCTTTTTCTTAGCTATCCTTAACCCCTTCCCTTCCTTTGTCGTCACCTGGCTCCCCCACCGATACTGCCGGATCTCCTCCAGTGCAAAACCAGCTCCCAACCATGGCTGCCCGGAACATCTCCGCCTCCACCAGATGAGTATATACACCCCCCACCCGAACACTCATGGCTAAGATATTATCTTTAAATGTCCACGGCCTGAACTCTAATCGTAAGAGACATCTGGCACTGAGGGAGTTTAGGCAGTCGGGGGCGAGTGTTGTAATGGTACAGGAAACCCACTTTGACAAGGAGGGCACCTTCGCGTTCGCCTCCAGGTATTACCCACAGGTTTATCTATCCTCAGGGCCCCACAAGAGAGCGGGTGTGGCCATCCTGATCAAACAGGGGTCCCCCTTCAGATACTCGTCCCACTATAGTGATCCTCAGGGCCATTTCCTTATCCTCCGGGGCCTGTGGCTGGACAGGGAGATCACGTTCTGTGTAGTTTATGTCCCAAATGTCAGGCAGACGGGATTCCTTAATAGAGCGCTAGCTCGCCTCTTCCGCTCAGACCATGGAATATTAGTGGTGGGGGTGACTTTAACCTAACCCACTCGGAGCTGGCGGATCGCCAGGGACTGGGCCCCAGGGCGCCTACTGCTCAAGCACTTAGAGACTCGAGGCTCTTCCGCCAAATAACCAGAAGGTACGCCCTCTTTGACGCCTGGCGGGCCCTCCACCCTGGTGATCGACAGTACACTTTCTATTCTGCCCCACACCGAACGCACTCCCGTATAGACTACGTTTTTGTTAATAATGCCACCCTGCGAATGGCCCGAACCGCACAGATTCTGCCAATCTCGTGGTCGGATCACGCCCCGGTGGTGCTGACCCTGGACTTAGGCGCCCCGACGCGAGGACCATGCACCTGGCGACTTAACACATTCCTGCTGCAACACCTCCCCTCGAAAATAGAACTGTCCTCCACACTACAACATTATATGGCAGAAAACAACACGGGGGATGTAACCGCATCCACTCTATGGGAAGCCCATAAGGCGGTGGTGAGGGGCAGATGCTTGGCCCTCTCCTCTGCCATGAAACGGGACGCGCAGGCCTTGCAGACCCAGACAGAGAAAGAGCTTAGAACCCTTGAAAAACAACTCCAATCCAACCCCACTCTGACTCTCCTAAAAAAAATAACATCCCTTAGGGCAACCTTAAGTGACCTGGCCCTGGGCCGAGTTGAGAAAGCCCTTATCAAACTGAAGCAGAAGTTTTACGACAAGGGTAACAAAGCCCATACACTGCTAGCTCGGAAGCTCCGTGACAACACCCAGGCGTCGACCCCACATCAGATTCAAAACGGTTCAGGCGCCCTGGTTTCCCACCCTACGGACATAGCACAATCCTTTGCGGTATTCTACGAGGCCCTGTATAACAATCCAGATATTCCCGCAAACCCCCCCACGCCCGAAACGGCCACACGTATCCAGCAATACCTGGACCATAGTGGAATATCGCAACTCCGATCTACAGATCTTGACTCCCTGAACGCCCCGATAACACACGAGGAAATAGAACAGACAGTCAAATCCCTACCCAATCGTAAAGACCCAGGCCCAGATGGCTTTCCTTATGAGTACTACAAGGAATTTCTCCCACTCCTGCTCCCCTCTATGGGCAGACTCTTTAATGCTTTCCTACATGACTCCCTGATCCCGAGGGATATGCAGAGTTCCTTTATCACAGTGATCCCCAAGCCCGGGAAAGACCCCTCCATCTGCGCTAATTATAGGCCAATTGCCCTGCTCAATTCAGACTTTAAAATATTCACCAAACTCTTGTCTATACGCCTGAACACGGTCTTGCCCTCCCTGATCCATAAGGATCAGGTGGGCTTCGTCCCCCTTCGCCAGGCAGGAGACAACACCAGGAAGGTCATAGACTTGGTGGAGGTGGCGAACAGGGAGCGCACACAAGCCCTGTTACTGAGTCTAGACGCAGAAAAGGCGTTCGACCACCTGGGGTGGCCCTTCCTGTTCGCCACACTCCGCCACGTGGGATTTGGGGGACCCTTCTATAGAGCCATACAACACCTATACTCAAACCCCTTCTCCCAGGTCAGGACCCCTTCGCCCTGTCAGCTCCACTACCGGTGCGAAATGGCACCAGACAGGGGTGCCCGCTCTCACCCCTGCTATTTGCACTGTGTGTGGAACCCCTAGCAGCCACAATCCGTAATAACCCGGACATTAAGGGCATAAAAGTACGAGACAGGGAGTTTAAAATCTCCCTGTTCGCAGACGACATTATTCTCTCATTAACCCAACCTAGAACCTCCCTCCCAAATCTCCATGCAGAACTAGATCGATATGGGGCTCTATCGGGATATAAAATCAATACCTCTAAGTCGGAGGCCCTTCCAATCAACACACCGGGGGAGGAGGTAGCACACCTGAAAGCCAATTTCCCCTATAGCTGGAAAACCACTGCCCTAAAGTACCTAGGAATTAATATCACCCCCACAATTCGCCACCCTTTACCGGGAGAATTTCCCTCCTCTTTTCCACAATATCAGAACCCTTCTCCAACAATGGAAAAAACACCACATCTCCTTGCTTGGAAGGATCGCGTCTGTGAAAATGACGATCCTCCCAAAATTACTGTACCTCTTCCAGACCCTACCTATCCCTGCGGACCTACTGCAATTCACATAGAACTACGGGAGGCACAGAATCCCACGTTCAGTATTGCAAGCAGCTAGGTCTGACGGGGGCCTGGCCTTCCCTAGCCTGGTTAAATACTACCAGGCGGCACAACTGAGGGCGATAACTTCCTGGTTCACACTCCGCTCTTATAATAAATGGACAGAGATAGAGAAATTGTGGTTAGCCCCGATACACCCAAACAACCTGTTATGGAGCGCGAACGCGGAGGTGGACCCTGCCCGATTGCTGGGCCCGATGGCACAGCTCCGGAGGCTATGGCGTAAACTAACACGACAACACAAACTGCCATCGGACAGCTCGCTCCTGACCTCCTTTGCTTGTAACCCAGACATGCCAGATAGCTTAACCCACCAAATGTCCTCCCCCTGGACAACGAGAAACCTTTTCCACTATGGAAACTTGATAGACCCACGCACCTGTAAGCTACGCTCTTTTGAGGACTTGCAGTCACAATATGACCTCCCTAAACAGGCTTTCTACGGGTATCTCCAAATCCGCCACTATGCCATAACGTTTGCTCCAAACCTGCATTTCTCCCCACCTACCCCTTTTGAGCGCCTTATTCTGGCAGGATCAGCTCAGAGAGGCCTGATCTCAGATATATACAAAATACTGAATGAGAGGCCCCTTGACTCAATGGGCAAACACAAATATATGATTAAATGGGAAAAGGCTTTGGGTGAGGAGATACCCGTGGACCAATGGCGGGCCATTTGGACCCAGGCGTCCAAGACATCGCTATGCACGCTCTACAAAGAAAATATTTACAAAATAATGTACTTCTGGTACATGACCCCGGATGTTCTCCATGCCATTCGCCCGGCCAGCTCAGATCGCTGCTGGCGATGCATGGGGGCAAAGGGGACTCTATATCATATTTACTGGGAGTGCCCGCTGATAGCCCCCTTCTGGACTTCTGTACACCAACTACTAATTTGTCTCCTTGAGACGGAGGTCCCTATGACCCCTAAATTTTTCATACTAGGACTGATGTCTCTGAAGGCCCCACGCCCACATAAGAAGCTAGCTAGTCATGTCCTTACGGCAGCTCGCTGCCTAGTGCCACTGAACTGGAAGCGCAGCTCCCCTCCTTCGGAGGGAGCGCTGTATGCCAGGATTAGAGATGTAGAAGTAATGGAGAGGATGACCGCAAGAATTCAGGATCGGCTGGACACGCATAACATGGTTTGGGAGCTCTGGCACCGAAGGGAGGAACGCGGTGACTTGGAGCCAGGTATAACTTGACGACACCCCCCCCACACCCCCTCTACCCCCACCCTACTATTATCTCTTCGATCCCTCTCCCCCCCCTTTTTCATTCTTCTTTTTCTTTTCTTTTCTTCTCTTGTTTATTTTTCCCTGTTCATGGGAGCCCCTCTGGGACCCTAGCACTAATGCACATAACAACTATATTGGCTCGAAATTTGGTTGATAACATACCATGTTCCTGTTATGATAACTAGATAGGATTAGATAACAAAGCAGATAGCAGAGATACAGTGATTACACGCTCAGGAACTGTTGCGACCCTATACCCAGACGTGTTAACGTTTATCCTGTTGGTTGTAAAACTATTTCAATTGATTTGTATCCGATATGGCTTTCAATAAAAAAAGTTATTGATAAAAAAAAAAATGCAGCTCAGTATTTCCTAACGCATTCATTTGGTATTGGTTTATTTAGTGTAATTACCTGAATTTGGTCAGGTATTATCCTCTTGCATTCTGCTACACAGCAGAGCTCAGAATGCAGGAGGAAAAAGCAGAATAAGAAGTTAACAAATTGTTCTACAGTGCACAGAGCATGCTGATGGGAGGGGAGAGCAGAGTGACTGAGAGATTAGCTCATCAGTTTGCTGCTCCCCCTTTCCATGTCCATTCACAAGCTGGGGAGGAGATCTGGAAATGTGTTGATTTGCTGCATTTGAGAAAACCAGGTCTTCTGCCCTGTCAGAAAAGGCTGTGCTTTGTGTAAATCTTGGTACTGGGTGGATAGAAATGCAAATCATTTAATAGCTAAAACAGTGCCTGTGCATTTAGCAATTTCCCTGGGGTTCAATGTTAGGTTAGGCAAATAATATGGCATAAGATTATGTAGTCTTCTATCAAGCCTTCATGTGGATATTCAGGCACCTTTTCATGTGTTTTTTTCTGTCTCTTTGCCCCCTGTTGTAATAAGCCTGTTGTTGGAAGGGGTCAATAGCTCAAGAAACACACAGCTGAATTATTAGCATTGAATCATCCCATATTAGACAACTCAGCCAGCCAAAGCAACCCTCCACCTGCTGTGCTGTTTTTTTTTTTTGGCTAAAGCTGGCTATACATTATGATGTTCATACTAATGTTCATATGAATGAATATTCGTATGCAAATTCTTTTGTACATTTGATGACTGGATGAATGTCTTTCAAAAGTGCTTCAAAAATTATTTTTTTTAACATCCGATTTTGGAATGAATAGACTTTACAGAACGAAAAAAAATCACACACACACTGCAAGAGATTGATTTGTTCGAAAAAAAAAAAATCATACTCACCTAGATGGCTGCAGCACCAATCCCAGCTGCAGCTGTTTCCCGTTGCCTCTAAGACCGAGAACTGAGCGATCAAACACCGCTGATCTCTCAGCTCTCGGTCTTCAGCCCGCAGAGAGATTTTGACTGTCAGTCACCGACTCTATGCTCTGCCCCTCCAGCACTCACTGGCATGCTGGGCTGTGCAGGGGAGCGGGAGCAGCTGACTCACAGAGGCTGAGCCAGCTGCCAGTCCATGCGTCTGGGCGGATCCTGTCAGGATCTTTTCACAGTCTAAATCGGCTCTGTAACGTCCCACTGTTGGGAAAATGGATATCCATAGATGTATAGCAAAAAAAGCTTTGGCTATACTTCCCCTTTTAAACAGTATGGTTTAGGCACCTACTTGCCTCCAGCCTGTGGCCAATAAGTCTAGGTTCAAATCTTTGCGGCTGCGCTTGATGCGTTTTTCATGCACGTTTTGCATTGCTTTTTTATGCGTTTTTGCATGCAGTTTTCATGCATTTTGGGTTTTACGTTTTTTTCCCCCCTCTTTAAACGCACTGTAAACACACTGTATATAGCTGATTGCTAAGGAGGGGGCAGGGAAGCCAGCTGCCGCGTCCTTAACAACCGATGAGTCATCAGCTGTTAGCGGGCTTCCCTGCTGAAAAGCTGAATGTAAAAAAATAAAATAAGAAGAATTCGCGAAAAAACGGCGTGGGGTCCCCCCCCCTTCAGGCCCATACCAGGTCATTTGGGTCTACTATGGATTTGGAGGGGACCCCCCAACGCCAAAATTTAAAAACAAAATGGCGTGGTGTCCCCCCAAAAAACAATACCAGACCCTTATCTGAGCATGCCGCCCGGCAGGTCAGGATAGGGAGGAGACGAGCCCCCCTGCCCCAAAGCAACCCCCCACCACCATGTTGAGCCCATGCTGTCTGGTATGGTTCAGGTGGGGGGGGGCACTCGCTCGTCCCCTCCCTTTCCTGACTTGCTGGGCGGCATGCTCGGAAAAGGGTCTGGTATGGATTTTGGTGGGGACCCCATGCCATTTTTTTTTATTTGGCGTGTGGGGGGGTCCCTTCCGAATCCATACTAGACCTGAAGGGCCTGGTATAGAACTGGGGGGTGGGAACCCCACGCCGTTTTTTTTCGTGATTCTTTTGTTTGCTGCCAATTTTTGTTTTCTTACTTTCAGCGGAAAAGCCCGCTGACAGCTGATCACTCATTCGTTGTTAAGGACATAGCAGCTGGCTTCCCGGAACCCTGCTTAGCAACCAGCTATATACAGTGTTAAAATAAAAACCGCAAAACACATAAACAAATTGCATCACAAACACAACACATGTGTTTCTGGTGCCATTGAAGTTTACTACCCACAAATCGCGGAAAAAGTCCCCGACCCTTTCCAAAAAACGCACTGGCCGCAAAACACATTGTTGTGAACTTTTACCATAGGAAACCATATTAAATGGACTGTAGTGCGTTTCTGCAAACTGCAAAACACACTAAAAAATGCATAGGTGTGAACCTAGGGTAAAGGAACATATTGCCAGCATATGTGCATGTTGCAGAGTTTGAATTGCTTCCAGTTCTACTGTTTTAGGGGTTACAAAGGGACAAACAAACATTAGCTGCATTTAAACATACATAGGGCCCGTTCACACCAGAATATGGTGGGGGAAACCCGCTTTCCGTGCATGTTTCCTGCAACGAGTTCAAAATGTTATCTGCTGTGGGTACTCCTAAAGACACCCCAAAAGCAGATCACAAATGCAGCACATTTGTCTGCACCAGATCGCATAGTGCCACATTAGCATGTGATCTGGTTGCAATGCGTTTTTTATGCTCGGTTCACACTGTCGCCGCATGCGGCTCACAGCAGGGGTCCAATGCGTGCTGGTTCACCATTTCAGGTTTGGGCTGAAATCTAACCTGAAACGCACTAAAAAAGGCACGCATTTTTTCAGCACACCGCACCGGCCCTGCTGCGGAGATATGTGAACCGGCACAATAGAGAGCCAGTCACATTCTCCTGCTATGCGAATTGAATGCGGGGAAGCACGCATTCAATTCGCATAGGTGTGAACCCAGCCTAAAAGTAGTGCATGCACTACCTTTTGGTGCAATCGAGTGCGATTTAAGCTGAATGGGTTGAAAATAGCATCGCACTGAATTGCGCAAGAATCGCACAGGATCACAGACCGTGTTCCTGTGTAATTCCAGTGTGAAACGGGCCTTAATGATTTTTTTTTTTTAATATATGAATACGTAACTACATTGTTTTTTGTTATAGCTTCAAGTTCGGCTTTATTTGCATAAAAGACTTGCTTTAAATGAGTTGGTCATTAGCGGATAATCTCTTAAATAAGAATCTTATACCCAGTGTTAAAGAAAACCCCCTTAAACCCCCTCCGATCAACTCTTTGTGAGACAACTTTGAGACTGACAGCAATAAGAGCTGCTGTTTTTTTTTTTTTTGCACTTACAAATCCTAAGCCGCTCAGCCTCTCTTTTCCTTGTGACACCACCTTGACCTCTGCTCAGCTTTGGCATAAAAGCTGCTACAGAGATGCCATCAAACAGCTGATGGGTGGGGGTCCTAGGATGACCCCTGTCCTTGAGCAGAACTGTCGCCATGAAATTCCACTTTTGTAAAAAAAAAAAGAAAAATACACATAAGATGCAAAATCTTTAAATGTGTATAGATCTATAATGATATATAAAAATATAAAAACAACAAAACTGGAGGTGATACATCAAATGTACAATACAGTCATTTGTAGAGGAACACTTTCCCAGGTATACCGGTAATTATCCTAATGAGCTTCAATTTCACCCAGAGTCAGCATGTTGCAACCTGCCAAACGAATATTGCCTATTTCGAGATGTGTTCAGAGCTTCATCTGAGTCAAGCTCCTTGATAATGAGCTACGACAGACCCAGGAAGATCATACTGCCAGCAAGCAAGAAAATCGCAATGCTGAGGCAAATTGATGCATCCATAAGTGCAGGTAGATAAAAAATATATAAAAGATCCTATCTAAACCAGTTGTGTATTCATTAAAATATGCACAAGTCTTTATATAATACCATGGTCTGTCTTTATACCATCTTCCCATAATCCTTTGCAGATAAACAGGCTTCATGCACACTGGGTGTTTAGCTGCCATTGAAGGGCACAGGCACAACTTCCAGCCCTGCTTTCGGCAGCCTGTCAAACTCTACGAGAGTCTAAAGCCCCGTACACACGGTCTGACTTTTTGCCAACAAACTTCATTTTGAGCAAGTTTGCCCAAAAATCCGACCGTGTGTACGCTCCATCGGATAAAAGTCCGATGGAGCAAAGTCCGACTGTGTGTACAGAAAACCATCGGACTTTTGTCCGATGGACAAAACAAATATTGTTAAAATCAACCAACAATAGCAGAAGTTGACCAAAGGGTGGCGGTAAAGAGCAGAAAAGAGCAGAAAAAACACGTGATGTTGGAAAAAGTTTTGGGAAAGTTGGGAAAAAGTCCTGTGTTGTATATGCTTTGGGTGTGCCCGGCCAACTCCGTTCGGACAAAAATCCACGGAAAAGTCTGATGGAAGTCCGACCGTGTGTACGGGGCTTTACACACCTGCAGCAGGTGGACAGAGCTGGGCAGTGCACTGAGCGGTACTTCCATTTAGGATAGTATACGCCCAGGGCCAAAAGCCTGGAATACAGGTTGCTTGTGTTCCAGGCATTCGTCCCAGCTCCAACTAAGCCACAGCAGCTACCGTGTTTCCCCGAAAATAAGACCTACCCTGAAAATAAGACCTAGCGTTATTTTCCAGGAGGGCTGCAATATAAGCCCTACCCTGAAAATAAGCCCTAGTTTAAAGTGCTTGTGAAATCCTATAATACACTCAATTATAGTAGTATAAAATGTACAATGTGTGTGTTTCTATAATATAATTGTGGGAAAGAGAGCTCCGGTGGGTCACGGAAGCGCAGAGCGGCGCTATAACCAAGGTATTTGGCACATTTATATTACAGAAACACACACATTGTACATTATATAATACTGTAATAGAGTGGATTATAGGATTTTACAAGAATTTTAACTCAGTTCACACTGGGGATTCCTGTCAGGCACGAAGAGAGAGGGGGAGAGAAGACAGCACATTACATGGTAAGACCTACACCGAAAATAAGCCCTACTGTGTCTTTTGTTGTCAAAATTAATATAAGACCCGGGCTTATTTTCGGGGAAACACGGTATTAAACTCCTACAGAGTATGACAAGTTGTCATCAGAGTGGGGCTGGACGGTGCACCTGTGTCTTTCAGCTACAGCTAAACACCGGCGGCTCATGCACCTGGCTAAATGCCCAGAGTGCATGGAGCCTAAAGCCTAGTACACACTAGTAATTGTGTTCTAACAGGGGGACACCCCCTTCCACCCACCAGGACACCCCGAGTGCCGATTGGCAGACCTTTTTTGGTCATACCCCATCGACAGAAGACGGCCAAAGTTTGGCCGGCTTCTTTTGGGTCGGCTGCAGTACACATGGGTCAAATGTCAGCCAATTTCTATTAAACTGGTCGATGCCGTCCAATATTCGGCCCTTAACACTGCAGAAGAAAGGGAAAGAACTGGGCTTGATTGCATTGCACAGAGTTGTAAATCTTACAAATGAAGCTATAAGTTTGGAAGAGAGAGCAAAGAGACTCTATCATTAAGCTGCTGCCCCTTCAGCACCCAATAAAGTCTTGACCAAGCTGTATTGCTTTAGCCACAGTAGATAAAATTAAAAGGAGAATGACCTAGCTATGGTGTCTGACATAGCAGCCATTGGCTGCAAGCGCTGATCAGATGCTGGTTCTTCAGCATGTCCCTTCGACAAAAGCCAGTCATTGGACCAGCTTCTGTCGGACAGACAGCTACACACATTGACCAATTTTAGGCCAGTGTGTATCCAAAATTAGACTGACATCCTCCAGTCAAGGCATTTTGATATAAGCTGAAAGCAGAGTTCCACCCAAAAGTGGAACTCTCGCTTATATGCTTCCCCCCCCCCCTTTCCGGTGACACATTTGACACCTTTCAGGGGGAACAAAAACAGGTCCCCATCCCCACTTTCCAGAGACATGCCGCAGCCCGATCTTCCGGAAGTTTTGCCCTCCTCCTCCTTCCCCCACCACCGGGCCAATAAGAAAGCCCAGCGCGCATGCTCAGTAGGGAACCAGGAGTGAAGCCCAAAGTCTTCACTGGCTGGTAACCTTTCCAGGAATGGCGGCAGCAGCACCCGGGAGTCGATCCAAAGATTGGCTGGGGAGCCAACATCGTGGGCTCCCGGAACAGGTAAGTGCCCTAATATTAAAAGTCAGCAGTGTTTTTCTCCCAGGCAAGATCTCCTCTTTAACTAATTAGCATGTTTGGGGAGGAGTTTGGAACCAGAGAAGACAAAGAATAAGCAGAATGAACTTCTGCTTTAAAGCAGAGCTCCACCAATGGGGGGGGGAGGGTTTACCAGATACCTGCTCCCACTTTCTCTCCTCTCCCTCTCCCTCCTTGCAGTCTTCTGGGACACATCACAGTTTTCAGAAGATTGCCAGACCATTCAGCAGGCGCAGCGCGACTGGCGCGTGTGCAGTGCGCACCTGGCTGTGAAGCATGAAAAGCTGTCACAGCCAGGTGCCCACAGTTAAAATGCAGGTACACTTTTTATAGCTGTTGACTTTTAATAAACACAAAAATGACCGGAGCTCCTCTTTAAAGTATATATAATATAAAAACAAGCTTGTGCATGTAGAAGAAATTGCTATCTAAAAGCTTAGAAGGATTATTTAAAGCCAGAACCACCCACATCATTCAATTTTATGCACAGTGAACTTAATTGGTGTGTCTTCAATCATACAGTAAAGCAGAGATTAACACTTCAGGGATCAAGTCTCTGTCTTACGGTACAATACTACTAGTTCTGCTTACATTTCTGTCTAATGAAAGGATGATATTTGATAACTCCCATATATGTGGGTATAAAATGGCACTCATTTATACTGTAATTAAGAGATTAACAGCATAGTAGAGACATTATGCGAGTTACAAAACCCAAGAGAGTTTACATAACATAGAAGCATACCTCTTGCTGACATGTTCTACAGTCTGAGGATAAACTGCTATCCCATAATACTATTAATAATATTATACAGAAAGCTAACTTACTCTTCCATGCTTTGCAATTTAGATTGATTTGGGTAAAAAAATGCAAAAAACCCAGCTAGACATATATAGAGCCTCACTTGTTGGAACCCAGAAACCAATAAAAAGAATGAAATAATACAAAAACCTAAAAAAAAATGTAAAAGCAGAACTTGAAGCACTTAAAGTGGTTGTAAACCCACTTTTTCAACTTGCACCTACAGGTAAGCCTAGATTAAGGCTTACCTGTAGGTGCAAGAAATATCTCCTAATCCTACACGGTTTAGGAGATATTTACTAAAAAGACAGGCGCCGCTGTCTACGGCGCATGCGCGCCGTAGACAACGGCGCATTAATGGGGTTAATCCCATTCACAAAATCGGCTACTTCCCAGCAATAGCTGGGCGTAGCCGATTGTGACGGCTCTCGCGCATGCGCAAAGTGACGTCTCCGCCGCTCCGGCCAATCACAGCGCCGGAGCGGCGCTGTGATTGGCTGGTGCGGCGATAGCCGGAAGTAACCTTCCGGCTATCGCCGCAGCGATGGATGCGGCTGAAGAGGGAGACGAGGACGGCTTCGGGGGCCCCGATCTAAGGTAAGTGATGCATAATGAGCTATTATGCTAGTCATATTAACTCATTATGCCTTTCTCTTACAGGTGGTTATGAAAAAAAAAAAAACATTTATCGGGTTTACAACCACTTTAAAAAGCAAACTAGGGGAGAGAGCAATCCCACAAAACCTTAAAGTGATACTAAAGGTTTTTTTTTATTTTTATTTTAAATAACAAACATGTCATACTTACCTCCACTGTGCAGCTCGTTTTGCACAGAGAGGCCCCGAACATTCTCTTCTGGGGTCCCTCGGCCGGGTCTCTCGTGGCTACTCCCAGCATTAGATAACCCCCTAGGAGAAGCGCTCTCCCGAGGGGGTTACCTTGCGGGCGCGCTCCTGAGTCATTCATTCGGCATCCATAGACGCCGAGTGTATGACTCGGCCCCGGAGCTCATGTCATTGGATTTGATTGACAGCAGCGGGAGCCAATGGCTGCGCTGCTATCAATCTATCAAATCAAAGCCGGGACTCCGTGGAGAGGAGATGAAGGGGCTCAGGTAAGTAAAACGGGGGGGGGGGGGGCAGTCACTGCCAGGTGTTTTTTCACATTAATGCATAAGATGAAAAAACACAAAGGTTTAGAACCCCTTTAAAGTGATTGTAAAGGCTCGTTTTTTTTTTTTTTTTTAAATAACAAACATGTAATACTTACCTCCTCTGTCCATCTGTGCAATTGGTTTTGCACAGTACAGCCTGGATCCTCCTTTTCTCTGGTCCCTCTTTGCTCCTATCGAGTGCCCCCACAGTCAGCAGCTTCCTATGGGGGCACTGGAGCCGAGTCACAGCTCTGTGTGTCCATTCAGACACGGAGCCCTGACCCAGCCCCGCCCTGTTTCTCCCCTAAATTGACTGACTGACTATGATTGACAGCCGCGGGAGCCAATGGCTTCTGCTGTGCCAATCAGGAGGTGTGTTCCGGACAACCTAGACATTCGTGGACATCACTGGAGAGAGATAGGGCTCGGGTAAGTAGGTAAGTAATTAGGAGGTGCTGGGGAGGCTGCTACACACAGAAGTTTTTTTTTATCTTAATGCATAGAATGCATTAAGATAAAAAACCTTCTGCCTTTACAACTCCTTTAAAAGGTTGAGAAGCATTCAGTAACACAGAAGATCTATTAGATTGTAAGCTCTTACGAGCAGGGCCCTCTTAACCCTCTTGTATTATATTGTATACTGTACGGTCTTCTTTTATATTGTAAAGCGCTGCGCAAACTGTTGGCGCTATATTAATCCTGTATGAAAATAATAAAAATATGAAAATAATAATAACTACATTTAAGTGTATTATTTATGCATGTATTAGTTAGGGTTCTTCAATGACATTGTGTTTTCCAGACATACTGTTAAAGCAAAGTTCCACCCAAAAGTGCGCTTATCTGATTCCTAACCCCCCTCAGGTGCCACATTTGGCACCTTTCGGGGGGAGAGGGGGGCAGGCAGCTGTTTTTGACAGGTACCCTGTCCCCACTCCTGTCGGAGGTACCTCAGAAGTCAGGCCTCCTCCTCCTCCCTTCTCCTCCTCCTCCTGCTGCCGGACTAGTAAGAGAGCACAGCGTGCTTCGTGTAAGCGCAGTAGGGAAGCCGTAAGACTTCACTGCCAGGTTACATTACCGGCAATGGCGGCGGCAGCAGCACCTGACAGCCGATGGAAGCGTTGGCTGCGGTGCTGACATCGCTGGAATCCAGGACAGGTAAGAGTAAGTGTATTTGTAGCTGCTGACTTACAAAAAATTTGGGGGGGGGGGGGGGCAGAGCACTGCTTTATGTAAGTTGGGTAAGGAAAACCGAGATATTCAATATAAAAAGTAGCAGGGAAGAGCAAGATACGAAATTAGCAATATATAAAATTTAGTTATGAATTGATTTTTTGTGTAATGCTTTTTACAAGGAATGCAAATAAAAGATTCAAGAGAGCAATCAGGGCAGCTCAAACAGACTACGAGAAGCATATTTCTGCAGAAAATAGGAGAAACACAAACAAATTATACAGATATATCAACATTAGGAGGGTCAGGAGAGAACAAATGGGCTCCAGAAGGTAATACAGGCATTTGGTCACAAAAACAAGGTAAAGGCAAATGTGTTACATTTTTTTTCCTTCAGTTTACTCGCCCAAAAAAGGAGGGTTTAACAGATGTAACAAAAACAGGCAACAGTGGCTTTGTCGGGTTCCAAACAGGCAAGTAATGCTAAATGTTAATAAATTGCCAGTACTTGATGGCCTACCTATGTAGGTCCTCATAGGGCTTAGAGCAGTAATAGCCAAGATGCTATTTCTTATTTTTAACTACACTATATTGACTGGAACAATACCATCTGATTGGCGTAGAGCAGGGGTGTCAAACTCAATTGCATTGTGGGCCCCATCAGCATTATGATTGCCCTCAAAAGGGCCGGTTGTAGCTGTAAGATTAGATGTCCAGCGCATCCCCTCCCCTTACATTAGATGTCAAGAGCCACCCCACCATCAGAAGTTGAGTACCCCCACTCTCCCTTACATCACAGTGCACCCCCCTTTCCTTATGCTGCTGCTGGGAAGAAGCTGGATGCATTGCTTGAAAGCAGAAAGTAAGGGTCTGGAGGAGGACCAGAGGAGGGCTGGAGCTCTCCTGCACCTGCAGGAGACGTACGAGGACCACATGAAATGACCTAGAGGGCCGGATTCGGCCCACGGGCCTTGTGTTTGACACCTGTGGCATAGAGCAAATGCAGTACCAAGATCTAGATATACATCAAGAAGCTATGAACCAATCAGCCTAGCATCTATAGTTTAAAGGTTGTTTTTTTTTTGGGGGGGGGAATGCTAAGGCACAATAGTATTGTCAGTATCAATCAACATATATTTTTGAAAGATTGCCCCTGTCAAAACTATCTGTTGGCATTTTATGAGAAAGCAATAAGTAGTTTGGACATAGATAGGGCAGTAGGCTTAATTTATCTGGATTTTGCAAAAGCATTTGATTCTGTGCCCCGCAAGTGCCTAATTTGGAAAATAAAGTCAGGAGTAGGTATGGAGGCAACTCTTTTTACATGAATAGAAAGCTGGCTTCAGGAATGGGTGCATAGAGTTGCAGTAGATGATTCAGCCAGTGAACTAGGGAGTGTTGACAGTTTCAAAAAACTTCTAGATGCCTCAATGACCTCAATGGTCATAATATATAGGTGTATACAGGGCTTTTTTCTCAAACAATAAGTGCTGGAACTTAACCACGGCCCCACAAAACCCCTCCCTCTACACACCCTCCAAATCATATCAAATAGTAGGTGTGTTCAGTCAAAATTCACGAAAACAGTAGGAGGGTCTTAAAGGGGCATTAAATACCAGGATTGCATTACATACAGAGTGCAGAGCTGTCACTTGTAAACACAGAAACCAGACTTCTGTGTTTACAAGTGATTGTGGTGAGCAGGCACCAAAGGGTCTGAGCCAGAGGTGGTGGAACTGAGTTCCACCAAGTTCCCCCTGAAAAAAAGCCCTGGGTGTATACCTATTCTTAGAAGACTCAAACTGGTACACACTCACACTGGATGGATCTGTGTCTTTCTCCAAGCTTATCTACGATTAAACTATGTAACATGGAGTATAAAACAATGTTTATCTGCATAGTGACATCCAAGAAAATGGTTTGGAAAGCATATGTCCATACAGGTGCATCTCAAACAATTAGAATATCATCAAAAAATAAATTTATTTCAGTAATTCAGTTCAAAAAGTAAACCTTATATATCATATAGATACATTACACACAGAGTGATATATTTCAAGCATTTTTTTCTTTTAATTTTGATTATTATGGCTTACAGCTAGTGAAAATCCAAGCTCCAGTATCTCCAAATATTTTAATATTGTGAAAAAGTTCAATATTGTAGACTCGTGGTGTCACACTCTAATTAGCTAATTAACTCAAAACACCTGCAAATGTTTCCTGGGCCTTTAAATTGTCTCTCAGTCTGGTTCAGTAGGTTACATAATCATGGGAAAGACTGCTGACTTAACAGTTGTCCAGAAGACAGTCATTGATACTATCCACAAGGAGGGTAAGTCACAAAAGGTCATTGCTAAAGAAACTGGCTGTTCACAGAGTGCTGTATCCAAGCATATTAATGGAAAGTTGAGTGGAAGGAAAAAGTGTGGTCGAAAAAGGTGCACAAGCAACAGAGAGAGCCTGTTGCAGCCTTGAGAGGATTGTGAAGCAAAGGCCATTCAAAAATTTGGGGGAGATTCACAAGGAGTGGACTGCGGCTGGTGTCACTGCTTCAAGAGCCACCACACACAGATGTATCCAGGACATGGGCTACAGCTGTCTCATTTCTTGTGTCAAACCACTCCTGAACCAGAGACAACGTCCTGGGCTAAGGAGAAAAAGTACTGGACTGTTGCTCAGTGGTCCAAAGTCCTCTTTTTTGATGAAAGTTAATTTTGCATTTCATTTGGAAATTAAAGTCCCAGAGTCTAGAGGAAGAGTGGGGAGACACAGAATCCAAGTTTCATGAGGTCCAGTGTGAAGTTTCCACAGTCAGTGATGATTTGGGGAGCCATGTCATCTACTGGTGTTGGCCCACTGTGTTTTATCAAGTCCAAAGTCAGCGCAGCCCTCTACCAGGAAATTCGAAATCACTTCAAGCATCCCTCTGCTGACCAGCTTAATGGAGATGCTGATTTCATTTACCAGCAGGACTTGGTACCTGCCCACACTGCCAAAGTACCGATACCTGGTTTAATGATCATGGTATCACTGTGCTTGATTGGTCAGCAAACTCCCTGACCTAAAGCCCACAGAAAATCTGTGAGATATTGTCAAGAGAAAGATGAGAGACACCAGACCCAACAATGAAGACGAGCTAAAGGCTGCTATCAAAGTAACCTGGGCTTCCATAACACCTCAACAGTACCACAGGCTGATAGCCTCCATGCCACACCGCATTGATGCAGTAATTCAAGCAAAAGGAGTCCCGACCAAGTATATTTTATTGGTCTTTTGTAAGATTCTAATTTTCACTAGCTGTAGGCCATAATCATCAAAATAAAAAAGAAATGCTTGAACTATATCACCCTGTGTGTAATGAATCAAATAGTACATGAGTTTTACTTTTTAAATTGAATTACCGAAATAAATAAAAACTTTTTGATGATATTCTATTTTTTTGAGATGCACCTGTATAGGATGAAAACAAAATAAGGTTGTATTCCTCCTTTTTCAGCATGGTCTTATCTTCTCCATTATGTGATTGATAGAGATGGAGGGACATCATGCATAACGGTTGGCAACTGTCTACGATTTGCCAAGATGCACCGCTTTACAATATAAAGGAAGACAGTACAGTTATAGTACAGTTCAATATAAGATGCTTAAGAGGGCCCTCTAATAGGGAAGGGCAAGTGGTACAAAGTGTAACCACCGTGAGAGATGAATTGATGGAAGAATTAAAAGGTTTAGTAGCTTTGTGGTGGCAGGATAGACTTCTCTGAAGAGCAGAGTTTTCGGGTATCACCTAAAAAAGAGACAGAGTAGAAGCTAGAGAGACAGATTGAGGTAGGGAGTTCCAGAGGATGGGAGAGGCACTAAAGAAGTCTTAGAGGTGGGCATGGGTGGAGGAGCCAAGGAAACTAGAGAGCGGGAGATTTCTGTGTAACCCAGATTTTTTTTTGTTTTTTTTTAAGTTTACTAATACTTAACCTTAATTTAAGGTTTTGTTTGTCAGGAATTATACATTACTGAAAAACACATATAGTAGTTATACAAGAAAAGCAAGGACAGCAAAGAGATACAAGGACATGCAAATACTTTCTCCCTGACGCACATAAATGGTTACAGTTGTTTTTATAAACAGACTAACATTTGATATTTATTGTACCATAGGTAATAGGGAACACCGTTGGTTTCAGAACCCGGTGTGGCCCCCTTAGCAGAAAATTACTTCTTGTAAGAATTTAGCATTATAGCCCACAGTCTCTGACCACTGTTTTGTCAGTTGCAAGATTTATGTGGGTTTCCTTGCATGAACTTCTTGCTTTAAATTCGTTCACAAGATTTTAATGGGATTCAAATTAGTGATTTGACTAAGCCTATCCATAACCTGCTATTTGTTCTATTTGAGTCATTCCTTGATGAATTTTCCAGTGTGTTTCGAATCATTATTGTGTTGAAAGATCCATTTCCAGTTTAACTTCCCTTTTTGAATGCTCAAAAACTTCAATCCACCCTGTTACTGATACAGAAAAACGGCCCCATAGTAAGATTTGCACCACCATGCTTCACATTTGGTATTGTGCTCTTGAATTACTGTTTTTGTTTTGTTGCCAAACATGTCTATTGTTACTGTGGCCAAAAATGTATTTGATTTGTCAGGCCACAGCACATTGTTCCAAGATGATCGCCTGTATGGACGGATGAGTCACGTAGTCACGCCCTGACACGTTTCGTGATTGGCTCACGTCTTCAGAGGGCGTGACTCATCTGTCCATACAGGCGATCATCTTCCCGGGACTCACTTCAGTAAGCCCCCGTTCAAACAGGACCGCGGTTACAAGTGAGCTTGATGTATCATCAGTATGAGACACGCTTTTTTACAACTTTAATCTTGTAAGCATATTTGTATGTGGGGGATTATCTCTTTCAATAAAGGGTTTTACACTATATCTAGTTTCCCCTTGCATGCTTACATGACAGCACTGCTGCACGCTGCCATCCACTGATCAGTATCACCGCTCAGTATCACCCAAGAGGGGCTTGTCCAGAGAACGGGCTGACTACCATTCCCAGAGAGGAGATATCAGGCTATCTTTGAACGGACGTCCGGTGAGTAGTCTTCCTAAGGGAGCTGCATTAAGCATAACGGAGAAGTATCTGAGGATAAAACCATTTGTTCAAGCAATAGCTGCTGAGTGTTTATGTGTGTTCCATCTGTCACTCACAGTGTATGAACTGCAGTTACTAACTTCACTGACAGTGTGTTTTTCCATAAGGAGTTGGTGCAGTGTCACGCATTCACAGTGATCAGACTGGTTTATAAAGGATTGGGGTTTGGGACTCTTTCAATTTGTTTCTCCTACCATCAGAGGAGTGCACCATTTTTTCCTTGAAGAATGGGATGTTCCCCCAGTGGGGTTTTTGGGCAGCTGAATTCAAGGATTGATAACAATGTATGTTTAAAAGGGTTTTATTGAATAAAATTCAAAGCGGTGATACAAGTTAAGATATGAGCTCTGGTAACATGCAATTAAAATTCTACACAGTTGCAAACACTAAAAATTGTCATACAGCTTAACACATAGTATATGAAAGCATGTAGCAATTCTAACGCGTTTTGACACCTTCCAGGGGTCTTCTTCAGAGGTTTTGGTGTTGCTATAAAGAAGTAGATTTCAAAAATTTCCACCTAAATTATACAAAAAATTATAAAAATATTTTATATAGATAACATTGTTACCAATTGAATTCAGCTGCCCAAAAACCCCACTGGGGGGACATCCCATTCTTCTCATAATCAGGGTGAGCAGCAACATCCCTCTCCTTCATGTGTCTCTACCATTCCATTTTTTTCCTTTTGCTATTCGTTTTAATTGCATTTTTTGCAGGATATGATTGCATATCTTTTTAGGATTTTTCAATATTCTTGCTGTTAATGTTTGATTTTTAATTGTTACAATTGTTGAATTGAGGATAATTTTATAAGACTGCTGCTGTAACTGTTATGCCGCGTACACACGGTCGGAAATTCCGCCAGCAAAAGTCTGATGTGAGCTTTTGGTCGGAAATTCCGTCCGCGTGTATGCTCCATCGGACTTTTGCTGTCGGAATTTCCGCCAGCAAAAGATTGAGAGCTGGTTCTCAAATTTTTCGACGGAAAAAATTCCTATCGGAAAATCCGATCATCTGCAGCAATTCCGACGCGCAAAATTCCGACGCATGCTCAGAAGCATTGAACTTCGTTTTCTCGGCTCGTCGTAGTGTTGTATGTCACCGCGTTCTTGACGGTCGAAAGTTCAGAGAACTTTTGTGTGACCGTGTGTATGCAAGCCAAGCTTGAGCGGAATTCCGTCGGAAAAACCATCCAAGGTTTTTCCGACCGAAAATCCGATCGTGTGTACGCGGCATAAGAAAAGTGTTACCCCGGTTCAACTTTCATTTGCTAGTCAAATCCTTCTAAATTTGCAATGCATCTAACACTGCCACCTCCTCAGGTTGATCATTCTGCTGTCCAAAGGTGTCTCCATCGCACCTCCATCCTGAGAGGAGACACCCCAAGGCCTCTGACAGCAGCTGCTTGCATTCCAGGTATTCATCCCTGGGTGCATACTGCCCTAAACTTACATACTAATAAGTGCACCATCCTGGCCCTCTGGTTGCAGCACCTGTCTGATGCCGCGTACACACGGCCGTTTTTAATGTCATTGAAAAAAACTAAGTTTTTCAATATGTGATTTTTCGTGTTTCCTCTCAAGCCTGCCTTGCCTACACACTATCGTGAAAAAAAATGCTTGAGAAAAGCACGACGACGTACAACACGTACGACGGCACTATAAAGGGGAAGTTCTATTCGGATGGCGCCACCCTTTGGTTTGCTTTTTCTGATCCTCGTATTAGTAAAGTTTGGTGAGAGCCGATTCGCGCTTTTCAGCCTCATGCTCTTCAGTCCGTTACAGCGTGACGAATGTGCTATCTCCATTACGAACGTTAGTTTTACCAGAAGGAGCGCTCCTGTCTCATACTTGATTCTGAGCATGCGCATTTTTTTTCCCCTCGTAAAAGCATACACACTACCTGTTTTTCACGACGTTAAAAAGAACGACGTGAAAAAATAGAGCAGGTTCTAAAAAATTTTAGGCCATTTTTCACATCGTTAAAAATGCTCTGGAGCCTACACATGATCGTTTTTAATCACCAATTTGAAAAATTAAATTTTTCACGCCACGAAAAACGGTCGTGTGTACGCAGCATTACTCTGAGTTTGAAAGGGTGCTGGCAGTGGGGCTGGACGGTGTGCTCGTGCCCTCCAGCCATAGATAAAAGCTGGGGCCTTATGCAACAGGGCTAAATACCCAGTGTACATGAGACCTAAGACAGGAAATGTGTTAAGGACCTTTACCATGGTGTCATTAGTTTGGTCGCATATTTACTAAGAAAAATACATATGTCCGTTTACATCCACCCACCCATAGAGATACACTGTGGTTCAGTCTGGATCAGACTGAAAAGTTGGCTGATGGATCCACACAGAATGTCCATGTGAAAGGACCCTTAATGGCCAGGTCACCAGGTGAAAATAAAGATAAAAAAACCTTAAACAAGGAAAGTAATACAACTACCACATTAAAGGTTTGGTAAGATGCAATATACAGCATTACAATTGTTGTGGAGGTTTAATAACACATTGAGCTTATGGACAGCAGCAGGAAAGCAGTGCTATTCTAGTGGAAAATAGCATTCAGACAAAACTTTATAGTTTTTAATTGTTATCCTGTCCCAGAAGCCACAGCCAGCAGTGCCAGTGGATGCAAGCAAAAAAAATTACAGAATTGGGAGACTACTACCCAATGCCCATGGGAGCCTTAAAACTAAAAGCACATATAAAGCTAAAACGGTATGTATGGGCTACCTTTGATCCCTAACTAAAACAATTTATTTTGCTCAGTATGGGCAACATACAGGTTTGATTTAATTTATTATTAATGCTACATACAGACTGTAACAAATAATGTGATAGATACATAAAGTGTTTTAAATCCTGCAACAGAACCTCTTAAGCCCCGTACACACGATCGGTTGGACTGATGAAAACCGTCCGATGGATGGTTTTCATCAGACCAACCGATCGTGTATGGTACCCATCGGTCTTTTTTCCATCGGTTTGAAAAAATAGAACTTGTTTTAAAATTTTCCGATGGATAAAAAACCGATGGGAATTTCCAATCGTCTATGGGCAAGTCCATCGGTTAAAAAACCCACGCATGCTTAGAATCAAGTCGACGCATGCTCAGAAGCATTAAACTTAATTTTTCTCGGCTCATCGGAGTGTTTTACGTCACCGCGTTTGGAACGGTCGGTTTTTTGACTGATGGTGTGTAGGCAAGACTGATGAAAAACAGTTTCATCGGATTTCCGATGGACAAATCCATCGGACGAAAATCCATAGGTTATCCGATCGTGTGTACAGGGCTTAACAGTATCTAACATTGGATCACAACAGGCAGCACTGGGATGTATGCCAGAAATCTGCAGTTAAAGAAATATTCCAATTTTTTTTTATTGGATATGTGAGTGGCATACAGGCTCATATATATTATAAATGGCCAAGCAGGCATTGCAATTTCTCATACAATAAACTTCTCATCACAAAAAAAAAAAATCCTTGCAGGTTGGAGGCCTGGTTTAAAATATAAGAGAGCAAAGCAAACTAATACAAAAGTGGAACAGTTTCTATAAGCACCAGTTGGGTTTTGTCATTCAAAGAATAAATCAAGCTTAAAGGGGTTGTAAAGGTTCGTTTTTTATTTTCTAAATAGGTTCCTTTAAGCTAGTGCATTGTTGGTTCACTTACCTTTTTCTTAAAATTCTCTTCTAAATGTTTTTTTTCTTTGTCTGAATTTCTCACTTCCTGTTTCTCCTCAGTAAGCTTGCCCCCATCATCCGAGCGGTGGTTAGTCAGCCAGAACAGCTTACTGAACAGCTTATTGAGGAGGAACAGGAAGTGAGAAATTCAGACAAAGAAAAAAAACATTTAGAAGGGAAATCAAAAGAAAAGGTAAGTGAACCAACAATGCACTAGCTTAAGGGAACCTATTTAGAAAATAAAAATGCTTGTCTTCAAATTGAAAACGAATAGGTTAATAAAGTCCGAAAATTCTCGTACGACAGAATAAAAATTCGGAAGTGATGTAATGTATTTGTATTGTATTTTCGGACGAAAACTGTACTGATTAATCGTATGATAAAAAAAATTGCGTTTGTCCCTTTAGAAAGCTGTGTACTAACAATCAGATTATCGAACGATCGTGTCAAAAGCAGTATTTTTTGTACGATATTCTGATTTTGTGTACGGGGCTTTAATGCAGTCTCCCCTGCTGTTAGAATACAATAGCTCAGCAGGGAGGATTTGCCCATCCACATCGAGTGTGTGGATGAAGGAATCAAGTCTGTTTTCTTTGTTTCAACCTGCTGGTTGAAAAAAAAACTAAAAACAATGGTATGATCTATGGTGTGCCTAATGACAGCCACACATGGATCAAAATTTCAATACATGTGGCAGGGAGGTTGAACAGAAGTCAACCTACTAATCAACTTCTCTACAACTGCCCTGTTGGATTTTCCCTACCCGATCAGTGTTGCAGGCTATAGTAAGGTGACCGGATTTTTAAAATGAAATCCGGGGACATTTTTTTTTTTTACTAGTAATGGCGGCAATCAGCGACTCTCTGCCCATTGCCACCCGCCTCACAGCCTGTCAAGTCTTACTCTCCGGGCCCTGGATACTACTGGGTGTGGAGCGGAGAAAGATCACTCCGCCAGGGAAGGCAAGGAGATAAGCAGGCAGGGGGGCTGGCCGGGACTTGAGCCAAGACAGAAGAACATGGGAGCGGAGCTAAATGGGCATGCACCCGAAACTGAAGAAATATTCCCTCTACTCCGACCAGCACATGATCATCAGAAAGGGGCACAGAGAATGTAAAAAAATACACCCCCCTAAGCTAGTAGGAGTGGCGGTGTAATTCAGAATTTTTTTTTTTTATTCTGCACTGACTATCTTTAAAATTGCCCCAGCCCCTGTTCAAATCCAATCCGGGGACAAAACTGGGGACAGACTTGGCCCGGGGACAGTGTCCTCAATCCGGGGACTGTCCCCTGAAATCGGGGATGTCTGGTCACCCTAGGCTATAGCCCTCAATGCTGATCACTAGGGATGAGCTTCGTGTTCGAGTCGAACATACGTTCGACTCGAACATCGGCTGTTCGATCGTTCGACGAAGATCGAACGATTTGGGCCGTTCGCGCCAAATTCGAGTGACGCGAACTGCCCACAATGCACTACGCCATCGCAGTGTCATCCAGGCGCTGTGATTGGCCAAGCATGCACTGTGACCCCGCATGCTTGGCCAATCACAGCGCCGGCAGCGAGGAGAGCAATGATTGGCCACAGGCAGGATGCCTGTGGCCAATTATTGCTGAGGGTGTTTAGTACACGCCCCACACTATAAAAGGCCGCCAGCACGGCGGCCTAGTGTAGTGTGTTCCGGAGCAGGGATAGAGCAGCATAGGCAGGGACAGTGACTTTTATTTCTTTCTTGCTTAACCTGGATTCCTTTAGTTTAGGGAAAGAGAAGGATAGGTAGGGAGAGTGTCAGTGTGTTTTGTGCTTGTGCTATAGTGTGCTTAAAAAAAACATTTTTTCTAGGGACAGAAAACTGTAGGTAGGGAGAGTGTCAGTTTCTTTCACTGTGCAAGTCCTTGTTTCCAGGGACCTGGAAGGACAGTGAGTGAATTCTCCTTGTGCTATAGTGTGCTTAAAAAAAACATTTTCTAGGGACAGAAAACTGTAGGTAGGGAGAGTGTCAGTTTCTTTCACTGTGCAAGTCCTTGTTTCCAGGGACCTGGAAGGACAGTGAGTGAATTCTCCTTGTGCTATAGTGTGCTTTAAAAAAACATTTTTTCTAGGGACAGAAAACTGTAGGTAGGGAGAGTGTCAGTTTCTTTCACTGTGCAAGTCCTTGTTTCCAGGGACCTGGAAGGACAGTGAGTGAATTCTCCTTGTGCTATAGTGTGCTTAAAAAAAACATTTTTTCTAGGGACAGAAAACTGTAGGTAGGGAGAGTGTCAGTTTCTTTCACTGTGCAAGTCCTTGTTTCTAGGGACTGGGAAGGACAGTGAGTGAATTCTCCTTGTGCTATAGTGTGCTTAAAAAAAACATTTTTTCTAGGGACAGAAAACTGTAGGTAGGGAGAGTGTCAGTTTCTTTCACTGTGCAAGTCCTTGTTTCTAGGGACTGGGAAGGACAGTGAGTGAATTCTCCTTGTGCTATAGTGTGCTTAAAAAAAACATTTTTTCTAGGGACAGAAAACTGTAGGTAGGGAGAGTGTCAGTTTCTTTCACTGTGCAAGTCCTTGTTTCTAGGAACTGGAAAGGACAGTGAGTGAATTCTCCTTGTGCTATAGTGTGCTTAAAAAAAACATTTTTTCTAGGGACAGAAAACTGTAGGTAGGGAGAGTGTCAGTTTCTTTCACTGTGCAAGTCCTTGTTTCCAGGGACCTGGAAGGACATTGAGTGAATTCTCCTTGTGCTATAGTGTGCTTAAAAAAAACATTTTTTCTAGGGACAGAAAACTGTAGGTAGGGAGAGTGTCAGTTTCTTTCACTGTGCAAGTCCTTGTTTCTAGGGACTGGGAAGGACAGTGAGTGAATTCTCCTTGTGCTACAGTGTGCTTAAAAAATACATTTTTTCTGGTGACAGAAAACTGTAGGTAGGGAGAGTGTCAGTTTCTTTCACTGTGCAAGTCCTTGTTTCCAGGGACCTGGAAGGACAGTGAGTGAATTCTCCTTGTGCTATAGTGTGCTTAAAAAAAACATTTTCTAGGGACAGAAAACTCTAGGTAGGGAGAGTGTCAGTTTCTTTCACTGTGCAAGTCCTTGTTTCTAGGGACTGGGAAGGACAGTGAGTGAATTCTCCTTGTGCTATAGTGTGCTTAAAAAAAAACATTTTTTCTAGGGACAGAAAACTGTAGGTAGGGAGAGTGTCAGTTTCTTTCACTGTGCAAGTCCTTGTTTCTAGGGACTGGGAAGGACAGTGAGTGAATTCTCCTTGTGCTATAGTGTGCTTAAAAAAAACATTTTTTCTAGGGACAGAAAACTGTAGGTAGGGAGAGTGTCAGTTTCTTTCACTGTGCAAGTCCTTGTTTCCAGGGACCTGGAAGGACAGTGAGTGAATTCTCCTTGTGCTATAGTGTGCTTAAAAAAAACATTTTTTCTAGGGACAGAAAACTGTAGGTAGGGAGAGTGTCAGTTTCTTTCACTGTGCAAGTCCTTGTTTCAAGGGACAGAGAAGGACACCTGAAGGTAGCCCTTATTGCTTTTTTACCATCTCCCTGCAGGCCATCTATTAGAATGTCTGGAAGGCAAACAAGGAGAGGCAGACAGTCAGGAGGCAATAAAAGAGGGCAAGCAGGCTCTGTGTCTGGGGGCAACAGTGCTGGTCGTGGACGCGGTGCATTGTCATCAGCACATGGCCATGGGACACGCTTGTCCTTCTTTTCGGCAGCTGGACATGTTGAGCCACATCATGCCGAAGACTTGGTAGAGTGGATGACCAAGCCCTCCTCCTCCTCCTCATCCTCTCTCACCCAGGCTCAGGGTACTGGCAAAGCAGCTGCCAAAGCGTCCTCTTCCCTGGTATCAATGTCAGACTCATCATCAGTCACTCCTTCCCTAGACCCACCATGTCCTCCTCCTGAGGAGTCCCCCGAACTGTTTGAGCACAGTGTTGGGTACATGCTCCAGGAGGATGCCCAGCGTTTCGAAGGGTCTGATGATGAAACCCAGCTACAGGAAGGCAGTAGGGTGAGAGCAGACAGAGGGGATGCTGAAGAAGGACACCAATCTGGCAGTCATGTTCCAGCAGCTGCAGCATACTGCCAGATTGGCTCCAGTGATGAGGAGGGAGGGGATGATGAGGTCACTGACTCCACGTGGGTGCCTAATAGGAGAGAGGAGGAGGAGGATGAGGAGGAGGCACATCTCCAACGAGACAGGATGCCCTTTGGTGGCCAGCGTAAGGGCAGTACACCGACGGAATCACACCGCAGAGCTCCGCCTGTGCAGGGCGCTGCCTCTGCCCGTCATTCAAAAAGTTCCTTGGTGTGGGCCTTTTTTGAGGCTAGTGCATCAGATCGCACAGCTGCTGTTTGCAACATATGTCTCAAGCGTATATCGCGTGGCCAAAACATCAGCCGCTTGGGTACCACATGCCTGACCAGACATATGTTGACCTGCCATGCAGCTCGTTGGCAAGCCTACCTCAAAGACCCACACCAAAGAACAAAGCGGACCTCTCCTTGCACCGCATCAGCTGGGATCTCCAACCCCACTATAACTTCAGTCCTCTCTGAAACATGCACTGAGAGGAATGAAGGTGTAGAATTAGGTGTGTCACAGCCAAGTACTTGCGGCCACTCTGCTAGCAGTACACCGACGTCCGATTCTAGCAGGCAAATTTCCCTGCCCCAGCTGCTGGACCGTCGAAAGAAGTTCACTCCCAGCCATCCACATGCCCAGCGGTTGAATGCTAGCTTGGCTAAATTGCTAGCGCTTCAACTGCTGCCTTTTCAGTTGGTAGACTCGGCCCCCTTCCGTGAGTTTGTGCAATGTGCGGTTCCTCAGTGGCAGGTTCCCAAACGCCACTTTTTCTCATGGAAGGCTATTCCGGCTCTCTACCGGCATGTGGAAGGCAATGTCTTGGCCTCGCTGGACAGGGCGGTCAGCGGTAAGGTGCATATTACCGCTGACTCATGGTCCAGCAGGCATGGACAGGGACGTTACCTTTCTTTCACGGCCCATTGGGTCACTCTTTTGGCAGCTGGGAAGGATGCAGGACAAGGTGCAGTAGTGTTGGAGGTTGTCCCACCGCCACGCCTCCAAAATGCTACTACTGGTTGTGACACACCTCTCTCCTCCACCCCCTCCTCTTCTTCTTCCTCCATGGCCTCTTCCTGTGGTTTGTCCTATGAACCAGCGGTGCTCCGTAGCCGTTCACGGGGCTACGCAAGTACGCAGGCAAAAAGATGCCATGCCGTGCTTGCGCTGGTGTGTTTGGGGGACAGAAGCCACACTGGGGCAGAGGTCCTCTCTGCTCTGCAGGGCCAGGCCGAGAGGTGGTTGACGCCACGCCAGCTTAAGCCAGGAATGGTGGTTTGCGACAATGGCACCAACCTCCTCTCCGCCCTCCGACAGGGACAACTGACCCATGTGCCCTGTGTGGCTCACGTCCTTAACCTGGTGGTGCAGCGGTTCTTGGGCAGGTACCCGGGCTTACAGGATGTCCTGAGGCAGGCCAGGAAAGTCTGTGTGCATTTCCGCAGATCTTATAATGCCAGTGCTCGCCTGGCTGAGCTGCAAAAGGAGTTGAACCTGCCCAAGAACCGCCTTATATGTGACATGCCCACCAGGTGGAACTCAACGTTGGCCATGCTGCAGCGGCTGCACACGCAGCAGAGGGCCATCAATGAGTACCTGTGCGACTACGGCACCAGGACAGGGTCAGGGGAGCTTGGTTTTTTTTCTCCACGCCAGTGGGGCATGATCAGGGATGCATGCACTGTCCTGGCACCATTTGAGGAGGCCACGAGGATGGTGAGCAGTGACAGTGCATGCATCAGTGACACTGTACCTCTTGTCCACCTGTTGGAGCACACGCTGCGTGGAATAATGGACAGGGCACTTGAGGCAGAACAGAGGCAGGAAGAGGAGGACTTCCTTGCCTCTCAAGGCCCCCTTTACCCAGACAGTGTTCCTTCTGTCCCACCCATCGCACAGGAAGAGGAAGAGGAGGAGGAGGAGGAGGAGGAGGAGGATTGTGTCAGCATGGAGGTGGAGGCTGGCACTCAGCATCATCAGCAGCAGTCTTTTAGGGATGATTTACAGTCCCAAGAAACCAGTGGACTTGTACGTGGCTGGGAGGAGGTGACTGCGGATCATGTCGTCCTTAGTGACCCAGAGGACTCCGGAGCGAATGCCTCAGCAAACCTACGCTGCATGGCCTCCCTGATCCTGCAAAGTCTGCGGAAGGATCCTCGTATTCTTCGGATCAAGGAGAGGGACCATTACTGGCTGGCCACTCTCCTTGATCCACGGTACAAGGGTAAGGTTGCGGACCTTATGTTACCGTCGCAGAGGGAGCAGAGGATGAGACAACTCCGGGAGGCCTTGCAGAAAGGTCTGTGCAACGCGTTCCCAGAGACTGGGAGGTTACAAACTCCTGGTCCAGGACAACGAGTTGCTGAGGCTTCGGCCAGTCAAAGAAGGAGCGGTGGGGAAGGTGGCCGTCTGACCGATGCGTTCAGACAATTCTTTAGTCCGCAGCCCCAAAGTATGATTGGTTCCAGCAACCATCGCCAGCGTCTGATAAACATGGTGCAGGAATATCTAGGGGCAAGGTCAGACTTGGACACCTTCCCCACCGAAAATCCTCTGGCTTACTGGGTCTTGAGGATGGATCACTGGCCAGAGCTTGCACAGTATGCAATTGAGCTACTGGCCTGTCCTGCATCCAGCGTTCTTTCGGAACGCACATTCAGTGCTGCTGGAGGATTTGTCACGGATCACAGGGTGCGCCTGTCCACCGACTCGGTTGATCGACTGACTTTCATCAAGATGAACCAGTCTTGGATCACCACCAGCTACCACACACCTGATGCTGATATAACAGACTAATTGATTTTAACATGTCACGTCCCTTCAAGACTGATGCTGATGCTGAGTGCCTGTGCTGTTATGTTGACTGGCTATCCTCCTCCTCCGAGTCCTCAATGATACGATTGATGATGATAGCTTGGAAGATCATTTTTGTTTATGGGTGCCGCCACCAGTGGCTAAGGCCCAATTTTTCAGCCCCTGTTTTACAGGGGCGTGTACTTACAATTTTTTTAGCAATAATTTGCCATAGGGCTCATTGCTGTGCTCCAAGTACAGTATCTGTGAGGGGTTGTAGTGTTGTGCCACCAGTGCCTAAGGCCCAATTTTTCAGCCCCTGTTTAACAGGGGCGTGTCATTACAATTTTTGAAGCAATACTTTGCAACAGGGCTCATTGCTGTGCTCCAAGTACAGTATCTGTGAGGGGTTGTAGTGTTGTGCCACCAGTGCCTAAGGCCCAATTTTTCAGCCCCTGTTTAACAGGGGCGTGTCATTACAATTTTTGAAGCAATACTTTGCAACAGGGCTCATTGCTGTGCTCCAAGTACAGTATCTGTGAGGGGTTGTAGTGTTGTGCCACCAGTGCCTAAGGCCCAATTTTTCAGCCCCTGTTCAACAGGGGCATGCAATTACAATTCTTGATGTAATAATTCACAGCAGGGCCCATTCCTGCACCCACCAAGAGTAAGTCTGAGGGCTTACAGTGTTGTGGCAACGGCACCACCACCACCACCACGAAAGGCCCAATTTTTCAGCCCCTGTTCAAAAGGGGCATGTAATTACAATTCTTGATCTAATAATTCACAGCAGGGCCCATTGCTGCACCCACCAAGAGTAACTGTCAGGGCTTACAGTGTTGTGGCACCAGCACCACCATCAAAGCCCCAATTTTTACTACCACTGTTCAACAATTATATGTAATTAAAATTCCTGATATAATAGTTGACAGCAGGGCGTTCCAGCACCAACCAAGAGTAACTGTGAGTGCTTACAGTGTTGTGCCAACACCAACAACTAAGGGGCCTATTTCTGCAGAGTATATACGGCAGGTCCCTACTTTCAAACATCCAACTTACAAACGACTCCTACTTGCAAACGAAAGAAGACAACAGGAAGTGAGAGGAAATCTACCCCTAGGAAGGAAAATTCTCTCCTGTAAGAATAAATATGGGAGAAAGGTGTCTCCTCTGTACTGATGCTTTATCAGCAATCCTTGTTTCAAGAAAAACACCACATTTCAAAAACAGTTGTCATTGGGACGGAAAGTGAGGTGAAATGTTCTGAACAGGGGCACAGACAGCAAAACAAATGTTACAGGGGTGATAACCCTTACCTATGTTTTCCAAAAAGTTTAAAAATAGATTTTTGGGCTGGAGCTACACTTCAACAATGTACCTGTTCAAAATTACAAACACATTCTACATAAGAACAAACCTACAGTCCCTGTCTTGTATGCACCGCCTGTATACGGCTGTTCAGAGTATATAGGGCCTTTTTTATTTTATGTGCGGGGTTCCCCTTAATATCCATACAAGACCCAAAGGGGCTGGTAATGGGCTGGGGTAGGGGGGGGGGTCATGGGGTAGCTATGCCATTTTTCTTAAAGATTTTCATCCATATTACCGGGACCAGACATTACATTAAAGCCGCAAGAAGTTTTAAATGGCTTTTTTTTCCTTTAGAAGTGTCATTTTGTGCAGGGACAGTTCTAAACACGGGAAACACGTGGCACTTCACAGGCATACTTTAGACACCCCCCAGGTACGATATTTAAAGGAATATTTGACTTTTTTTTTTCACTTTATGCATCATTAAAATGACTGCTCCCGAAAAACGACCGTTTTTAAAACTTCTTTTTGCATTGATACATGTCCCCTGGTGCAGAACCCGGGGTCCCAAACCCTTTTTAGGACAATAACATGCATAATAGTTGTTATAATTAGCACTTTAGAATTCGAACGTTCGCATCCATTGTATTTAATAGGGTTCTAATGTTCGTACGAACTTTCGGTCCGTTCGCGGGTTCTGGTGCGAACCGAACCCGGGGGTGTTCGGCTCATCACTACTGATCACTGTATTCTGATGGCGGCAAAGTCTCCCTGCTGTCAGAATACAATAGTTTAGTGGGAGGATTCCCCTATTCACATCAAGTGTGTGGCTGAGGGAATGGAGTCAATTTATTTTCATTGAATCCACTGGATGAATGAAAAAAAAAAAACTGTATTATCTCTGGCTTCCTAAGGAAGCAAATTCTATACAATAGTTTGAAAAAACGGCAAGTCATTGGCTGTTACTTCTTCTGCAATGGACATACATTGTTTTGTATTTGCCTAGCGTCAGACACATGCCTCCGGCTTCTTTAATTTACCCTTTGCCGGTATTCTGAAGTCCGAGGCAAGGCGGGCTCAGACAGCTGCACCGTAGAACCTCTGGAGAACAGGTGCTGACAGATAAGCTCTTACATGTGTTCATTCCTATTTTATTGTAGATTTCCTGACCCCCGGCATAAAGACTCACAATAGCTTTTTGAAAGACTTAAAAATATCCAAATACAGGGAATGAAAATTAGCACTGATATCATTAAATCAGTCATCTATTTAAACCAAGAGAACCAGATACTTAGGAAAGACTTGGAAGAAAATCCACAGATAAGCATAGCATATTTTCAGCTTGGCTGTTCACTATCATATTTCTTTCTTTTTTGTTTTGAATAGAGTGGTTGAATCAAACCCCTTGTTAGTTTATTATACATTGGCTGTGCCATGTGGGGGCAGGGAGACTTCCCCTCACTTCCTGTCCTGGTGACCTAAGAGGAAGTAAAAGTGAGGTGAACTTCCCCTCTTAGTCAGTTGTTACTTCAACAAGTGTCCCAATTCACAGATTTAGCTTCACCTTCTGTTTTGGTGACTACTGTAAAATTTTGCATTTCTCATGAATTTCAGCAGCTGTGCCAACAATAGTCACCAGGACAATTCGAGGGAGTAATTCTTCCATGTGGGAACACTGGCATCCTTAAAAACATGACAGGGAATTTGAAACCTTCCCAATCCTTCCAAAAAGTTTTGACAATAGATACACTTTTTTTTATTTTTTTTTAATAAATCTTTTTATTCAATTCCTTAATAGTCAAACAGACAAAACAGAACACAACAAGACATCATACACATTGGACCAAAATATATAAATGCAATTTCAAGATCCAAACACTATCAATTCAAAAAAGAAATTCGAGGAGATAAAATAATTAACAAAAGGGTATTTTAACTAGACTGGGATCTAAGTCATCCCATTTGTCCACTTAAGTTTCTAACCCACTATATATATAAAAAAAAAAGAAAAGGAAGAAGTAAACTTTGATCCCTTCTATTCACAGTGGCTTGATCATCCCCTATATAGAAATATCTATATTATAGTTAGTAGCCCCCATGGGCATTAGATATAATAGAAGGTGATCTTGTGCAATAAACACATAAATTGCCTAATATCCAGCAAGGATTGAGTGCTAAATAGTGACTGTACCAAACACTATAATTGGACACGATTGGTTTCACCGTTGAAAACAGTCCGATCGACTGTTTTCATCGGACGAACCGATCTTGTATGGGCCCCATCTGTCTTTTTTCCATCGGTGTGAAAAAATAGAACATGTTTAAAAATTTCCTGATGGGGAAAAAAACAGATAGCAAAATCCGATTGTTTGTGTGGAACTCCATCGGATGAAAAACCTACGCATGCTCAGACTGAATTATGAGACGGGAGCGCTCGTTCTGGTAAAACTAGCGTTCGTAATGGAGATCGCACATTCGTCATGCTGTAACAGACTGAAAATCACGGAGACTGAAAAGCGTGAATCGGCTCTCACCAAACTTTTACTAAAACGCGGTAACACGAATTCAGCAAAAGCAGCCCAAAGGGTGGCGCCATTGGATTTGAACTTCCCCTTTATAGTACTGTCGTACGTCACGGCGCTTGGGACGATCGTTTTTTTGACTGATGGTGTGTAGGAAAGACTAATGGAAGTCAGCTTCATCGGATTTCCGATGGAAAAATCCATCGGATTAGAATCCATAGGAAATCCGATCGTGTGTACAGGGCTTTAGTGTCACACATTGCATACAACAGATGCCCATAGTTTTAAAGAGTTCCCAGGAAACCCTGTTGCATCAGTTTGTCAAAATAACTTATTAGCTTTCAGAGGGGCTGTTCATTATTCCAAAACCTGCTGAAATTTCTCTTCCCAATTTTTTTGGGACTGAGCAGAAGAACTGCATGGTTATCACTTATTCCGTATACCCTGTCTGATCATTCCAATCAGTTGTTAGGTTATGTGCTCATGGATATCTGACCATGTAAATGTGCCCTGTCTTCTCAGCATGGTCCCGCAATTTAATCCAGCCATAGATGGACCGAAATTCAGCCAGTTCAGTAGGAGCCAGCCGAATTTCGATCAGTCTATGGCCAGGATGGTTGTACTAAAGTTAATTCCTCCTGAGGGTTTTTTTTTTTCCCGATTACTGCCCGTTGTTATAGGCACCAGCAGTGATCATTGTATTCTGCCTGTGGGGAAGGCTGAACACATTAGCGTTGCGGGAAGGATTCCCCCATCAACACTAACTGTGTTGAAGGGGCAATCAAGCCATTTTCTTGCTTTCTTTTCAATCCATGCTTGAAGGAAAGAAAATTGCACAATGAATGACCTGCCTTAGCTTTTATCATAGAGGTACACATAGGTGTGTGCAGGGCATGTGCTGGGGGGCCTGGACACACCCTAATCACCTTGTGTGGTGCAGATTCCCCCTGCTGATATTTCACCAAAGCTCCCCAACAGGGCTCCTAATAAAAAATAATACAAAATAAAAACATACTGACACCATCCACTGCCCTACTGACACCAACCTCTGCCCTACTGACAAGTCCACTGCTCTACTGACACCAGTGGACGGTGCCAACCACTGCCCTACTAACGCTGTCCATGTTTTAATACATTTGGGTTGCACATCCTAATGCAAAAAGCTGCGCACACCTATGGCGGTACAATAGTGTGTCTTTGGTTAACAGACTTCTCCCTCAGACAGGGATGTCTGTCGAGGTCAAAAGAAACCTGTTACATCTGACTGCTGACAAATACCACCAAAATATGATTAAAGTGGTTGTAAACCCTCCATTACAACTTGCACCTACAGGTAAGCCTAGATTAAGGCTTACCTGTAGGTACAAGAAATATCTCCTAAACCTACACGGTTTAGGAGATATTTGCCCAAAAGTTCTACAACGTTGTCTACGGCGCATGCGTGCCATAGACAACGGTGCATTCACTGGGTTAATCCCCATTCGCATGCGCGGAGCGCCGCTGTGATTGGCCGGAGCGGCGATACCCGGAAGTAACCTTCTGGGTATCTGTGGAGAGATGGCTGCGGCTGGAGGGGGAGACGAGGGCGGCTTCGGGGGATTCAATCTAAGGTAAGTAATGCATAATGAGCTAGTATGCTAGTCATACTAGCTCATTATGGCTTTGTCTTGCAGGTGTTATTTAAAAAAAAAAAGGGTTTACAACCACTTTAAGTAGATAATCTCATATCAATTAGTACAGCCCAATTGACTACAAAGAGAGCTCTTTTGTGGAGCAGCTTCCCATTATAAACTACTACAAACAAATGAAAGGTGTGGTGGCACCGCTCTTTATTCAATGCAATAAAAGATCAGAGGCTTGAAATAGCTTGTATAAGATTTATAATAAGAACATAAGGTTGTGTTTACATGTCTGTTAGGTAAAATGACTTGCACAACTCAGCATTGTTTGGAAAGACTGAAAATGAGAAACATTTGTTGGCGTGCTGAACAAAACATTCCAGGTGCCTAAAAAAAATATGCAAAACCATTTAACAAAAGCAGAATAGAAGTGGCATTTCTGATTCCAGTACACCTATGTTTATGTTGGTCTACAATGCTTTACAAACATGTCATACAGGAGCACATTCCAACAAGGAGTACACCACCATCACCGAGCCGGCTAGCAGTCACCACATGCATAGACCAAGGCAAATATTGTCTCTTCAGTCATCCAGAGAGCAGATGAGTTAACACAAAGCTTAACATAACCTAGGCTAAAAATAAGCTCTTTAACCGGCTGGAAAGCGGAAAACACCTACTATAACAGGAAAACAACTACTATCAATAATGGCAAAACAAGGCAATTCATTATTTCCTGCCTGCAAACTGATTGAAAGACGGACAATAAACATGAACATTAAAGAGGTTTTACTAGCACTGTCATTTATCACTTAAGCTGAAACTTAAAATTTTTACATACTCCAGCTTGTACAGAGCCTTGAAAAAGTATTCATACCCCCTAAAATTTTCCACATTTTGTCATGTTACAACCAAAAACAATATTATTATTATGGTACATATATAGCGCCGTCAATTTACATATACATTGTACATTCACATCAGTCCCTACCCTCAAGGAGCTTACAATCTAAGGTCCCTAACTCACATTCATATACTAGGGACAATTTTTTTTTAGACAGAAGCCAATTAACCTACCAACATGTCTTTGGAGTGTGGGAGGAAACCGGAGTACCCGGAGGAAACCCACGCAGGCACAGGGAGAACATGCAAACTCCAGGCAGGTAGTGTCATGGTTGGGATTCGAACCAGTGACCCTTTTACTGCTAGGCAAGAGTGCTACCCACTACAACACTGTGCCTGTGTATTTTATTGGGATTTTATGTGATAGACCAACACAAAGTGGCACATAATTGCAAAGTGGAAGGAAAATTATAAATTGTTTTATTTATTTTTTTACAAATAAATATCTGAAAAGTGTGGTGTGCATTTGTATTCAGCCCCCTTTACTCTGATACCCCTGACTAAAATCCAGTGGAATCAATTGCCTTCAGAAGCCACCTAATTAGTAAATAGAGTCCACCTGTGTGTAATTTAATATCAGTATAAATACAGCTGTTCCGTGAAGCCCTCAGAGGTTTGTTAGAGAACCTTCATGAACAAATAGCATTATGAAGGCCAAGAAACACACCAGACAGGTCAGGGATAAAGTTGTGGAGAAGTATAAAGCAGGATTAGGTTATAAAAAAATATCCCAAGCTTTGAACATCTTATGAAGCACTGTTCAATCCATCATCTGAAAATAGAAAGAGTATGGCACAACTGCAAACCTACCAAGACATGGCCGTCCACCTAAACTGACAGGCCGGGCAAGGAGAGCATTTAGAGAAGCAGCCAAGAGGCCCATGATGACTCTGGGGGAGCTGCAGAGATCCACCGCTCAGGTGGGAGAATCTTTCCAAAGGACAACTCTGAAGCCCTGTACACACGATCGGATTTCCTATGGATTCTAATCCGATGGATTTTTTCAATCGGAAATCCGATGAAGCTGACTTCCATCAGTCTTGCCTACACACCATCAGTCAACAATCCGACCGTCCCAAACGCTGTGACGTAAAACACTCCAACAAGCTGAGAAAAATGAAATTCAATGCTTCTGAGCATACGTCGACTTGATTCTGAGCATACGTGGGTTTTTTGTCCGATGGAGTTCCACACAGACAATCGGAATTTGCTATCGTTTTTTTTCCCCATTGGAAAAAATTTAAAACATGTTCTATTTTTTCTCACCGATGGAAAAAAGACCGATGGGGCCCATACTCGATCGGTTTGTCCAATGAGAAAAGTCCATCGGACTGTTTTCATCGGTAAAACCGATCGTGTGTACAGGGCATTAGTTGTACACTCCACAAATCTGGCTTTTATTGAAGAGTGGCAAGAAGAAAGCCATTGTTGAAAGAAAAGCCATAAGAAGTCCCTTTTGCAGTTTGCGAGAAACCATGTGGGGGACACAGCAAACATGTGCAAGAAGGTGCTCTGGTCAGATGAGACCAAAATTGTAACTTTTTGGCCTAGAAGCCAAACGCTATGTGTAGCAGAAAACTAACACTGCACATCACCCTGAACTGACTATAATAGGAATCCTAGTGTCCGGCATTGAATCACTTATGGAGAAGTATCAAATCTCAGTTCAGATTGCTCCAGTATAAATGGCACCATTGAATATAATGGAAATCCAGGTGTTGAGTGTTGGAGCGCTTCTGGAGAAGTATCAAATCTCTATTTAAATTGCTCAGGTGTGTACAGGGCCTTACAGAGTTTAAAATTTCCAAATTGTTTTTGTTGCTTTCAACCCCCAGAAAAGATTCTCTGTCGCCTGTCCCTACTGACCATCATATTGGTGCTATCCAATAAAATATCTGAGTGAAGATTTTGCAAATGTATGTAAGAAATGACCACAGAGGGAAGAAACCTTAAGGCCTCTTTCACACTGAGGCGCTTGAAAAACTGCCAGTAAAACACTGAGTGCCTTTGAAGCGCTTTCAATTCATTTCAATGGAGAGGGGCGTTTTTTCAGCGCACTGCCCCAGTGTGAAAGCATTCATTGATTTTAATGGAAATACGTTTTCGTAAGCTTTCAGGCGCTTTTTTTAGCGTGAAAGCGCCTCAGTGTGAAAGTGGTCTATGTCCGGTGTTAGAGTGGGCGATGGAAGAAAACACTGAGGATACTGCAAGGATCAAGGTTATAAAACCAAGGCACGTTCATTTTAGAGAAAGAACAAAGCAGATATACAGTGAGTATCTAAAAGTGGGTAAGAAGAGCAGATGAAAAAAAAAAGGAGTTAGGAGAAAGAAAGAAACTGCAATAGAAGTGAGAAGATAGTGAGCCAGTAAAACCGAGCCAGAAATTATCTGGAAAGAGAACCAGAGAGAGAGAATGCTATTCTGGGTGAGACCGTTCCCTTTTCACATGAACTCTAGCTGGCAGTATACAGCTTTATATCTCCACTCCTACAGTATAAATATAATTCTGTACAGAACTGCTTATAATTTATTTTTTCAGAAGCATTAATATGTTTAAGGATATTGGACTTTTCATGAATATTCATTTATTTAAACTATGTTCTTAATCAGGGGTCTCCAAACTTTCTACTCAAGGGGCCAGTTTGCTGTCCTTTTGAGCCAGACTGTGGGCAGTGGGAGTAGAAAAATGCCCTGGCAGTGCCCCATCACTGGTTATAATAAGAGGAATAATGCCCCATTGTTGATATCAATGAGAAGAATAGTGTAGGGGAAATGGCGCCCCATCATTGATGTCAGTTGGAAGAATAGTGCCCCAAGGGCCAGATAAAGGCACGCAAAGGGCCACATCCGGCCCCTGGGCTGCAGTTTGGAGACCACTGTTTTAGATAATATAAGGTGGGATCATTTAAAGTATATATAAACCCTCACCTTTTACAAAAACCCATTCAATTTAAAATATAAATGAAAATGTATACATACTGTATTTATTGGCGTATAACACTCACTTTTTTACCCTGAAAATAGAGGGTAAACTGTGCCTGCGTGTTATACGCAGGGGGCTGTGGAAAGTTTTTTTCCTGAAACCTCCCTCTTAAAGTTAGGGTGCGTGTTATACGCCTGTGCGTGTTATACGCCGATAAATACGGTATATAAAAAAAAAAAATGGTGTCAGTAGGGGAAATGGTGCCCCATCATTGATGTCAGTTGGAAGAATAGTGCCCCAAGGGCCTGATAAAGGCCCGCAAATGGCCAAATCCGGCCCCTGGTCCGCAGTTTGGAGACCACTGTTTTAGATAATATATGGTGGGATCATTTAAAGTATATATAAACCCTCACCTTTTACAAAAACCCATTCAATTTAAAATATAAATGAAAATGTATACATATATATAAAAAAAAAATCATTATAAATACCCTTTCCCCCCTTTTATATAAGCAATCACATACCCTGTTCTCAACTGCATAAGGATCTTAGAGAGCTGGAGGAGTAGAAGCCGCAGTACACTGATCTTCCCAGGCAAATGGCTGTGCAGGGGGAGGGGGTGTCAGGAAAAGTCTGATTGTTGGAGAGCAGGCTGAGTTCCCAGCACAGTTAGAAAACTGATCATGTTGTACTCTCATGCCTAGTGTGGTCAGTATGAAATAGGGAAGCAAAGGGATTGGCAGGAACACCAGGGATTTCACACAAAGAAAACAATATAATGAGATCTAGATACATTTTCATACAAGTACATGGTACAGCAGGCGCATATCAAATTTAGTTTTTTTTTTATAAATCTGAATAGCCCTTTCTCAGTAGAAGCTGGTTTGGCACTGGCCAGTCTAAACAGTATGTAAGGTTCTGCATCTCCTTACTTATATATACACAGTACAAAATTACCCTGCGCTAAAGATTAAACAACCGGTGGTGTGTACTAAGCTGCTGTGCTATATCTACAATTGATATGATTAGGTGATAAATATTAAATAAATAGTGCACACTATTGAATATCTCCTTACTTACATCTGCCCAATACACAATACAATGAAGCAGGGTCTAGCTTTGACTGTCTTGCACTGAATAATATCCAGGTTAACATGGTCCCTGCCTGCCATTCTAAAGCCTGGCACACACGACCAGATTTTCCGCAGACAAAGCGTAGGACTTTTGTCTGAAGGGCGTTGGCCAGGAACTTGTATTGCATACAAACGGCAAAGAATTGTCGGCCAACAAACACGTAACCACGTGGTTTTTCAGCTCTTTAGCGCCACCCTTTGGGCAACTTCTGCTAAGGTTGTGTTATGGTTAGCATTGCTTCTGAGCATGCGTGTTTGCACTTAAGGCCCCTTTCACACTGAGGCATATTTCAGGTGTTTTAGCGCTAAAAATAGCGCATAAATATTGCCTGAAATACTCCTGCCCCAGCATTCTCAATGTGAAAGCCAGAGGGCTTTCATACTGAGGCGATGCGCTGGCGGGAGTAAAAAAAAATCTCCTGCAAGCAGCATCTTTGGAGCGGTGAGAGGAGCGGTGTGTTTACCACTCCTACTCCCATTGAAGGCAATGGGAAACCGTGGTAATACCGCCCGCAATGAGCCTCTGCAGAGGGGTTAAAACTGCACCGCTAGCGGCCAAATACCGCCGCAATTCTGACGATATAGCGCCGCTAAAAATAGCGGCGCTATACCGCCACCGCACCCCACACCCCAGTGTGAAAGGGGCCTTAGAGTTTTGTCCAATGGACTTCTGTACACACGATCGGATAATCCAACAACACACATTAGCTGTCGGAAAATTTGAAAGCACGCTATCCAACAATTGTCCGATGGAGCATACAAACGGTCAGATTTTGCGACAGCAGCCTGCCATCACACATTGGAAAATCCGATCGTGTGTATGGGCCTTATGTGTCCTATTGGAGAGATTTGCCTTTTTTTCTATCCCTAGAACACACGGAGACCTGAGAGGAAATCTATTATTATTATTATTATACAGGATTTATATAGCGCCAACAGTTTACACAGCTCTTTACAATATAAACCGGGACAGTACAATACAGGAGGAATAGGAGGGTCCTGCCCATTGAAAAGGTGAATCTCTAAAATGGATAAACAGACCTTAATAAAACCTGACAGTGGTTCTAACCCTTCCCCAATCAATCCTAAACTCAAGAACATCTAATGTCTGTAGCTATACTTAAATGGACAAAGCAGCTTATGTTTTTTTTTTTTTCTTTTTCTTCTAAGCTCTAATTTTGCCCTTCCCTTATAAAAGCACAACTTCAAAGTGCCCTTAAATGCTAAACTCAAATTATTAAAATTTCACGTGAACACTGAGTCATCCAGTGATTCAGAAAGACGCTCGTTAGAAAGGTTTTTACCTAGCGCACTGAACATGCACAGCCAGGTATGGGACATATCCTCTGACCTGCTTCTGGCCAGGAGTTGTCTGGATAAAAGTTTTTTCCTGTAACTTAGAGCAACCTTTTTCAGCCAGGGTGCCCAGGCACCCTGGGGTGCCTTGAGGTTTCTTCAGGAGTGCCTTGGCAAAATGCCTAAAAATTGCCCCAAAATGATATACAAGCCAGCAGATGGGTGAGGCCTGCCTTTTAGTTACACAAAGTCACAGGCTGTCATTGTGCACCATTACGACCTTCTAGCCGTCGGCATCCTAACAACGGATGACTCTCCCATGTCCCTCTCTGTCAGCACTGGGGTCACATTAGCTGAGTGATGGAGAAATACTGAGGGAGAAGAGAAACATTGGAATGCTAGTCAGTGCCAGTGTGCAAAAGTGTATTGGATTTGGAAGATTAAACCACCTCTAACATTGGGTCTCCTAAGGCCCGGTTCACACAGGGCGGCACGACTTTGGGGGCGACTCGGCGGCGCGATCTCAAGACGACTTGAGACGCCCGCCTGAGGCGATTTGCATAATGACTTCTGTATAGAAGTCAATGCAAGTCGCCCTGAGTCGCCCCCAAAAGAAGTACAGGAACCTTTTTCTAAGTCGGAGCGACCCGAGTCGCTCCTATTAGAACGGTTCCATAGTACAGAGCGGGACGCGACTGGTCAGGCGACCGAATCGCCTGACGAGTCGCCCCTATGTGAACCGGGCCTATATGTGTGGATGTTGATGTATTATGTAAAACAAATAGAAACGTTTTCTACATTTTAGAATGGGGTGCCTCGAGACTGTCCATAATTTTAGAGGGTGCCTTGACTGAAAAAAAAGTTGAGAAACACTGACCAAAATACATTACACAGAAAATGTACAAGTGTTTAATCCACTTCTTTGTAATGACAAAAAAAAGTGGAGCAACAAAAAGCCAAATCTGACACATTCTACGCAAAAATCCACGGGTGCCACGCACAGCCTGCCATACAAGTGAATTGCTGTAGGCAGCCATACTCTTGTAAATGCTGATGCCCCTACTACAGTTGTCTCAATTGGTTATCTCCACTAGCTTCCAGGTCCAATGGTGTCCAGTGCTGCATTGTAAACACAGGAGGTCATCTGCTCTGCACAGGCGCCATGCATTTTCTCAATGAGAGTAAAGTGTTATCTGATTGGACTAGGTGAAGAGACAGGCAAGGTTTTAATAAAGTTGGCAAAAAAAATGGGGTTATTGCTTACATGAATGGTGCCAAGTATGGCCACCCTGCAGTCAGTTGCTCAAAAGAACAAATGTTGCTTTTTCTGCACACTATAAATTTCACTCCCCATGGCAAATGACCTTTTGCTACCGTTTGTTTTGTGTGAAGAATCATTCACTGCCTTGACTAATAATATAACCTAGAACAGGGATCCTCAGAACAGGGATCCTCAGAACAGGGATCCTCAAACTACGGCCCTCCAGCTGTTGCGGAACTACACATCCCATGAGGCATTGTAAAACACTGACATTCAAAGACATTACTAGGCATGATGGGAATTGTAGTTCCTGAACAACTGGAGGGCCATAGTTTGAAGACACATGACCTAGAAGGTCAAAGACAAATCCAATAATTAATGTGAATTGGAACACAACTGCTTAGCTTGCCAGAACTACAAAAACCAATCAGGATGAAATATGGAGGCAGAGTAACCAACAGCAACCAAAAATCTATCTTCTAATGATTTCAGCTGGGTAATATAATGTCTAACTGAATAAGCCTATGAGCATGCTCACACAGACAACTACAGTGGAGCCTTGGATTACGAGCATAATCTATTCCAGGAGAATGCTTGTAATCCAAAGCACTCGCATATCAAAGCGAGTTCCCCCATAGAAGTCAATGGAAACAAAGATAATCCGTTCCGCATTGACTTCTATGGCATGCAATGCCGCATGTGGCCAGAGGTGGGGGGGCGCCGGAGAACCTCGGAAATACTCGGGGACAGCTTGGCTGATCTCGGAAACCCTCGGAAAGGTTCCTGGAAACACTCGGGAACGGAGTATCTCCGAGTGATTCCGAGTATTTCCGAACGGCTCCAAACCATTCCGAGTGTCACTGGCGCCCCCCACACCTCTGGTCAAATGCGGTACTGCACACCCCATTGGCTTGAATTCTGCTTGTATTGCGAGACAACACTCGCAAACCGAGTCAGGATTTCGAAAAAAAAAAAAAGTTGCTCGTTATTCAAAACGCTTGTTAACCGCGTTACTCGTAAACCAAGGTTCCACTGTACAGGAAAACCCCTAAACACAGAGATTATACTTACATATACAGCATGCAGAGCATTTGCAATTCTGTGCAGCCAGTCCTGAGATTTATACAGTCCTGGCCGACAGTAGTCTGGTTGGTGACCTAAATTGGTTTTTGCTACTAGGCTCCTTAAAGAGATTCTCAAAATCCTGACCTGCATGCTTGTTTCAGGCCAGAGGCTCAATTAATAAAGCCAGGAGATCAGTAAAAGCCACTGTGAGTTTCTGGAGGTCAGGAATGGTAGGCACCATATTTCCCACAGTATGGATTAACTCTAGGACTCATTTACACTTGAGGCAGACCTTGCCTCCACATCATCACCGACTCACCACCAATCGCTTTTCAAAGGGTGTTTTACAGGCAGCTGGGAGATGACCCGTCACTTCCTCAGTGCCCATTTTAACCCCACCCCTGTGCTGCCACCCCACACTGCAGGTTGCGATGTCGCCTCATTCATTTGAATAGTGTGCATTGTGCAGCAGTGCTGCCCACAGAATGCAACAGGTTATCACTTTTGATGCAGCATGTGTACAACCCCCTCCAGCCGCTGGGTAGATTTAGGTGAGTGATCAATGAAGGGGAGTTTAAACTGCAGCTCAACTGCCTATTGTTACCTGGCTGCAAGTATAAACTAGGCCTTAAAAAGTGTCTACAGGCTGGAACTGAACGACTTTAGCTTTAATAAGCATACTCTGTGTTTCCGAAATAGAAAATAAAACAATTCTGACAAGGCAGGAAGTAATGTAAACAACACTCTTCAAACAAAGCAACACAACAAAGTAACAATTACACAATACTAAATGACGTGGGCAAGTAGAAAACTACAAAAAATGAAAAGGACTTTGGACTGAGACTGGGTTAGCAGACTTGTGTAATGTGACAGCTGCAGAGCAGAGAAAACCGCCGATGATTAGAGGTTATTAGTGGGAGGCTGAGCCTATGCCTGCCATATTCCAATACAACTAATAAAGTCTGTAGAAAATAAGTTCATGGAGATCTCCAATGCAGCTATAAAACAACCACTGCTATTCTATGTAATGATATTATTTTATATAATACATAGACACGTAAAAATGGAAATCAGCACTGTGAGCTAGGTAAACAAGAACAACTACTGACTTTATCTAGTGCATGGGTGCCTGTGGCCCTCAAGCTGTTGCAGAACTACAAGTCCCATCATGCCTCTGCCTTTGGGAGTCTTGCTTGTAACTGTCAGTGGCTTGCAATGCCTCATGGGATTTGTAGTTCCACAACAGCAGGAGGACCACAGGTCGAGCACCCATGCGCATAAATATATTTTTAAATCAGAAAAATAGGAAATATTGCAACAAAAAAAATTTCAGGCAGCAGGTGGAGCTCTTGCCTCATTTTTTTCATTTCCCGGGTAAATTTTTACTGGTTTGTTGACATTTGCCTACAGAGTTCAACAGCTCAAGTTTAAGTTTATACAAACAACTGAAGTAGAGGAGTGACTAATATATATATATATATATATATATATATACACACACACACACACCGATCAGCCATAACATTATGACCACCCACCTAATATTGGGTATGGCTAAAACAGCCCTGACCCATTGAGGCATGGACACCAAAGTAACATCCACATGAATGGCAGGACCCAAGGTTTCCCAGCAGAACATTGCCCAAAGCATCACACTGCCTCTGCTGACTTGCCTTCTAATACCGCATCCTGGTGCCATCTCTTCCCCAGGTAATCAAGTGACGCACATGCACCTGACTATCCACCAATTTTCAAATGATATTGTAATGAGATATTCACTTTACCTGTCATAATGTTATGGCTGATCGGTGTGTGTTTATACTGTGTATATAAATATATATATATCTATATAGATATAGATATATATCTATATAGATATATATATATCTATATACAGTGGGGAGAACAAGTATTTGATACACTGCCGATTTTGCAGGTTTTCCTACTTACAAAGCATGTAGAGGTCTGTAATTTTTATCATAGGTACTCTTCAACTGTGAGAGACGGAATCTAAAAAAACAGTCCAGAAAATCACATTGTATGATTTTTAAATAAATAATTTGCATTTTATTGCATGACATAAGTATTTGATCACCTACCAACCGGTCAGAATTCCGGCTCTCACAGACCTGTTATATTTTCTTTAAGAAGCCCTCCTGTTCTCCACCCATTACCTGTATTAACTGCACCTGTTTGAACTCGTTACCTGTATAAAAGACACCTGTCCACACACTCAAACAAACAGACTCCAACCTCTCCACAATGGCCAAGACCAGAGAGCTGTGTAAGGACATCAGGGATAAAATTGTAGACCTACACAAGGCTGGGATGGGCTACAGGACAATAGGCAAGCAGCTTGGTGATAAGGCAACAACTGTTGGAGCAATTATTAGAAAATGTAAGAAGTTCAAGATGACGGTCAGGGATCAGCCCAGAACTACACGGCAGGACCTGGTCAATGACCTGAAGAGAGCTGGGACCACAGTCTCAAAGAAAACCATTAGTAACACACTATGCTGTCATGGATTAAAATCCTGCAGCGCACGCAAGGTCCCCCTGCTCAAGCCAGCGCATGTCCAGGCCCATCTGAAGTTTGCCAATGACCATCTGGATGATCCAGAGGAGGAATAGGAGAAGGTCATGTGGTCTGATGAGACAAAAATAGAGATTTTTGGTATAAACTCCACTCTCCGTGTTTGGAGGAAGAAGAAGGATGAGTACAACCCCAAGAACACCATCCCAACCGTGAAGTATGGAGGTGGAAACATCATTCTTTGGGGATGCTTTTCTGCAAAGGGGACAGGACGACAGCACCATATTGAGGGGAGGATGGATGGGGCCATGTATCGCAAGATCTTGGCCAACAACCTCCTTCCCTCAGTAAGAGCATTGAAGATGGGTCGTGGCTGGGTCTTCCAGCATGACAACGACCCGAAACACACAGCCAGGGCAACTAAGGAGTGGCTCCGTAAGAAGCATCTTGAGGTCCTGGAGTAGCCTAGCCAGTCTCCAGGCCTGAACCCAATAGAAAATCTTTGGAGGGAGCTGAAAGTCCGTATTGCCCAGCGACAGCCCCGAAACCTGAAGGATCTGGAGAAGCTCTGTATAGAGGAGTGGGCCAAAATCCCTGCTGCAGTGTGTGCAAACCTGGTCAAGAACTACAGGAAACGTATGATCTCTGTAATTGCAAACAAAGGTTTCTGTACCAAATATTAAGTTCTGCTTTTCTGATGGATCAAATACTTATGTCATGCAATAAAATGCAAATTAATTACTTAAAAATCATACAATGTGATTTTCTGGATTTTTGTTTTAGATTCCGTCTCTCACAGTTGAAGAGTGTCTATGATAAAAATTACAGACCTCTACATGCTTTGTAAGTAGGAGAACCAGCAAAATCGGCAGTGTATCAAATACTTGTTCTCCCCACTGTATATATAGTGTGTGTGTGAAAATGCAGAAAACATTAATTAAAGATGCTAAAATATTAATAAAACTTGTCCAATACCATTATATTTACCCTAAAATGTATCAGCCCCCCGGCCATATATAATGTAACTGTTTTAATACAGCACTGGATGACAGTTAAAAGGTGTATTTGGTTCACAAATGCAATTAGATCAAAACAATTGAATATTCAAAATGTCCCTTCCGATCGATGTAGACTAGATTTATATCGGAATTGATCAAATTTAATTGATCGGCTAAGAAAGAAAAATATAATTTTTATTGATCGGCAGCAGTGAGATACTTTGTTCATGAATTTAATCATATTTAAATTTATAAGATTATGAGATTACATGCTGAAAACAGAGAAGAGATTGATAATTTACACCCAAAGGTTATGATCTTATCTTAAAGTAGAACTATAGGCAAAACTTTTTTTCCCCCATTTTGGATAGCATAAGGGAGGGTTATAACCCTTAACAGATTTTTTTTTGCCATCTGTGTCCCATTGTGGAGATTTCCCTTTACTTCCTGTCCCATGGCCAAACAGGAAGTGAGAGGAAATTCCTGGAAAATAAGAACTAGTGTCCCCATTGTGAAAATTTCCCCTCTATTACTTTTCTGTGGACAGCCCAAAATTTGGAATTTTCTTTTACTTTCACTCTCAATAATAAATGTAAACAGGACAGATAGAGAGGGTGAGACTCTCTAATGGGTGGCAAAGACAGCAATAAAATCCTGACAGGTGATCTAACCTTTCTCCACTCTATCCAAAACTAAAAAAAAAGTTTTGGCTTTAGAATAATCGTTAAGAATAGAAATTGCAATCTTTTTCTCTTCCCGATCTTCAAAACAGCATGTCACGATCTTTCTAACAAGTGCAGAGAGTTCTCACAGAAAAAGAGCCGCTGCTCCAGGTGTATGATGATAACCTGAGGTGGAGGGTCTCGTAGAGTGCCAGCCCCGGCCCGCCTCCGTGGGAAACTTGTAAGAAAAGAAATGGCTGCACATCCAGGAATTCCGATTGCCTTTTGTTGTTCAAAGTAATAACACCAAAGACAGCAACACGAGGTCACGTAGACGCGTTTCACACAAACATCTTGTGCTTAATCATTACCATTAAGCACAAGATGTTTGTGTGAAACGCGTCTACGTGACCTCGTGTTGGTGTCTTTGGTGTTATCACTTTGAACAATAAAAGGCAATCGGAATTCCTGGATGTGCAGCCATTTCTTTTCTTACAAGAGAGTTCTCACAGCTGGGAAAAAAAAATCCAGGCAGTCTGACAATTTGTATAAAAAATAAGTAGAAACAAAGTATCTTTTCGTTCTTTTATCAAGGGAAAGAACTGGCGTGTAGATGAAGGAAATTTAACCATTTAAAGACCAAACCTTTTCTGACATTTTTTGCTTACATGTAAAAATATTTTTTTTCTGCTAGAAAATTTATTGGAACACCCAAACATGATATATGTTTTTTTAGCAGAGACCCTAGAGAATAAAATAGTGGTTGTTGCAACCGTATTTGCGCAGCAGTTTTTCAAACGCTTTTTTTGTTGAAAAAAATACAATGGATTAAAAAAAAACTAAACAGTAAAGTTAGCCCAATTTTTTTGGATAATGTGAAAGAAGATGTTACACTGCAAGAATCGTGATCTTTATTCTCATTTTAGCCAGAATCGTGCAGCTCTAGCTTTAGTTATATTTTAACTATCGATCAAAACCCACTTCAATGGATTTAAATTGGTTGTTAACTACAAATTAATAGAAAAATAAATTGCTCATTTATTGCAGCGTGTGTGGCCACCATATAGCTGAGTTTATCCAAAGCAGATTACAAATAATAAATTAGTAGATGATTTTGAGATAGCAACAGTACAATTCACCCAGCATCTGCCAAATCAAAAAAATAAAAATAAAAAAATAATAAAAATATGTTTCATCAGAACACTAGAACTAAAGAAATAATGTTAAATTAGCCAAACGCATATTTACTTTCTATTTCCCATGAAAATGCTGCATCTTCAACTCCTGCAGTCCTGATCCCTGGGGGGATTAGTTCTGAAAGGTTACTGTTAAATACACAGGCGTTTGAACATATTAAAGAGAAGTGCAATGACAGATTATACCCTTTGATGGGAATAGAATCCCCAAAGCTATAAAATGAAGTGAGCCTGTAGCCTATGGACAATGGAAGGAGCACTTTGGGAGTAATATTGCCGAGAATGCAGCATATCAATTCACCAGAAGCTACGGACATAATGGTGCCATGAGTCACTTTGTGTCTCTTGTGGCAAGGACATCATTTGCTCATAGTCATTTAAAGGCTGAACAATGACTTAGCTCTTGAAAGGACTGGCTCTTCCATATACACATATCAAATACAGTTTAAACAGGTGCAGACACATTTTTAAGTTCATCTTAATTTTTGTTAACTCGCTGCTGGGCTTTGCCCAGTATTGACTGAAGGCCTATTTAGGCTACAAGAAAACTGGGCATTTAGCCCCTGTGCTTCAATTCCTGGCGTTTTAGTGCTCCTGGAAGGCATAGTGCAGTGTCCAGCATTGGACACTGTACCAAGTGGTACTCACATTTAGGGCCTTATGCGCAGAATATCTGCCTTCCAGCCCTACACCCCTGAACATATACAGCCCTAAACACACCTATCACTTGGTATAGCCTTCCTAATTGCCTGGCTATCTCTCCTCCACTTTCTCATTGGCATTTAGTTTGAAATCAGTAGTGAAGGTCTACAGTGGGGTTAACAATGTCAATTAACATATGTCTGCAAGCATTATTGCCTACATAAGATGGCCATACACCAGTAGAAATTTGTTCGAGCGTTTGTACAAAAATTTTACAACATAATTTGTTAGACCATTCAATAGTACCATCATGGACTTGACAAATTTCATATATTTAATTTGATTGCTAATGTGTAATATTCTAAGGTTCGTAAATACTGAATATGCATCGATCCACTTAAATATACTATACCAATAACTTTAATTGCATTGATCGTTTATACTGTCCTATATCCTATACCACTGGTCTCCAAACTGCGGCCCTTCGCTCGCCTTTATCTGGCCCTTGGGACGCTTTTCCTCACACTGATACAAGACCCTATTGATCTTTTATTGAAAAGAATCAAGCAACCAATTTTTATACAAAAGTAAAAAACAAAACCATAGTACAAAACTTCAACAGAAAACAAAGGAATACACATCCATGTTCAGAATATATACAATATATACATAATCCACTACCAAAAACATCCCTAGAAAACTATCTACATAAAGCAGCAGAGAGGGCCTAAGAGGCACAACCCATCACCTATGTACGCAGCCATTTATCAAAAATGAATCAAAAATACTGATAATCTAGGGTGATAAGAGACAGACAGCCACACCCGGGAAAGAGACTCCTGGCAGTCAGGGAGGCTTGAAACCCCTCCACGCCTTCAACCAAGCCCCCTGACCCCGATTGTCTCTTTCAAGCTCCCGAATCTTCCCCACCTCATGCAAAATGTCACACACCACCACCTCAACAGGAAGGAGTTTTTGCCGAATGCTGACCTGACACCGTGCATTCCAGGTGAAATAACGGACTACTAGGCTAACTAAAAAAAGTGTATCCAAACAAAAAACTCCACCGGTATTGAATGCTCCGTACACCCACTCAGCATAACCCAGCCTGGAGAGGAAAGGAACACCGAGGGCCCGCCCCACCTGTTTATACACCTCTATGTTAAAAGGGCAATGAAGCAGAAAATGATCCATAGTCTCCTCCTCATCTGCACACTCCTCCCGAGGACAGCTACGATCCATCCCACTGCGGAATTTCAAATTGCCCCGAACATAGAGCTTCCCATGGAAGCACAACCAGGCCAGATCCCTAAATTTAGGGGGTACTCTATCCAAATTAATCAGTCTTAACCCCGCCCTCAAAACTGGGCTCGGGCAATCCCTTAAGGCCAGTGGGTCATGAAAGACTTCGCTCAAGACTTGACTCATAAGGACTTTCCTTGGAACCGATCTGAGATCTTCAGCCGACAATCGCCACTGCCGCAGTAACTTCAGGCACGGAGCGACATAGGCTGGTAGCTGACCACGATGACCCCTGCGATTCTTCACTTGGCCACCTTCTTCCCAAAGTCGTAGAAAAGGCCTAAACCAAGATCTAAATATGCCTACCCATCCAGGAGGTTCCACTGCAAGCATATTACCAATGTTAAACTTTAGAAATAGCAGTGAAAAGAAAAGAACTGGGTTGACCATACCTAAGCCACCCTCCCTCCTGGATAGGTAGGTGACATTCCTCTTGATGGGGTTCAGTCTGTTCCCCCACAGCATCTGGAAGAACACACTACTGACCCTAGCATAGAGAGACACTGGCAAGATGCAGACAAAGCTGACATACAAGAAGATCGGAATCAGGTAAGTCTTAATCAGATCAACCCTTTCCCTCATAGATAATTTCCATCTCTTCCAGCTGACCACCTTAGTATTGGCAATTTCCAGTCTGCCTTCCCAGTTTTTGAGGCCATAATCGCCGGGTCCAAATTCAATGCCTAGTATCTTAATTCTTTCCTGGGGCACTGGAAAGGTGTCCGGGAGATCAAAACCCTCACCATCCTTTCCCATCCAGAAAACTTCAGTCTTTTCCTGATTGATCTTGGAGCCTGATGCTTCAGAATACCGTGATATCAGAGAGACCACCTCCTCCGCTTCATCCGTCCCAGTGACAATCACCGACACATCATCCGCATAGGCAACAACCCTCAATGGCGGCTCACCCGGGAGCCCCACTGGTACCCCACACAACATGCCGCTCTCTAGCCTCCTGATGAAGGGGTCGATTGCAAACACATAGAGCAGGGGACTCAGGGGACAACCCTGGTGCACCCCGGAGCCAACCCCAAAAGGACTGTCCAACCCAACCATTAACAAGAGGGAAGCTTTCTGCCCCCTTATACAAGACTTTCAGCCAATCGACAAAACCACCCGGCAGACCGTACTTACTAAGGAGCAACCACAGGTACTCATGGTTAACACGATCAAAAGCCTTTGCCTGATCCAATGTCAGCAAATACTTTCCCCAGCCTGCAGCCCTGCACCGCTCCAAGGCCTCCCGGACAGCTAAAACCGCTGTGAAGGTGCTCCTACCCTGGACCGAACAGTGCTGATGGCGAGAAAGCAAAGACTCTGCCACTGACGATAGGCGCCAGAAAAATATCTTTGCCAGTATCTTTCTATCGACATTAAGAAGGCTGATGGGGCGCCAATTCTCAATCATCGAAGGATCTTTACCCTTTGAAAGAAGAATCACAGCCGAGTGCCTCATGGAAGGGGAAAGCACCCCCTCAGCAAGGCAACTGTTAAAAACCTCTACCAAATGCGGGGCCAGAATAGACTTAAAGGCTTTGTAAAACTCAGCCGTCAAGCCATCCGGTCCAGGCGACTTTTTGATGGCAAGCTGTTCAATTGCCCTCATCACCTCTTCGACTGTGATCTCCTCTGTCAAATTCATCAATGGAACATCTCCACCATTTAGACCTGGAGTAGAGTCCAAAAAGCTTTCCATCTTGTCACGATCAAGCTCTTTCCTCCCAAGAAGGTCGGCATAAAAGGACCTCACGACCTCCAGAATCCCTGACCTGGACTTTGTCAAGGAACCTGTACTGTCCTTAAGGCCAACGACCGTTTTAACAGCTACACCTTGTTTGCAGTTCTGGTAAGGGTCAGGCGAGTGGTACTTCCCATAGTCCCTCTCCAGAACCAAAGAGGCATGCCGGTCATATTGACACTTCCTGAGAAGGAGTTTCACTTCGGAGATTGCCCCAGGATCTCCTCCTCTCGAAACAAGAATATCCAGCTTCCTCCGTAAACGTTGGTAGGTCATGTATTTATTAAACTGATTTCTATTGGCTAGGCCCCTGAAGAATCCAGCGATCCTCTTTTTGGTCAGCTCCCACCACTCAGCCTTGCTGCTACAAAAGTCCAGGATGGTCACCTGTGCCTGAAAGAATTCCTCAAAGGATTGTCTAACATGTTCTTCCTTGAGTAGTGTCGAATTTAATCTCCAGATGCCCTTGCCCCTCTGAGGGGCGTCTGAAGCATTCAGTACCACAGATAGCATACAGTGATCAGAGAACTCTACTGCCTGCACCACTGGGGGCGAGAAAGCAGAGGCCTCCTTAAAAAAAAACCTATCTATCCTACTCTGACTATTACCACGATGAAAAGTGAACCCGGTGTCATCTGGGAGGTGCTTAATGTGCACATCCACAAGACCAGCATCCCTAACCATACTATTTAAAAAAACGCTATCATATCCCAGCCTGTCCTTGAAGTCCTTCCTGTCCTTGGGCCTAGTTACTGTATTAAAGTCACCTCCAAAGACCACTTGCCGGGATGTAAAAAGAAATGGCTTGATCCTTGTAAAAAGGCATTTCCTGTCCCACTTTGTGTGCGGCCCATAAACATTGATTAGGCGCAGGTCCTGCCCTCCCACAAGGACGTCTAAGACCTTACATCTCCCAATCTCCACCTCAATAACCCGCCGGACAGTTACCATGCCGGTTTTAAACAACACCGCCACACCGCCGTAAGGCTCGGCCGCAAGAGACCAGTAAGATGGACCATACCTCCACTCTCTCTTGGCCATATGAATATCTGCCAAGGAGGTGAGCCTAGTCTCTTGCAAAAATAAAATTTCAGCATCTAATTGGCTGAACAAAAAGAAGGCCATAGAACGAGCTCTTACTGACTTAATGCTGGCGACATTAATTGTCACCACTTTTAACGGAGGGGGAACCGCCATTTGGGTTATTGGGTGGATTGCTTCTTAGCTCCCCTCTGCTGCTCATCACCAGAAGCCTCTCTCTTTCTAGAGGCCGCCTCAAAGTCCATTTCGGAATCGGAACTTCTCTCAGAAGAAGCTCCGGATGAAGAAATATCCCACTTGGAGGACCTATGACGGCTGGAGACAGGAACCGGAGCTTCTCGTCCCCGTTCCGTCCTCACCGCCTGCCTCTTCCGCCTCCCAACCTTCCTTCTCTCCTCCAGGTACCGCAGGTCAGCCTCAGAGATGCCCTCATCTCTTATTTTTTTCTTTAAAGTCTTTCCACAAGACTTCTTTACAGAGGAAGGGGCGCCCTTTTTAGTACACGCTGGTGGGGGGGGTGATCCCTTTAAGTCAGACTCGGGAGGGGTAGACTCCTGGGGGGTAACAGACTCGGGGGGCACAGACTTGGAAGGTTCCGACACAAGAGGAGAGGGTACAGTAGGCTGGGGGGACACAGAGACAGAAACAGAAGGAGTACTTACAGACACAGGAGGGGTGGCTACAGGAACTGGAGAGGGATCCTGAGCAGGACCAGGGGAGGGGGTCACCGCAGAGGAGGATGGTACACCAGGGGTCTCACCCTCCATCCTGTCCAGCCTTGACATGTCCTCTACTACCTCCTTCTCCATATTGTGCCAGGCTTCAGGACATCTGCTGTAGGGGTGGCCAAGGCGCAGGCACAGATTGCACCTGATCATCTTAGTGCAGTCCTTAGCCATATGACCCTGACCCCGACACACTGAACACATCAAGGCTGAACAGGAGGAGCTCAAGTGCCCCTTTTCTCCACAGCGGTGACACAGCTTCGGCTGACCAGGGTAGAAAACAGTCATCCTATCCCTCCCTATGAAAGCTGAGGAGGGCAAGTGACGGACAACATTCCCATCCCTGGCCAACCTGACTGTTACCGACCATCCCCCAGTCCAGATGTTACGCTCATCATGGATTTTATTAGGTTTGGTCAAAACGTCCCCATAGTTCCTTAACCAGACCTCTAGATCCCGAGCAGGAACACTCTCATTGGTCAGGATAATGGTTATTTTTTTTACTGTTGACCTCTGAGAAACCGCAACTGGGACCAGACCTTCCCATTCAGGTCTTGACCTGCACCGAGCCTCATATCGCTCCCAGAACAGGTCAAGACCCTCTGGCCTGGTGAAGCTAACTGTATAGTCCCTTGTCCCAGCTACGTGTATAAAGGCATACAGGTCATTTGCACCAAAACCCATCTCCAATATCAAGTCCACCACTGCACGCCGTGCTGGAGGGATGGCACCACCTTCCCATTTCAGGATAACTACATTACGTCTTGGACCCCCAGCAGAAGCCAGAGACCCAAGACCAGATCTTGGGGTGCTCAAGGTGGCAGCTTGCAGTGGAAAACCCCGCTTGGGAGCGGGACTACCAGGAGCAGAGTGTGCCACCTGTGCAAAAGTAGGTTTATCAGGGCCAAGGGCTGACACTGAAGCCACATCACTCTGTATATTATTATTATCAACTGTATGAACTGAAATGGCAGGATCTGTAGCAGGATTGTTCATCACATTGGTACTGGGGTGATTGTTATCAGTCACAGAACTATTCAAATTCCCATCAGGAATAGTCACAGTTGCTGCAATACCAGTTGTCTCCTGATGCTGCACTGTAGAGTCCTCAGCAGCAGTGGGGCAAACAGCTTTGGACTCAGCCAAAGAAGGGTTAATGGGCTGTGCTGACACTTGCAGTCCATCCACAGAAATGACATTTTTTAAATGTAACTCTTGCTGCATTGCAGCCTCAGCAGGCACAACATTGCTGCACACAGGACTAGCAGCCTGATTGTCATTAGGCACATTGTCAGTCACAGTGTTAAAAGGAACAAAAACAGTCTTATCCACAACATGGGACTTAGCAGGCTTAACCTTATCAGGTACATCATCAGTAATGTCTTCCTCATTAAATATCATCTGATCTCCCCGCATAGGAGACTCCATTACCTGGATGGCCCTCAGCATGCCTCCAGATTCCTGGGAAGGCCTGGGGCTGCTTACCTCTCCCTGGGGGGGCAGGGGGGCAGAACTGGGGGACTCCTCCTCCTCCACCTCCATCTTTGTCACCCTTCCAAACCTTTTGTCGTTACAAAATTTTTCTTTAAAGGGCCCATCTCTGCCTTCCATCATGGCCACGATGGTCTCCTGATGATCCACACGGACCTTGGCCAGCTGGATTTCCGGATCCATGGATCCCCGTTTCTGGCTGTGTAAGCCCTCACGTTGCCTTCGCAGGCGCTTCAACTCCGCTCTCAACTTGTAGAGCTTGTCCCTCTCCCTGTTCAGGACCTTAATCCCGGCCACCACTCGCTCCCGAATGGCCTCCGAGCCTTCATCCTCACCAGGGGCAGAGAGATCGGCTTGTGCAGAGGCAGGCAGTTCACCTGATGGCCCAGGAGATGGCTGGGAGCCTCCAGCAGGAGAAGCCCCGCTGCCCTCCATGGCCTCCCCAGAAAGGGGGCCAGGGAGCTGGGATAGATTTCACCACCACTCCCTTCTCACAGAGCAGCTTCAGAGGCACCTTCTTCCTGACACACATGTGCTCCAATGATGGGCGGGGCACTATTCCTCCCACTGACACCAATGACAGGGCACTATTCCTTCCACTGACACCAATGACAGGGCACTATTCCTCCCACTGATACCAATGGCAGGGCACTATTCCTCCCACTGACCCTCCTCTGACCCGCTGTTGACTCACTGACAGTCCCATTCACTTAAATGAGACGGCTGGTGATGCGGCAGATAAACAACAAAGTGAAGGACGTGGCGGCAGCAGGTGAGTGGAGGCCCGCTAACAAGCATTGCCATGATGGTTCGGAAATTACAGGTGCTCTTTAAATGTAAGGACTTATTCTTGCTGGTAGTTAGAATCTTTAATATTTGCAAAAAAAAAATCCTATTTAGAGTAATAAGCTGTCAGGTTAGTAAAACAGCAATATCAGAACCGTTTCAATCATACAGTTTGTAGTGTACATAGATTTGCAAAACAATGGGATAAATCTCATGGTTACTGTGACATTGTCTGAATGCATCAATGCAGTGCATGTTATCCCAGCCTGCAGAGCTTGGATTCATTGAATGAGTTTACCAAAAATGTATATATTGCAGAATATACAGTCTCATGCTTCATAACTAAGCTCCATTTCACCCTGAATAAACTAAATTATTAATGTATCTTAAATAGAAAACTATCTTTAGATAGATTTTTACTCCAAAAGCATTTTATTAAAATAAATTTGATTAAAAAAAAATCGATTTAAATAAAAAAAAATAGATTTAAATTAAAAAAAAAATGTTTTTCCGTTTTTTTTTTTTTTTTCTTTTAAATCATTGATTTATATCCACCCTGGAAGTAAGTAATGAAGTACGATAATTTTTTTTTTTTTTTTATAACAAGAAAGAAGTACGATCATTTTAGAATCATCAGTATGTGACGACTGCTTTAATAATCTGGAAATACTGTATCACAGAAATATCACAAAAAACAGCAGTACATTTAAAATAATAATTAAGATAGAAAATAAATATTTCCTTCGATTTAAGCGTGTAAACTGATATAAAAAAATAACCTTGTGATCCCCAAGTGACAACTGACGGCGCACAGCAGATGGCACTTATTGTTCCAAGGTAATCTATACTTTCAATGTACATGGTCATGAAGCACTATGGCACACTTGAGAAAGTCTCATGTTCTTGGAATGTAAATAAAATATGCTTGTTGTTTAAAAACAAGATAATAAATAAGCATCCATATGGTGTTTAAAAATCTTCTTAAACAAAGTCCTGCCATACCTCTCTGTGTCAAACAATCAGCATTTCTGGAGAATTTACAAAGCAGTCAGTCTTAATCTAGCAAGTGCTGGAGAAATACAACAGAGGCAGTAAAAGTCATTAACAGCAATTTGCCAAAAAGCTGAAAAGACCCTCAGCTCTTAGCCGAAGCACAAATAGGAAGCCGCTTTACAAATCGAATCCACAGGCAGATCATTGCAACTAAATTATTCTGCATTAACAAAGAAATCAACATCTTCCTGACAATACCCAATAAATTGTGTTTACCAAATTGTATTCACTACCGGTAATTAATAGTTATTCAAAACTAAAACGATCAATTAATTCAATTAGAAGGATGATGATTTTAATCCTTTTAGCAACTTGTTGAAACAAAAAAGTTTAGGGGTGTAGTTACAAAAATTTGCATAGCTGTTCGTCCATCAAAGCGGCATATAAATGCATTTTGTGTGAATGGAGCAAAATCCAATGTTCTCAAGCCTCGTACACACGGTCGGGAATCCCGTCAGGAAAAAAACTTCGGTTTTCCTTGCCAAGCCGTGCATACAGACGGCCATTAAAAAAAAACGCCGTTCTTTTGAATGGCAAGAACGCGGTGACTTCATCGACTACGACAAGCCTGCGCTCGTCACATTCGATGCCGTCGCCGCCATCTTGCTACACCCTACACTACCCTTGTATGCTACCGCGCGTGCGTCAAAGTCTTTTCGAGCATGCGCATGTTTACCTGGGGACAGGTAAGCATACACACTCACGGTTTTCTCGGCAGGAAACACTCTCGTGTTCTCTATTTTTCTCGTCGGGATTCTTGGCAGTTTTCTCGCCGAGAAAGCATACACACGCACGGTTTTCACTGCAAAAATCTCTCCCAGCAGCTTTCTTGCCGAGAAAACCAGCCGTGTGTACGAGGCTTCGGGCTATTTTCTCTGCAGGTTGAATATTATTCATTGAAAAATGTGTAAACAGGGAAAATACCACATTAGGGCCACTAGATGGAACAGAGAAGCATACTTATTTCTTATGATAATCACCACTATCTAGTGCCCATAATGCGGTATTTTCCAGCTTCACGCTCAGTGGCGGCTGGTGTTTTTTTGTTGGGAGGGTGGGGCGGCAAACAACAAGCCCCCCCCCACGGCACCTCAAACCCCCCTGCTGTCTGCCGGTCCACCAGCACTTACCCCATCGGCGGCAGGGATCGGCGGGCACATCAGTGATCAGCGGGCACACAGCATCAGGAATCGGCGGGCACATCGGGCAGGGGATCAGGCTGGGGCGGGCATCTGGCAGCGCCATCTGTGTCCTCTTCTCTTCTGAGATCACGGCGGCTTCCACCGTGCATATCCTCCCCTCCTCCTAGGCATCCAATAGGATCGCCTGACCTTTCAGCCAATCGGAAACGGGTATCAGACCTGCTCTTCCCAATTGCCAGAGAGGCGATTCAGTGTTAGAAAAGCGAATAGTCATTTGCTTTTCTAACACACCTGGGTGGGTTCCGAGCTCAATGCTCTGCGCTCTGAGTCCACCCTATTTTGAAACCTATTAGAGCCTATGGCTCTAATCAGGTGCTTAAAAAAAAACACCCCGCAGCTGTAATTCATGCGTCCTGCGTCCTGAAAGGGGCCGGACGCATTAATTGGGGGTGGCCGTGGATGAATCTATACATTAACCATATAGGGGGTGGCGTGGATAGAGGGGGTGGCACCCGTTTGCCCTTAATGGCCCCTGTTCACGTTCTTTTTTTCTTCCAATAAATGTCATTCAATCTGAAGAGAACATAACCCAAGAACATTTGATTTTGCCCCATTCACACAGAACTAATAAAATGCAGTTTCTAAAACACCACACAGAGTTAGGGCTCATGCACATGACGGTAAATAATTTACTGAGATCTACAAAGGATCTTGCTGGCAGCAAGATTTCGTGTGAAAAAAAAAAAAAAAAGCACCTAATTGTCAGTAATTGCTTTTATTTAAAACGCGTGTTTAGAAGCATAAAAGGTACAGATCTGTAAAAATTCTTCTGCACAAGTTCAAATTTACTCCCATGTATATAGGTTTCTACAGGTTTACATGCATAGGAGCTTAAGTTACTGACTATAAATGCTAATGTTTTCATTTTGATTTTGGAGGTCCTTATAAAGCACAATTCTACTGATATAAAACGCAGTTGGGCGCAAGTACAATAGCTGTGTTCAGACCTGTAAAAAACCAAGTGCATGAGCCCTGAAAGGATACTTTTAATTGACTGTGTGGTTCTCTTAATTTATACACATTAGGACAGGAGAATAACCTTGGAATCGCTGTGACTTTCCTGTTTACAATAAACTGCTGAACAGATATTGATTAGGTTAAACTACAAAAAGACATAGACACCTCATTGATAGAAAGAGACCATATAAAGCCATTGTCACTTGGAAGGCAAAGTGTCCTTTGTTGGAGGTTAACTGGGATGTATAGATCTACAGTTCCCTAGATTCATCAAGGTAATTGCAATCATAATTATTGGGCATAAAACGCCTGTCGATACGAAAATCAGAAGAAAAATTTTGTCCGACGAACGATCTGCCGATTTTCTGATCGTTAGTACGGTGTTTTCAACCGCCGATTCCGGTTTTCCATCTGACAAAATCCGGACGTGCAGACTATAATTTTTTGGTCGTACGTTAACTCAACGTGCGATTTTCGTTTAATTAGTGCGATTTTCGTACGAAAAAAAATAGTAAGAGCAAGAAACGAAAGAATACATACAAAACTATTCAACACATTACGTCACTTCTGGCATTGTATTCTGTCGTACGAGAATTTTCGTATGGTGAGTAACCTCTTCACTTTCGAAATGAGACTAGCATGCAACAAAAAAAAACGGACGAATGGTTGTCCGAAAATCTGACGTGTGTTATCCAAGTCACATTCTTTCTGATCTGGTGTGTGTTTTATACCCCATATGTGTTCATTGTATAAACTCTGCGTTCATTGTCATGGATCCTTCTGTTCCCAAACATTTTACATCACTTCTGCCTTCCGCTGTCACTTTCTGAGCTCCATTAGCTTCAATGGAAAGCAGGTGAGACATCAGGGGTCAAATAGGCTCCTGATGTCTCATTAAAGAGAATCTATCTAAATAAAATGCTACCACATAGGGGATTTTTGATCCCTTACGTGATAAAAAATAAAGTGAAAGAAACAAGTGAAAAAATGAAAGTTACACCCAAGTGAAAAAATAATAAAATAATAATAATTAGCCCACCCCTACAAACGCACATATGAACATTGAAGCGCCTGCGTACGAAAACTTTGAGCTACACATGCATTTGACATCGCCCCCCACACCAGAGTGAGTTCAATAATTCTAGGCCCATTATTCACGATTATTTCTAAACTTATGACATGTAGGGGCTAATCTCATTTTCATAATTTTCCAGGATTCAATCTACCGTACTTCCGCAGTGAGCAGAATTACTAAAAAAGAAGGACCTGTGGCCCCATTCACACTAGTATGATTTCTCCTGCGTCTGCCGTCGCACTGAAATACAACACATTGGAAATCCCAATATTCTCTATGGAGCCCATTCACATCAATGCAACATGGTGCAGTGCAATTTTTGAATTGTTTTTGCAGGTGCTTCTATTGGCACAGCATTCTGTGTTTTTGCCCGCATAAACTTCAATAGGAGTGCATGTAAACCACAAGTACATGCGTTTTTTGCACATTTTTGGTGCACTTTGGCAGGGTTTGTGCTTAAAGGGGTTATAAAGCTTTGTGTCTTTTCACCTTAAAGCATCCTATGCCTTAAGGTGAAAAAACACCTTGCACTCTCGGGCCCCCCAGCCCCCCGTTTTACTTACCTGAGCCACGAAACTACTTGTGCGCGATCCCACGATGGTTTCCCCCAGCTTGGGGCGGCTCTTCATTGGAGATTGATCCCACTGCTGTCAATCAAATCAATGACGCGGCGCACCGGGCCGAGTGATACAGCCATAGCCACTGACTGTATCACGGGAGTGTGCCCGCAAGCTAACCCCCTTGGGAGAGCGCTTCCCAAAACGGGGGTTAGCTGTTGCGGGGAGGAGCCGAGACAGCCACCGAGGGACCCCAGAAGACGAGGATCGGGGCAAAAAACGAACTGCACAAGGTAAGTATGGTATGTTTGTTATTTAAAAAAAAAATACCTTTACAACCCCTTTAACAACAAGTCTTCTCTTAAAAAAAACACACACACTTAATAAGGCCTTGTTTAGACTTGCGGATGGGGACTGTTTACAAAGTTGACCTGACCTGTAATGATCGGTGGGTGGCAAGCCCGTTGAACACTACACATACAAGCCAATGGGGAAGCGCCGAAAAAGCACCATAACCGCAGGCAATGCATGCAGCTGCAGCGCGTTTGTCGCACCAATTAGAGCGGTTCCATTGCAGTTAATGGGGTGCGACTTTTCATGCGACTTTGAACTCTCAAGTCGCATGACAAGTCACGGCAGTGTGACCCAAGCCTAAGCGTGAAAACGTATCAAAAACATGTTACAAAGGCCCTGAAAAACAAATGATTATGCAGCAGCACTAACGTGACCCCAGGCTAAGACACAACCCTTTGTTTTAAAGTTGTCAGCCACCATTACCTTGCTTTAGTGGGAAAGCAACGCATATTTATGTAATGGAGCAGTAATATTTACCTTACTAGAAAACAATCACTTCAATATTTTTAAACATGCCATGAGCCAGGCTTGGCTTAGTGCTGACAATACTTGTTCTCATTGTCTGCCTTGCTCTGAAAAAAGACATCTGTATGGCCAGAAACGTTTGAAGAAATCCTCCACCTTTGCCAACCTCTGCCCTGCATTTAAACATGATCATGTGACATGTCCTATCAAAAGTGAGAAAGCTTTTAACAAATCAATTATATTTTATAACTTAGGCTGATGTCAGATGGGCGATTCCGCCATAAGAAACAATTTGCCAGCGGCTGCCTGTCTGCCCCTATGGAATCGCTCCCTCTATACCCGGATGGGGGGTCACTCTGTCGCTGGCACAAACGCTGCTGAATCTTGATCGCTTGTGACAGGAGCAACATGGCGCTACCTTAACTACCGGGGGATTGATTCCATACTGACAAACAGGCAGACTCCTAGGCCCCCGTTCATATCCAGGCGCTGTCAGAATTACACGATACTGACAGCGACAAAATGCACGCTAAATGGTGATTTCCAAAAATGCGTCAAAGTCAGCTCCAAAAATCTACTTGAGTACTTTGGCACATTTTTGGAGCAAAGAGCAGCCCATTCAAATGAATTGTGCTGGTCAAAAAAAAGCAGCAAAAAACATGCATTTTTAAAATGCGTTAAAAATGCAACGATCTACAGTTGTTAGATGGTAACAGGGTCTTAGGACTGCTTAAAGAGGAGCACCAGTCTCCCTCCCAACAAAAAAAAAATTCAAAATTAAAAGTCAGCAGCTACAAATACTGTAGCTGCTGACTTTTAATATAAGGACAGGCGGCTCTAGGCTTTGTGAGGCCTTAAGCAAAACCTAGACATGAGGCCCCACTCATGTCCATAATGGGAAAAATAATTCAAGCGACAAAAAAATTAACTGTATAAATGACATATATTAAGAGCTTTAAAGTGCTGGTGTCAGTTCTCTCACACAGGAAATGTTAAACTGCTGCTGGCTGGAGCTTAACGCCGTAGCTGCATTGTTGTCAGCAGAGGCGGCTCTTCAATTAGGCAGTCACGAGGCCCCTGTGAGTGCGAGGCCTTAGGCGACCGCCTTATTTGCCTAATTAGAGAACCGCCTCTGAAGGACACTTTTTATCTGTCCAGGGATCCAGCTCTGTCCTCACGCGAGCCGATTTTTCAAGGGTGCTGGCATGTTATAATTTAAGGACACTTATCTGTCCAGTGATCCAGCTCTGTCCTCACGTGAGCTGATTTTTCAAGAGTGCCGGCATGTTATAATATAAGGACACTTATCTGTCCAGGGATCCAGCTCTGTCCTCATTTTTCAAGGGTGCCAGTATCTTAGGTAAGGGAAACTGGCAGAGAAGCCAACTGGCTTCCTACTGCGCATGTGCGAGCCACACTTTGTGAATGGTCCCGCAGTCTTCTGAGCCCTGTGATGTGTCCCAGAAGGCTGCAGGGGGGGGAGGAGGGGGCTGAACTTCTGCACAGATAGCTGCGGTAAACTGACTGGAAGTGGAACCGGGTACCTGCCAAAACCAGGTACCCGCTACCCCCTCCCCCCCCCAAAAATTAAGAAGTGGAGGGGGGGACAAGCAAACTTTTGGGTGAAGTTCTGCTTTAAGCTGCAGAGACAGCGGACGAGGATGTACATATGCTGTGGTTGCGATGCTCGTGGCGTGCCAACATTTATCTCCTCTGCCGCACTAAATGGGCAGTACTGTCCATCAAATGCTTTCCCTTTGATGGTGTCATTTTTTTGGGGATTAAAACAGGCAGCGAGAAGGCAACAACCACTGCAGAATGCTCCTTGGAGGGCAACAAAAATATAAACAAGCCCTTAGCAATCCCACCACTGGTGATTTAAACAAAGTACCAGCGGCAGGATAACTAGTGGCAGTCACCCGTCTGGTATCGGCCTTAGGCCACCTCTGCTTTTTTTTCACAGATTTTGCATATACAGGTCCTTCTCAAAAAATTTGCATATTGTGATAAAGTTCATTATTTTCTGTAATGTACTGATAAACATTAGACTTTCATATATTTTAGATTCATTACACACAACTGAAGTAGTTCAAGCCTTTTCTTGTTTTAATATTGATGATTTTGGCATACAGCTCATGACAACCCAAAATTCCTATCTAAAAAAATTAGCATATCATGAAAAGGTTCTCTAAACGAGCTATTAACCTAATCATCTGAATCAACTAATTAACTCTAAACACCTGCAAAAGATTCCTGAGGCTTTTAAAAACTCCCAGCCTGGTTCATTACTCAAAACTGCAATCATGGGTAAGACTGCCGACCTGACTGCTGTCCAGAAGGCCATCATTGACACCCTCAAGCAAGAGGGTAAGACACAGAAAGAAATTTCTGAACGAATAGGCTGTTCCCAGAGTGCTGTATCAAGGCACCTCAGTGGGAAGTCTGTGGGAAGGAAAAAGTGTGGCAGAAAACGCTGCACAACGAGAAGAGGTGACCGGACCCTAAAGAAGATTGTGGAGAAGGACCGATTCCAGACCTTGGAGGACCTGCGGAAGCAGTGGACTGAGTCTGGAGTAGAAACATCCAGAGCCACCGTGAACAGGCGTGTGCAGGAAATGGGCTACAGGTGCCGCATTCCCCAGGTCAAGCCACTTTTGAACCAGAAACAGCGGCAGAAGCGCCTGACCTGGGCTACAGAGAAGCAGCACTGGACTGTTGCTCAGTGGTCCAAAGTACTTTTGTCATGGATATGCAGTAGTGTTTGTCTGTCAGCTTACCTTCCTTCCCATGTGTTCATCTTAGAGGCCTGAGCCCTTTCACCTGGCTTCCTTTATAATCTCCTCCCAGCCAGACTCCACCCCAGGCCCTATCACAGAACACTATATTAACCTGTGCACTGCAAGCCTGCTTTGCTGATCAACGTGTTTGTTAGGCATTGTGTGTTTGGGTTCCTGCCTGCCGTGTGCTACGTCTGTCTCTCTGTTACATATTTGGCTTGTCCCCGACTATCCCTGTCTGCTTGTGACCCTTGACCTTCGGCTCGTTCTTTCGTTATCCTTGTCTGCTTGTGGCCCTTGACCTTCAGCTTGTTATTCGGTGCTCTCATATCTTGTGCTGCTGCTTCCCCTCTTTTCCCCTTATCCTACGGGGCGTGAGCTAGGAAACTCCAGGGGCCGCGACCTGGTCCCAGCCTGCAGCATAACATCCTCACCACTAGAGGCCCTGGAGAAGACCTGCTGGGTCTTAGACTCCGCGCCCTGGGGAATCTTGGCTCTAGCTTCCGTTAGGATCCCGGTTGTGCTCCTCTGGTCCCGCTTTCCACAACCACCCAGTTTCCTATCCGCAGCAGTCAGCCATAGGGTTCACTACCTTGCGGTGCACTCCTGTCCCCCTACGGTGTGCATCTGTCACCTGGCCACAGGTGACCTTGACAGTTTGATCAGCCATGAACCCGGCTGACATCCCGTTACCCGTGGATGATCCGTTGCAGGGCATAGTTTGCAGACTTGAAACCCAGGAATCGAATCAGACTCAGGTGATGCGATTCCTCCAGGATCTGGCTTCTCGCTTTGAGCAGCTTCAGGCCTCCTTGGGAACCCTGAATCCGCAACCTCAAATACAACCAGCGGCTGCACCTATTGCACCAGTCGCAGCCACACACTCACTACAACTGCCAGCTCCGTCCCGCTTCTCTGGGGACTCCAAGGCTTGCAGGGGGTTCCTTAGCCAATGCACAATTCATTTTGAGCTCCAGCCCCAAAACTTCCTGTCTGATCGGGCTAAGGTAGCCTATATCATTTCCCTCCTCTCTGGTGAAGCTTTAGCCTGGGCAGCCCCTCTGTGGGAACTGAATGATCCAGTGGTTTCTAGCCTGTCTGGCTTTTTGAAACTTTTTCGGAATATCTTCGAAGAACCGGCTCGTGTCTCTTCAGCGGCCAGCGCCCTTTTACGTCTCCGCCAAGAGTCTGCTTCTGTGGGACAGTATGCCCTTCATTTCCGCATACTGTCGGCTGAGTTGAGCTGGAACAATGAGGCCTTAGTTGCAACCTTTTTGCATGGCCTGTCTGATAGAGTGAAGGATGAATTAGCAGGAAGAACCATCCCCACTGATCTGGCCGACGTTATCTCCTTGTGTAACCAGATCGATATTCGCTTTCAGGAGAGGACCTTAGAAAAGCAACGCCAGCACTCCTTGGTTCTTAGTCAGCCTGAGCTCCCCTCTCTTCGACCCGTAGAGCATCTCCTACCAGCTGAGGAACCCATGCAGCTGGGTCGGACCAGGCTATCCCCCGAGGAACGTGCTAGGCGCAGAACTCTTGGTCTGTGTCTTTACTGTGGGGGCAAAGGTCATTTTCGTGACACTTGCTCTCTTTGTCCAGAAAAACGTTCGGGTCCACTTCATCTGGAAAGTGGAGTATTGGACCCAGAAATATCACCTTCCCCTTCTCGTCTTCTGCTTTCTGTGTTCCTTCATGTTGGTGCTTCTTCTCATTCGGTCTCAGCATATCTGGATTCCGGAGCCGCTGGTAATTTTATGGACTGGGAAATCGCATCGTCCATGAGACTTACTCTTTTGCCCCTCACCACACTATTGGTGGTCTTGGCGATTGATGGTACTGTTCTCCCAGGGGGACCTATCCGCTTCCAGACCCTCCCTGTTAAGATGTCGGTAGGGACACTCCACCAGGAGTGGATATCCTTCCTTATCTTACCCAAGGCCTCAACGCCTATAATTTTGGGTCTCCCATGGTTACAGCTCCATTCTCCTCATGTGGACTGGACTACTGGACAGATCCTGGCTTGGGGTCCCTCCTGTTCCTCGTCCTGCCTACCCAAGGTTGCCCCCTGTGAATCTGAGCCGGTCATTCATTCCAGGTTGCATAACCACTTACATTTCTCTGTCCCTAACCACCCTTGGACGCACAGCCAGGCTAGCTTGTCTACAAGTCCTGCAGTCGCTACGTCTTGCGATGCGATTCAGGTAGTCGCTACACCTGACTCAGCTATTCACTCTGCCTCTGTACTAGTTATGCCAGTCCAGCCCATGCCCAGTGAGCCTCCTACTTTTTCTTCTTCGGGACATTCTGCTTGTCCTTCAGCTATTCAGTTTGACTCCGGCGACATGTCACCTTCTAACCAACCTGACTTCAGGGTTCCACTGACATCTGCCCAGTCTGATGGTCCTGTGCAAGATGACCAGTTCCCCTTTAAGGGTCTAGGGGACCCTCCTCAGATTCCTGTTGATCCTCTCATGCCCTTGCTTATTCCTAGAGAGCCTTTGGTCCTCAATAGATCTTCTTGTCATCTCCCTACCTCGTTTTCGGTCTCTGAGGATAATCTTAAGTACGAGGTTAGACAAGTTCTGGATTCTCGGCTCTGCAGAGGCATTCTTCAGTACCTTGTGCATTGGAGAGGTTTTGGTCCTGAGGAGGCGTCTTGGATCGCTGCATCTGATGTCGCTGCACCTCATCTGTTGAGAAGGTTTCATCAGAGATTTCCCTTTAAGCCTGGGCCCAGGCGGGGGAGGGCCCATAAGAGGGAGGGTACTGTCATGGATATGCAGTAGTGTTTGTCTGTCAGCTTACCTTCCTTCCCATGTGTTCATCTTAGAGGCCTGAGCCCTTTCACCTGGCTTCCTTTATAATCTCCTCCCAGCCAGACTCCACCCCAGGCCCTATCACAGAACACTATATTAACCTGTGCACTGCAAGCCTGCTTTGCTGATCAACGTGTTTGTTAGGCATTGTGTGTTTGGGTTCCTGCCTGCCGTGTGCTACGTCTGTCTCTCTGTTACATATTTGGCTTGTCCCCGTCTATCCCTGTCTGCTCGTGACCCTTGACCTTCGGCTCGTTCTTTCGTTATCCTTGTCTGCTTGTGGCCCCTGACCTTCAGCTTGTTATTCGGTTCTCTCATATCTTGTGCTGCTGCTTCCCCTCTTTTCCCCTTATCCTACGGGGCGTGAGCTAGGAAACTCCAGGGGCCGCGACCTGGTCCCAGCCTGCAGCATAACATCCTCACCACTAGAGGCCCTGGAGAAGACCTGCTGGGTCTTAGACTCCGCGCCCTGGGGAATCTTGGCTCTAGCTTCCGTTAGGATCCCGGTTGTGCTCCTCTGGTCCCGCTTTCCACAACCACCCAGTTTCCTATCCGCAGCAGTCAGCCATAGGGTTCACTACCTTGCGGTGCACTCCTGTCCCCCTACGGTGTGCATCTGTCACCTGGCCACAGGTGACCTTTACAACTTTTTTCGGATGAAAGCAAATTTTGCATGTCATTCGGAAATCAAGGTGCCAGAGTCTGGAGGAAGACTGGGGAGAGGGAAATGCCAAAATGCCTGAAGTCCAGTGTCAAGTACCCACAGTCAGTGATGGTCTGGGGTGCCATGTCAGCTGCTGGTGTTGGTCCACTGTGTTTTATCAAGGGCAGGGTCAATGCAGCTAGCTATCAGGAGATTTTGGAGCACTTCATGCTTCCATCTGCTGAAAAGCTTTATGGAGATGAAGATTTCATTTTTCAGCACGACCTGGCACGACCTGGCACCTGCTCACAGTGCCAAAACCACTGGTAAATGGTTTACTGACCATGGTATTACTGTGCTCAATTGGCCTGCCAACTCTCCTGACCTGAACCCCATAGAGAATCTGTGGGATATTGGGAAGAGAAAGTTGAGAGACGCAAGACCCAACACTCTGGATGAGCTTAAGGCCGCTATCGAAGCATCCTGGGTCTCCATAACACCTCAGCAGTGCCACAGGCTGGTTGCCTCCATGCCACGCCGCATTGAAGCAGTCATTTCTGCAAAAGGATTCCCGACCAAGTATTGAGTGCATAACTGAACATAATTATTTGAAGGTTGACTTTTTTTGTATTAAAAACACTTTTCTCTTATTGGTCGGATGAAATATGCTAATTTTTTGAGATAGGAATTTTGGGTTGTCATGAGCTGTATGCCAAAATCATCAATATTAAAACAAGAAAAGGCTTGAACTACTTCAGTTGTGTGTAATGAATCTAAAATATATGAAAGTCTAATGTTTATCAGTACATTACAGAAAATAATGAACTTTATCACAATATGCTAATTTTCTGTATTCAGGCACACAAATAATGAGCTTTTGTTGCTAGAAGCTTCTACAGACAGTATTGAAAGGTAATGGAGAGAAGTTTTTTGCAATACTACATAAAAGAAGCTTTACATTGTGAACACCAAGCATGTATGAGATGGGAAAAAAAATAAATCAAAAATTCTTGCATAAAAACAATGCATAAACACGGTCATCATTCTACGTGATATCTCTCCTTTGGGTCCCCCAGCCTCTGCTAGTGATCTATTTTTACAGTCTGGTGCACTGGTATTTTGGCTGCCAGCCAACGGTCTTATTTTAAAAGAATTGAACAGTTATCTGTTGGCCTTCTCAGGTGCTGGTAATGCACTCAGTTAGCAGATGTGTAAGAAAATTAAATAGGCATCCGACATCTAAACTGTGATGTGTATAACAGATTGGCCGACCCAATCTCTTCCACACATGACTATTAAGTTGTGTTTGTTAGAAGGTGCTTATGTAGGTCTGGTGTTCATTTACTTAGGCAGGCTTAGTGGGAGGAAATGCTCTTGGAACAGACAGAATTCAGTCATTCACACAACACAGAGCTTTCTCAGGCCTGCAACCTGACTCTCTAATATTGATGGATGAAGAACAAGTGACGTCGCTACAGTTAGCAGCATCTGACCGCTTCATTGTGAAAAGCAAAGGTTGTAGGGATACAGATCAAAGAGCATCGGTGACAGCGGAAAAGGGTGAAAGGGATTCGACAAAGATTTGAACTTCGCTGGCAGCTAAAGCTAGAATAGATGTTAACGGGTGAGGTCACCTTTTCACAGAAAATGAGAAAGTAAACTAACACCAAACATCTTTACCCCTCTGGACTCCGCTGCACACAGAAGCCATGATACCCAGCCCTGGAGTGAGAACAAAAGGGCATACGGGCCTAGTGCATTACCAACGGCTAGTACGGCTGTAAAGACCAGACCCAAGTGACAGGGCAGTCCTTGTAAGGTGTCCTATCAACATGACCTTGGAGTCACCGAGACATACCAGCTAACACATTTCAAGGGACAAACCTTCTCCATCAGAGCAAACGTTTTTCTCATCTTTTGTTCTGTGGATAAATAATAAATTGCAATGGCAAGCACTCATTGGTTAGCGCAGCCATGTGACTGTGCTTACCTTCCAGTAAGGTGTCCCAGAAGTAAGAAGCACTTATCATTGATACATTTTATGGGCCTCTGAGTTGTGTTGCAGACCATTTACTTTGATTAAACAGAGCTCACATTACGATGCAAAAAATATGCATGTGCTTCAACACAACGCACCTCAGCAGTTAGGTGTGAACCTAGACTAATAAGAAACAAAGGGCAAAATATGGTGGTCCTAAGTAACTTCACAGTGATGGCTGACTACAGAAGACTTGTCTGTGGAGTAGCATTTGGAGATACTGGGCAATGGACACATTACTCCAGGGGTCTCAAACTGGTGGCCCTCCAGCTGTTGTGAAACTACTAGTCCCATCGTGCCTCTGCCTGTGGGAGTCGCGCTTGTAACTGTCAGCCTTGCAATGCCTCATGGGACTTGAAGTTTCACAACAGCTGGAGGGCCGCCAGTTTGAGACCCCTGCATTACTCACTAATGCCCCATACACACGATCGGATTTTCCATCAGAAAAACCTTGGATGGTTTTTCCGACGGAATTCCGCTCAAGCTTGGCTTGCATACACACGGTCACACTCTGAACTTTTGGCCGTCAAGAATGCGGTGACGTACAACACTACGACGAGCCGAGAAAATTAAGTTCAATGCTTCCGAGCATGCGCCGAATTGTTTCCGAGCATGCGTCGGAATTTTGCGCGTTGGAATTGCTACAGACGATCGGAATTTCCGATCTGAATTTTTCCCTTCTGAAAAATTGAGAACCTGCTCTCAATCTTTTGCTGGCAGAAATTCCGCCAGCAAAAGTCCGATGGAGCATACACAAGGTCGGAATTTCCGACCAAAAGCTCACATCGGACTTTTGCTGGTGGAATTTCCGACCGTGTGTACGCGGCATTAGTACCTTCTGACAAAATGACTCAATGAAATTAAATGACACACATTTGTAGCTCTACTGCGGCTTTACATGTTACATTATTGTCTTAACTGTTGCGCCCGGAGCTCAGTTTTAAAGCTAATGGTATCCACTGTTAAAATGACTTAAGCAGTATTGGAAAATATTGTGATCCAGGAGGTGACTTAGTAACCTTTGTAGTAGCAAAAAAAAATGTTTTTTCTGTGCACAGCAAAATTGGCCACAGTTGCCTAGGGGGTTTTCTTTACCAACTTCACCTAAAAAGCTGAAATTTGTTAACAGACAAGTCTAATGCCGCGTACACACGACCGTTTTTAATGACGAGAAAAATGCAATTTTTTAAAATGGTCATTAAAAATGATTGTGTGTGGGCTTCAGAGCATTTTTCATGACGAGAAATATGGCCATTAAAAATTTAGAACATGCTCTATTTTTTCTCATCGTTTTTCACGTCGTTGTTTTTCTCGTCGTGAAAAACAGCCGTGTGTACGCTTTAATGACGGGAAAAAACGCGCATGCTCAGAAGCAAGTTATGAGACGGGAGCGCTCGTTCTGGTAAAACTAGCGTTCGTAATGGAGATAGCACATTCGTCACGCTGTAACGGACTGAAAACCACGGATACTGAAAAGTGTGAATCGTCTCTCACCAAACTTTTACTAACACGCGGTAAGACGCAATCAGCAAAAGCAGCCCAAAAGGTGGCGCCATCCGAATGGAACTTCCCCTTTATAGTGCCGTCGTACGTGTTGTACGTCACCGCGCTTTGCTCGAGCATTTTTTTTAACGATAGTGTGTATGCAAGGCAGGCTTGAGAAGAATCACGACGAGAAAAACGTCGTTTTTTTCCATGACAATAAAAACGGTCGTGTGTACGCGGCATTGAGTTTCGGTTCCAAGACTAAATTTACACATCTGCAGTTGGTGCGGCTCCAGTTTGCACTGGCATAGCAGCCCAGTCATTTGAATAGGCTGCTGTAGTTATGGGAAACGCAGGAAAAAGGTCCCTGCACCTTTAAAAATAGCAGCTGCATAGAAATTGCATTGTACCTTTGAATCATGCGATTTCCCCACACCTGAATCCACAGCATTTTCAGATGCATGGGATATCATTAAGAATTAATGGCACCCCACATGTCTGCTGAAAAGCAGTGCTTTTTTCCTGCGATTTGGGAATGCGCGTCATTAGCATGCCTTCCCGCACCTGCATTTACGTAAACCTAGCCCAGGATTTTCCAACAGGTTGAACGGTAGAAGTCTATCGATTCCCCATACCTGCTGGCAATTGTATCCTGACAGCTGGCACCTGCAGTTGTCAGGATATTTGAACAGTGGCTACATCTGATTGAATGCAGCCGCTGTCCTGATCACACTTTCTGCCCAGCTCCTTTGATTTTCAATTTGAAGAATATCAGGTGGGATGGTGCTGACAGGGCCACCTACAGCTTGAATTTCAGCCAGTTTATCAGTAATCGGCTGAAATTTGCTCCACGGCCAGCTTAGGTGCATTGCACATACCTCCCATAGCACATGGGAAAACACTTTCTGGAGTTCTTCTTTAAAACGTATTATTATCTTCTTTATTACTTAATATTTTCTGTAAACACAACAAAGGTGCTTATTAAAAAAGAAAGTACAGGGCTCAACAACATCAATATGCAATACACAGCAACCAGACTTTTGATTATAGTAGTCAGCGATGAATTCTCATTAGCTGTGCTAGGTTACTGTACTTGCAATGTCAAACCGCAGAAGTGTGAGTTAAAGTAGAATTCCAGACAAAACTTTTCTTTTTTTTTTTTTTTTAAATACAGTTAGAAGGCTGTTCTTAGCCCCCAATCACACCTTTGCACTGTATCACTTGTTGCTCAGAGCTCGAAAAAATATGTGAGCTTCTTTATGGCAGAATCATGTCTTTTTGGTCCCATAGACTTTATTGGGAGCATTTGAAAAATGCATGTTTATATGCATTTCTCAGGCGCTTCCATTTAAATGTCTACATAAAACCCCCAAAAAAACAAAAAAAATTGCCTGGCTATGCTAAAAATGTGTGAATAGGGCTGTTGTCTGTGTGCAGACGCGGGAGATTTCTTGCTTCCTGTATTGTCACTGTGGATGTGACCACAATCTAACAAAGGCAGAGCCAGCAATCCAATCACATAGTGAGTGCAGACAGGTTAAAAACTCATGTTTGCTTCACGCTGATCCTAAATTTCCTATTCCATTCATAAAATGCAGGCATTGGTGTGGAGCCAGGGATGTTCTATGGAGCGTTCTCTGCATAAACCCACACAGAGCGCTCCGTCCCTGGAATCCATAGTGTTGTAGACGCTCATAAGAAATCTGCCTCCCATCCGTGTAACCAATCGTACAACCTGGGATAAATGCATCTATGTGCATGAGCCCTTTTTTTCATAAAACATGTGTTTTCCTATAAATGTACCTATGTATGTGCATGTATAGATATATGTATGGTCTTCATAAGTTTTCCAAATTTTTTTTATTTAACTCTATTATATATATATATATATTGTGACAGCAGGAAGGTAAAGTCACCTGGTTGCATCCAGGGGGGTAGATATATTTCTCCCAGATTCAGGCTTTATGCTGACTTATACAACTAGGGTGGAGAGTTGTATAAGCCCAGCTGAGGCTAGTAGGCTCATGGATGACTCTTACCTCTAGGGAGAGTGTGGGGCGTCGTGCAGACAGAGTTGATGAGGCCAGCTGAAGCTTGTCAGCTCATTTAGGCCTCTATAAAAAACTCCCAGATTCATTAGATGTTAGCTCATGCCTGGAACCAGACCTGTGTGGACTGTCTAGGGAGAGTGAACCCCTGTGCGGTGAGGCAAAGCCTGTGTGGCTATTTGTTTGGACTTTTACTAAACCAGGGACTTAGGGACTAGGACAGCACCAGGCTGATCCCAGTTGTTAGTTTAGGAAACCTGCATGTTTAGTCAGAGGTCAAACTGACCAGGATTTATTTTGTTTGTTTCTTTTTGGCTTTGCTGTGTTTTTGTCACTGTACATAGAGAAATAAACCGCACCTTTTGATTTTGAAAACCACAACCTCCGTCTGCTGGCCCTGTTTTTGTGTGGGGAGCCCAACCAGGGGGTCACACACACCCGCTACCGAGTTAACCCCCTCACAGTTGGTGGAGAATGCGGGCAGTTTTTTTTAAGCCAGCATGGAGGAGATACTGAAACAGCTGGCTCTAGCAAATGCCAATCAACAGCAGACAAATGCAGGTTTGCAAAGGAGCCTTGCAGCCCAGCAGCAAGCTCATCAACAAGCCCAGCAGCAATCTGAGGCCCGCTTCATAGACCTGTTACAGAAGCAAGAGCAGAGACTACAACAAATGGAAGCAGTAATGCAGCAACGTCCGCAGACCAGTGAGGAAAGCCGTCCCACTAATACCGCGTCCTTTGGGGTGAGTCGTTTATTGACAAAAATGACTGGAGAGGATGATCCAGAGGTATTTTTGACCACATTTGAAAGGACTGCTGAAAGAGAAAAGTGGCCTGAGGAGCAGTGGGCTGGACTGGTGGCTCCTCTGTTAACTGGTGAATCGCAGAAGGCTTACTATGACCTAGAGCCTGACCAAGCAAAAGACTATGTGATGCTAAAAGCTGAAATATTGGCAAGGCTGGGTGTCACCCTGGCTGTCCGGGCTCAGCGTGTGCATAACTGGACTTTCCAGCTTGGAAAACCCCCCAGGTCTCAAATGTATGATCTCATTCACCTGAGCAGGAAGTGGCTACAGCCAGAGACTTTGTCCGCACCGGAGATTGTGGAACGTGTTGTGATGGATCGTTTCTTGAGAGCTCTTCCTACCGCCATTCAAAAGTGGGTAAGCCACGGAGACCCAGAAACGGCCGGTAAACTTGTGGATCGTGTAGAGAGATACTTGGCTACAGAGAACCTGACGGCCTCTTCCAGAGACTCTCGGACTTTCCACCCTAAGACCAGACCATCCCCAGGGGCGGATAAGAGGATTCCAAGGGGTGAGGGTGGAGAGAGTGAGAGGGTGGGAGCTCTACCCCAAGTTTGGCGAGAACAGCCTGGGAAATCAGCGGCTCAAGAGGCCGCAAGAAGGATCGTTTGCTACCGCTGCCGGCAAGCGGGACATATTGCAGCCAATTGCCCGGTTGTGGAGGAACCCATGCAGTGTGACTTTCTGACGGGCAGACGTCAGTCGCTGTGTGCGACAGTCGCATGCACTGCCATTCGAGGAACTGAGAAACATTTATGCAAAATGTGTGTTAATGGTAGAAATGTTGTGGTATTGTTGGATTCAGGTAGCCTTGTGACCCTGATAAAGGCTGAGTTAGTTAAAACAGAGGTCTCTGGGAATAGCAAGGTAGCTGTTATTTGTGTGCATGGGGACACCCGAGAGTATCCAGTGACTACAGTGTGTTTCGAGACCCCCAAAGGTACCCTCTCTCATCCAGTGGGCTTAGTATCTCAGTTACCGCATGACGCCATTGTGGGAAGGGATTTTCCGAAGTTCTGGGAACTGTGGGATGATCCTGAGCCCCCCACTGGTGCCCCTATGTACCAGGAATGTGATAGCCAGAACTCCTCTGAGAGTGGTGAGGACTCTCCAGAATTTCCCTTGTCAGTATTGGCAGGGGAGACTCAAGAAACTGGAGAGGAGCCCACCTCCTCAGACGAAAACCTACCGTCTGTGGAGTTTTCTGATCTGGAGGTTCACAGGGAAAATTTTGCCACAGAACAGTTAAAAGACCCCGCCCTAATAAAGGCACGGGAAAACGTAGTGGAAATAGATGGCGAGTTAGTGAACCCAGATAATACCTGCACTTACCCATACTTCAGCGTAGAGAAGGACCTACTGTATCGGGTGGCAAAAAGGGCAGAAGAAACCGTTGAGCAGCTGGTGGTGCCCAAACCTTACAGGAAGTTGGTGTTGGAGTTGGCCCATGGGCACATTCTTGGAGGTCATCTGGGGACAGAGAAAACCCGAGAGAGGGTATTACAGAGATTCTATTGGCCTGGGGTGATGAAGGACATAGAAAATTATTGTTCCTCCTGCCCTGTGTGTCAGAGGTCGGCCCCGATGCCACATTTCCGTAGCCCGCTGGTCCCTCTACCCATCATTGAGGTCCCGTTTGAGAGAATCGCAATGGATTTGGTAGGTCCTATAATCAAGTCCGCTAGGGGGCACCAGTACATATTGGTTATAATGGACTATGCCACCCGTTATCCAGAAGCGATCCCTCTCAGAAATACCTCGGCCAAAACCATAGCCAAAGAGCTATCTCTTGTTTTTAGCCGGGTGGGTATTTGTAAAGAACTGCTTACGGACCAAGGTACACCCTTTATGTCCCGGGTTATGAAAGAGCTGTGTAAATTGTTCAAAGTGACGCAATTGCGTACATCTGTGTATCACCCCCAAACCGATGGGCTGGTTGAAAGATTCAACAAAACCCTAAAACAAATGTTGAAGAAAGTGGTGGATAGAGATGGAAAGGATTGGGACTGTCTACTTCCTTATTTGATGTTTGCTATTAGGGAGGTGCCCCAATCCTCTACGGGATTCTCCCCCTTTGAGTTACTGTATGGGAGACACCCAAGAGGGCTGTTGGATATTGCCAAGGAAACTTGGGAAAGTGAGAGTTCTCCCCACAGGAGTGTGATTGAGCATGTCGCCCTGATGCAAGATCGAATTGCACAGGTAATGCCCATCGTGAAGGAACATTTGGCCCAAGCGCAGTTGGCACAGCAGAGAGTGTACAACCGTGGAGCAAAGACCCGTACCTTTTCCCCGGGGGATAGGATATTGGTACTTGTCCCTACGGTTGAAAGTAAATTCCTTGCCAAATGGCAAGGCCCCTACGAGATAATGGAAAAAGTGAGCGAAGTGAATTACAAGGTCAGACAACCAGGAAGGCGAAAGCCCGAACAGATATATCACGTTAATCTGTTGAAAGCCTGGAGGGATAGAGAGTCCCTAGTCGCAGAAACTTGGTCACCAGCTCAAACTGGTTGCGTGATTCCGGAGGTTGGAATAGCAGCCACCTTGTCACAACCCCAACAACAGGAGGTTAAGGAGTTTGTGCTTCGCAACAAGGAGGTGTTCTCTGAGCTGCCGGGACAAACATCTGGGGTAGAGCATGATATTATTACCCCGCCCGGTGAAAGGGTGAAGTTAAAACCCTATCGGATCCCAGAGGCCCGACGGGAGGCAATACGGGAGGAAGTACAGAAAATGCTGAACTTAGGGGTGATAGAGGAGTCCCAAAGTGATTGGTCTAGTCCCATTGTGTTGGTGCCTAAACCGGATGGGAGCTGGCGATTTTGTAACGATTTTCGTCAGTTGAACAAAGTTACAAAATTTGACACCTACCCCATGCCACGTATAGATGAGTTGATCGACCGGCTGGGAACAGCCCGATACATGACGACTCTTGACCTCACAAAAGGGTATTGGCAAATTCCCCTGGCCAAGTCGGCCAAAGAGAAAACCGCATTTGTAACCCCAGACGGGGCGTTCCAATATAAGAGAATGCCGTTCGGGTTACAGAATGCGCCGGCCACATTCCAGCGGAAAATGGACCAGATACTGAGGCCCCATCGGAAGTATGCTGCGGCTTACCTGGATGACGTAATTGTCCATAGCACAGATTGGGCCTCACATCTGCCAAAAGTGCAAGCAGTCCTAGACTCTATCCGGGAAGCGGGGTTTACGGCTAACCCCAAGAAGTGTACCATTGGGCAGGAGGAGGCCAAATATCTTGGGTACACCATTGGCAGGGGAGTGATAAAACCCCAACTCAACAAAGTCGAGGCCATCCAGAGTTGGCCACGTCCCAACAGCAAGAAGCAGGTACGGGCCTTTCTGGGAATCGCGGGTTATTATCGGCGCTTCATTCCCCACTTTGCTTCTAAGGCTGTGCCCCTAACCAACCTGACGAAAGGGAAAGGGTCGGTCATGATTAAATGGACCCCCGAGGCTGAGGCAGCATTCCAATTCTTGAAACAAGCCTTATGTAGCCAGCCAGTGTTGTACTCACCCGACTTCTCTAAAGACTTTGTCGTACAAAGTGATGCGTCAGATGTGGGGTTAGGAGCAGTATTGTCCCAGGTCTGGAACGGGGAAGAGCACCCAGTCATTTACCTCAGCAGGAAGTTGAAGTCCCATGAGGTAAATTACGCCACGGTTGAAAAGGAGTGTTTAGCGGTGAAGTGGGCTCTAGATTCCCTTCGGTACTATCTGCTAGGTAGGCACTTTGACATGGTTACGGATCACGCTCCGTTAAAGTGGATGGCTCAAAACAAGGAGACAAATAGAAGAGTGAATAGGTGGTTCCTGGCCCTACAGGAATTCAACTTCACAGTAAAGCATCGCCCTGGCGTTCAAATGGGGAATGTGGATGCTTTGTCTCGAGTACATGAATGCCTGATTGCTGGTGTTCCAACCCCAAGGTTAAAACAAGAGGGGGGGGTATGTGACAGCAGGAAGGTAAAGTCACCTGGTTGCATCCAGGGGGGTAGATATATTTCTCCCAGATTCAGGCTTTATGCTGACTTATACAACTAGGGTGGAGAGTTGTATAAGCCCAGCTGAGGCTAGTAGGCTCATGGATGACTCTTACCTCTAGGGAGAGTGTGGGGCGTCGTGCAGACAGAGTTGATGAGGCCAGCTGAAGCTTGTCAGCTCATTTAGGCCTCTATAAAAAACTCCCAGATTCATTAGATGTTAGCTCATGCCTGGAACCAGACCTGTGTGGACTGTCTAGGGAGAGTGAACCCCTGTGCGGTGAGGCAAAGCCTGTGTGGCTATTTGTTTGGACTTTTACTAAACCAGGGACTTAGGGACTAGGACAGCACCAGGCTGATCCCAGTTGTTAGTTTAGGAAACCTGCATGTTTAGTCAGAGGTCAAACTGACCAGGATTTATTTTGTTTGTTTCTTTTTGGCTTTGCTGTGTTTTTGTCACTGTACATAGAGAAATAAACCGCACCTTTTGATTTTGAAAACCACAACCTCCGTCTGCTGGCCCTGTTTTTGTGTGGGGAGCCCAACCAGGGGGTCACACACACCCGCTACCGAGTTAACCCCCTCACAGTATATATATATATATATATATATATAAAAGTACGGAAACTTTTTGAAGAACATATATATATATATATATATATATATATACACACACACATACACACACATAAACATGACAAGTATATGTGCAAAAAGTCCATGCTACAGGTTTAGCATAAATCCTGGCAGTCTAATCGTCAAGGAGCCCAAATGACCAAATCTTCCACTTTGAACAACCCAAAATGGAACACTGTAGGTAGCCACCAACTTGAACCACCAATTTGTGCACTGGAGCCTTCAATTTGAGGAAAAACCGGGGCTTTAAACAAACATAAGAAGAAGGCAAACCAGTCTAGTGCATAACTTGTTCATGAATAAAAAATATAAACTGTTATACTCACAAAAGGAGAAATAAGGAGCTCTGAGGAAGAGGGCTTGTCCCTCGAAAATACATTGGCTGTGCCCTATCTGATGGTGATGCATTTGGTGGCGATTTGTTTTATGTTACGCCTGTGAGCTCTGAGGAAGAAAGCTTGTGCCTCGAAACCCATCAGTGGAGCCTATCTGCTGGTGATGCATCTGGTGGCGATTTGTTTTATGTTACGCCTGTGAGCTCTGAGGAAGAGGGCTTGTCCCTCAAAATGCTTCAGTGGTGCCCTATCTGATAGTGATGCATCTGGTGGCGATTTGGCTTAAGTTACACTTTGAGGTCTGAGGAAGAAGGCTTGTGCCTCCAAATGCATCAGTGGGGCCCTATCTGATGGTGATGCATTTGGTGGCGATTTGTTTTATGTTACACCTGTGAGCTCTGAGGAAGGCTTGTGCCTCGAAGTGCATCAGTGGGGCCCTATCTGATGGTGATGCATTTGGTGGTAATTTGTTTTATGTTAAACCTGTGAGCTCTGAGGAAGGCTTGTGCCTCGAAGTGCATCAGTGGGGCCTTATCTGATGGTGATGCATCTGGTGGCGATTTGTTTTATGTTACAGCCTGTGAAGCTCTGAAGAAGAGGGCTTGTTCCTTGAAATGCGTTAGTTGCGCCCTATCTGATAGTAATGTGTCTGGTGGCAATTTGGCTTACGTTAAACCTGTGAGCTCTGAGGAACAGGACTTATCCCTACAAACGCGTCAGCTGCGCCTTATCTGATGGTGATTTGTTTAATGTTATGCCTGTGCTATGTCTCCTTTGTGAGTGTAATGGTTTATATTTTTTATTAATTAAAAAGGGATACAGTAATACACTAGGCTGGTGTGCCTTCTTCTTATGTTACCACGTACCCCCAACAGAAAGGGAAATGAACAATTCAAAGCAAACCGGACTGTCCTCATCATTATACAAGCAACTGACACGCTAATGATTTCTTCCTCTCTATTGCAGCAGATAAGATCACATCACAGGAAGCCCTCAAGCAACACATCTCACTTCTCACAACATAGAGGTTTTACCTGTTCTCGCTTTGCTTGCTGTTGGCAGGTGGAGGCTGCAGGATTGTCTGATTCCCTTCCATCTCCACAATGCATTTTGTATTCAAATCCAGTTCTAAATAAAAAAATAAAAATAAAGTTTTGAGCAATAAAGCACTTTCAATGCATGTATTCAGTTAAAGTATACCTAAAGCTTGAATGGATTGGGTCTTTTATTGTCATCTGTGTCTCAATAGGAAGATTTCCCTTGATTTCCTGTCCTGTAGGCTCAATAGGAAGTGTGAGGGATATGACCATTTAAGGCCTTTTTACACCGATCAGTTTTTTATACACTTTTGGGGTTAAAAAAAAAGAAAAATACATGAAAAATGTAGCCCTTTAAATCCTATGGAACTGCTCATACTGCAGGTGCGATGCGCTTTGAAAAGTCCCGCACGCTGCATCTTTGGCGCAGTTTTTCAAAAGCACCTTCCATTGTAAGTCATTGGCTGCCGGCGCTGATTGGATGCTGAACAGATGCTGGTTTTCCAGCATACCCATTCGACTGAAGCCAGCTATTTGGCCGGACAAGCTGGTGTACACACAGGCCAAATGTCAGCTGGTTTCTATTGAACTGGCCGATACCAGCTAATATTCGACCCGTATGTACCAGGGTTAACGTGGTTCTAAGGGCAGAAGTTTTTTTTATCTTAATCCATTTTAAAACCTTCAGAGTGTAGCAGCCCCCCTAATACTTACCTGAGCTCCAACTCGATCCAGCGATGTCGGACAAGAGCCTCGCCTGTCCGGTACTCTCCCTCCTTATTGGCCGAGACACAGCAGCAGGCACCATTGACTCCCGCTGCTGTCAATCAAAGTAAGTGAGCTAATGAGGAGAGAGAGGGGATGGGGTCTGAATGGACACACAGAGAAGCGTCTCGGCTCAGATGCCCTCATAGCAAGCTGCATTTGGCAGGAGGGAGGGGCCAGGAGCGCTGGCGAGGGACCTGAGAAGAGGGGGATCTGGGCTGCTCTGTGCAAAACCACGGCACAGAGCAGGTAAGTATAACACGTTTGTTATTTCTAAACAACAACAAAAAACGTTATACTCACTTTAAGGCTCCTTTCATGCTAGTAGCAGTGTTTGCCTTCCCCCCTGAACAGCGATCTGCAGTGGATCACCTTTCAGAGGAAGGCGAGAGGAAGTTATAAAGCGTCCAAGTGGCAATACTGTTGAATGGGAATTGCATTGTGAGACTGCTTTGCAACTGTGAGCCAAGTGTTGCATGGGGGAATTTAACAAGCAGTGCCACCTGCCAAACTCGGCGTGTTGCCTTAAATTTGCCGCAAACTATCACAGCCACAGCAAGGTGTATTCACCTGAATGGCACCATATCCACTTTTAGGTCGGTGGTTGGGGGCAGATCAACTGCCTGTTTTTACCCCCCCACTGGAGCACAAAATGAAAGGAGCCAAACAGAGACATAGACAGCAATAAAAAGTGACAACGGTTCTAACCCCTCACCATTTGTCCAAGTCTAAAGCCTTGTACACACGGGCGGGAATCCCGTCAAAAAAAAAACGTTGGTTTTCTCGACGGGATTCCTGGCAAGCTTGTCTTGCCAAGCCCTGTGTACACACGCGCCATTCAAAAGAACCGCCGTTCTTTTGAATGGCAAGAACACGGTGACGTCATCGACTACGACAAGCCGGCGCTCGTCACATTCGATGCCGTCGCCGCCATCTTGCTACACCCTACACTACCCTTGTATGCTACCGCGCATGCATCGAAGTCTCATCGAGCATGCGCGGGTTTCCCCGAACAGGTAAGCATACAGACGACCGGGTTTCTCGGCAGGAAAGACTCTGCTGAGAATCCCAACGAGAAAAATAAAGAGCAGGTTCTCTATTTTTCTCGTTGAGATTTCCGGCAGTTTTCCCGACAAGAAACCATACACACGTTTTCTCTGCAAAAAGTTCTCCCAGCAGTTTTCTTGCTGAGAAAACCGCTCGTGTGTACGAGGCTTAAGAGAAAAGTTTTGCCTTCAGTTATACTTTAGTCATCTTGTCAGGACAATCTCATAAGTCAATAGGCAAGTTCACTATTCTTCCCTCAGCACATCCATCATGAATGAGAACTAAACTGCTGACCAACACAATCTTTGCAACTTTGTATCCTGTGCAAACATAACATTGTTCTCATCTCTAGGGGTGGACTGAACCTGCTGCAGTACTCAGGCCGGTTAAACCAAACACTTCTCTACTGAAGCCGACATGTGAGCTTGGAATCAAGGTTGGCCCAGATGGGCATTTATCATCAGCAGGTCATCGGGGTGTCCTCTAAGCTGGCCATACACTCTACAATCTGATTGTACTAAATATATAGGATACAATTAAACAATGCTTTCAATTTGTATCCAATCAGGCAGGCCCTCAACTACCATCAACTACAGAGTTGATGGTAGATCTATAAGGAGATTCTATAACCAGACTGTACAGTGCATGGTCACCTTAAAAGCAATAGGACCCAATGCATGATCTGTACCACTCTGCTTATGGACCAAACCAACTCTCACACAGTATAACTTCTTCCTTCCCACCTCCCAATGACAAGAGACCGACCCCATGGCACAGAACTAGATAATCTCTGCATGCAACGGCAGTCTGGTAGCCCTAAATGGCCTGAGCATTGGGCAGTCACATCAGGGACAGGATTGGGCTGTTTAGGAACGTCCTATCTGTGGCAAAGCTGTCCTGCTTGGGAATGAAAAGCAGAATCACCATCAAGGAACATTTGTCTTTGGTGCTGAGATCTCATGCTGTAAGATCTTGGCACTGGGACTGAAATGTTCTGCGCTGATTACATTATATATACAGGGGTTCATTCAGTGTTAGGGAGGAGGTGAAGGGTTATGTAATGATTAGTGTGAAGGGTTAGAGCAGGAGTCTCTAAACTTTCTAAGCAAATGCCCCGTATACTGTCCTTCAGACTTTAAGGGGGCCGGAGCGGCCAGTGGAAATAGAAAATGCCCCAGCGTCAGTGGGAGTAAAAAAAATGACATAGTGCCTGTAGTCAGCAGAAGGAGGAATAGTGCCCCCATCATTGGTATAAGTGGGAGGAATAGTGCCCCCATCATTGGTATTAGTGGGAGGAATAGTGCCCCATCATTGGTATTAGTGGGAGGAATAGTGCCCCCATCATTGGTATTAGTGGGAGGAATAGTGCCCCATCATTGGTATTAGTGGGAGGAATAGTGCCCCATCATTGGTATTAGTGGGAGGAATAGTGCCCCATCATTGGTATAAGCTGGAGGAAGAGTGCCCCCATCATTGGTATTATTGGGAGGCATAGTGCCCCCATCATTGGTGTCAGTGGGAGGAATAGTACCCAATTGTTTATATCAGTGGGAGCAATTAGGCCCAATTGATGGTGTCAGTGGGAGGAATAGTGTCCCATCACTGGTGTCAGTGGGTGGAATAGTGTCCCATCACTGGTGTCAGTTGGAGGAATAGTGTCCCATCACTGGTGTCAGTGGGTGGAATAGTGTCCCATCACTGGTGTCAGTGGGTGGAATAGTGTCCCATCACTGGTGTCAGTGGGAAGAATAGTGTCCCATCACTGGTGTCAGTGGGAAGAATAGTGTCCCATCACTGGTGTCAGTGGGAAGAATAGTGTCCAATCACTGGTGTCAGTGGGAAGAATAGTGTCCCATCACTGGTGTCAGTGGAAGAAAAAGAAAGAAGAAAAATTGTTGGTGTCAGTGAGAGGAATGGTTCCCCACTGTTGGTGTCAGTGGGAGGAATAGTGTCCCATCACTGGTGTCAGTGGGTGGAATAGTGTCCCATCACTGGTGTCAGTGGGAGGAATAGTGTCCCATCACTGGTGTCAGTGGGTGGAATAGTGTCCCATCACTGGTGTCAGTGGGAAGAATAGTGTCCCATCACTGGTGTCAGTGGGAAGAATAGTGTCCCATCACTGGTGTCAGTGGGAAGAATAGTGTCCAATCACTGGTGTCAGTGGGAAGAATAGTGTCCCATCACTGGTGTCAGTGGGAAGAATAGTGTCCAATCACTGGTGTCAGTGGGAAGAATAGTGTCCCATCACTGGTGTCAGTGGAAGAAAAAGAAAGAAGAAAAATTGTTGGTGTCAGTGAGAGGAATGGTTCCCCACTGTTGGTGTCAGTGGGAGGAATAGTGTCCCATCACTGGTGTCAGTGGGTGGAATAGTGTCCCATCACTGGTGTCAGTGGGAAGAATAGTGTCCCATCACTGGTGTCAGTGGGAAGAATAGTGTCCCATCACTGGTGTCAGTGGGAAGAATAGTGTCCAATCACTGGTGTCAGTGGGAAGAATAGTGTCCCATCACTGGTGTCAGTGGGAAGAATAGTGTCCAATCACTGGTGTCAGTGGGAAGAATAGTGTCCCATCACTGGTGTCAGTGGGAAGAATAGTGTCCCATCACTGGTGTCAGTGGGAAGAATAGTGTCCCATCACTGGTGTCAGTGGGAAGAATAGTGTCCCATCACTGGTGTCAGTGGGAAGAATAGTGTCCCATCACTGGTGTCAGTGGAAGAAAAAGAAAGAAGAAAAATTGTTGGTGTCAGTGAGAGGAATGGTTCCCCACTGTTGGTGTCAGTGGGAGGAATAGTGCCCTGAGGGTCGCATGAGGGCAAACAAAAGGGCTGCAGTTTGGAGATCACTGGGTTAGGGGTTTGGGAGAAGGAATATGATTTAGGCCATGTTCACACATTTGCTTTGGAAACATGAATTCATGTGTCATTAAAGGCAATGTTATTATGGATGGAGCCTGTTCACATGGGCATTGCTTGAAAATAGCTCAGGTTTGTTTATTTTTGTCTGCTTTCATGCATTTTGAGGCCCATAGAAGTGAATAAAACACATGTGTGATGTGTCCTGCGTGTGCTTTCAGCCCCTAGTTACAAGCATAAATAGTTATTTTCATTGGTCAACATGAAAATCGCATAATGCATAGCGACCACACCATACAGGGATATACAAGGTAATACTGACATATAATCACACACATAGGTTGGTCTTGATGGACTTCTGTCTTTTTTCAACCTCACCTACTATGTAACCCATTAAAAATGCATGTCCCTGTTAGAAAAAAGAACATTGAGACACACTGAAAAATATGTTGGAAGTGGAAGTGCGAACCTAGCCTTACGTTAACTGCTAATAGTTCCGAGGGTTAGGGTGAGTTGGGTGAAATCCTAGCATATGTCTGTTGTAAGGATCAGAAGAGGAGGGATAGGTGAAACGCTGCGTGTCGGATTACCCCAACATTTCATATTCCTGATATGTGCCTGTGTACTATCACTTTAAGGCATGGCTACTCAACCTGTGGCCCTCCAGCTGTTGCGGAACTACAAGTCCCATTAGGCATTGCAGGCCGCTAATAACTACAAGCATGACTCCCAAAAGCAGAGGCATGATGGGACTTGTAGTTCCACAACAGCTGGAGGGCCACAGGTTGAGCACCCATGCTAAGGGTTTAGGTTAAGTATTACGTATTAGGTTAATTAAGGGTTAATTTAAAGGGAAAGAGAGGGTATAAATGCTAGCATTAGTAGAAGTGTTCGTTTTGGAAGAGTAGTTTGAGAGAAAAAATATATGATTAAGGGTCAGGATTTGGGGTTCAGTGGGTAATGGCTAATATGGAATATTAGGGTTCATTTTAAGGATCAGGTTAATCGCTAGGGTATGTCCAAGGCGTATGTAGTTGGATAAAGGGTTAATTTAAAGGGGCAGTGTTGGGAGGTCAGAGGTCAGGGACGTTCCCATATGGAAGCTCACACTTGTTTTCCCATCCAACACTCTATAAGTTTAGGGAAGTTTTGTGACGTTTGGTGTCTCCAGGAGGACATGTCCCTGTAATGTCCCCATCCTCACCCCTGACATCCAAGGGGTTCCTCCCCTCCCCCGATATAAAAGCTCATTACCTCTCCGGTTCACGGGCCGGACTCTGACGGCCACTTTCACCTTGCTATCCGACATTTTACCATCCGATCACAGGGCGATCCTGGGGGGATGAGCACCCCCCTCCACCACGGGGGGGGGGGGCACACAGTACAGTCTCCGATCCGATCAAGTCTTCCTACAGATCGTCACATCGGGCACGATCACTCCATCAGGTAGATCGCCCATCCCGGGGGAGCCCGGAGTACAGATCCCTTCCCCCTCCCTCCCTCTGTGTCCTAGGATGAGGAGAGGATTCCATGTCCTGATCCTGACGCCATTTCCATCTCAGTGCAGGCTGGAGCCTTTCTATGGCTGGGCTGCTGCTACTGCCAGGCCGCCCCTCCCTCCTCCACCTCCTCCTCCTTTTCTGGGATCCCTCCATCCCTACAAGGAGGACCCAGGATGCCACCTACAGGACACTCTGCCCACCTGTGCCATGGCACTGCCAGGACACCACTTCCCTACTCCTCCATACCACCCTCAACTTCTTCATTTATCTCTTCTTTATTTCTACAATTACAGAGGATACACGTTCAGGGCCCAGAAAAAGTATTCATACCCCTTGAAATTTTCCAAATTTTGTCATGGTACAACCAAAGACATACAGGCATACCCCACTTTTCAGTACACAATGGGGTTTATTTACTAAAGCTGGAGAGTGCAAAATCAGGCTCACTTCTGCATAGAAACCAATGAGCTTTTTACCTCAGCTTGTTCAATTAAGCTTTGGCAATAAAACCTGGAAGCTCATTGGTTTCTATGCAGAAGTGAACCTGATTTCGCGCTTTCCAGCTTTAGTAAATAAACCCCATTGTGTACTTAAAGCGGAGCTCCACTGGAAAAAATAAATAAAGGCCAGCAGCTACAAATACTGCAGCTGCTGACTTTTAATATATGGACACTTACCTGTCCTGGAGTCCAGCGACGTCCGCAGCAGAGGACAAGCAATCGCTCGTCACTCTGCTGCCCCCACCGCCATCCTCGGTGAGGGAACCAGGAAGTGAAGCCTTGCGGCTTCACTGTCCGATTCTCTACGGCGCATACGCGAGTCGCGCTGCGCCGTTCTGACTGGTCCTCTGTGTTCTGGGAGCCGAGTGTCTCCCAGAACACAACGGGTATTCAGCGGGAAGTGACGTGCTTCCCGCAGATTTCCCGCAGAGAGGACTCCCGGAAGTGGGGGCAAATACCTGTCTTAGACAGGTATCTGCACCCCCCTCCCCCCTGAAAAGTGTCAATTGTGACACTGGAGTGGGGGAGGGTTCCGATGAGCAGAAGTTCCACTTTAGGGTGGAGCTCCGCTTTAAGTACACAATGGGGTTTATTTACTAAAGCTGGAGAGTGCAAAATCTGTCTCACTTCTGCATATAAACCAATGAGCTTCTTACCTCAGCTTGTTCAATTAAACTTTGCCAATAAAACCTGGAAGCTCATTGGTTTCTATGCAGAAGTGAGCCTGATTTTGCACTCTCCAGCTTTAGTAAATAAACCCCATTGTGTACTTAAAGCGGAGTTCCACCCAAATTTGGAACTTCCGCTAAATCCACTCCTCGCCCCCTTACATGCCACATTTGGCATGTCATTTTTTTTGGGGGGGGGGGGGAGTGGGGGCTTCAGTAGGAGTGGGACTTCCTGTCCCACTTCCTCCTTCCGCCCTGGGGTTGCCTAGGCGATACGTCATATCGCCTTTTGGCGGCCCCTCCCTGTAGGCGATCACCTGGGACGTGACAGGTCCCAAGCGATCGCCTGTCCACTCAGAGAGCGCTGCGCTGTTCGCGCATGTGCAGTGAGTGCCCGGCCGTGAAGCCAAAAGCTGTCACGGCCGGGTGACCACACTATGAATGGAGGCGTCGGCAGAGAAGGGGGGGAGAAGAGCGGAGCTCCGGGCGGCGCGTCACTGGACAGTGGAACAGGTAAGTGTATGTTTATTAAAAGCCAGCAGTTACACTTTTTGTAGCTGCTGACTTTTATTAAACATAAAAAAAGGCTGGAACTCCCCTTTAAAAGTGGGGTATGCCTGTAAATGTATTTTATGTGATAGACCAACACATTGGGGGTAATTTACTAAAGGCAAATCCACTTTGCACTACAAGTGGAAAGTGCACTTGAAATTGCACTGAAACTTGGAAGTGCAGTCGCTGTAAATCTGAGGGGAAGATCTGAAATGAGGGGAAGCTCTGTGTGAAAGGGGCCTTACAAATAAATATGTGAAAAGTGTGGTGTGCATTTGAATTCAGTCCCTCTTAGTCAATGGCGTCCCTAGGGGGGGACCAGAGGGGGCCCTGGCCCCCCCAACATTATGCTGTGCCCCACCACGTGCCCCCCCCCCCCCCCAAAAAAATATATATATTTTTTTTTTTGCATTTTTTTTTCGCTCGGGTTGCTGCTGGGGTAACAGTCTCTCCTGAGAGGGAGAGCGTCCCCAGTCAGCTCCTGCGGGGGATTCCTCCCCCCTCCCTCTGCTCGCTGACACTGCATAATGCGAGCGCTCACACAACCACAGCCGCCCGATCTGCTCATTTCCCTGCATCCTCATTGGCACGGAGAAGAGCGAGTTGCAGGAAGGACTCCATGAGTACTGTGGGAGGGGGGCCCAAGCCTTCATCTCAGTTACTGAAAAAACAGACTGATTTCTCGTGTCCTTAGGACAGGAGAACCAGCCTGTAAATTCCGAGAGTGGTGACTGCAAGCTGAGCCGAGTGTCAGTCTATGACACTCTTTCACAGCCCAGCGAGTCCAGCCACCCCCCCTCACTCTCCTCACATACGAGCAGGGAGGAATACAGCTCCTCCTCCTCCTTCCAGTCCCGCCCACACTATCCCGGCGTGCTGTATCTGAAGAGAGGGGATGTGTGGGCAGGAAATATGAAAATCAGCAGCATTCCTGGCTGTGTGTGAATGATGCCTGAGATTCTAGCCTGGACCGTGGGTAAGTGTGTGCACTGCAGACTGCAGTACACTGTAATCACTGAACTGCATTATCTCCATCCCTTCTCTCCCCCATCTGTCTCCCTCCCCCTCTCCTGTTCTTTCAAGACATTCACAATTTACTTTCACTTTCAGTTAGGCAGGTAATATACGGTGAAAATTTCTTTCCTGCATCCACAGATTGCAGGAAAGAAACTTGCATAATTCCCCCATCAACACAGACAGTGCTGACAGGGGAATATCCCTCCTGCCCAGCAATTGTATTCTCCCGACAAACAGTGATTATCACTAGTGGCTATAGCAACCACTAGTGATAATCATAAGAGAATCTGCTCATTAATGGTTCGAATCTCAGCCAGTTCCTGCTGAACCAGATGAGATTTAAACTGTCTATGGCTGGTCTTGGCTCTTAGGCAGCCCATACATTGATCACTTTTTTTCATTCAACTATTAAGTTGAATGAAAAAAAAAAGGAAATTGTCCAATTCCCCCATCTACACATTATAGGTGGATGGAGGAATCCTCCCAGTGTGGACCAGTGCTGGAACAACCAGAGTTGCTGTCCTGTCCCGGCTATTCACAGCGCTGGTCTCTGTCTCCATGGTAGCGGCGGCAGCACATTGGAACCCAGTGCTGGTTACTTTATGGGGCTGATGTACAGGAGGGCCAGCACAATTTGTTGTTAGAGATGGGCTGGGCATGTTCAAAATTCCACATGCCAGAGCCTGCCAGGAAGCCCACACTGCACAGCGCTAATCACAGGCAGTGAGACATTTCCTGGTCCGCATTCCACAGATCAGGAAATGTCTCACTGGCTGTGATTAGCACTGTGGAGTGTCAGCTTCCTGGCGGGATCGGGCATGTGGGATTTCAAACACACTCAATCCCATCTCTATTGGTTGTAGACAGTTGAGCTCCCTGCAGGTTGCTTAGCAGCAGTGGAGCCTTCTCTGACATGCTGATCATGATGCAATCCAGATGATGCTCCTAGTGTTAAATATCAGTGATTTTATTGATCAAAGCCCACACTTTACAGGCATAGAGCCCACATGGCTGCTAAACATACGGTTGATTATATATTTGTGGTTGTACTCTTGATGCTAATAAATACTGTGTTTATTAGATCTGACTGGGAGCATCACCTGGATCACATCCCGATCAGCATGTCAACAGAGAAGGTTATACAGCATTACTGCTGCTAGGTGACCAGCTGGGGGCTCGGCTCTCTATAACCAATAGTGCCAGCCTTCCCCTACATGCACGCATAATGTCACCAGCACAAAGTCCTAATAGACTGCCGCCGGTGCCAGGGAGACTGATGCCAGACCAGCTCTGTCAATAACAGGACAGCTGGGGAACCCCACAGTGGCAGAACACCAGGGCCCGGTGGCAAGACAACCTTTGCAACCCTGATAGTTTTCCCACTGCTTTGGACCCTTATATTTTCTTGGTGTGCTGGGGACATATATCTCTTGTTTTCTGCCACCCTGGTGGGGCCCCAGTATAGTAGGAAGGGAGCTCACTGCAGAACATGTGAAAGGGCCCGTTGTGGGATCGTAGTAAAGGGCCCCAGGATATATTTATATATATATAATTGCATTTTATAGTTGGCCCCCCTACTTTTGTCCCTGTCCCCCCATGTGCCCCCCCTAAATATGAAAGCTGGAGACGCCACTGCTCTTAGTCAATACTTTGTAGAACCACCTTTCACTGCAATTACAGCTGCAAGTCTTTTTGGGGATGTCTCCACCCAGGCGGCATCCACCCAGGCGGCTGGTGGTCCAAATCTTTTTAGGGGGTGGCAAGCAGACCCCTGCCCCCCCCCCTACTCGCATCTCAACCTCCTCCCCCTACCGTGGCTCCCGATTGATTGTTTAAAATTGGGCGATCCACTGGCACTACACAACCTGACCCTCCCTGGCCGCCACTGGGGTTTATTTACAAAAGGCAAATCCACTTTGCACTACAAGTGTACTGCAAGTGCACTTGGAAGTACAGTCGCTGTAGATCCGAGGGGGACATGCAAGAAAAATAAAAAACAGCATTTTTGCTTGTACATGATTGGATGAGAAAATCAGCAGAGCTTCCCCTGATTTCAGATCTTCCCCTCAGATTTACAGTGACTGCACTTCCAAGTGCACTTGCAGTGCACTTGTAGTGCAGAGTGGATTCACCTTTAGTAAATCAACCCTACTGTCTCTACCTGATTTGCACATTTAGGCTCCATGTACACAGAAGCTCAAAAACTGTCGTTTTTAAAGCAGCAGAAAAAGCTAGCTTTTATCAGCGTTTTTTTACTACCTTTTATTAGCGTTTTTCAGTGTAGCTTTTTAAACAAAAATAAAAAAAAAATATTTTTTTTTTCAATGGACCAAAAAACGCTAAAAAACGCTTGCGGCCAGCGTTTTTGGAGCGTTTATGAGCGTTTATGAGCGTTTTTCTGCGTTTTGCGTTTTTTTTTCTGCCGAAAAACAGCACTTTGAACGCGAATTTCTTGCGTTCAGAAAAAAGCCCATTAACTCCACTGCTCATTAAAGCTAAAAAAACGTTATGTGTACATGAACACATAGGCTAACATAGAGTGCAGTTAATGGGCTTTTTAAAAAAACGCCAATAAACTGCAGTTTATCAGCTTCAGTGTACATGGAGCCTTAGAGAGTGACATTTTTGCCCATTCTTCTTTGCAAAATAGCTCAAGCTCTGTCCAATTGGATGGAGAGCGTCTGTGAACAGCAATTTTCAAGTCTTTCCACAGATTCTCAATTGGATTTAGGTCTAAACTTTGACTGGGCCATTCTAACACATGAATATGCTTTGATCTAAAACATTCCATTGTAGCTCTGGCTGTATGTTTAGGGTCGTTGTCCTACTGGAAGGTGAACCTCCGCCCAGTCTCAAGTCTTTAGCAGACTCTAACAGGTTTTCTTCTAAGATTGCCCTGTATTTGGCTCCATCCATCTTCCCATCAACTCTGACCAGCTTCCCTGTCCCTGCTGAAGAAAAGCATCCCCACAACATGATGCTGCCACCACCATGTTTCACGGTGGGGATGGTATGTTCAGGGTGATGTGCAGTGTTAGTTTTCCACCACACATAGCGTTTTGCTTTTAGGCCAAATAGTTCAATTTTGGTCTCATCTGACCATAGCACCTTCTGCCACATGTTTGCTGTCTCCCCCACATGGCTTCTCACAAACTGAAAACGGGACTTCTTATGGCTTTCTTTCAACAATGGATTTCTTCTTGCCGCTCTTCCATTAAGGCCAGATTTGTGGAGTGCACGACTAATAGTTGTCCTGTGGACAGATTCTCCCACCTAAGCTGTGGATCTTTGCAGCTCCTCCAGAGTTACCATGGGCCTCTTGGCTGCTTCTCTGGTGAAAGCTCTTCTTGCCCGGCCTGTCAGTTTAGGTGGACGGCCATGTCTTGGTAGGTTTGCAGTTGTACCATACTCTTTCCTTTTTCAGATGATGGATTAAACAGTACTCCATGAGATATTCAAAGCTTGGGATATTTTTTTTTTTAAAACCTAACCCTGCTTTAAACTTCTCCACAACTTTATCCCTGACCTGTCTGGTTTGTTCCTTGGCCTTTATGATGCTGTTTGTTCACTACGGTTCTCTAACAAACCTCTGAGGGCTTCACAGAACAGCTGTATTTATACTGAGATTAAATTACACACAGATGGACTTTATTTACTAATTAGGTGACTTCTGAAGGCAATTGGTTCCATTAGATTGTACTTTGGGGTATCAGAGTAAAGGGGGCTGACTACAAATGCACGCCACACTTCAGATATTTATTTGTAAAAAAAAAATGAAAACCATTTATTTTTCTCTCACTTCACAATTATGTGCCACTTTGTGTTGGTCAATCACATAAAATCCCAATAAAATACATTTATGTTTTTGGTTGTAACCTGACAAAATGTGGAGAATTTCAAGGCACTTTACATCATCTTTCCTTATAAAGATGGCTGCAGCTGGAAATGCTAGGGGGTGTTTTTAAAGTGACTTCTAAACAAACTAAAGCACGGAGACAGGAATCGATGGGTGAGTTTTCTTTAAATATTAAAAATAAATGAAAACAGGATTTTCCATTTGTGATGCTTAGATACAGTTAAGTTGCACTTTAAATCGTGATTTACCATCACCAGCAAATTCCCCCGAGTTTCACTCCCTTCCTTTTACGCTTTTGTTACAGGCAAAAATTAATACATTGTTATTAAATAAAATACAAGTCTGTTCAAACTTTAATACATTCTTTTGAAAACATTTGTGAACTCCAGCATGGGAACCCCCCTCCTCCCCCTTCCCTCCTTCCAAGATCCCATTGTGTGTCATTATCTCTGTTTTTCCAATACTGCTGCTTTACATGTCTGTCATAGTTTTAAGTTAAAAATAAAATAATATATATATATATATATATATATATATATATATATATATATATATATAGACACACATATATATATGCATACACACATATAATTTATCTGTGTGTGTGTGTGTATATATATATATATATATATATATATATATATATATATATAATTGGGGCTGTTACTGATTGAAATTTTCGTGTTCGATTAATCGATTATTTATTGTTTAAATCGATTAATCGACTAATTTTGATTAATTATAACGCACATACAGATCCTACTACTTTTAGCGGATCTCCTTGCAGGCCGATTCCCAGTGCAGCTACCAACCACTGGAAAAATTGATAGCAGGATACAAAAAACACACAAAGGCAGCGCTCGATGGGAATAGCATTAAAACTTTTATAGTCTTCAAGTAGGTAACAAAATAAATATTGCACTGGAGATAAAATCGATGTAGCTACATAAACTGTAAAAATGGTGCGAGTAATACCAAACGGTAGCAAAAGCAGTCATAAAAACATGTAGCTAAGTATGATACTGGTATAAAAATGTGTACAACGATACCACTGCTGAATCCAGATGAGGAGGTGTTAACATCAGTCCGTCAGCATGTAGATGTCCCGTGAAGGGAACTATCACAACTCCCAGTGGATGGCTGTAGAATCCCAGGTTGATAGAGGGAAGTGTAACAGCAGATAGTAAGGTCCTGCCGGCATGCAGATATGAAGGCACAGCAAAGGAGCCCTTCAGATGGACACAGCATGGACACGGCAAGGTGTCCGTGACGTCACCGGATCTCAGACAGAACTCCCTGAAGACCTGGAAGCCGGCGGAGAGGTGAGTACCGATCAAAAGAATTTTGATCAATCAAAAAAATGTATCGATAAATCAAGGTATTAATAGTTAATTTCCCATTTTCCACAGCCCTAATATATATATATATATATATATATATATACACACACATATATATATATATATATATATGTGTATATATTAAAAATATTTTTGGAAACCCAAATATTATCGCATAAAAGTAGTGATGACATCACTGCTGCACTAGCCTATGCAGAGAGCAGAGCTGTTGGTGGGATCCAGCCGTTCCCCCCAACTACAAACTACTGTCAGAAAACTAAAGCTGGCCATACATTATACAATTTTTTTTTCCAGTTTCCTTTAGATTTACCTTTTAAATATGTAGTGCAAGGGCCTGCTTGATTGCATACAAATTCAAAGTGGTTAGGTTTTACCGCATATTGTATGGTTTAATGGTTTAGGTAAATGTAATGGAAAATAGTACCAGAAAATTGCATAATGTATGGCCAGCCTAAAAGGGGCCGACGCAAGGCTAGTTAATAGATACAAGGAAAGAGAGCAAAGGTAACTTGTATTACAGAAAACTCCGGCACAGAGACAAAGTATGAGATTTGTTTCATTCTTGATGACTGTGCAGATCAAAAATACATTTTACTATAATCCCAATGTCCGGTAGGAATAAAGATGGCTCATTTAGCCTGGATTTCAGCTTTAGGGTTCTATTGCCTGTCACTCTGACCTCGTGGCCTTGGTGTCCAGGACAGAATAAGGATATTCAGAGTGCTTTCATTACGAGAATCTTAGAACAGTTGAGCATTTTGCTGCTCCAAAATAGTCCACTAGTTGAGCATCAATAAAACATTGTTAAATAAATGTAATTTGGCTAGACACAAGCAAAATGTCCAAACATATGCGTTGGGATTACAGTTACGTTCATTGTACTGTTGTGCGGATAGAAATCTATAGAACTTCATGTAGAGGAAGGAATAAATAGGACATCGTTTTTATAAATGGGAACAAGCAAAATCAGGATTATGGTTTTAGCATTCTTTAGCAATTTTGCTGCTGAGCTTAAAAGCTGCTCTTGCTCCTGTCACCCGGGTTCCTAGCCTTGGAGATTAGAGCTTTTTGTAATAAATCCACAAAAAAACTGCATGTTAGGCCTGTATAGACTGATTCATGAATTCATTTCACAATAAGTATTTTACATAGAAGAATTCTTTTTATTACTGTGTATATTTAAAGGCTACGCCCATCCAAAACTAACATATATCAGTGATGCATGTGTAGCCAGGTAATGGGCTACAACAAAATGGAGAAGGAGACATTACAACAGTATCAACTGGTTTAACCCTTTCATGCCTAAACCTATTTCTGACATTCGTTGCTTACAAGTTAAAATCCATATTTTTTGCTAGAAAATTACTTAGAATCCCCAAACATTATATATATAGATCTATCTATCTATCTATCTATCTATCTATCTATCTATCTATGTATATATATATATATATATATATATATATATATATATATAGATTTTTTTTAGCAGAGAATCTAAAAAATAAAATGGTGATCATTGCAATATTTTATGTCACACTGTATTTGTGCAGCGGTCTTTCAAATGCAATTTTTGGGGAAAAAAGATACAATTAAAAAAAAAACTAAACAGTAAGGTTAGCCCAATTCTTTTTTTTTTTAGAATGTGAAAGATGATATTACGCCAAGTAAATATATACCTAACATTTCATGCTTTGAAATTGCGCACACTCGTGGAATGGCGACAAACTACGGTACCTAAAAATCTCCATAGGCGACGCTTTAAAAAAAAATAACGGTTACCAGGTTAGAGTTACAGAGGAGGTCTAGTACTAGAATTATTGCTCTCGCTCTGGTGATTGCGGCGATACCTCACATGTGTGATTTGAACACCATTTACATATGCGGGAGCGACTTACGTGTTCGTTTTAAAAAAAATCTTATTTACTTTCTTTTTTTTCTTTTTTTTTTACATTGTCTCTTTAAAAAAAATAAAAACATTTGATCACTTTTATTGCTGTCACAAGGAATGTAAACATCACTTGTGACAGTAATAGTTGGTGACAGGTACTCTTTATGGAGGGATCGGTGATCTAAAAGACCCAAAATCCCTCCTTTCCCCTTTAAAGTATTCAGATCGCCAAACGGCAATTCTGAATACAGTTTTTTTTTTCCTTTTAAATCGCCGCCATTGGCAGCCAAGTAAACCGGAAGTGGCGGCGTGACGTCGCTTCCGTGTTTACACATAGGAGACTGGAACAAAGCCGTTTCCGGCTTCCTTCCAGTCTCACTCTAGCCAACGGAAGTGGCGGATCATGGATTGGATCTCCCGGTGGGACAGGAGGCCCGGGAAGAGCGGCGGGAAGGGGAACGTCCCGGTATCCCCTTAAAGCCAAGGATGCATATATGCGTATGGTCAGCGCTAAGGGGTTAAGATCACCAGTAAAATAGCTCTTAGTGTTTTTCAAAAACTTTTTGCAATTCACAAAAAAACGCTGTTAAAATACTGCATGCACTTTTTCTTGAACAAATACGGTATTTTAGTAGTGAAAACTTGTGGTATTTTATTGCCGTTTGCTGCTGGCACCCTTAACAACCAGGGAAGAGCTACCACAACAAAATGTAAACAAAATGTAAGAAAAAAAAAAACCCTGGGGGTCCCCACCAATTCATATTAGGCCCTTCTGGTCTGGTATGGATTTTAGGGTGGATCCCACTCGATAATTAAAAAAAATAATGGTGTGGGGTCTCCCCACAAAATCCATACAAGACCCTCCTTATTCAAGCATGCAGGCCATGAAGGGTACTCATTCACCAAAAAAATGGGCAAAATAAATTAAAAGTCCTTTATTTAAAAAATGCCCCCCATCCCCTGAAAAAATGTCCCACCGAAATAAATCCAGCGTCAATCACGATTAATGCTAAATTGCCTGGTATAGATTGGGGGGAACCCTCACGCTTTTTTTTTTCTTTATCCGCCTCTTATTTTGTTTATATTCCACTCTGACAGAAGATTAGTTATAGTTGTTAGAACAAGGCGTGTGCCGGCTCCTTAAAGCGGAGCTCCACCCAAAAGGGGAAGCTTCGCTTGTCTGCCTCCTCCCTCCCCCCTCCCCTGCCACATTTGGGGGAGGGGGTACCTGGTTTCTTGGTTGTTAGAGACGCCGACGGGCGCCAGATCCTTGACAACCAGCTTTGACTTTAACATGCCTGGACCACTTCTTTTTTAACCTACGCATTTATTTATTTGTTTTAGTGAATTGACTTTAACGTTTATGTGGTATTTATCAAGCATTTTTGCTTTTTGAGGTAAAGATAGTAAATTTACATTTTTTGTATTCCATGCGATATTTGGGAAACAATTTCACGTAAACCAAAAAACCAAATGCAAAATGCTATAGTGAATGGAGCCCATTGCCTTTTATTCTTCTCCTCCTTCTACTGAGATACTGATGTTATGCTGCACCACTTTCTTCCTGCCAGCAGAGTGGGTGCTAAAGCCAAGCAAGCCCATAGACTTCTATGCAGAGCTCTGAGAATCCTGGGAATTGTAGTTTGAGATGGCAGCCCTGGCCCCCCCAACATTATGCTGTGCCCCACCATGTGCTTTTTTGTATTTCACTCGGGCTGCTGCTGGGGTAACATAGTCTCTCCTGAGAGGGAGAGCGTCCCCAGTCAGCTCCTGCGGGGGATTCCTCCCCCCTCCCTCTGCTCGCTGACACTGCAAGATGCGAGCACTCACACAACCAAAGCCGCCAGATCTGCTCCTTCCCCTGCATCCTCATTGGCACGGAGAAGAGCGAGTTGCAGGAAGGACTCCACAAGCACTGTGGGGGGGAGGGGGCCCAAGCCTTCATCTCAGTTACTAAAAAAACAGACTGATTTCTCCCGTCCTTAGGACAGAAGAACCAGCCTGTAAATTCCGAGAGTGGTGACTGCAAGCTGAGCTGAGTGTCAGTCTATGACACTCTTTCACAACGCAGGGAGTCCAGCCACCCCCCCTCACTCTCCTCACATACGAGCAGGAAGGAATACAGCTCCTCCTCCTCCTTCCAGTCCCGCCCACACTATCCCAGCCTGCTGTATCCGAAGAGAGGGGATGTGTGGGCGGGAAATATGAAAATCAGCAGCATTCCTGGCTGTGTGTGAATGATGCCTCAGATTTTAGCCTGGACCGTGGGTAAGTGTGTGCACTGCAGACTGCAGTACACTGTAAATCACTGAACTGCATTATCTCCATCCCTTCTCTCCCCCATCTGTCTCCCTCCCCCTCTCCTGTTCTTTCAAGACCTTCACAATTTACTTTCACTTTCAGTTAGGCAGGTAATATACGGTGCAAATTTCTTTCCTGCATCCACAGATTGCAGGAAAGAAACTTGCATAATTCCCCCATCAACACAGACAGTGCTGACAGGGGAATATCCCTCCTGCCCAGCAATTGTATTCTCCCGACAAACAGTGATTATCACTAGTGGCTATAGCAACCACTAGTGATAATCATAAGAGAATCTGCTCATTAATGGTTCAAATCTCAGCCAGTTCCTGCTGAACCAGCTGAGATTTAAACTGTCTATGGCTGGTCTTAGCTCTTAGGCAGCCCATACATTGATCACTTTTTTCATTCAACTATTAGGTTGAATGAAAAAAATAAGGAAATTATCCAATTCCCCCATCTACACATTATAGGTGGATGGGGGAATCCTCCCAGTGTGGACCAGTGCTGGAACAACCAGAGTTGCTGTCCTGTCCCGGCTATTCACAGCGCTGGTCTCTGTCTCCATGGCAGTGGCGGCAGCACATTGGAACCCAGTGCTGGTTACTTTATGGGGCTGATGTACAGTAAGGTGACCAGATTTTTAAAATGAAATCCGGGGACATATTTTATTTTTATTTTTTTATTGGCTGATGGTAAACTATTTTATAAGCATATTTTCCTCAAATGATATATGCAGTGTATGTGGTGTTTATGGAATGATTGTATGTGTAGTGGGTATGTACTTTCCCGGGTGTAAATTTGAACTTGGCAGAGACATCAGTGATGTGTAATTCCCTGCAGCCCGGTGGGTGGCGCTGTCGCCCTGGGCTGGGGTTGAATCATTGCTGTGTGCTGTGCCTCCTTTTTGTCCTCCCTCGGCAGCGGTATGGTGGGGTGGGGAACCCGCCGTGCTTGCTGGGAGAGGGTATAAAGTGGCCGGCCATCTTTGTCATGGGGTCGAAGTCCCAGGCACCTTCAGCTTGTGAACGGTGGTTTGTGTCGGTCCTCTGGGTGGCCTAGGCCTAGAGGACAACTGGAGGTCGTGTTCCATCCCAGGCACCTTTAGCCTGGGGTGAGGTACTTGGATGGAGGTCCGGAGCTCAGTGCCCAACACTGAGTTCCGCGAGGGAAGGGGATCCTAGGGAACCCCGGGAGTGGGTACCCGAATCCGGAAGGCGCAATGGACCGGGGGGAGCTCCTCACTTGAAGACCCGGTGCAGCATATTGCCGGTGACAGGTGAGCCTCTCGTCGGAGACCGCCTGGAAGGAAATTCCCCCTCGTGCGGAGACCGTAACCCACTTTCAGGAAGGAAAGTGCAGAACTACATTGTGTCTGGGCCTATTCGCATCCACACCTCCTTTCATGTTCTGTTTCTATCAAGGGAGTTCAACTGATTGTGTTCATTCGCAGAAGAATAAAGGAGTGTTGAACTTTAATGGTGTGGGGCTCATTTCCTGACAGACATTGTTCAAGGTGACTCTTGGAGGGAGGATCCAGGTGCACAGCACTGACCCGAAGGTAATACAAGAACATTGCTTATATCACACTGACACATGTGGTGGAGGCCAGGCGTGGTGTCCCCGCTCCCTCCCCTCTAAGATACCCCAAGACAAAAGAAAGACGAGACGGGAGAAAAAGGAGGCCGCTACACGTGGGGGCTCGTCCGGGATAGTGTTTGTGCACCACGGAATTGAACGTGTCTGTTGGAAGAGTTAAGCGAATAGGCAGGCCTTCATTGGCCGAAGTGCATCCGTGCTCGAAGTCGTGGACATGACCCAATGAAGGGAAAGGCCCACGCAGAAGAGTGGAAAGAGGGGGAAGTTCAGCCGTGTGAAGTACTACACGTGGGGGCTTCTATTGCACTGCGCCACCAGGCACACCCCCATCGCTTAGTTCGTGGGCGTGACTCAGAAACAGAAAAGAAGAAAAGCCCGCAAACTGGAGCAAAGGGGAGGAGTCCAATACGTGTGAAGGACTACACGTGGGACGTTGGCGCAAAAACTTTGCAGCGTGCGATGGATCAGCAACAGGTCGCCATGTTCGGACATACATCGTGGATTCCAGTTTACCCTTCCACCACGACATTGACTGCTGCTGCTCCGGTAACAGATACGGGGATCTGGCTAAAGCCAAGGGGTCGATTCGCCCTGTACTCGTGCATGGACGTTGAGGCCCTGGGTGTGATTTGTCCCGGCTGTTCGGGACTGGTGTGCCAGCTGAAGCCATTCGGGCGATGTGAGGCCTGTGGGGAGTTCCTGTTCGAAGTGGATCCGGCGGTTGAGAGGCTGAGAACCATTTACCCTGGCCGTGCTGCGGGCAACACCACTCAGAGAGGAGGAATCACTGCTGTGAAAGCCATCTCTACGCACACTGCAGCGTCAGCGGAGGAGGTCGTAAAACCCCAACGGGATAAATCCGAGGATGCTGACTCGGTCACCACTGTCTCGCAGCGTCCGCCACTGAAGAGAAAGACCAGCATGGTAGCCCTGACCAGCGGTTGTGGTGGACCGCCTCGCCCACTTACGTCCGGCCTGGATGGATCCGTTGACAAGAGTTCCGGACGTCCCGCTTCAAGTAAAGGCCGAGGTAAGCCAGGCGGAGAGATTTGGTGTGTGGGCGGAGGTGTCGGGAAGTCATGGCCTAGCGAGTCCGCGGGAGGTGGTGGCTCAGTTTCTACAACCGGCTATATACCCGCGGAGGAGTGTGACACCTCTGACCTGGAGTCGCTCTCGGATATGGGAGACGACGTTGCCATAGACGATTTGTTTGCCGAGAAGGGCTGGGACAAAGTACCTCTCGCTTCATCTCGGAGGATCAGAGATCCACCCATGTCAACAGGGGAAAGTACACCCCGGGAGGAGGCACCAGCGCCTGAAGAGAGGTCCCGTCCCCAGCCTGCTTCTACATCCCCGGTGCCATCTGTACCGAAGGCCGGGGAAAAGAGACTATTGCTGCGGGCACCTATGCCCAGATCAGATGTGATCAAGGTCCCTCACCACCCGGACCCGATAGTGTTGCCTGGCGAAGGGGACAAAGCCACCATGCCCCCTTTGGCGAGATTACAACGCCTATTTGGCCAGAAGGTTGCTGCAGACTACGGATGGGAGTATGAGGTGGAAGTGTTCTGGGAGCACTGGTACAATGACTTTGTGTGGGCCCACCTTCAGGTTCCCCACGCCCGCAGGTACCTGGCATGCTTTCCAAAGGCCTCTCAACGTTTTAAAGACTGCAAGGCAGAGTGGATGTTGGGACGACACATCCATGCAGATAAGGTGTTGATCCGGCGCAAAGAAGGAGAAGATGTGGAGTATCACCTGGAAACCATGGATCAGCACTTGAAGCCACTTGTTCTGCCGCATCCCCGCTTTTACCTGTAGGAGAGAGAAAGACTCCGTTCTTATCATGCTGATGAACTTTCTGGGGCCCGTTGCTTTTGTACCTTAAAGAAATGAAGAACTGTTCCTGTTTGTTCTTCACTTTTCCCGCAAAAGATTATGGACTCTGGGGTAGATAGGGCCAAAAGAAAAGAGGAAAGTTCCACGAGTGCAGTTACAGCGGTGCTGTCACCGGGTGGCAGTGTTGCGCAACGTTAAAACACTTTTCATGCACTCACTCTTGGAGAAAAGGGATTTCTTCTCGGAGAAGTTTATTTTCCATTACACGAATACAGGTGTCAGGGTTATATGTGTTAATCCTTTCTTTTCCCTCTGCAGGAGAACATCCCATCAAGTCCACTGAGGATGGGGTGGGTCTTAGTCAGGATGGGTGGGAAAAGTCAAATGTGAATATGTGATTCAAAATTATGAGTCAATGCTGTTGTTTCTCTTTTGTCTTATTCCCTTTTCTTTACAGGGCTCAGACACAATGTTTTAGTTGGATAGTTTGATAGTTGGATAGTTTTTCTAAAAGTTTTATATTTTTGTACAATTGTTAGTCGGTTTCTGGATTGGATTTTGTCAGCCGTTGAGGGCATGATTTACTCCAGACACTGGGGACCAGTGTCAAACCAGGGGGAGAGTGTAGCGGGTATGTACTTTCCCCTGTGTAAATTTGAATATGGCAGAGACATCAGTGATGTGTAATTCCCTGCAGTCCGGTGGGTGGCGCTGTCGCCCTGGGCTGGGGTTGAATCATTGCTGTGTGCTGTGCCTCCTTTTTGTCCTCCCTCGGCAGCGGTATGGTGGGGCGGGGAACCTGCCGTGCTTGCTGGGAGAGGGTATAAAGGGGCCGGCCATCTTTGTCACGGGGTCGAAGTCCCAGGCACCTTCAGCTTGTGGACGGTGGTTCGTGTCGGTCCTCTGGGTGGCCTAGGCCTAGAGGACAACTGGAGGTCGTGTTCCATCCCAGGCACCTTTAGCCTGGGGTGAGGTACTCGGATGGAGGTCCGGAGCTCAGTGCCCAACACTGAGTTCCGCGAGGGAAGGGGATCCTAGGGAACCCCGGGAGTGGGTACCCGAATCCGGAAGGCGCAATGGACCGGGGGAGCTCCTCACTTGAAGACCCGGTGCAGCATATTGCCGGTGACAGGTGAGCCTCTCGTCGGAGACCGCCTGGAAGGAAATTCCCCCTCGTGCGGAGACCGTAACCCACTTTCAGGAAGGAAAGTGGAGAACTACATTGTGTCTAGGCCTTATCGCATCCACACCTCCTTTCCTGTTCTGTTTCTATCAAGGGAGTTCAACTGATTGTGTTCATTCGCAGAAGAATAAAGGAGTGTTGAACTTTAATGGTGTGGGGCTCATTTCTAACAGACATTGTTCAAGGTGACTCTTGGAGGGAGGATCCAGGTGCACAGCACTGACCCGAAGGTAATACAAGAAGGTTGCTTATACCGCACTGACACATGTGGTGGAGGCCAGGCGTGGTGTCCCCGCTCCCTCCCCTCTAAGATACCCCTAGACAAAAGAAAGACGAGACGAGAGAAAGAGGGGAGTGAGGAGGCCGCTACATATGATATATACGTTCTTTCCCATATGAGATGAAAAAAAAAAAAAATACTTCTTAGAATTTTTGGGATATGACTACCAAATGTTATGAAGAGAAGATAGAGAAAAACTTGGGAGGGATGGGGTCCCAAAATTTAAATCCAATCCAGGCAGGGGTGGCTCCAGACAATGTTTTTTTGGGGTGCTATGGTGGTGCTTGAAGTAAAACTGAGGATGCTAATGCGGTGCGCTACCACACACCTGTGGGAGTGGCCAGCAAGTGGCGGTTTCATCATGGCGTCCAATGATGATCAGTATGTCCTGGCCTTTGTATACCAATAAAAAGCCATAAAATGCAGCACAACCCTACACTTCATTTATACATTTCTACAAATGGACTTATACGTGAAATGGTAAAACCTATAAATGAATATCCAATGCAAATCAACCAATGTATTGCAATTTAGTAGTGATGATGTCACCTCCTCTGCAAAAATATTTTGAGAATTTGCAGAGCAAACAATGGTGAAACCCCCTACATACAAAAATAATAACAGAGACGCAAATCAACCCATGTATTAGAATATAGTAGTGATGGTGTCACCCTCTTTGCAAAAGGTAAGAAATATTGCAGAGCTGCAATGTGCAAATAGTGGTAAAGCCACCTATATATAATCATAATAATGATAATAATAAAATGTACACTTGATGTATATATTTTACATTTTATTATTCTGATTATATATAGGTGGTTTCACCACTATTTGCACATTGCAGCTCTGAAAAAATGTATTACCTCTTGCAGAGAGGGTGACAACATCACTACTATGTTCTAATACATGGGTTGATTTGTGTCTTTGTTATTATTATTATTGTATGTAGGGGGTGTCACCGCTATTTGCACATTGAAGCTCTGCAATTTCTCAAAATATTTTTGCAGAGGGGGTGACACCATCACTACTATATTGCAATACATTGGTTGATTTTCACTGGCTATTCATTTATAGGTTTTACTATTGCACTTATAAGTCCATTTGTACAATTTTATAGATGAAGTATAGGGCAGCGCTGCATTTTTTGCTTTTTATTGATTCGCGTTAGATGAGGGAACCAGCTAAAAAGATTCTTATTGCTTTTGAGATATTTTTAGTTGCATGGTAATTGATTTACCTGATTTGTTATGTCCTCTGTATACTGGTAACCACTGGCCATGCATATTGGTGGTCAGTGTGCCCCCTGTATGCTGGTGCTACATGCAGAGTGCAGGTGGGTACTGGATGCAGGGCTCAAGAGGATGCTATGTAGAGAGTGCAAGGTTCAGGAGTGCGTTTTGGAAAGAGTGATTGTCAGAGACTGCAGACATACTACAGGAGATGTTCAGAGACTGCAGATATTATACAGGAAATGGTCAGAGACTGCGGATATAATACAGGAGACGGTCAGAGACTGTGGATATTATACAGGAGAGAGACTGCGGATATAATACAGGAGACGGTCAGAGACTGCGGATATTATACAGGAGAGAGACTGCGGATATTATACAGGAGATGGTCAGAGACTGCGGATATTATACAGGAGAGAGACTGCGGATATTATACAGGAGAGAGACTGCGGATATTATACAGGAGAGAGACTGCGGATATTATACAGGAGAGAGACTGCGCATATTATACAGGAGAGAGACTGCGGATATTATACAGGAGGGCCAGCACAATTTGTTGTTAGAGATGGGCTGGGCAAGTTCAAAGTTCCCACACTGCACAGCGCTAATCACAGGCAGTGAGACATTTCCCGGTCCGCAGCTCCACAGATCAGGAAATGTCTCACTGGCTGTGATTAGCACTGTGGAGTGTCGGCTTCCTGGCGGGATCGGGCATGTGGGATTTCAAACACACCCGAGCCCATCTCTATTGGTTGTAGACAGTTGAGCTCCCTGCAGGTTGCTTAGCACCAGTGGAGCCTTCTCTGACATGCTGATCGGGATGCAATCCAGGTGATGCTCCTAGTCAAATCCTAGTGTTAAATATCAGTGATTTTATTGATCAAAGCCCACACTTTACAGGCATAGAGCCCACATGGCTGCTGAACATACGGTTGATTATATATTTGTGGTTGTACTCTTGATGCTAATAAATACTGTGTTTATTAGATCTGACTGGGAGCATCACCTGGATCACATCCCGATCAGCATGTCAACAGAGAAGGTTATACAGCATTACTGCTGCTAGGTGACCAGCTGGGGGCTTAGCTCTCTATAACCAATAGTGCCAGCCTTCCCCTACATGCACCCATAATGTCACTAGCACAAAGTCCTAATAGACTGCCGCCGCTGCCAAGGAGACAGATGCCAGACCAGTGCTGTCAATAGCAGGGACAGGACAGCTGGGGAACCCCACAGTGGCAGAACACCAGGGCCCGATGGCAAGACAACCTTTGCAACCCTGATAGTTCTCCCACTGCTGTGGACCCTTATATTTTCTTGGTGTGCTGGTGACATATATCTCTTGTTTTCTGCCACTCTGGTGGGGCCCCAGTATAGTGGGAAGGGAGCTCACTGTAGAACATGTGAAAGGGCCCGTTGTGGGATCGTAGTAAAGGGCCCCAGGATATATATATATATATATATATATATATATATATATATATATATATATAATTGCATTTTATAGTTGGCCCCCCTACTTTTGTCCCTGTGCCCCCCCTAAATATGAAAGCTGGAGACGCCACTGCAGCCATACAATGGGATGATTGACTCCTGGTGGATTTAGACGTGTGTATCTCCCTTTCCTCTGAAGCCTGATCAGCGTTCAGATCATGCATCAGGGGCTAATGGCAGACAGCAAGGAAAGCGATATGCCGTCTCCTCATCACCTGTTTAAACCCCATTTTTTACAACAAACGCACCACAGATGTGTGCATTTCATGTGGTTGTGGGACGTTTGTGGACCTTCCCCATTTACTAACCTGTGTAGCATTCAGCGGACTTCGTGCCCGCCAAGTTATTTGTGGGTTTGTGTTTGTATCCCGAACAATTTTCCTGGCAGTTGTGGCTGAAATTTTAGTTGGTCTACCTGACTGTGGTTTGGTTTCAACAGAACCCCTCATTTTCCACTTCTTGATTAGAGTTTGAACACTGCTGATTGCCATTCTCAATTCTTTGGCTATCTTTTTATATCCCTTTCCTGTTTTACACAGTTTAAATACCTTTTCCCGCAGATCCTTTCACAATTCTTTTGCTTTCCCCATGACTGAGAATCCAGAAACTTCAGTGCAGCACTGGATGAAAGATGCAAGGGTCTGCCAGGAGTTCAGAAACTCATTGACCTTTGATACACACACAAATTACAAGCAAACAGATCACAGGTGAGGATGGTTACCTTTAATAGCCATTCAAACCTCTTTGTGTAAACTTGTGTGCATGTTATCAGGCCAAAATCACCAGGGTATGTAAACTTTTGATCAGGGTCATTTGGGTAGTTCCTGTTGTCATTATGATTTAAAAAGCCAAGAAATCATAAATTCTGCCAGGGTATGTAAACTTTTATATATACACACACTATATATATATATATATATATATATATATTTGTAGTGGCCTGACCCCCTTCTCCCTTATCAGTGAAACGGCTGGCGTGTCTAGGGGTATGTGGGAGGAGGGTGAGGTTCACTATGGCCTATGTCCTCTAATGTGCAGAGGTGAAAGCCAACACTTGTTTTACCTTCGGGCCTGTGTTCTGGATGGAGCTTCTGCTTCTCCTGTGGAGGTTTGACTGCCAGTAACAGAGCCCCACACCATAAAAAGTCCAACACTGCTTTATTCTTCTTGACAAGTGAACAGCATCAGTTGAACTTTTAAATAAACAGACAGGGGTGTGGATACGAGCAGGTCCAGGCACAGTGAACTCTCCTATTCCTTCTGGTGCAAATAGGCTTGGCGCACGGTCTCTGCCACCGACCGTGAGGTTGGCCGCTGCCACCGACCGGGTGAACTGTTGAGGCCCCTGCCACAGGCCTGGGAGCAGGTCTCTGCCTCCGACCGTGGTTGATGAAGTGGACCGCTGCCACCGGCCGTGAAACATGAACTACCTTCCTTTTGTAGTTGGCCCTTGTTAGGGAAAGACATCCATCCGGACGGTCTCCGGAGTCCCACCCGGCACCGACAATATGCTGCACCAGCTCTACGGGAAGGTCACCTCTCCGGTCCCTTACACCCTGGATTCAGGCACCCGACACCACAGGCACCTTAGGACGATTCCTCCCTTGCGGGACCCAGGGGAAGGTACTGGGCCCCAGGCCTTCGGCTAAGTACCTCACCCCAGACTGAAGGTGTCTGGGATGGAACACGAACTCCACGTGTCCAGGCCAAAGGCGCCTGGACACCGTTAACGGACAGCAGCCCTCAGGCTAAAGGTGCCTGGGACTCGGACCTTGTGGTGAAGATGTCCGCCCCCTTTTATCCCCTCTCCCAGCAAGCACAGCAGGTTCCCCGCCCCGCTGTACAGCTGCTGCGAGAGGTCACAAAAGGTACAGCACTGCAGTGGTGGTTCATCCCCGGCCCAAAGCAACAGCGCCACCTACTGAGCCGCAGGGAACTGAGCACCCCTGATGTCTTCACACGAATGAAAACAGCCCTACTCTACCAATTAGTGCATCTGGGTCATACTACCACCCAGATGCTGCCCCTAAATAGTACATAAAATTAAAAATCGCGCCCAAGTAAGTGAACAATATGGTATAAATTATATACTAAGAGCTAATTAGCATCCACAAGTGACAAAAACCAAAAAGATCCAAATCACCTGTGGATGCAGCTACATCCACAAAATTGAATGTGAATTAATTAAGGTATATAATGCAAAGTGACACAAACTATATAACATATGCAAAACAATCAGTCCACAATTGAATTGAAGAATATCACCAAACAATGGTGATAATAATAAAAAATAAATGAAGACAAATACATATGTGTTAAAGTGCTAGGAGAAAATCCTTGTAACGTAGCTCCAAACAACCAATTATAGAAGGGAAAGGAAGTCCAACACATATAAAAAAAAAAATCATTCACACTGGAGAACGGGAAGCTCTGAAAGGTGTTTCAGCGGAAGATGATGATACCAGAGAAATGCCCCAGAAGATCCACAGAAGTCAAAAAGAACCAACTCCACCACAGTGAGTGAGAACTATAAAGGTGGGTACGTTACCAGAAATGGTGGACCTCCACTGTGGCAAGGTCTAGCGAGCCTGCAGATATCACCCTCTGCGGGGTACCAGAGTGAGTCCACCAGATTCCACTAAGTTGAAGTCACAGTGTAGTTTCTTAGCGTCCGCTGTGCAGATTCATTCGCTGGAGCTGCTGCAAATTAGTGTCTCCAGATAGTAAAAAACAAACCTCACAAGTTGTTGACCTACTATTGTTCCTTAGGTCAGTAACACTTGTGCTTGGGGATTTACCCATAAGGCCTCTTTCACACGGGGCGGATCCGTGCAGATCCGCCCCGTGAAGCTCCGCTTGCTCAGCGGGGATCGCTCCGTTGATCCCCGCTGAGCCGACGGATGACTGGGCGGTCCCCGCACACTGTGCAGGGACCGCCCTGTCAGAGCGCCGCTCTCCCCTATGGGGAATCGGATGACGACGGACCGTAGAGTCCGTTGTCATCCGATCCGCTCCACAGACGGAAGGAAAAATAGGATTTTCCTCCGTCACACTTTTTCGGAGCGGAGTGGAGCGGATGTCAGCGGACATGTCACCACTGACATCCGTGCTTCCATAGGGGTGCATGGAGGATCCGTTTCAGGTCCGCCTAAAAAACTGCCGGCGGACCTGAACGAACCTCCGTGTGAAAGAGCCCTAAGTCTCCAATAGTTTGTTCCTATGGGCCCTTCTCATATTTTCCAGATGCTGCTTATGTCGTTCATTTCATCATTTGGTGTTTTTGCCTCTCGTCTGGAGCCCCTGTGCCTGCTGTCCCCGCCTGCTGGTGATGGTCCGTGGAAAAGTGGAAATGAATGACATAAGCAGTATCTGGAAAATATGAGCAATATGAACAATAGTAGGTCAACAACTTGTGAGGTTTGTTTTTTACTATCTGGAGACACTAATTTGCAGCAGCTCCAGCGAATGAATCTGCACAGCGGACGCTAAGAAACTACACTGTGACTTCAACTTAGTGGAATCTGGTGGACTCACTCTGGTACCCCGCAGAGGGTGATATCTGCAGGCTCGCTAGACCTTGCCACAGTGGAGGTCCACCATTTCTGGTAACGTACCCACCTTTATAGTTCTCACTCACTGTGGTGGAGTTGGTTCTTTTTGACTTCTGGGGCATTTCTCTGGTATCATCATCTTCCACTGAAACACCTTTCAGAGCTTCCCGTTCTCCAGCGTGAAAGAAAATTATTTTTATATGTGTTGGACTTCCTTTCCCTTCTATAATTGGTTGTTTGGGGCTACGTTACAAGGATTTTCTCATAGCACTTTAACACATATGTATTTTTCTTCATTTATTTTTTATTATTATCACCATTGTTTGGTGATATTCTTCAATTCAATTGTGGACTGATTGTTTTGCATATGTTATATAGTTTGTGTCACTTTGCATTATATACCTTAATTAATTCACATTCAATTTTGTGGATGTAGCTGCATCCACAGGTTATTTGGATCTTTTTGGTTTGTGTCACTTGTGGATGCTAATTAGCTCTTAGTATATAATTTATACCATATTGTTCACTTACTTGGGCGCGATAATTTTTAATTTTATGCTGTTTTTGTATGGTTTCACATATTTATTTGTCGCAGCCACTGTTAGATTAGCACAATTATTTCACTATCCTCTCACATTAGCGCAGTTAACACCCCTTTATTATATACCTAAATAGTATATACCCGCTACACTCTCCCCCCAGTAATTGGACACTGGTCCCCAGTGTCTGGAACAAGCCATGCCCCAAAGGGAGCCAACATAACCCGAACCAGAGACTAGCTGAGGGAAATTCAAAAGCAAACAAAATTTTGAAAGAGAAAAAATCTTGACCCTGTGCCTGAACCTGACTTGGAAGGGAAGGGAAAACAAACACATAACAAATTGTCAGCACATCAACATTATTGACATTTTACCCCGCCCACATCACTAACTAAGACCCGCCCCATTCTCAGCGGTCTTGACGGACGTTCTCCTGCAGAGGGGAAACAAAAAAAATTAAGCACACAAATCCCTGACACATATGTTCGTGTGGGAACGAAAAAAACTCCTCCTAAGGGAAATTCTTTCCTTCCAGAGTGTGTGTGTGAAAAGTGAATGTCGGTGCGCACCTGGTGACAGTGCCGCGGTAAGAGCACTTGTCGAATCCTGAGACGAAACTTCTCTGTGTCTTGGCCCTAACTACCCCAAAGTCCATGATTACTTTGCGGGAGGGAAGAAAGCAGAACAAACAACTGAAACAGTCTCCATTCCTCCGAAGAGCACAAACACCCCTTTACCTAGGGCACAGTCACTGGTTTTCCGGGGAGAAGAAAAAAAACACAAACCCCGGAAAGTTCATCAGCTTGGAAAAAGGACAAAGGAAAGGAGTCTTTTTCTCCTACAGATAGAACCTGGGATGCGGCAGGACAAGGGGCTTCAAGTACTGATCCAAGGTCTCGATCTGATACTCAACATCCTCCTTATCTTTCCGGCGGATCAGCACCTTATCCGCGTGGATGTGCCGACCCAGAATCCATTCTGCCTTGCAGTCCTTGAACCGTTGTGATGCCTTGGGAGAGCAACCGAAGTACCTGCGTGCGCGTGGCACTTTGATATGTGTCCATACAAAGTCATTGTACCAACGCTCCCGGCAGACTTCGACCTCGTACAGCAGTTCTTTTGATAAGTATGGGTATTCCCACCCATACTCGTTGGCAACCTTCTGGCAGAATAGGCGCTGAAGCCTGGTCAAGGGAGGCATAGTAGCTTTGTCCCCCACGCCCGGCAATACAATGCAATCCGGATGGCGAGGTGCCTTGACCACCTCCATTTTGGGCATAGGCACCCGCAGCGACAGTCTCTGGCCCCCGGTGTTAGATGCAGGTGGCACCGGGGATCGAAGGGCAGACTGGGGACGGGACCCTTCCTCAGACGCTGGTGCCTCCACCTGGGGTGTACTATCCCCTGCGGACATGGGTGGGTCCCTTTTGGTACGGGACGAGGACAGAGGTATCTTGTCCCAGCCCTTCTGACAGAAAATCTTGTCGATCTCTGCATCGTCTCCAATATCAGAGAGCGACTCCAGGTCAGAGGTGTCATACATTTCAGCAGGCAGGTAACCCCTTGTAGACTCGGAGTCACCCTCCTCAGCGGGCTCCACCGACCGTGGACTCCCGACACCTCCAACCACACCAACAGTCCCAACCCCTAGCTCACCTGGGCCTGTAGTAGTGTCACGATGTCCAGGGCTCTTCCCTCCGGATCCATCCAGGCCAGGCAAGCAGCGGGGTGAAGCTTCTTCACGGCCACAGGAAGCCTTTACCAAGCCGACCTTCCGTTTCGACGGTGGGAGCAAGGACCCTGCGGTGACCGAGGCAGCATCCTCGGATTTCCCTTCCTTGATGGAGACCTCCTTTAAGGTCCCGGCAGTGCGCGTGGGGACGGCTGTCCAAGCAGTGATTCCTCCTTCTTGAGTAGTGGTGCCGGTGCGGTCGAGGTAGATGGCTCTTGGCTTTTCAATGGACGGTTCCACCTCGAATGTGAACTCTCCGCAGGCTTCGCAGCGCCCGAATGGCTTCAGCTGCACAACCAGTCCCGAAAAGCCGGGACAAATCATACCCAGGGCCTCAACGTCTCTGCAGGAATACAGGGCGAATCTTTCCCGGGGCTTGAGCCGGATCCCCGTATCTGTAACCGGAGCATTAGTCAAGGCCATCCTCATAGTGGTTGAAACTGGAAACCACGAGGCATTTCCGAACACGGTCACGGCCACGGCTTGCTGCTCCATCGCGCACTGCGTAGTTCGCGCCACAGTTCCCACGTGATCCTCCTCACATGGCCGGACTCCTCCCCTTTGGCGCATCAGTTCGCGGGCATTCTCCAAGTCACGCCCACGAACTGTGCAGGGAGGGTGTGCCTCGTAGTGTGTTGGCCAATATGGCCGACCTACTCGGAACTCCATTGGGCAGACACGCTCAAACTCCGTCAGCTTCGGCTCCATAAGACAATCCCGGACTCGAGACCCCACGTGTAGCGGCCTCACCCCCTCACCCCCTTGTCAGTGAAACGGCTGGCTTGTCTATGGGTATGTGGGAGGAGGGTGAGGTTCACTACGGCCTATGTCCTCTAATGTGCAGAGGTAAAAGCCAACGCTTGTTTTACCTTCGGGCCTGTGTTCTGAATGGAGCCTCTGCTTCTCCTGTGGAGGTTTGACTGCCAGTAATAGAGCCCCACACCATAAAAAGTCCAACACTCTTTTATTCTTCTTGACAAGTGAACAGCATCAGTTGAACTTTTAAATGAACAGACAGGGGTGTGGATACGAGCAGGTCCAGGCACAGTGAACTCTCCTATTCCTTCTTGTGCAAATAGGCTTGGCGCACGGTTTCTGCCACCGACCGTGAGGTTGGCCGCTGCCACCGACCGGGTGAACTGTTGAGGCCCCTGCCACAGGCCTGGGAGCAGGTCTCTGCCTCCGACCGTGGTTGATGAAGTGGACCGCTGCCACCGGCCGTGAAACATGAACTACCTTCCTTTTGTAGTTGGCCCTTGTTAGGGAAAGACATCCATCCGGACGGTCTCCGGAGGCCCACCCGGCACCGGCAATATGCTGCACCAGCTCTAAGGGAAGGTCACCTCTCCGGTCCCTTATGCCCTGGATTCAGGCACCTGACACCACGGGCACCTTAGGATGATCCCTCCCTCGTGGGACCCAGTGGAAGGTACTGGGCCCCAGGCCTTCGGCTAAGTACCTCACCCCAGACTGAAGGTGTCTGGGATGGAACACAAACTCCACGTGACCAGGCCAAAGGCGCCTGGACACCGATCACGGACAGTAGCCCTCAGGCTGAAGGTGCCTGGGACTCGGACCTCGTGGTGAAGATGTCCGCCCCCATTTTTCCCCTCTCCCAGCAAGCACAGCAGGTTCCCCTCCCCGCTGTACAGCTGCTGCGAGAGGTCACAAAAGGTACGGCACTGCAGTGGTGGTTCAACCCCTGCCCAAAGCGACAGCGCCACCTACTGAGCCGCAGGGAACTGAGCACCCCTGATGTCTTCACATGAATGAAAAAACAGCCCTACTCTACCAATTAGTGCATCTGGGTCATACTACCACCCAGATGCTGCCCCTAAATAGTACATACCCGCTACATATATATATATATATATATATATATATATATAAATATATATATATATATATATATAGGAAGGCCAGTATGCTGGCCTGAAATTATGGGAGGAGTTTGAGGAGTACTTAAGCAGACCGACCACCATCGTCAGTGTCGGCTCTAGTGCGCGGTATTCGTCGTCATCAGCCGACGCCATACAACTCGCAACGTCCGTGTAGTCGCTTTCGTCCCTTCCAGCTACGCTCGCAGTTGATCGTATCCCCGCTCGCTGTCGCAGGTAGGACCGGCCGTTACCATTCGTACGAATCGTAGCGCCGGTACACGTTTTCTTCTTTTACAAGTCACACGGTTCATAACCTCATGTTTTCCGTCTGCATTGTATGTTTACCGGCTAGTCCAGTTGTCTTTCGAATCCTGTCGCACGCACGTTACCACCGGTAATGGCCCGCCTAGACACTACGTCTCACAGAGCTGTTGTACGAATCACTCGCAGCTCGCAAGTCTCTTACCTCAAGTCGCACATCCGATACCCAGTCGTCGGACTGGTATCCCACACTGCACTTCCTTATCCCTAGTCACTGATGCCCTACACCTCCTACGATACTCTCCCTTCACCTTACTGATGCCCCACACCTCCTACTACTCACACCATACACCGAACAGTCCGGTCCCGCTCTGGTCGCTAACAATCGGCACTACAGGCCGGACCCTCGGCAATCACAAGCCCCTTCAACTTCGAAACACCGAACAGCCGTCCGAGTCCAGCCGTATCTCCGGCACTACGATTCGGACCCGGCAATTCAAACCCCCTCCTTGCACCCGTTATCAGCCCGAATACAAGCACAGCATCGGCTCAGAGATTCGGATCTCTGGCATCCACGTTTGTTCCGAGCACAGTCGCACCACCGGCTCATCGGCTCGGATCTACAAACATCAAACTTCTAAACCATCCGAATTCAGTCGTAGCATCGGCTCAAACTTTCGGACCTATGGCATTCCCAAGCGATCCGAGTCCAGTTGCAGCACCGGCTCGTCCGACTCGGATCTTTAGCAACAAACCATTCTATCCGATCCAAACGCAGTCGTAGCATCGCCTCGACGTTCGGTCCTCTGGCATCTACGAACGATCCGAGCACAGTCGCACCACCGGCTCATCGGCTCGGATCTACAAACATCAAACTTCGAACTGATCAGAATTCAGTCGTAGCATCGGCTCAAACTTTCGGATCTATGGCATTTACACTCGTTCCGAGTCCAGTCGCATCACCGGCTCAATCGACTCGGATCTCTAGCAACAAACCCTCCTATCCGATCCGAACCCAGTCGTAGCATCGGCTCTAAGGTTCGGATCCTCCGCTAACATGACCGATCCGAGCACAGTCGCACCACCGGCTCATCGGCTCGGATCTACAAACATCAAACTTAGAACTGATCAGACCCATCCAACCCTTCCGAACCCAGTCGTAGCATCGGCTCAAAGGTGCGGATCCTCCGCTAACACGACTGACCCGAGCATAGTCGCACCACCGGCTCAAACGGTTGGATCCGCAGCATCAAACTTTCTAATCTATCCGAATCCAGTCGTAACGTCGGCTCTAAGATTCGGATCCTTTTCAAACACTATCAATTCTAGTACAGTCGCACCCCCAGCGCAGCAACTCAACTTCCCAGCACTACAGACCCATCCTAACGATCCGAACTCAGTCGTAGCTGCAGCTCAGACGTTCAGTTCATTGGCCATTCGAAGTGCTAGTACATTACCGGTTGCATTAGCGGCGCCTCACGCTTGAATCATTCCCCGAAAAAAAAAGAAAAAAAAAAGATATACAATAAATATTAATAATAAAAAAAAACATTAATAATAAATAAATGAATAAATAAATAACAATAGTCGAATGTAAATAAATTAATAGTAATAAAATGCGACTTTTTCTTCATGCATTACATACACACCTTACTTTAATTACTCCAGGTTCATCATGGACGGTCATCCCTACATACTCACAATTCACAAACTTTCCTTCTTTCGCCTCTCAGCAAGGCTACTTTCCCTCGCAATCGCTGCGAGCATACGACAAGTGGTTCAAATCAGCCACTCATCATCTCCAGTAGCAACACGGCTACTCACCTTTTCTCTGTCGCTTTCCCCACGCAGGTCAGTGTCACAGGTTTTGGGTCGACCCATGTCTCGACCTCGACCAGACTTAAACTACTAGCGCACAAGTCAGGTGCGTCAGTGCAAGGCCCCCCCTTGCTTTCTCCTCGCACTCTTTCACGACATATGTTTCTTCACATACACAATTTGACCGCTCGTGAGGCGTTAGTAACTGTCACATACTTCTGTGCACTACACTCTGTTTTCGAAGAGCGATCCGAGATCCTTCACCACACAGACAAGGTTGCCTAACATCCGCCTTGCTGGCAGTGCGAGGGTTAGCAGACCGACCACACGTCAACCACTACAGATCGAAACATACTTACTTAGCATACCAGACTTCAGCCACTCGCCCCAGCACGCCCTGGGGGCTCTGGTTCATTAGTCTGTGCCGAGCACAGACGGCACCTGAGCTATCGGTTATCTAGCCAGTCACCTCCTGGCTCACCTCAGTTGCCTCGCATTCTTTTGAGTTTTCCAAATTTCACTCAACCGCGCTCGTACGCAAACTAATCTGTCATCTACGCCTATCGCTCCTTGCCCTGTCCTCACTGCTCTCCTTCTTCCTCCCCGTTTTCTTAAACCCTTCTATCCCCTCCAAACCTCGCAAACTTACTCTAAACATATGCATTCCCCTCCTTTTAGCCGACGCCATGCCGCGAGCTGACAGCAAACTTTTGCCTCACCATCACCCTTCGCAGGCCGGCGGTCAGCAATACACAGTCCCCCAGACCTTGGACCACCCCCAGGCCACGGCCGAACTACGACGTATGGGCATCCCCTACCTGGCCTCAGCCAGGAAAGCCAAGCTTAGGCTGCTGTTTCCACCACCAGCGGCAGCCTTACCAGACACACAAGCTCCGTCGCAGTCGATATCCTCTGCAATTATCCAGCTGCACGCCTTGGCGACCACACTGGCAACTGCAGTCACCGATGTCCAGGCTAGAGTAAGGGGCCCTGGAAACACGACCAGCCACGCCCCCCTTAGCCCCAGTCTCCACCGGCTGGCACAGTGTCAGCTAACACCAACTGGAGCACTATTGACACAGAACCATTCTACCGCCACTTCACGACCTTCGCTCCCCACTCTGTACAATCTGTCAATCTGCCACCCTCATGATTAATTGGTGCTCCGAGCTGAGTCACAGACAATACGCCTCATAGATTGTCAGCAAGCCACACAGTCCTCCCAGTCTGGCACACTAGGACGTCTAACTTGTGCACCAGGGGGGCGCAGCCATCTCCAACAACTTTCTGGGGTGTATTTTACCCACACTGCAAACCTCTGCACATCTGTCTCCTACTCCAGACGGCTCCCCTCGAAGTACCTGTGGCACCGAGCAGCAGAGCCCAGCTTGTCTAGGCCGCACGCACGTCGGGCGGCTTGGCTTCTCTCCTCACATCCAACTCTCCCTCTAGCAGCCTTTCTAGGGCAGGAGTTCACTACAGGGTTCCACACCGGACTCATCACATTACCCGACTCTACCCATGGAAAAAAAAAACAACAAAAAAAAACACGCTCTCAGTAGCCCCGACGTAGAAGTTATCAGCACTCCGCTTCAGATCGAAATGGACCGGGGGCATGCGATCAGCCCCTCCCCTCTTTTCGCAGTCACCGTTCACAGTACGGAGAGTCAGTCTTCGATCTTGTCGAGGGCAAGTTTTCTTAAAAACTTGATTAGTCTACTACTTATCCGCGCCTCATTCTTCTAACGTACCCAGTACCCTCACAGGAGTTCTCACTAAATACTAAACCCCCAGGAGTCCTAGGAATTCTAAAAGAGGTCTCTTAAATCAATATGCCTGTAACTGAGGAAAACGTAGGAAGCCCGGCTTAGCTCATCTCCTTCCGGACATCATCCTAGACAAACGCGCCATGCAGGCCAGCCCATCTCTCGGTAGTTTGACCCGCAACAGGACTGTCGCCCATACGTTACCGTCACGCCAGGGTGCACCAAACACACAGCTACTATCCCTACTGGGCATGCTCAACTTCACGATGAGGTTCATTCCTCAAGGGCGATCTTTTATCTCACGCTTCTTAGTGTTCCTCTCCCAGGCACAAGACCCTGACCAAGTCATTAAGCTAGACGCAGCCGCTATAGCGGATCTGGCCATCTGGGCCCATTTCCTCGAGAACTAGCATAGTAGACCCACGTTCATCCCATCAGCATCCCTTCGTCACCACAGATAGTCAAGGACATAGCAGCTTCCACAAGCTTCATTGCAATTTTTGGCCATCATTGGTTCGCGGGTCCGTGGCCGTCAGAGATACTCACAAATCCGCGTTTAGTCAGTCCTCCTCTCTATTCGAGATCTACCCCATAGTTGCAGCGGCGCAAGTATGGGGCCGCACCTGAGCAGGACAGGCCGCCACGTTCGCCACAGATAACCAGGCCACAGTCACAGTCGTTAAAAGAGGCTGGTCAAAATCACTGGCCACCACGGCCTCCCTACGCAGGCTGTTGCTACTGTCCCTACAACATCAGTTCAGTATCCCCAGGGTCCACATCCCTGGTAAATGCAATACCTCGGCCGACGCACGTTCCCGCCTAACTATGCCTCATCCTTTCACCAGAGCCCGGAGCCGACCATGTCCGGCATCCCACGTTAGTCGCAACCAACTCTGCAACGAGATAGCACCTCCTTGGTGCTACCTCCCTCATCCATGTGTTCTATTCTTCCAATACACTAAAGGCCTACCATACTGCCTGGAAGACCGGCTGGTTCCTAGCCGCTAACCCCGGGGCAGTTCCGGAAACTCAGACATATCTGGCCTTCGTTTCCTACTGTCACACAATACCATCAGACTCTATTCAGCCGGCATCCAGCATTTATCTCTCTACTAGACCCTACCAAACCTTCCCTGTTCGCCGCTCATGCGGTCAAAACCATACCACGTGGCATCCACAGGCAGCAACCACACACTGGTACCTAACGCTTACCAGTGACCAACGCCGTATTCCAGGACATGTCTGCTATGCTTCCACGTTCCCCCTTCGGTTATGACCCAGCCTGGTAATTCGAGCAGCCATTACCTAGCCTTTCCCGGTTTTCTGCGGCCCAGTGAATTTACTGTCACGAACCCGAATACCAAGTACTACGCAGGCACCGCCTGACTCACCACCTAGAGTCGTTTCATCCTACACCCCACGGTGTCGGGAAACGCTACAATCTGGTCCCAGAGTAGACGTCAAACTTTCCAGACGCACAACGCCCGGTGCCCTATGGCCGTTCTAAAGCAATTGGTATACTCTACTGCCCGACCTATCAGAGGACAGCCTCTACTACGTTTCCCAACTGAACCCCTAAGCAAGTACCAGTTCATCAGTTAAGTCAGAACGCTCCCATGCATCTTAGGCCTTAAACCCAGGTCGTTACTCAGGACATTCTTTCGCATGGGAGCAGCCTTAGCCGCATTGCGTAATAGAGTTCCAGACCACGCAATCAGGATAGTGGGCAGGTGGAAGTCCACGCATTTCGCCCGATACGTCCCCAATCCTCAAACGGATCGTCACGAGTCTCCAACAGACTCGCTCTGTTGTTATTGCCTTGTACAGTAAAACAATTCCTTCCCTAACCAAGTGTATTTTTGGCCCCTTCTCTTGGCATACCGTCCAACAGGCCAGGCCACACTTCAGGTCTTATCTGTGTTGTTAGTCTTGTGATGTGTTTATGTGATCCATATCTCTTCGGACTGAGGGCCCCGACCATAAATAGGTGTCAGGGTCACCTGTGGCCAGGTGACAGATGCACACCGTAGGGGGACAGGAGTGCACCGCGAGGTAGTGAACCCTATGGCTGGCTTCTGTGGATAGGAAACTGGGTGGTTGTGGAAAGCGGGACCAGAGGAGCACAACCGGGATCCCAACGGAAGCGAGAGCCAAGATTCCCCAGGGCGCGGAGTCTAAGACCCAGCTGGTCTTCTCCAGGGCCTCTAGTGGTGAGGATGTTACGCTGCAGGCTGGGACCAGGTCGCGGCCCCTGGAGTTTCCTAGCTCACGCCCCGTAGGATAAGGGGAAGCAGCAGCACACGATAGAGAGAACCGAATAACAAGCCGAAGGTCAGGGGCCACAAGCAGACAAGGATAACGAAGAACGAGCCGAAGGTCAAGGGTCACGAGCAGACAGGGATGGTCGGGGAAGCCAATAACGTAACAGAGAGACAGACGTAGCACACGGCAGGCAGGAACCCAAACACACAATGCCTAACAAACACGTTGATCAGCAAAGCAGGCTTGCAGTGCACAGGTTAATATAGTGTTCAGTGATAGGGCCTGGGGTGGAGTCAGGCTGGGAGGAGATTATAAAGGAAGCCAGGTGAAGGAGGTCTGGTCTCTAGATGAACACATGAGGAGGAAGGTAAGATGGCAGACAGACATTAATGCATATCCATGACAATAGGAAGGCCAGTATGCTGGCCTGAAATTATGGGAGGAGTTTGAGGGGTACTTAAGCAGACCGACCACCATCGTCAGTGTCGGCTCTAGTGCGCGGTACCCACCCACCCATACCCCTTTTTAGGGCACTTCCCTTCAAACAATTCTCAACAGAATTATTCATTACTTCTATCTTAGGTATGGCCCCTTCTCTTGGCATACCGTCCAACAGGCCAGGCCACACTTCAGGTCTTATCTGTGTTGTTAGTCTTGTGATGTGTTTATGTGATCCATATCTCTTCGGACTGAGGGCTCCGACCATAAATATATATATATATATACAAATAATAAGAAACAATTAAAAAGAGGAGGGAAAAATATTAAGGAACAAATAAAAAGAAAAGAAAAAGGGGGGGGCACAAAAATATGGAAATAGGGTGGCTAGTAGCTAAGGAATGAAAACAGCCCTACTCTACCAATTAGTGCATCTGGGTCATACTACCACCCAGATGCCGCCCCTAAATAGTACATACCCGCTCCATATATATATATATATATATATATATATATATATATATATATATACAAATAATAAGAAACAATTAAAAAGAGGAGGGAAAATATTAAGGAACAAAGAAAAAGAAAAGAAAAAGGGGGGGCACAAAAATATGGAAATAGGGTGGCTAGTAGCTAGGGGAAAAGGGTGAGGATCTGGGGAGGGAAGTGAAGGGAAAAATGGATGCGGGAAATAGCCAAAACTCTCCATTGTGGCTGGGAGAGAACAGTGACAGGGTCCATCTTAGCCCAGGTCAGAAATTCAGATGAACTTTGGAACTCTGACTAGGCAGTCCAAGTGTAAAAAAAAATTATCCTTTTTTTTTACATTTCCCGGGCCAGCAGCCATTACAAATCTCTGATGGAGTCTAGATTGATTGAAGGTACAAAGAGAGAGAAGGGACAGATGTTGATTTCCAGTACCTGGGAATAACTGCTCTGGCTGCAGTAAGAAAATGTCTAAGCATGTCTTTTTTCACCGTCTTTTTTTTTTTTTGGAAATTATATTTTTATTCGTTTTCATACAGTACAGAAAACAACACTCCACACAACGTGGAGACAGCCGGTCACAACATTCGCCGGTGCATACAGTCATACAACAAAACACAAATTGTCACATTAAACCTGCGACCACCTTCCCAACCCCCCCCCCCAGAACCAACAAAGTATACCCCCCCCTGCCTAGAAAGGAACATACTTTTTTCACCGTCTTAAGGGGTCTGAGCATCTTGGATAGGAGAGCCATTGCAGGTGATGCATGGATAGAAGTATCTAAAGGATACTGGCCAAGCGCCATTTTAATGCTTTTTATTGTCTAAAACTATGTGAGTACCCTTTTTTCCGATTATATCAATAAACCATTTTTTACGGGTTCACACTATGGGTATTCTTTTTTCCTTTCCATAAACCTCACCTTCTCGGAGAACCATAAGAGACCAAAGGAGCCACCCTGGATTCCTGAGATTGCTACACAGTGGCATATACTGTGACTGCACCATACCCCCTGAGGGTATGAAGGATCTGGTGAGTGCAACATCTTAAACAATCACGGATAATCACATTCACGGCACAGGCTACTAGAACAAGCACTGCAGCAAAGTCACCAATTTATTTTGTCACTATTTTCTGGATTTTCACCATTGATCTTCACTTCATTTTATCAACTTCAATTTTCATGCTGAATATTTGATGTACATTGTCAGAGTGTATTACGGATCACGTAAACACTTTTTTCAACTGCTTGGGACTGAGTATAAATCTAGCCGGGTTTAGCAAACACCCGGCCGAGACAACATCCGAATCTATTGTAATTAAGTGTATTTTATTTGTTTACACCGCATCTCTTGAAGCACCACATTGGTAGCATCAATTTACTTCACAGCACTTCCTTAGCTAGCCCTCAACTAGCAAACACCCGGCCGAGCCGGAATTGGAAAATTCACACCACTCATATATTTCAACTAATTAATTTATTCCAACTATATCCTTCACTCACTTATACGTTCATTAACACTATCACCTTCTGAAGGCTATTGCTAAGGATAAGTAAACACCCGGCAGAGACACTCCAATTTATTTATTTATTTGATTTGATTTTTACATTCTATGTGTGGCCCCACTCAACTCAGGTTCTGATTATACCAGGCAGAACCCCCTTTTGTTGCTCATTTGTAGACCTATTATTACCAATATCTGGCTTCCAGCAGATTGGTTTCACGCAAGAGCAGCGCCACCACTACACCCCTCATTTTTCATATCCTTGCTCCACCTAATCAGGAGGCAGCAATAAGTAGAGGCAGCAGCTCTGACTACTGCGTTGTGTTTGAAGTCCTTTTGCGCGGAGTCACCTACCTTCCTTCAGAAGTATCTAAAAGTTTGCAATATAGATAAAAAATTTGTTGGCCTTTAAAAGGATATCTAGGGGCTTCCGGGGCAGGAAAAATCAGTGGACTACTTGTGCAAGCTAGTGTCATTTTTATGGGTAAGAATGTCTTTTTTTTTACCACAGCGGGCAGCTTTTTGCAACAATCAAATTTGTAAAAAAAGGGATTTTTATAACAGCTTACCTGTAAAATCCTTTTCTTGGAGTACATCACGGGACACAGAGCGACTTAGTCATTACTAATGGGTTATATAGATTACCTTCAGGTGCTGGCACTGGCCACTTCCAAACCGGAAGTACCCTCCCCTATATAAGCCCCTCCCATCCGGGAGCACCTCAGTTTTGTAGCAAAGCAATAAGTGTCCCAAAAAGAGGGGTGGGAGCTCTGTGTCCCGTGATGTACTCCAAGAAAAGGATTTTACAGGTAAGCTGTTATAAAAATCCCTTTTTCTTTTTCGTACATCACGGGACACAGAGCGACTTAGTCATTACTAATGGGACGTCCCAAAGCAATGCCAAATGAGGGGAGGGATACATAAGCTGGGCGCCATCAGGCATGAGGCTCCTTTGCGGCCTGCAACATACTGCGCCCAAAGGCGACATCCTCCTGACTTCTGACGTCTACCTGGTAGAATCTAGTAAACGTGTGTACTAAGGACCATGTTGTGGCCTTACAGACTTGAGCCAGGGAGGCTTGGTGATGCACTGCCCATGAAGTTCCAACTGCTCTTGTGGAGTGCGCCCTAACTTTGGCGGTCTCCTTTTCAAGCCATAGGCTTGTATTATGACCTGTCGAATCCACTTGGCTAAAGTAGATTTTTGATGCTGCCTGACCCTTTCTGGGGCCTTCCGGCAGAACAAACAAAGTATCCGTTCTACGAATCTGAGCAGTGGCTTTAAGATAAGCTTTAACTGCTCTTACTACATCCAAAGAATGCAATAACTTTTCCTCTACCGAACTAGGTTTGGGGAAAAAGGAAGGAAGAACCACATCTTGGTTCAAATGGAACCTCGATACCACCTTAGGAAGAAGGCTGGATGAGGACGTAATACTACTCTGTCCTTATGGATAACCAGATATGGCTCCTTACAGGACAAGGCGGCTAATTCCGATACTCTTTTAGCCGAACAAATGGCTACTAAGAAAATCAATTTCCTGGTGAAAAGAACCAAGGAAATGTGCCGCAGTGGTTCAAATGGTTGTTTCTGTAGAACCGACAGAACCAGGTTTAAGTCCCATGGACATATGGGAATACTAACCGGAGGGCTAATACGCATCACTCCTTGTATGAAAGCTTTGACTAATGAATGCAAAGCCAAGGGCCTTTGAAAAAAATATTGACAAGGCCGTCTGACCCTTGATAGTACTCAAGGCAAGCTTCCTATGTACAGCCCACTGTAGGAAGTCCAGAATCCTACCTATTACGTACTTACGTGGATGCCATTTCCTGGCCTCACACCACGTGATGTACGCCTTCTAGATCCTATAATAGATCTGCCTGGATACCGGCTTCCTGGCATTGATCATGGTAGATACCACAGGATTAGAGAGCCCTCTCTTTTTTAGAATGTGGGCTTCAATAGCCAGGCCGTCAAACCTAGGGCTGGTAAGGAAGGGTAGTATATCGGTCCTTGCGAAAGCAGGTCCGGACGATGTGGGAGGGTCCAAGGACTTCCCACTGACATTTTTACAATCTCCGCGTACCATGCCCTTCGGGGCCACGCTGGAGCCACCAGAATCACTGGTTTCTTTTCTACCCTGATTCTGCGATTAATCGCGGTGGGAATGCATATATCAGCTTGAACTGATCCCAAGGGAACACTAGGGCATCCGAACCGCAAGCTAGGGGATCCTTTGTGCGAGACACAAATCTGTCCACCTTTGCGTTGAATCTGGATGCTAGCAGATCTACATCCGGTGTTCCCCACCGCTGGCATATTGCCTGGAAAACCTCGGGGTGAAGAGACCATTCCCCGGGCATAATTGCTGGCGACTTAAAAAGTCCGCTCTCCAATTTTCCACTCCTGGGATGAAAACCGCGGATATGGCTGTGACATACCTTTCTGCCCATTCCAGGATGCAATTCGCTTCCCTCTGGGCTGCACGACTCCTGGTGCCACCCTGGTGATTGATATATGCCACTGCTGTGGCATTGTCTGATTGAATTCTGACAGGTGACCCTTGGAGTTTGGATGTCCATGCTACTAGGGCATACCGGGCTGCTCGTATCTCTAAGAGATTGGTGGGCAGGGCCTTCTCTGCTTCTGACCACTTGCCCTGGAGAGACCATTGCTCCAGTACTGCCCCCCAGCCTATGAGGCTGGCATCTGTAGTGACCACCTTCCAAGAAACCGGACTGAAGGGTTTCCCTTTTTCCAGATTCTGGTACCAACCACCAATGGAGGCTCTTGCGAACGGAAGGGGACAGGGACATTGGTAAGTCTCAAGCCTGAACTTTTTTGTTCCAGGCTGACAGTATGGCCCTCTGCAAGTTCCTTGAATGGAATTGACCGTAGGGTACTGCTTCGAATGAAGCCACCATTTTTCCCAGCAGCCTTATACACAGGCGTATGGATGGTTTTTCTTTTTTGTACCCACTAAGTGGGTCAAATCTTTCAAAGACGACACCTTCTCTGGAGGTAAGAAAATCTTTCTCTGATTTGAATCCAGTCTTAGCCCCCAAGTATTCCAGGCTTTTGACTGGTTTTAGGGCTGACTTGTCTCGGTTGATAATGCAACCAGGAGATTCCAGATACTTGATTATCTTGTGAACGACCACTTCTAGTTTTTTTCACTGAGTGGTCTATCAGCAACAAGTCGTCTAGATATGCCATTATCGTTACACCTTGTGTTCCTAGTTTGGCCAATCGTAGGGCCAGAATTTTTGTGAACACTCGTGGTGCTGTGGCCAGACCGAAAGGTAAGGCTCTGAACTGAAAATGGCGCCCTTCTACTGCAAGGCGTAGAAATTTCTGGTGGGCCGGACAGATGGGAATATGCAAATAAGCATCCCTTATGTCGATCGAGGCTAACCATTCCTGCCCTTGTAGGGCGGTGGCCACCGATCGGATCGACTCCATCCGAAAAAGTCCTGATATGTAGGAACTTGTTTAGCCCTTTTATATTTAATATGGGCCTCATGTCCCCATTTGGTTTGGGGACTGTGACAAGGTTCGAGTAAAACCCGAACCCGTTTTCTTCCAAGGGAACCTTCATGATTACCCTTGGGGCAATAGTTGCTCTAGTGCCAGAAGGAGGGATCCACTCTTCTGGGGATCGCTTGGCACGTTTGACCTTATAAAATGGGCAGGAGGAATGTCTTTTAACTCCAGCCTGTATCCCAGACTTACTGCGGAGATCACCCATCTCTGATGGTGTCCCGCCAGGTCTCTGTGAACAACTGAAGTCTTCCCCTCACCCGATTGAGTGGGGGCAACCCTTCATGACTTAGGGGGAGGTTTTGTACCTCTCTTGACCCAGGGTTTCTTGTTACCCTGTGATTGTCCCTGATTTCTGCCCCCTGGATTTGACCGCGGAGGCCGTCGGAACTGTTTCACAGCCGATGTGCCAGGGACTGGAGAAGTAGGCCTCTTAAAAGAAGGACTTCTACCCTTGTTCTTAACCGGCAAGAGTGTACTTTTACCGGCAGAAGTTTTCTGGATATATTTGTCCAGATCATCTCCAGATAAGCGTTCTCCATGAAATGGGAAGCTAATCAGCAATTTCTTACAGGGAACTTCAGCAGACCAGTTTTTGAGCCATAGAAGCCTACGCATATGTCTACAGACAGCGTAAAGCGGGATGCCTGTTGGATTGTATCCTTTATGGCGTCCACCGCAACACAAGGCTCTAGGTAGGTCAGCTAGGGCAAGAGCCTGCTGATCTGGTAAGTCCCTTAAGACTTGTTTCAACTGATCTTTCATTGCTTGGCAGACTCCAATCGCTGCTACTGCAGGTTGTGTCACCATGCTTGCTGTAGAGAAAGCAGATTTTAGTAAAGACTCCAATTTTTTATCCATTGGGTCCTTGAACATTGGAACATTATCTACTGGACATGTCAGTGATTTATTTACACAAGAGATGGCTGTGTCCACTGTAGGGACCCTCCATTTTTTTTTTTTTTTTTTATGAACTTATCCTCCATGGGATAGATCACTGGAAATCTCTTGGGGGGAGTAAATATTTTACAGGATGCTCCCAATCCTGGTAAATAAACCCTTCCAATAAAGGGTGGATTGGGAAGGAACAGACAGTCTGGGGAGCTTTCAGCGACCCCAGCGAGGAGACAGTAGTGGTTGATGGTTCCGCCAGAGGCATTTAAAATGCTGCTCGGACCATGTTAGTCAGAGACTGAACCCATAATCTTTCAGCCTGAGATGCTGAGAAAGGTTCTTCCACTGTTGATTCCTCTATAACTTTATCAACCTCACCTGATCCCCTTCAGGTAGGTCGATCTCTGGGACTGTTCCTCCACTAACAGGCACTCTGCAGGAGGAGACGGAGATCGGACGCGCTTTTCCTGTGACAGGGAAGCAGCGATCAATGCTGTTAATCTCTCTTCCAATCCTCCCAGAGTTGAGGATAAAACCTCCTCTGTTATATATACAGGAGCAGGTGGACTGGGGACAGCCGCAGTACCAGGTACTCCTGCGGGGTTCCTACGGCTACTGACCTCTGAAATTTCAGGGGAGATTGGCACAGTACAGCATGCCCAAAATCCTCAGAGCCCGACGGAGACCCCTCTCGCTTCTTGGAAGATCTATTTCCAGAGCGTCTGGATGACATATCCTATAAGCACAAAGCTGAGGTATTCCCGTCGTCATACACCAATTTTGCTGGTAATAGTCTAACACAGTTGCTGCTATATACCAGCTGGTGTCCACTAAAGTGCCTTTCTATGGGGATGCCTGCATCAACCGCCTCTGTGTGCCACTGTTTGTTGCTAGCTCTGTTTGCATCCAGCTGACACTTGTACTGTGTCTTTATACAAGCTGGGATGCCTGCACATGCGCAGAAGCGCCGTGGCGCGCATCGAGCGTCATCCACCCGCCCCGCCCCTTTTTTTTTCATAGGAGGCGCGTGCACGCGCCCGCGCGCGCGCCCGTGCGCCATTGGCGCCCTTTTCGAAAATCAAACAGGGACTAGGAGCCAGGGCCCTTTTTGCCGGAGGGCCTGTGCGGTGGATGAGTGCAGCAACAGGGCAGAGGAAGTGGATTCCCACAGAGAAACTTACCAACTGCCTGGATCTTTTGACTTGAGAAAACCAAAGATCCACATGACAAGAAAAATGGACCACAGCGGCCTCTAGTGGTTTAACACAGGTACCGCGGTCCTTTTTTTTTTTTTTTTCTTGACTACTATTAAAATTTTACATTTTCAGTAGTTACAGGCATACACAGATATTAGCGGGAATACCGTTAGGTAACAGACAGAAAGACAAATTAGGCTTGGGGGTCCCCCAATAGAACCAAGTTCCTGGGGGCCCCCACTTACCTGATCCCCGCCGCAGGACTTTGTTTGGTCCACAGAAGCCCAAACTTCACCTATCACGGCAGGCATTGTAATTAAACCTTCAGGGACCGGGTTCCCAAGGATTCCACTCCCCTGGACCTGTATAACACCCTGCACAGACAACATCTTGGTCGTGGGTATGACCAGAGCTCTGGATCCCAGGGTCCAGCCCTCCTAAGAGAGGCATTACAGGCAAAACCTTGCTCTTCTGCTGCAAGGCCCGGGTACCGACCGTTTAGCTATGAAGCTTTTTTTGGTGGGATCCGGAACAGCTTACTAAGGCCCAAAAGAACCTGTACGCAAGCCCAGTGAAAACACATGTTACTCTTTGGCCAACACCTTAGACTCTGGCAAAAAACTGAGGTGCTCCCGGATGGGAGGGGCTTATATAGGGGAGGGTACTTCCGGTTTGGAAGTGGCCAGTGCCAGCACCTGAAGGTAATCTATATAACCCATTAGTAATGACTAAGTCGCTCTGTGTCCCGTGATGTACGAAAAAGAAAGGGGTGAAGCATGAAGGCTACAAAAAAGGTGATACAAGTGTAAAATACGTCCTGACATTTCCTATGGGTGGCTGTGATCAAGGGCAAAGGTGCTTTGTGAAAGGTTTCATCTCATCAGTGAAAAGTCTCATCTGTTTAGATGTAGGGTGGTACAAAAGAAAAAAGAAAAGAACTCTTTCCACGTATGACAAAAATCATAATATTATTTAGCATATGAAGAAACATGCATTGTAATATAAACATTAAATAAATGGAGATAAATGACTGAGATAATTTAATCTGCTACATTTCTTTGGTAAAAAATAACCCAAATTGGTGTATTTTTTTAGTCTGCGTGAACGTTCTAGAGTCTGCAAACTACAGTACTTACTGTATATATTTGAAAATTCATCAATCCTAATTTACTGACTTTTTTTTTTTCAGGCATACTTGCAATTACACCACAAAACACATTCTGCTACCCCTCCCGAATAAGGGGATACCACATGTATGAGACTTTTTTATTGCCTAGATGCATAGAGGGGTCTAAAATCCAAGGAGCCCCTTTGGGCCTTCAAGGAGCATAAATTATGCATAAATTGCAGATCTAATTTCCTGACTGCATATCACATTTTTTTAAGGCCCTGGAGCACCAGGACAGTTGAAACACCCACAAATTGACCCCATTTTTGGAAAGCAAACACCCCAAGGTATTTTCTAAAAGGCATGATGAGTCTTTTGAACATGTCATTTTTTGTCACAAGTTTTTGGAAAAAGTGGAAAGAAAATGAAAACATATTTATTTTCACAAAGTTGTCAATTTATAGGATATTTCTAACACATAGCATGGACATGCTAAGAATTGCACCCCAAAAAACATTCTGCTACTCTACTTAAAGGGGTGTTCCAGGCAACCCCAGGCAAAAAAATAATAATTAAAAGCCAGCAGCTACACATACTGCAGCTGCTGGCTTTTAATAAATGGAGACTTACCTGTCCTGGTTCCCTCGATGTCGGCACCGCAGCTGATGTTTCACATCAGCTGTCAGGTGCTGCCGTCGCCATTGCGGGTAAGGGAACCCGGCAGTGAAACCTTTCGGCTTCACGCCGGGAACCCTACTGCGCATGCGCGAGGCCCCGCTCCTCTCTCCTATTAACCCAGCGGCCAGGGGAGGAGGAGGAGGGAGCCTCGCGTGACTTCACCGCCGCGGCCGGACTCCAGTAAGTGGGAAAAGATACCTGTCTTTGACAGGTATCCTGTCCCCCCCTCCCCCCCGAAAGGTGCCAATTGTGGCACCGGAGGGGGGGAGGAATCCGATGAGCGAAAGTTCCACTTTAGGGTGGAGCTCCGCTTTAAATATGATGATACCACATGTGCGAGATATTTTTCACAGCCTAGCCACACAAAGGGGCCAAAAATCCAAGGAGCACCTTTGGGCTTTTAAGAAACATAAGGCATAAATTACACATCTGATTTCCTGGCTACTATCGCATTTTATAAATGCCTTCTCGCTTGGGTAAAATTTTTCTTGGCATGGCTGACTCTGGTGACACTATACTGCTGTGACTATGACACTAGGCAGATGTGGCTGAATCAGGGCACTGACAAAGGCTGCACTGGCGTGGCTGATCAGGACACTGATGAGGCTGTACTGGCGTGGCTGATCAGGACACTGATGAGGCTGCACTGGCGAGGCTGATCAGGGCACGGATGAGGCTGTTCTGGCGTGGCTGATCAAAATACTAATGAGGCTGCACTAGCGTGGCTGATCAGGACACTGATGAGGCTGCATTGGTGTGGCTGCACTGGCATGGCTGATTGATGAGGCTGCATTGGCATGTCTGATCAGGACACTGATGAGGCTGCACTGGTGTGGCTGATCAGGACACTCATGTGGCTGCACTGGCGTGGCTGATCAGGACACTCATGTGGCTGCACTGGCGTGGCTGATCAGGGCACGGATGAGGCTGTTCTGGCGTGACTGATCAGGATACTAATGAGGCTACACTGGCATGGCTAATCAGGACACTGATGAGGCTGCACTAATGAGGCTGATCAGGGCATGGATGAGGCTATTCTGGTGTGACTGATCAGGATACTAATGAGGCTGCATTTGTGTGGCTGATCAGAACACTGATGAGGCTGCATTTGTGTGGCTGATCAGAACACTGATGAGGCTGCATTGGCGTGGCTGATCAGGACACTGATGAGGCTGCACTGGCATGGCTTATCAGGGCACAGATGAGGCTGCATTGGTGTGACTGCACTGGCGTGGCTGATCAGAACACTGATGAGGCTGTCCTGGCGTGACTAATCAGAACACTGATGAGGCTGCATTGGTGTGGCGGATCAGAACACTGATGAGGCTGCGCTGGCGTGGCTGATCAGGACACTGATGAGGCTGCACTGGCGAGGCTGATCAGGACACTGATGAGGCTGCACTGGCGTGGCTGATCAGGACACTGATGAGGCTGCACTAATGAGGCTGATCAAGGCATGGATGAGGCTGTTCTGGCGTGACTGATCAGGATGCTAATGAGGCTGCATTTGTGTGGCTGATCAGAATACTGATGAGGCTGCATTGGTGTGGCTGATCAGAACACTGATGAGGCTGCATTGGCGTGGCTGATCAGGACACTGATGAGGCTGCACTGGCATGGCTTATCAGGGCACAGATGAGGCTGGATTGGTGTGACTGCACTGGCGTGGCTGATCAGAACACTGATGAGGCTGTCCTGGCGTGACTAATCAGGACACTGATGAGGCTGCATTGGCGTGGCTTATCAGGACACTGATGAGGCTGCACTGGTGTGGCTGATTAGGACACTGGTGTGGATGACTGGTGGCAAATCACAGTATGTAAACACACACTGTGCTCCTGCACAGATCAATTCTCCTTTCCCAATACACTGTCTCTATGTGAGGAAAACAAATTGTCTTTGTTTACACTGTGAGGCCTCTTTCACACGGGCGGCTGTTTTGTTGCTGTTAAATACATGTTTTGTTATTTTGAAATTCCAAAACTCCAGGCACAGTGATCACCTTCAGTTGTATATTGTGATTAGCAGTGTTTACGTGTGTTTATGTGCATTTACATGTGGCTGCGTTTAGCTGCGGTGGAACATTCTTGCCATTTCCGATATGCTTTCTGTTGTTTTTCTTTCCTCGTTGCCGCTGCTATCCACGGGTGAAAAAGTACACTGATGATTACCTGCGGTTATGTGCAGCTGCGCTAAATCGAACCTGGACGCAGTCAAATTTATTTTTTCTAACCGCACAAAACCCCATGTGACGAAACTGTCCCAAAGCGCAGTATGTGAGTTTAGGTGTGGTAGATAACTTCATCTATCCACAGTTAAAAGCCCCGTGTGAAAGGGGCCTGACTGTTGTGAATCGACACAGCCGATGACATGGTAAAGGGCCACTGTGATTGGCCCTTTACCCCGATCTGTGATCCGCTGTATCCAGGGATGTCCTCCCAAAACTAGGGAGCAGCATCAAGGCCATATATTGGCAATACTCGCAGACACCCAATTAAGCTGTCTAAAGCCGTGTACACACGATCGGATTTCCTATGGATTCTAATCCGATGGATTTTTCCAGCGGAAATCCGATGAAGCTGACTTCCATCAGTCGTGCCTACAAACCATCAGTCAAAAATCCGACCGTCCCAAACGCTGTGACGTAAAACACTCAGACGAGCCGTGAAAAATTAAGTTCAATGCTTCTGAGCATGCATCAACTTGATTCTGAGCATGCGTGGGTTTTTGTCTGATGGAGTTCCACACAGACGTTCGGGAATTTGCTATCGTTTTTTTTCCCATCGGATAAATTTAAAACATGTTCTATTTTTTCTCACCGATGGAAAAAAGACTGATGGGGCCCATACACGATCGGTTTGTCTGATGAAAACAGTCCATCGGACTGTTTTCATCGGTAAAACCGATCGTGTATACACGGCTTTACAGTATGCGTTAAAAACAGGGGTTTTGTCCAGACGCATTTGCAAACGCATTCGTGAGCCACAGAGCCACGTCACGGCACCCTGGAATCTGTGGTCCTAGAATGCATTAAGATAAAAAAAATCTGACTTTACAATCTCTTTAAATCTGGTGGTAGCATTCGGTTGCGTTTTTGAAGGCTAGGTATACTTTCTGCAATAACAGAAAAGTGTCCTCATAACATCCTGTGAACTGAACTGAGAGCTCAAAAAATGTTATCAGCTTTCTCAGCTATCTAGCATGAACTACAAAGCAATGCCCCTCAGTTTAATGGAGAGGTATTTGTGTTCCAAATTAGGAAAGCAGCCTATGATGACAACATAGTTTCTCCATAAATACAGTGAGTAGTCACCCTAGGAAAGGAAGTGTGCTATTTGCAGGGTGGCCAGGTGTAAATGAAAGAAAAAGGGCTGAAAAAAATAAATAAAATCATAACCCCGTGAAATGACTGGTAACAGCAATATATTACATATTTTGGGGGCGGGGGGGTAGATTTATTGTACTTGCTTAATACGTTCATTCAAAAGTTAATATAAGTTTTTGTCATAAACGAATAAATCACACCACGGTTTTGTATTTGATAAACATTTTATCATTACGAGCAGCAACATTTTCTTAAAATTCCATCTTTTGTTTTCTCTTCAATAATATTTATTACCATGTTTGGTGATGTTAGCCAATATGCATCATTGTGAATACTTTTCACAAAAACTGCTGTCTTCTATAGCTGGGAAACAAATACATTCTATGTGCAAACAATACACATGTACAGACATCATTTATAAGAACCTTAGCAAAATTAGGATTAGGAAACATTACACTAACTCTTGTAAGAAATGTATAATCTATATTGCTATGTGTTAACTCTGGTAATAAGGGTTTATGTGACCTGTTTGGAAAATGGATTATGTTTAAAACTGAACAGCTAATTGCTACTAAGCTATTTTATTTTATGTATGGTATATAATCATTCTCTGTTATGATTGGTGGAAAAGGTGAAACCCCCTGAATGATTGATGGCGTTGTACATACCCACTTCCCAACAGCTAAAAACGTTTTCATATTCGATCTGATTGAAGTAAGTTTGTTCTTTCGCAGAGTGCTAATTGATTCCTGTGAACCCAGGAGAAACATATCCTCACATTCCCCAATTCAGCTGTTACAGTAAGCTTTCAGCTATGAGCTGAACTACCTGGTTCCTCAAAAAAGCATTATGATATCTTCAGTCCCTTAATGTATTGGTTTCTACATAGGCATATATGAAGGTTACACTAAAGTGGGGCAAGGAACTTCAGATGACAGAACCACAAGTGGTGGGGGATACCCTGGAAGCTTTAGAGATAGCAGTAATGCCTTGATGGAGGAACAAAACCTTGAATAAAGCTTGAATTGCTAGTAGTAGTTTTTCACATTCACCTGGTCTTGTCTAGTAATGTTGAAGACAATTCATCAACCATCCCAGGGGCTGACTTATGCCTAGTATACACGATCAGAAAATCGGACGACAAATACCACTTTTGAAGCGATCGTGCAATAATCTGATCGTTAGTACCCAGCTTTCTAAAAGCTGATAACGACAGTTCATAAGAAATGTATCCGGACAAACACGAAAATCTTGTACAATATTAGTTTGAAAAAAAAACGGAAGACCCAGACCATGCATGGTCAGAAACAAAAGAATACATTATAATACAATACTGAACATTACATAACTTCCAAAGTTGTATTGTTTGCATGTTCGAAAATTCATATTCGTCCCATATTCTCATCATGTGTACGAGGCTTAAGTTCAAATGGGTGTTGGGAACATATCTCAGGACTTATAACTACACAGGCAACTTAGTTATATGATTGCCCTACACAAATACACATTTACTTAAGAAAAATATTATAACATTTTCACAGACCTGAAAATCTGGGCTTCCCACGAACTAGAATACAAAATATTTCTAAATTATTGTTGTATAGGATAAAACTACATCGCCATTCTCCCTACCCAGACATGACTTGAGTAATGCTCCTGTATATCATATAAGCGATGCTTTACCCCACTTCACTAACCTTTAGACCCCATACAGTTTATTTCTGGTACATTAATGCAATTTTAGTGTTCCTAGCAGCTTGCTAAAAACAAGTTCAAATGGATAAAAATGTTTTTGGTGCAATAAGGCTACATTTAAATAGAATCCTAATTTTCCAGTGCATGATTCCCACTCAATGAATGAGGTAACAGCACTGGCTATACCACTGCCTTTCACTCCTACACATTAGGACACTTTTGCATGCTTCCCTTGAAGCCTTTACAAAATAATTTTAAATTTTGGATGCCATTTTACATTATTGTTATTTTTTGAAAAGCTGCAGTTGTATATTAATAAATCGATTAAAACTTTGCAGTTGAAAGGTACCAGTGTTTTTTGCAGTGGTTTTTTTTATGCTCTTTAAAGCAACACAAAAAATTTATATTTTAGCTGCCATGAAAGTTTTCCGCAAATGTATATGTATAGCAGTGCTCTTTGCAGAATGTGTATGGGGTCATATCACAGCCAGTAATACACTGTATAACATTGATTTGCGTCCCTCACAGTGGGACTATAGTTCACAAAGTGCAGACAAGCATTTTAGATGATCTATGCTGTATATACTGCACTTTCTTGTATATGCAAGAAGGTTCGGTGAAACCCAAAGGAGAAGAAAGGCTTGCATTTTCTTGGTATTTGTCATGTTTCTGTTGAGCACACATCCATTTGTACAAAACGGTATAGATGCATTATTGTGTTGCATGGAACACTGTGCATCCACTGTACTGTGCTCTTATCCCACCTTGGACAACACAAGTGTCAGAACACCCTATATGGCCAAAAGTTTCCAATCCTAACCATCACATCCATATGAACTTGATGGACATTTATACGGAGGTGCCTCCACTCCTTGTGGCTATAACAGTCTCCCCTATTCTGGAAAGGCTGTCTACAAGATTTTGGAGGCAATTTGTGCCCATTCAGCCATGAGAGGTTAGGTAATTATGTTGTATCATAAGACCTTTCTTGAAGTTGGTGTTACAAATCATCTGAAAGGCGTTCAAATAGGGATGAGGTCATAGTTTTGTGCAGGTCACTTGAGGTCCACATGAAACTCATCAAACCATGTCTTTATGGACCATGGCGCAGGGACATAGCCATGTTGGAACAGAAAAGGGTCCTCCCTAAACCGTTGCCACAAATTTGGAAGTGCACCATTGTCTAAAATATTTAGGAAGCAATTATTGGAAACTTGAACAGACGGAATCTGGAGCAGCTGTGCATGGCAACCAATCGACGTCTGTATTCAGCTTGTTCAGTTAAGCTTTGAAAATGAAAGAAAGAAGCTGATTGCTGTACCATTAACAGTACCAGGTATGGGTGTCAACATACTTTTAACCATATAGGTAGGTGTGATGTTCATATGTCTACAAACTTTTGTCATATAATATACCATTAGAGAATAATAAAAATCCATTGGTGTATCCTATGTGTCACATGGTAGTCATCACTATATTCTGTTGTCAGCAAGCAGCATTATTATATTTCTTTTCAGCGTGATAAAAACAACTGTCCTAGGAATATCCAGACCTAAGTTATGGAGAATAAACTAGTACTGAGTGATTGCCACTATCTAGAACAGCAATGGAGCCATCCTCTATCACTGCAATTGCTACTGGGTATGAAAGGCCACTGGCAACAACATGCTTTAAGGCATTGCCTTCCTCCACTTTGCTCAAGCAAATGATACATCTATTATTTACATCTGCTACTAAAATATTTCCTTCTTGATCGAAGGCCACTCCAGATGTGTGCACATCTAAGGGCAGAAAATGGCTTAAACTAAAACTATCAATTTGCTTTAAGAGCTTCATCTTATTATTTAAAATCTTAATTCTAGTACTGGAAGAATTTTTGTTGTCTTTTGCCAGGTGTTCAACCACAATAACTGATCCATTTGCTTGGCAGACGGCAATTTCCTTGGGCTGGCTCAAATAAGAACATATGTTAACAGTCTTCTTAATGCCACCTTGGCTGAAGTCGGCAGCTACCAAAATAAGACTGCCGGCAATAGGGTCAGAAACGATGACTTCATTTTCAGCATTTATGGCTAAGCCCCAAGGCAAGAGGAAAGGCTTTTTAACAATCAAAGTACATTTTCCAGCTTGACTATACACCTTTAGTGAACGATCACCTGCATCGGTCACTGCAACAAATCCATCCAACGTGACTGCCACACTGACTGCATACACTAGGCCATTTTCAGAACTGCCTTTCTCTCCCATTTCCTGAACTAATTTTCCATTTTTTGTGAATCTTGAAAGCCTTTTTTTACCATCGTGTGCCACAAGCAAACAGCCGGTGCCGGAACAGAAAGCGGTACCAGTAGGGTTGAAAAGCACCCCCCAACCACCAAAAGATGCACTTAGTTTAAATCTTGCAGAATTCAATTTTGCTACTTGATTACTTTTCCAATCTGTGAGTCGTCTTTCTGAGGGATCAGGAACCATGCGCCCTATGATCTCCAAGAGGTGTAGGACAGGAAGGCAAACACTTGTCTCAGACTTCCTGCAACCTTTGCGGCAGAAAGGACATTCTAGCTTTGAGTTTCCAGGGTTGCAGAGGGAAGAAACACAATCCTGACACATGATGTGACCACAAGGAAGATTCCTAGGCCTAGTTCTTTGCTGATGACTGTATTTTTCAAAACAAACCTTGCATTCAAGTAAGTTAATTTCGGTTTCATCCAAAAAATCCTTCATAGTCCTGATTTCTTTCTGTGATGAGGATGACATTGCTTGTAGCTGTAATCCTTCACAAAGACCAAAAGCTAATCACACTGCAGCAAATCACATGACCAGGTGGTCTGAAATAGTCAGCACTACTATTATAAGCACAATGAGAAAGCACTTTCAATGTCTTGTCATACTATGCCACCTATTGGTCTGAAATATATGAACAGATTTTGGAAAAGGAAAGATGACTTTTCTATAAATTTTTTCAAGGACATTTGGTTTTAGAGTCATACACCAAAATCATGCAAAATCAGAAAAAAATTCTTAATCTACAATAAAGTAAGTGCAGCTATACCTTCTTAAGAGATATACGAGTAGAACATCTTCTAGAATATGCAATAAACACAAAAGGGCCTATCTATAAAAATTTGCTTTGCGAATGTCTCAAGATTTGTACAAGCATAACAAATAATACCTGTAATGCTTGTAAAATGCATGTAATAGTTTCCTTGTCGCCTTTTGCTGGGCGAATGTAACATTCAGTAAAATTTGTTACTAAGATAAAAATAGCTATAATGCAATAATACAAATATAATGTACTGTCTATCTATAGAGAATCCTGTGCAAAATGGCCAAACAAGCCTCTAGCTGCAGTGTGAAGCAAAACATTTAGCAGTGGTATTATTATATTAATAATACTACTGTTTATTATATTAATAACACCACTGCTAAATGTTTCGCTTCACACTGCAGCTAAAGGTTTGTTCAGCTGTTTTGCACAGGATCTCTATAGACAGTACGAAGTGCAGAAGTCTCCATTATTTTCCCTGCTAGTCAAATGTTCTTACATTTACTGGTGGTAAAAAAAAAACTAAAACAATTTATAATCAGCACAATATTAAGAAACTCTGTGCAAACTAATTTTTAGTGACTTTTAATTAGGCTTATTGTGATTGCTGCCAACACCTATCAGAGTGTGTCCACATGTGACTCTCAAACCAAAATCAGTATAAAATACTGTAATCAGCGTAGCCCAACCAATATAAAATACAATCAATAATATAATCAAAAAAAGTCCCAATTATGTGTGAGAATTCCACTGTTGTGCAACTCTAAGTAATAATTCAAAATGATATTTCAAAAATTCATACAGGCAGTCCCCGAGTTACGAATGACTCCTACTCACGAACGGACTTCAATGCCGGCCGCTTGTGCTCCACGCTGGCCCTGGATACCTCCGAGCAGCTATCTTGCAGTGCGGACACATCCCACACTGCAGTACTACATGTACTGCATGGCTAGAAGAGCCCCAGATAACATAACTGCATGCCCAGAAGCGCCCGAAACATCCCACATCCCTTCACAGGCTGAGGTTACACTTAAAAATGCACTGTTCTGACTTATACACAAATTCCACTTAAGAACAAACCTACAGTCCCTATTGTGTTCGTAACCCAGGGACCGCCTGTATAATCCAGTGACTTCAGTGACCACCACCTCTATCTGGAATGTCTGCTTACCTCCAAATAATGACCCCACTACAGAGTCCCAGAGCAGAGAGCACTAGGGTTTCCTCTTATTATTTTATAACTACACACGATTAATCGAGATCCCAAGAGGAGGTAAGCGTGGCTCAGGGACGTCCTGTGGAGAAGTACCCCCATGACATCCTGAGAGACATTCTAACAGGTGACATGGCTTATTCCTCACAACCCTGGCATGGTACTTGTGGGGGTCTGCGGGTGGATCGCTTATTGGACTCTCGAAGCCACCTATAAAAATAATACATAATAGCCCTACTCATTCACCGAAATAAATCTTTCAACTAAAAAAAGGGCCCATGATATAAATCCTTCCATCGCATTATCCAGCAATACAGATCCACATTAATCACAATGCCTACTGACCGCTTGACTTCTGACGATTTTATGACCACAAAATGAGAAAAGTGGTGGGGTTTCCTGATGACATCATTGACCACATATGGACATGACTATTTTTGGTCAATGACATCACAGAATCCCAGTGGGATGGAAGGTAGATTTTTTTGCTTTGTGCAAGGTGGTAAAAACCAAGTCAGAGTTACTCCTATTTTTCAGGACCTTGGCTGCAACAGCCATGCCATTAAAACAAACGACTGAGAAGCAGAGTGGACCATTAGGTTGGGCCTGCTTGGAAAAGGCCAAGGCTCGCCTGCCAGGAGTCTGAGTATGTCTGTATACTACGTCCTTCTTGGCCCGTACTGTGTGATGGGGATCACCAGAACTCTTTCTACCTCTATCTTGTGCAGCAGTTGGAGGAGAATCTTTATCAGAGTGAAGGCATATATTAGCCTGAAAAGAGTTCAAGGAATCATCATAGGATCTACTATGAAGGCCAGAGGATCCCTGGACCTGGCTACAAATCTGTTTAGTTTGTTGAACCTGGAAGACAGGATGTCCCCATCTGGTTTCCTCCAGCTTCTTTAAGATTTTGGGGTGCAAAGACCATTGACCAGGGCCAGGTGTTGGCGGTTTAAGAAGTCCACCTGCCAATTGTCCATTCCAGGCTTGTGGACAGCAGAGAGAGCTGGAATGTGAATTACTGCCCAGGAAAAGATTAGATTTGTTTCTCTTAGGGCAGATCAACTTTTGGTGCCCCCTTGATTGTTTATGTAGGCTATCACTGTCTGACTGCACCCTGACTGGATCACCTTGCAGAAGAGGGGGTTCAGTATTGTAGAGTTAATTTAATGGCTTTCAGTTCCTGAATGTTGATAGGGAATCTCCACTGCTCAGAGGGCCATGTCTCCTGCACAGTTAGGGAGTTGTAAACTCCCCTCAGTCACCTAGGACAGTTCAGAGAATGGATCTGTTTGCTCCATGATGTTAGGGTGTTTAGCTAACGTGACCTGGAGTGAAATTGGGCCAAAGTAACTGCTGAAGGAGGCTACCATTAGGCCCAGAACCCTCAAACAGAAACAAACTGAGTGGTGCCTTTTGGATCTAAGGATGTGAGACCTTAAAGAGGCAATATTATTTGAGGAAGGAAAATTTTGACTTGGGATGTGTCCAAGATTAGACCATGCTAATCCAGACAGCATGCAGGCTGAGGGGCAGACTTCCACACAGGCAGCAGTGGAAGCTATTGGCTGTCAGTCAAATCCTGTGAGGATGGATTGGACACACAGAGCCTGACAAGGGAGATCGCCCGCACGGGTGCCCCCTCAGCACACAACTTGCTGAGGGGGCACTCAGAGAAGGAGAGGAGTGAATAGTGCCGGCGAGGGACCCCTGAAAAGAAGATGAGACACCACTTTGTGCAATTTCCTTGAACAAAGCAGATAAATACAGTTTAACCACTTAAGACCCGGACCATTATGCAGCTTAAAGACCTGGCCACTTTTTGCGATTCGGCACTGCGTCGCTTTAACTGACAATTGCACGGTCGTGCGACGTGGCTCCCAAACAAAATTGGCGTCCTTTTTTTCCCACAAATAGAGCTTTCTTTTGGTGGTATTTGATCACCTTTGTGGTTTTTAATTTTTGCGCTATAAACAAAAATAGAGTGACAATTTTGAAAAAAAATCAATATTTTTTACTTTTTGCTATAATAAATATCCCCAAAAAATATATAAAAAAACATATTTTTTCCTCATTTTAGGCCGATACGTATTCTTCTACATATTTTTGGTAAAAAAAAACACAATAATCGTTTATTGATTGGTTTGCGCAAAATTTATAGCGTCTACCAAATAGGGGATAGTTTTATTGCATTTTTATTAATATTTTTTCTTTCTAGTAATAGCGGCGATCAGCGATTTTTATCGTGACTGCGACATTATGGCAGACACATCGGACACTTTTGACACTATTTTGGGACCATTGTCATTTTTACAGCGAACAGTGCTATAAAAATGCACTGATTACTGTAAAAATGACAGTGGCAGTGAAGGGGTTAACCAGGAGGGGGCGCTGTAGGGGTTAAGTGTGCCCTGATGTGTGTTTCTTACTGTGGGGGGCGTGGCTTAGCGTGTGATGTCACTAATCGTCGTTCCCTATGACAGGGAACAGACGATCAGTGTCAGGCTCACTAGGAAGCACGGGGAGTGGTTTGTTTACACTTACCTCTCCCCGTTCTTCCTCTCTGTGACCCGATCGCGGGACACCAGCGGCGATCGGGTCCGCTGTTCCCGCGGGGATGGTCACAGAGAAGAGGACTGGGTCCCACGCCTAGGCTCTTAAAGGGGATGTACCTGAACGCCCTTGTGCCCAGCCATGCCATTCTGCCGACGTACATCGGCATGCAGCGGTCCTCAAGTGGTTAATATGTTTTTTATTTTTTGGGGAAAAAAAATACTTTAGTATCACTGTGGCAGAGGAGTTTTTCAGGAGGAAGTTGGCAAGTACCCTGTGACATGAATGTCATGGGTCTGAAGAAGCGCCAGAAGTAGGGCAAGCACTTTTGTGAACGTTCAGGGTGCAGAGGAGAGTCCGAATGGGAGTGCTACAAATTAGAACTGTTGGTCTGCCACAGCGAAACACAGAAAGTGTTGATGCGAAGGGAAGATACGGATGTGTAGATAAGTATCTTGTATGTCTACTGATGCCAGAAATTCCCCTTTTCTGAGAGAAGGAATGACAGATCCTGCCAATTCTATACAAAATTTTGGTACAAAAAGAAATAGATTTAGAGGAGGGGGCAGAGATAGAAATTCTATTTTGTACCTGTCACTATAGTGAGCCTGACATGCAGAGGAAGGCCTCTCGTTCAGCTCCGGCTTGGGGGCCACTGATAGTGAAACAGTAACCGCACGAGCATGGTGAGGTATGAGTGCCTATGATCAGTCCAGTAGTCTACATTGGTAGTAGCTGATACTTCACTGGAAGAATGCTAGGAGACGGAATAGCTGAACAGCAGGCAGATGTGATAGCAGGGCAGGCTGGAAGCAGACAGGCTGGCACAGGGCTTGGCTGATGAAAAGGCTGTGGATGCGCAACAGGAGCCTGAAGATGGCATGCTGGACTGAAGGATCTGTAGAAGGCTGGAAGAGCTGAATGCAGGGTCAAACAAGCCAGGTCGGTAACGGACGGGCAGATCAGGCATAGACAGCAGACAGAAGAATGGTCAGGTCATGAGCCATTGTCAGCAACAGTGAACAGATCATGCAAGAGCAGAAGGCAGAGGCAGAATCTGGGGACAAGCCAAGGTCAGGGCAGGTAGCTGACATGGATGGTAGGGAGAAAACCGGGTCAAGATCAGAGGTCCGGCACAGGAATCAGGAACACACACGCAGAACGCTGTAGACCAAAGAGCAATGAGCCAGTGCTGAAGCCCTGTTTAAATAGGTTGTCTGGTGCCTCTCGCGCACACATGCATGTCTGAAAACATCTACTTGGCCAGTTACCAACCTGAGCATGTGCCCATATACAGTTAGGTCCATATATATTTGGACATGGGCACAATTTTAGTTTTTTTTAGGTATTTATTTACCAAAACATATTCAAGCTATGAATCAAATGAAAGATACTAAATAAACTGGCCCCCATTCTTAGTATCACTCTGCGCTACTGAAAAAAAACACAAAGATAAAAGCAATAAAATACTCAAGATTGCAATATGTAAATAATAGCAGCCACTTAAAATCAAACGTGAATGGAATATAAAACAGTATTTAAAAAACGTATGTAAAAAGTTCAGAATAAACTGCAGCAGCGCTACGAACAAATGTTCAAATGTGCGTCTTCTATATATTTTTCAATCATACAGGTAGATAGTGAACGGTGAGTCTGGTAGTAATTGATTCAAATCCTAGTTCAGTGCTCCTTTCACCAAGTGTGTTTCACCACGTGGGGGGATTGAAGGTCCCCTAATGGGGATGCACTCACCAGATGTTAAATCAGTATGGGCATATATAAGACATCCTCCTCTAGTGTGTCCTGTCTTCTTATCCACAATACTAGACCAATGGTACCGCTGGCATATATGAGGAAAAAGGACTATTCAAGCTATAGTTATATAATGGATATGGGCTAACAGTGCACACTAACCGGCTTAATTTGAGGGTATGTACATCCAAATCGGAGGAAGGGTTTAGGAATTACAGCTCTTAAGAACAGCCACCCCCCCTTTTTCAAAGGACCAAAAGTAATTGGACAATTGAATCAAAAGCTGTTTCATGGCCAGGTGTGGGCTACTTCTTCCTTATGTCTTCATCAATTAAGCAGGTAAAAGGTCTGGAGTTGATTCTAAGTGTGGTATTTGCATTTAGAACTGTAACGGGTGGGCTTGTGGAACCCAGAAGTTCTTAGGAAGTATGAGCCAGAAAAGAATGGACATTGAGAATATGTCTTGGATTGCTTTAAAATGGGTCTGTAATATTAATCCACCTGGATGCCTGTTGTAATGTTAATGAATCCAGACTAGCTTCCAAAGACCTTTTCATTGTTGTTTGTGGTGATGTGGATTGGAGCTTGGTATACAGTCTGGCTGCCTATTATGGGATGTTTAAGTGTCTTGCTGTGAGGAAAGGGGGGGGGGGAATCACCCCAGCAACCCCTCCTGCTAAGACTGTTTACTGAAGGAGAAATTTGAAAACACCTGACCTGTATCACCATTGTCATTGGACAGTTTAACCTGCCCTGTTCCCCAAGGATGGGAGGGAAGTGTTTTGAAGAGAAGTGTGTTACCATGTGCTTGAAATAAAGATTCATTCCCTGCTTTGGAACTTCAACACAGAGCATTGTCTCGTTGGTGCGGGGAGAATTATTTGTATGGGGTCTTATTCGGCTGGTTGGAGTGTCTGGTAGCTGCCTTGGTGTTCGGGAATGGCATATCATAAACGGCTTTAACCCCTTTCATACTTGGGGTGTCGTTACAAGAACCAATTGCTGTGAACCTACATAATGCGTTCAAAGGAGCTGTCCATGCAAGTGAAACAGGCCATTGTAAGGCTTCAAAAACAGTTTGGTACATTCTAAGGAAAGAAGAACGCACTGGTGAGCTCAGCAACATAAAAAGGCCTGGATGTCCACGGAACACAACAGTGGTGGATGATCGCAGAATCCTCTCTATGGTAAAGAAAAACCCATTCACAACATCCAGACAAGTGAAGGACACTCTCCAGGAGGTTGGCGTATCATTGTCAAAGTCTACAATCAAGAGAAGACTTCACGAGAGCAAATACAGAAGTTTCACCACAAGGTGCAAACCATTCATAAGCCTGAAGAATAGAAAAGCCAGATTAGACTTTGCCAAAAAACATCTAAAAAAGCCAGACCAATTCTAAAAAATCATTCTTTGGATGGATGAAACTAAGATTAATCTGTACCAGAATAATGGGTAGAAAAGAGTGTGGAGAAGGCTTGGAACAGCTCATGATCCAAAGCACACAACGTCATCTGTAAAACATGGTGGAGGCAGTGTGATGGCATGATGGGCATGCATGGCTTCCAGTGGCACTGGGTCATTGGTGTTTAATGATGATGTGACAGAAGACAGAAGCAGTTGGATGAATTCTGCAGTGTTTAGAGATATACTGTCAGCCCAGATTTAGCCAAATGCAGCAAAGTTGATTGGACGGTTCTTCACAGTACAGATGGACAATGATCCAAAACTCACTGCAAAAGAAGCCCAGGAGCTTTTGACGGAAAAGAAGTGGAATATTCTGCAATGGATGAGTCAATCATGGGATCTCAACCCAATTGAGCATGCATTTTACTTGCTAAAGGCAAAACTAAAAGCAGAAAGACCCACAAGGAACAACTGAAGACAGCTGCCGTTAGAGCCTGGAAAAGCATCAGAAAGGAGGAAACCCAGTCTTTAGTAATGTCCATGGGTCCCGGACTTCAGGCAGTCATTGCTAGTAAAGGATTCTCAACAAAATATTAAAATTGAACATTTTATTTATGATTATATTAATTTGTCCAATTACATTTGAGCCCCTGAAAATAGGGGGGGGGGAGGGCTGTGTATAAAAATGTTTGCAGTTCCTAAAATTTGTACTTGATATTTATGTTCAACCCCTTGAATTAAATAAAGCTGAAAGTCTGCACTTCAAATTCATTTGGATCGTTACATTTTAATTTTTTTCTGGTGGCATACAGAGCCAAAAGTATGAAAATTGTGCCTGTGTCCAGATATATATGGACCCAACTGTATGTGCCTGGAAACTCCATCTGTACTATGGGCAAGCCTTCCCTGATAGTAGCCCTTGGAAATGACAGATTGGACACGTCCAGGACGTCTTGGATTCAGTCTGACACAAATGCCAATAGATGTCCCCCCCCCCCCACTCAAAGAAGTTCGGGCATTACTTCATTGTGAAGAGAGCTTCTGGGTAGGCTTGGTAAACTTAGGGTTTCAAGGCTTGTGACTAAAGAAAGTGCTAAGCCTTGGTTTTGAGTTTTCCTGGGGAGAGCAAAAAGACCCCTTTCGCTGAGTAGAGGTAGTAGCCATAGAAGTAAGAGATTTAGCCCTGGTTCACACTACTTCAGCACGATTTCAAAGCCGCATATCAGTGCGATTTGTATCTCTGATTTAATTGCAGCTTGCAACTTCGTTTAACAGAAGTCTATGCAAGTCGTAATGAAATCAGCAAAAAATAGTGCAGGAACCTTTTTCAAAGTCGCAATTTGAAGGGTCCCATTGCATTCTCTGTTAAAACCAGTGGCGGCTGGTGCTTCAAATTTTGGGGGGGGGGGGCGCAAACAAACTGAAAAAAAAAATACAGCCAGTTTGTCCCCAAATGCAGCCAGTTTGTCCCCAAATGCAGCCAATTTCCCCCAAAATACAGCCAGTTTGTCCCCAAATACAGCCAGTTTGTCCCTAAATACAGCCAGTTTGTCCCCAAATACAGCCAGTTTCCCCCTAAATGCAGCCAGTTCCCCCCCAAATGCAGCCAGTTTCCCCCCAAATGCAGCCAGTTTCCCCCCAAATGCAGCCAGTTTCCCCCCAAATACAGCCAGTTTTTCCCCAAATGCAGCCAGTTTCCCCCCAGCCCTGCACTTACCTTCCTCGGGTCAGCGCTGTCCTTCTTCCGTCCTCGATGTCTTCTCCTGCCCTCGATGACGCTTCAGCCAATCAGGTTACCGGTAACCAGACCCGGTGAACCTGATTGGCTGAAACGCCTGTCAGTGTTAACCAGGGAACGCACCCCCGTGCGTCCCCTGGTTAACTATTTGGAAGCCGATTACAGCCCTCAGGTTGTAATCGGAAAGCCTATCAGAGCTGCTGGCTCTGATAGGCACTTCCAAAAACTGTTATTCAGATGGCCGGCGCTCAACAGGGGGCCGGCTATCTGAATAGAGGGCGGCAGCGGCGGCGACAATGCATAAGTTCATGCTATGCATGAACCTATGTATTGATGTTGTGAGTGATGGGCACAGGAGCGAGAGGGGGCGGTGCTCCTGCGCCCACAATGGACGCACCACCACTGGTTAAAAGGCATGTGTATAAGGCACCTATTGCAAGCAGGTTCAGCAGCAGACCAAGATTTCAACCAGAAAATACTGCGCATATGCAAAGAGATGAGACATTCTAGAAACTTGGTAAATTATATTCTCTAGAGTCTAGAGTGTCAAAACAAAATACTGCTGTGGGCATGAGCTGGTCACTAAAGACAGGTTTGTGATATCTAATAATTTATCTTTTCCATTTAGTAATAGACTGGCAAATAGACATGGCAGCAACTGCCAGCTACAGGGCTGGACCAGCAAGCGCAAAGGAGGCCTTTCAGAGGGCTTCAACACCTCTATTAACAGAATCCTTAAAAGGACGAACATCCTCAATAGAAACTGTAAGCTGTATATTAAGGACTGAAAAAGTAGGATCTACTACTGGCACATCCCACTTTTACCTAAATTCCTTTTGCATAAGATACATTTCAGAAAAAGCTTAGGAGGAGTGAATATCGTTTCAGGATCCTCATGTAGTGCACTTTCAATTTGTGCATGAATAAGAAAAGTATTTTTATTTTGCCAGCCACTGAATGACTATAGGGACTTGTTTTGGCTGTGGAGAATCAGGCGCTGCTAAGCAAATGCCAGTTCATATTGTGTCAATGACTGTCCACGATGGAGAGCATGTGCCATGAAGCCATAACTTGTGGCTCATAAAATGCAGGGGTTTGAAATTCCTCTGCAGCTTTTTCTACTTTATTTGCATCATTTTCTTCCATGTCATCCTCAAAGAGGTTTAGAGGTTCCAGGTCTGATTCATGAAAAGAGCCAGATGAAGAAAGAAGGAAGTATAGCATTTTTGCCCCCTGAAAACCTAAGGTTCTAGAAGTAACAAATGTTTTCCGAAGAATTCAAAACAGTGCCTGAGAAATCTGCTTTTGTCAGATAGCCCGCATGGTGTGTGCCTTGAAAGGAGATAGAGTCAGATGAGGGGAATGGTCTCATAATAGGACATTGCTCTGGGACAACAGCTATTACCCTGAGCAGTGTTCTGAGATTTCTGTCATCGGCCATCAGTAGATTGCGTGTTATTTAGCCCTTTTGTCCTAGTTTCCTTGCACATGTGATCAAACATTGCTAAAGTGAGGGAATCCCCAGTGAATTCATCACAGAATAGGATATGGAAGAATGGGGTTTGCGCATGAGAAGCCACGCAGGCATTGACCATGTTCCTGTGGTGGTGTCTCTGTAGCAGAAGTCAGCAGGAAAACATGCTGTGCACATTTTTCTGTATATATGGTTGGCGTGAGGCATGTCATCACCCTGAGACTGAATGGTGAAAAGTCTGAATGGTGGACAAAAACACCAAAACGTAAAACAAATGCATGGGGCCAAATCGATGCTAGAAAGAAGTATAACCGGGAGTAATACAATAGAGTGAATAACTCTTGATTCCTCTGCCCACATATCCGCATTGTGTGCTAAGTGTAGGGTGTCCATTAATAGCCAGGATTTTGTCAAAAACACAGGGAAAATCTGTCTTACCTCATCCACATTGCTGGGCCGATTAAGGGTCCAGACTTTGCCCGTCACACTGAACATACCTCCGAAGGAGTCTTCAGGGTCTGCCCTGTATAGCACCCTGGGGCTAACTACATACATTGCACTTTTGATCAAGGTGTGTGTCTAATGCAGGATCCAGTGTCTAAAGAATACATTACAAGCTGGCCCCACACAGTGGAGTCCAGGTATAATCCCCAAGGTGTCACCAAAGGTTACTGATTCGGAAAATGATAGATAGCCCAATGCAGTAAGCAGTCAGATCTTGACAGAATTGTCAGATAAAAAAAGGGAAAGATTAAAATTAAAAAGGAAAGAACTTCAAAAATCGAAAAGGTCAATTGCCTAAGAACGTTTACCAAAAAATTGGAGTCTCACAGAATGGGTGGAGATAAAAGGAGAAGTATGGCCAAAGCTATGTCACAGGAGTTCACTTAGTTCTGCACATCTGGGACCCAGATTCACCCGACAGTGGGCTAAAACCTGCTGTAGGCTGATGGCACAGAGCTGGTCCAGGCTCTGCAGGGATCCCAATCTGCCCAGTTGCTTGACTGGCAGCATGCTGCTGAGAGCCTGAGCAAGCATGCTCAAGAGAGCACTGGAGGGGCAGAGCATAGAGTGGTGACTGACAGTCACCACTCTGTGCTCAGAGTGGACCCAAGAACTGAGCTTTCAGTGGTGTTTGATCGATCAGTTCTAGGTGTAGAGCCGGTGAGGGACAACTGCAGCATCAGATCAATGCTGCAGCCATCTAGGTCAGTATGTATGTTTTTTTTTCATTCCTATACTTTTTAATGAGCATGCACTAGGGGCAGGCCTAGCAAGTTTTTATGCCAGTGTCCAATTACCTGAAGGTAGCCTGTATATAAAACATGGTTTATGAATACAAGCACTGTGTCCTGCACTGTACAATAAAGATATATTGTTTGTTTTCCTGTCATTTAACTTGAAGATATGAAAAATTTATGTTCACCATTAATATGATAAGTAAGATCCGAGAGTCTCTATGTGCAACTGATGCTTGTAAATCACAAGGAGAGAGAATCGTTCACCATTCCCAGTTCTGGTGTGCTTTTTTTTATCTTAAAGCGGAGTTCCACCCTAAAAAAAATAAATAGCCAGATAGGCTCAAAAAATGTATACCGGTACTTACCAGAAAAGGCTGTTACTAGGCAGATCGTCCTAATCTGCCTCTTCCACTGTGAGGTTCTGAGTTCTCCTCCCTGGGTTGCCTCCTGGGATATGGAGGCGCACTGCCTTCTGGGACACACAGGATGGTGTGCCCATTCACAAATAGCCGCAAGGCTTCACTGCCTGTTTCCCTTAGTGAGGATGGCAGCGCCGGGACCCGGTCCGAGGGACGGATCTGTCTCGGTGGCCAACATCGCGGGCAACCTGGACAGGTAAGTGTGCTTATTAAAAGTCAGCAGCTACAGTGTTTGTAGCTGCTGACTTTTGATTTTTTATTTATTTTTTACCGCCGGACCTCCGCTTTAATAATGGTGGTCTTTTAACAGTATCAACATTTTTTTATGTAAAGTATACTGTATCTAAACCCCAACTAGAGAACATTTCATTTCCTAAAGCACTGTGTATCATCAATAATTACCATTTAAAATTAAAAATGAAAAAACTATGGGACATTTTTTGTTTTTATTCTTTCTTGCATTTCTGCGCTGATCTTCTCCAACCATTTCTTGTCTACATGCATTGCTCTAGCGTCCTCTACATATTATTCTGGACTAGCTTCCTGACAGAGACAGTTGTGCACCTTGCTTGTGCAATGTGCGTCAGCATGGCTGCTTGTGATCTCCACCAGGGATGAATTGGCAGCAGAATTAAAAGAGTTGTCACTCCATAACAAGAATTATTTTAAAAATAATCTTTATTAAAGGATCACCAGGTTTTATTTTAATGAAAGCTGCATATTAAAAAAGTGTGAAAGCAAGTTTTGAAATAATATTAACATGTTAAAGCTTATATATGAATTTAGTAATTGGTTTTAAATAAACGTTATTATTATGAACATACTGTTGTGTCGCTTATAGCAGAAAAAATACTACCATCAGGTAAGTCAGAGACAATCTATGGAACCAGACCAACTGCCTTGTAGAGGTGAATACACATTTCATATTTCCAGGCTATATACCCAATAAGAACTAGACATTACCAAAAGACACCATACATTATCCTTTTTTTTAACAGGTTATACATTTTTTATTGAGTTTGTTAAATATAAACAGAACATTTTCAGCATACAGTGTACAATAGTATCATTAACAGAAGGTCCAGAAGTACATTTCAGTACAGAAATGACCTAAAATTGGTATTAAAGGACAGGTAAAAGTGATGACAACTGCAACCATAAATCATCTGTAGCAGCTATTTAAATTGTTTAGAAATACTAGGTTAGGCAGCATACATACAGGTCGAATGGCTTTGCACTATTTTTGGCGCTTTCTCAGTAGATCAGAGCATAGAATTTAAACGAGAGGGGGGGGGGCAAAGATGCACCTAATTTCCCGTCCTCCAACCACAGAATGCCTTGTATTCTGTGAAAAAATACAAGGCTTTTTGTGAATGGGTATGGAGTGAGGAAGGGGTGTGGTGCAATCGGAGACCTTCATGGTCGTTAGGCGCTGCTCTCATGCTCGCAGCACCCAGAAGTCCAGTGGAGTGGGCTTATGATGAGGTATGATTATGATTTTACTACTATACAGCAGCCCTGCAAACACAGCATACCTATTATTACCTATTTCCTAAATAGCTGGTGCAGTAATAACAATAACATTTTTACTCAGAGTTGGGCTTTAATAGTTCTGGACTTATTTATTTAGGAAGATTGGGTTTCGAAAGGAGTATAAGTACATTGGTTTGGAAAGTCTTCGCCAAATGACTCACTGAGTTTATAATACAGCTTACATACAGTGAAAAATATAGATGCTGATGAAACATTACAGACATTTTTACAATTTAGACATTTATACCTGAGGTAAAGATCAATCAAATTTAACCATCAAATTATCCATTAGGCTTTAGGAAAGTAAAGATATTACAAGTGGTAGTAACCTGAAATCTATCGACATTCACAACACATCCTAAAAATGTTTCCCCCACTTAAAGCGGAACTAAACCCTCCTATCGTTTTCAGCCTAGAAAGCGGTCATCTTGGCCTTTGTTTAATCTTCAACTGCCATGATGCTGTACATGTGATCAGTTATGACACCAGCCATTTGAGGATTTGACAGTTTGGTTGAGAGTTCAAGCAAATGTGACAATTACAGTCCCGGAAAGTTCTGGGAATGTAACTTTTTTAAACAGTTAAATTGATGGGTTTAGTTCCGCTTCAAATTTTTTAAATGTATCATGAATGGGATTTTGGTGTCACAAGGTATATTTTTTCATAGAAGTAATCAAGTCCCCACTTTCGCTGTCTTTCAGTCATTGCATCAATTTTCTTCAACAGTTTAGAATTGCAGACAGAACCTGAAAGCATATAAAGATTTTTTTTTAAAACAGATCTATATCAGTAGGCCATATTTGGGTTTATCATCTGCTGGTTTCAAGTGTTTTCATTTTTGTTTAAAACTATAAAAGGGCCAATTCACGCATTCCGCAATGGAAAAACACCAGTCACCGCTAGGACACACGGAAAACAATTGTTTTGCTACGTATCCTATTCACACTGCAACGCAACCTGGAGCTGCGCTGCAGTGATCTGTGTTAAAATGCAGACATGCTGTATTTTATCACAGTGCACTGGACAGGATCACATATCACTGTACAGCAGTGCAAAAAACCATGCTGCTGTACAGTGACATAAATCGAGTGTACTTCAAATAAACTTTTTTGAAAAAAAAAAAAAAGGAGCTGTGTGATGCATTGAATTGCACACCATACCACCCCCTAACACCGCCTCACTGCAGCTACAATGTTTTTTTGTTAACAAGCCCTAAAGCACATCCAGAAAAGGCACGTTATGCCAGTTGAAAAAAATAAAATAAAATCTAAATAGAATGGGTGGTAAACAAGATCGCCCATGACGCTACACAGACCCCTACTGCCTAAATAAATAAAAGATGATCGGCATACTTGTACCAATGTTTGCAGGAGTATTTTCTTAAAGGCCATAAACTTATGTAACTAAAGCTACAGTACTTACCAAACAGTCGCTGTATATCAGATTCCGGGACATGAAATGGTGGCCCTACAGGAAAACACACACAGCGTTACTCAGTTCTCATAAGGCATGAAGCCGGCTGACTTTTAAATTCTAGAATTATATCACTGGGCAAAAGATCTAGCTGTAGACCGAACCTTGTTAGACCTGAAATCTGGTCACCTATCTAAATACACAGATAAAATACATATATGTGCTGTTTCGTCTGCCATAAGGTTTGCATTTTTGTTAATCCAGTTCTGAGATTTACCGTATTTTTCGCTCTATAAGACGCACCTGACCATAAGACGCACCTAGGTTTTAGAGGAGGAAAACAAGAAAAAAAAATATTCTTAACCAAATGGTGTACTAAAATATTTACCATTGCCAAAGAAATGCAGCCCGACCATTGCCAAAGAAATGCAGCCCGACCATTGCCAAAGAAATGCAGCCCGACCTGTGCCATTATTGCAGCCCGACCTGTGCCATCGCTTGAGCTGCTTTGTCTTCTCAGCAAGTGTCAGGACATGTCGGGAGATCGCCTCCCTGCTGTGGTTGGGTCACCGTGGCTGGCTGGCTCCCTGCTGTGGTTTGGTCACCATGGCTGGCTGGCTCCTGTGTGTGTCTGGCTGGTTTCCTGGTGTGGGTGGGTCACCCTGGGTGGCTAGCTGGCACCCTGGCCCTGCTGTGGGTATGTCACTGTAGGTGGCTGGCTGGCACCCTGCTGCGGGTGGCTGGCCTGGCTCCCTGCTGCGGGTCAGATGGTGGCTGGCATGGTGCACCCTGCTGTGGGTGGCTGGCTGGCCTGGCTCCATGCTGTGAGTCAGGTGGGTGGTACGGTGTACCCTGCTGCGGGTGGCTGGCCTGGCTCCCTACTGTGAGTCAGTGAGTGGGTGGCTGGCACAATGCACCCTGCTGTGGCTGACAGAGGGGTAGGCTGAGAGAGGTGGGCTGACTGGGGGAGGGGGGCTGACAGAGGTGGGGGGCAGCTGACGGAGAGGGGGGTAGCTGACAGAGGGGGGCTGATAGAGAGGGGGCGGACAGAGGTGGGCTGACTGACAGAGGGGGAGGGGGTGCCGACAGGGAGGGGGGCTGACTGACAGAGAGGGAGGGGGCGCTGACAGAGAGGGGTGGGCTGATAGAAAGGGGGGGCTAATAGAGAAGGGGGGGCTGATAGAGAGGGGGAGGGGCCGCTGACAGAGGGGAGGGGGCTGATAGAGAGAGGTGATCTGACTGACAGGGGGGGGCTGATACAGGGAGGTGGGCTGACTGACAGAGGGGGAGGGGGCGCTGATAGAGAGGGGGGCTGATAGAGAGAGGTGGGCTGACTGACAGGGGGGGAGGTGGGCTGACTGACAGGGGGAGGGGGGCTGACAAAGGTGGGCTGACTGACAGTGGAGTGGGCTGATAGACAGAGTGGGAGGGGGGCTGACAGAGCATTCAGAGGGAGACCTTAGGAGACACACGCTAGGCGGGACTCACACATGCAGTTGTTCCGGTCGCCATATCTGACGGAACACCACGGTCACTCACAGACCAGTCCCGCCTCCACATCCACCGCCAGGGCCAATCGCAGACACCCATGTCGGTCGCCCGCACATGACCCCATTCGGCCAATCACAGGGCGCTCGTCGCCCATCGCTAAGTTGGGCTTGCAACGTTCAGTGTGTGAAACACAGCACAGGTCCGTCCCTGCAAGCGCCGCTGCATTTGTGCGGGAGGCGGCCGCGGGAAGACGGGTGGTGGGGCTTGGATTTTTCCCATGCCTAGTATAAAACCCAGCACTGAGCGGGGGGCGTTGACAGCGGCGGCGGGGGGCGGTGCCTGATGCACATTCGCTCCATAAGACGCAGAGACATTTTCCCCCATATTTTTTGGGGGAAAAAGTGCGTCTTATGGTCCGAAAAATACGGTAAATAACCCTGCCAGACAACACGGCCAGCCTAAAGACCAGACTTTTTATACCTGCACATGAATTAGCCTTTTTAATTGCCTGGAGGTCAACTTTAACCCCTTCCAACCCACCCAGGCATCCTTTTAAATAGTTTGTAGTGCCCGGGGGCCCAAAAAATCAGCATTAATGCATTGTGTGGTTGTTCTACCCATCCTATGCCACTGCAAATATAGTATCTTGTCAAAAGTATTGGGACACCTGCCTTTACATGCACCTGAAATTTAATGGCATCCCAGTCTTAGTCTGTATGGTTCAATATTGAATTGACCCACCCTTTGCAGCTATAACAGCTTTAAGTCTTCAGGGAAAGCTGTCCACAAGGTTTAGGAGTGTGTCTATGGGAATGTTTGACCCTTCTTCCAGAAGCGCATTTGCGAGGTCAGGCACTGATAATGGACGAGAAGGCCTGGCTCGCAGTCTCCGCTCTAATTCATCTCAAAGGTGTTCTATCGGGTTGAGGTCAGGACTCTGTACAGGCCAGTCAAGTTCCTCCACCCCAAACTCGCTCATCCATGCCCTTATGGACCTTGCTTTGTGCACTGGTCCAAATCATATGGTGGAGGGGGGATTATGGTGTGGGGTTGTTTTTTCAGGGGTTGGGGTTGGCCCCTTAGTTCCAGTGAAGGGAACTCCTAAGGCGTCAGCATACCAAGACATTTTGGACAATTTCATGCTCCCAACTTTGTGGAAACAGTTTGGGGATCGCCCCTTCCTGTTTCAACATAACTGCGCACCAGTGCACAAAGCAAGGTCCATAAAGACATGGATGAGTTTGGGGTGCAGAAACTTGACTGGCCTGCACAGAGTCCTGACCTCAACCCAATAGAACACCTTTGGGATGAATTAGAGTAGAGACTGTGAGGCAGGCTTTATCTTCCTATATCAGTGCATGACCTCACAAATGTGCTTCTAGAATAATGGTCAAACATTCCCATAGACACACTCCTAAACCTTGTGGACAGCATTTCTAGAAAAGTTTAAGCTGTTATAGCTGCAAAGGGTGGGTCAACTCAATATTGAACCCTACGGACAGACTAGGGTGCCATTAAAGTTCATGTGCGTGTAAAGGCAGGCGTCCCAATACTTTTGGTAATATAGTGTATGTGTTGATGCGTCATACAGAAGTTGGGACAACTAGAGACAGCATTAAGCATGTATATATAATGTAATAAGTTTACAGGAGAAGGTCAGCATTTATGTATTTTTCTGTCAGTGTGACTTCTTGTGTCTCATACCACTAGGGATGAGCTTCGAGTTCGTGTCGAACTCATGTTCGACTCGAACATTGCCTGTTCGCCCATTCGCCGAACAGCGAACAAATTGGGGTGTTCGCGGCAAATTCGAAAAGTCTATGGGAGAAATCTAAAGTGCTAATTATAAAGGCTTATATGCAAGTTATTGTCCTAAAAAGTGTTTGGGGACCTGGGTCCTGCCCCAGGGGACATGTATCAATGCAAAAAGAAGTTTTAAAAACGGCCGTTTTTTCGGGAGCAGTGATTTTAATAATGCTTAAAATGAAAAAATAAAAGTGAAATATTCCTTTAAATTTCGTACCTGGGGTGTGTGTATGATATGCATGTAAAGTGGCGCATGTTTCCCGTGCTTAGAACTGTCCCTGCATAAAATGTCATTTTTGAAGGAAAAAAAGTCATTTAAAACTCACTCGCGGCTATTAATGCATTGTCGGCTCCCGGCAATACATACAAAAGTCATTGATAAAAAAAAAAAGCGTAGGGGTCCCCCAGAATTCAATTACCAGGCCCTTCAGGTCTGGTATAGATATTAAGAGGAACCCTGCCGCAAATTAAAAAAAAAAAATGCGTGCGGTTCCCCCAAATATCCATACCAGGCCCTTCAGATCTGGCATGGATTTTAAGGGGAACTCCACCCCAAATTTTTAAAAAAATGGCGTGGAGTCCCCCCAAAAATCCATACCAGACCCTTATCCGAGCACGCAACCTGGCAGGCCACAGGAAAAGAGGGGGGGACGAGAGAGCGCCCCCCCTCCTGAACCGTACCAGGCCACATGCCCTCAACATGGGGAGGATGTCCCCATGTTGATGGGGACAAGAGCCTCATCCCCACAACCCTTGCCCGGTGGTTGTGGGGGTCTGCGGGCGGGGGGCTTATCGGAATCTGGAAGACCCCTTTAACAAAGGGGACACCCAGATCCCGGCCCCCCCTATGTGAATTGGTAAGGGGTACATTGTACCCCTACCATTTCACGAAGAAAGTGTCAAAAAATTAAAAAAAAAACACACACACGTTGGAAAAGTCCTTTTATTCAAAAATAAAAATAAAATTAAAAAAAAACATTCCAGCGGTGAAATCCAGTGTCCCGCGGCGATCCGATGTCCAGCGATGTCCGTCATTGGCTGAGCCTGAGCGGACCTGATGGGGAACTTCCTCCGCAGTCTATTACATGTATAGACCCGCCCCTTCTAAAGTTCCCCATCAGGTCCGCTCAGCCAATGACTCGGTGTAAGGCTGAGGACCTGATGCGGAACATGAGAAGGGGCGGGTCTATACATGTATTACACAGTGAGGGAAGTTCCCCATCAGGTCCGCCCCCTCGGTATGTCAGACCGCGCCTATGTCATTGGCCTGAGCGGGGAACTTCCTTCACTGTGTAATTTAAATTTACACAGTGAAGGAAGTTCCCCATCAGGTCCGCTCAGGCCAATGACGTGGGCGGGGTCTGACATACTGAGGGGGCGGACCTGATGGGGAACTTCCCTCACTGTGTAATACATGTATAGACCCGCCCCTTCTCATGTTCCGCATCAGGTCCTCAGCCTTACACCGAGTCATTGGCTGAGCGGACCTGATGGGGAACTTTAGAAGGGGCGGGTCTATACATGTAATAGACTGCGGAGGAAGTTCCCCATCAGGTCCGCTCAGGTTTAGCCAATGACGGACAGCGCTGGACATCGGATCGCTGCGGGACACTGGATTTCACCGCTGGAATGTTTTATTTTTTTAATAAAGGACTTTTCCAAGGTGTGTGTGTTTTTTTTTACATTTTTTGACACTTTCTTCGTGAAATGGTAGGGGTACGGTGTACCCCTTACCAATTCACATGGGGGGGCGGGATCTAGGGGTCCCCTTTGTTAAAGGGGTCTTCCAGATTCCGATAAGCCCCCCGCCCGCAGACCCCCACAACCACCGGGCAAGGGTTGTGGGGTTGAGGCCCTTGTCCCCATCAACATGGGGACATCCTCCCCATGTTGAGGGCATGTGGCCTGGTACGGTTCAGGAGGGGGGCGCTCTCTCATCCCCCCCCTCTTTTCCTGCGGCCTGCCAGGTTGCGTGCTCGGATAAGGGTCTGGTATGGATTTTTGGGGGGACTCCACGCCATTTTTTGTTAAATTTGGGGTGGAGTTCCCCTTAAAATCCATGCCAGATCTGAAGGGCCTGGTATGGATATTTGGGGGAACCGCACGCATTTTTTTTTTAAATTTGCGGCGGGGTTCCCCTTAATATCTATACCAGACCTGAATTCATTAATAGCCGCGAGTGAGTTTTAAATTACTTTTTCTCCTTCAAAAATGACATTTTATGCTGGGACAGTTCTAAGCACGGGAAACATGCGCCACTTTACATGCATATCATACACACCCCCTAGGTACGAAATTTAAAGGAATATTTCACTTTTATTGGTTCACTTTAAGCATTATTAAAATCACTGCTCCTGAAAAAACTGCCATTTTCAAAACTTTTTTTTGCATTGATACATGTCCCCTGGGGCAGGACCCGGGTCCCCAAACACTTTTTATGACAATAACTTGCATATAAGCCTTTATAATTAGCACTTTAGATTTCGAACGTTCGAGTCCATTGTATTTAATAGGGTTCTAAAGTTCACGCGAACATTCTGTCTGTTCGCAGGTTCTGGTGCGAACCGAACAGGGGGGTGTTCGGCTGATCCCTGCATACCACATGCCTCATTTCCCCCCTAGCTCTAGTGCCTGCCCTGGTATAGCAATGTTTTAAGCCTGTAGCTAAATGTAGTTCAATCTTATTTTATTGAGAAAGGAGAGGTGTACATTACACAAGTATAACGTTCGTTAACACATAAATAGAAATAGACATTTCAATATTGGAACCATGACAGCACATTGTATAGAGAAGTTGTTTTCTTCAACTGAGTTAATTTAGTATGTGTAGCTGTCACGCCATGTCTGGGATTAGATCCAGGGACCTGGTGTTTATAGACAGTCTTCTATGCTCTGAACCACAGACAGTCTTCTATGTTCTGAACCACCAGGGAATTAGATTTAGGTTTGAATCCTGGTTACTTTCTGCTTCATGTGTTTGATGTTGGCTCCACCAGCTGTTTGTAGTTATCTGATCAGCGACCCTATATATCTCCACTTCCCCTTCCTGTCCGTGCACTGGTATAGTTGCCTGTTTATGGATGTGCTTCATTTTGGTTAGTGACTTGGTTTGTGTTTTACTTTGATACTTGGATTATCCCTTGGACTTTGCTTCTTGTTGCCAACCCCGCCTGGCTCATCTCTGACAGCGGTACGTGGATTGTCCTTTCTCCTCCTGGGTTCCTGTCTTCAGCCTGCTAACCGTGAGTTGTTGCTGGGGGTTGTGGTTAGGCTATCTGCACCATCCATTGCGGTTCCTTATTTCTTGGCTGCAGGATCTCAACCGTCCCTCCACCTGATACCGGGATAACAAGACTACTGGTCAGGAAAGCGGAGGGACGGTTGTAATTTCCTGGCAGACCTGACATTATACTAGTGCCAGATGGACCACAGCAAGCTGGTGCAGGCAGTCTCTTTACAGGGTCAGCTGTTGGGTGAGAAGGCCAATCGTGTACAGTCATTGGAGGTGAAATTGGATGCTATCACAGCTATGTTATCCTCTTTGTCTACTGCACATGGTACTAGTCCTACTACATCAAAAGGACAAGAGTCTGGGGCTGGGAAACCTGTAGTCGTGTCTAACCCCAAAGCTACTCCCGCTCCAAAGATACCTCTCCCTGATAAGTATGATGGGAACCCCTTGGATTGCAGGGGATTTCTCAACCGTTGCCGGTTGCATTTTAGAAATCAACCTTCTGTGTTTGCCTCTGCTCAAGCCAAGGTGACATTTATTATTTCCTTGCTAAAGGGCAGAGCTCTGTCCTGGGTGTCACCTCTTCTGGAGAAGGATTCCCCTATACTTACCGACTACCCCACGTTTATGAAAACCTTTGAGGGAATTTTTGACGTTCCTGGCAGAGTAACTGCAGCTGAGGCTCGTATTCTTGATCTATACCAGGGTAAACTCACGGTAGCATCTTATGCTATAGAATTCCGCACGCTTGCGGCAGAGACTTCCTGGGATAATTGCGCCCTTAAGGCTGCCTTCCGCAGAGGTCTAGCGGAACACATAAAGGACGAATTGACCTACCGTGAAATCCCTGTGGCCCTGGAAGATTTCATCAATTCGTGTATCCTGGTGGACACTTGTTTCTCTGAACGCCAGTCTGAGAGAGGGCACCAGATACCATTTCTTTCTCACGAATTGGATGCTAAATCTTCCCCTCGGCAATCTCTAGCCCCTTCTATTCCTCCTACTGGCGAGTTTGAGGGAGAGCCCATAGATATAGGGGCTGTGCGTTTGTCTGACGAGGAACGTATCAAACGCAGGACTCTAGGCCTCTGTTTATATTGTGGTAAGCCAGGTCACTTCCTGCGTTCTTGTCCGGTACGGCCGGAAAACTCGGGCTTAATGGGAGATCGAGGAGCCCCATTAGGCCATACTGTGTTGAATCCTCCTCAAGAGATATTAGTAGTACCTATATTTTTGTCCTGGAACGATAAATGCTCTTCCACAGTTGCCTTTATTGACTCTGGTGCTGGTGGGGTATTTTTCGACGCAGCGCTGGTTAATAGTCTTCAGATTCCTACTGTTCCGAAAGATCCACCGCTGTGTGTAACTACTCTTGGTGGAGACCCTCTTGGTAATGGACTTATCACTCTTGAGTCCAAGCCACTTTCCATCCTGTTGGGGGCTCTGCACTCTGAAGTGTTATCGTTTGACATTATTCCGTCTCCTAAGTATCCTGTAATTCTTGGGTTCCCTTGGTTAAGTAAACATAACCCATCTATTGATTGGTCCACTGGTCAAATTTCTGCCTGGAGCGCCTCTTGCCATGATCACTTTCTCCAAAAGATAGTACGTAATAATGTGTCCATTCTTGAAGTGTCTTCTGACCCTGAACTACCTGAGGCCTATGCCGACTTTGCTGATGTATTTTTTGAAAAGGAAGCAGAGGGGCTCCCACCACACCGCCCTTACGACTGTGCCATAGACCTGCTTCCTGGTTCTCCCCTTCCTAAAGGGAGAACCTACACTCTAAATCTTGCGGAAACAAAGTCAATGGAGGAATACATTGAAGACAGTCTAAAGAAGGGTTTCATCCGGCCTTCCTCCTCCCCTGTGGGAGCTGGGTTCTTTTTTGTGGAGAAAAAAGATGGAGGACTTAGACCCTGCGTTGACTACAGATCTCTGAACCGTATAACTGTAAAAAAATCGGTATCCACTTCCCTTAATTACGGAGTTGTTTGACCGTGTCATGGGGTCAAAGATCTACACCAAACTGGACCTTCGGTCAGCATATAACCTCATTACAATCAAAGCGGGAGATGAATGGAAGACAGCTTTTAATACTAGAAGGGGGCATTACGAGTGTCTGGTTATGCCTTTTTGGGCTTTGCAACGCTCCCGCTGTATTTCAGGAATTTGTGAATGATATTTTCAGGGATCTGCTTGACTCTTTTGTTGTCGTCTATTTAGATGATATACTCATTCACTCTAAAGACTTAAAGCTTCACCGTTGCCATGTTCGCACTGTTCTCCAACGTTTAAGAGATCATAGGCTGTACGCCAAACTTTCCAAGTGCTCCTTTGAACAATCGGAAATACCTTTCTTAGGTTATATAATTTCATCTAATGGATTCCTGATGGACTCCAAGAAACTCGATTCTATCTTACAATGGCCTAGACCTTCTACCTTAAAGGAAATACAGCGTTTTATTGGATTTTGTAACTACTACCGCAAATTTATCAAGAATTTCTCCAAAATTTTGGCTCCCATCACTGCCCTCACAAAAAAAGGCACCAAATGCTCTCAGTGGCCTCCTGAAGCTCTGGAAGCTTTCGATCTCCTAAAATCTGCTTTTTGCTCCGCTCCTGTTCTTCGCCATCCTCAGCCTTCGGCTCAATTTTTCTTGGAAGTTGATGCCTCCGAAGTAGATGCCGGAGCAGTGTTATCCCAACAAGAACCTACTTCTAACAAGTTGCATCTGGTCGCCTTTTTATCTAAGAAATGTTCTGCTGTAGAACAAAAGTATGACATAGGGAATAGAGAACTCTTAGCTATAAAACTAGCATTTTCCGAATGGAGACATCTATTAGAAGGTACAGAACTTCCTGTTGTTCAAACTGACCATAAGAACCTAATCTACTTGGAGAAGGCCCAAAGACTGAATCCCAGACAAGCCCGCTGGGCGTTATTCTTCACTCGGTTCAATTTTGTTGTAACATACATTCCTGGTACTAAGAACACCAAGGCCGATGCCCTGTCTCATCAATTTCCTTGCGAGAATCTTCAAACTCCTCCGGATCATATTGTTTCTCTGGAATGAATCATTGCTCAACTGGATACTATCCTACAAATGAAATTGTTGGCTGCCCAGTCTCGGGCACCTTCTAATCTTTCGGTTCCATCTAACATGTATGTTCCTCAAGAATTGCGTAAAGAAGTCTTGCAATGGGCCCATGGACAGAGGATATCTGGACATCCTGGTGCCAAACCAACCTTCTTACGCCTGAAGTCCCTGGTTTGGTGGACTACCTTTAAGAAGGACGTAGTAGACTTTGTTAAAGCTTGTACTGTTTGTGAGGCCATCAAGATGCCTCGATCTGTTCCCCATGGTCTTCTGCAACCGTTACCTGTTCCTCATGCCCCTGGACCCACATAAGTGTGGATTTTATTGTGAACTTGCCTGTCTCTAGGGGGAATACGGTCATCTGGGTTGTAGTAGACAGATTTTCGAAGCTGGCACACTTCATCCCCATGCCTACTCTACCTTCTGCCCCAAGCTTGGCTCAATCCTTTATCGAACATATCATCTGTTTGCACGGTATTCCTGTCGATATTGTTAGTGAGAGAGGTCCTCCATTCATATCTTCGTTCTGGAGGGCTGTTTGCAAAGATCTAGGGATCAAGAATTCCCTGTCTTCTGGATACCACCCCCAATCTAATGGCCAAACTGAAAGGGTAAATCAAGATTTAGAGATCTATCTAAGGGCCTATGTGAATGCTGAACATGACAACTGGAGCGAGATGCTACCTCTAGCTGAATTAGCACACAATTCACAATGGCATTCCTCCCTAAAATGTTCTCCGTTTCAAACTGCCTTAGGGTATCAACCCAGAGTTTTTCTCTTCCAGTCATCTCAGGTAGAGGTACCTGCAGCAGCCAACATGGTGACCAAGTTAACTAAACATTGGAGAGACATAACAAAAGTTCTGCTTCTGTCGGTGCACAGATACAAAGGGTACGCGGACCATCGCAGAAAACCTGCACCCCGTTACCGTCTCAATCAACTTGTTTGGTTATCCACCAAGAATATCAAACTACGACAACCCTCTCCTAAATTAGGTCCTAGATATATTGGACCCTTTCGCATTCTTTGTCAAGTTAATCCAGTGGCCTATAAACTTCGGTTGCCCCTACACATTCGAATTCCCAATACTTTTCATGTATCCTTGCTAAAGCCCTTTTACAAAAATAGATTTTCTCTACCCTCTAGACGTCCTTCTCCTGTTGCAGTTGATGACCATCAGGAATACGAAATTGGTAAGATTTTGGATTCTCGACGTAAGGGTAGGCAGTTACAGTATCTGGAAGGGCTACTCTATTGCAGAAAGGACTTGGGTACCAGCTCATGATATTCATGCCCCACAGCTGGTCAAGTTGTTCCATGCAAAACACCCTTCCAAACCCAAATAGGTTGGGGGGGCATTTTTGTGTGGGGGTACTGTCACGTCGTGTCCAGGATTAGATCCTGGGACCTGGTGTTCATAGACAGTCTTCTATGTTCTGAATCACCAGGGAATTAGTTTTAGGTTTGAATCCTGGTTACTTTCTGCTTCATGTGTTTGATTTTGGCTCCACCCTTGGACCAGCTGTTTGTAGTTCTCTGATCAGCGACCCTATATATCTCCACTTCCCCATCCTGTCTGTGCACTAGTATAGTTTCATGTTTATGAATGCGCTTTGTTTTGGTTACTGACTTGGCTTGTTTTTGACTTCGATACTTGGATTATCCCTTGGACTTTGCTTTTCTGGTTGCCGACCCCGCCTGGCTCGATCTAGACTTCGACACTTGGATTATCCCTTGGACTTTGCTTCTTGTTGCCGACCCCGCCTGGCTCGTCCCTGACAGCGATACGTGGATTGTCCTTTCTCCTCCTGGGTTCTTGTCTTCAGCCTACTAACTGTGAGTTGTTGCTGGGGGTTGTGGTTAGGCTATCTGCACCATCCATTGCAGTTCCTTATTTCTTGGCTGCAGGATCTCAACCATCCCTCCACCTGTTACCGGGATAACAAGACTACTGGTCAGGAAAGCGGAGGGATGGTTGTAATTTCCTGGCAGAACTGACAGTAGCCATCTTATCTTATCTACTGGCTGAACGTTGGATTGTTGGATTACTGGATGTGTCTCAGGATTTAGCTTCTGTCTGAATATGTATTTGGACAACCAGATGTAAGTCTGCTTCTATTTACCCTCTTCTCAGGCCTAGGAGATTTAATCCACTAATACTGACCAGCAGGGGAGCCACTGTCACTGCATGTAAGAGGTTACACATGCAATGCTATACAGATTGTCAACTGAAATTATATGTGGCAATTATTCACGGCACATAAATTGTTTGGTGCTCATGCCAACACCTTAAACTTTGCCCTAGAAGACCTCCTCTTTGTATGTGTAAACACTTTCGCTTAACTTGTTGTTACAAAAATCAGTGTAGCGATACCCCCAGCTAAGAGGGCCGCTGGTATGATTTGTTTCGGGCCCTGTAACACTCACTGTCAACCCCAAGCAATTTGCTCCCACCTCCCTTGGCACAGTTAGTAGGGGATGATAGGATTGTGTAACCTGTGACTCTTGGCAGCACAATCCCACAAGAAAGACACACAGCAGTATGGTATAGCTATCACTAACCGTTTCTTCTGCACAGTAAATGACACAAACGACTGGTATACTTAACCCTGGCACTTTACTGAGAATAATGGTTAAGCAGGTAAAACAGTATACATAAACATATGCAGAGCCCTGCAATGAAAGAGTATTTTAGCAAACAGACAGATATACAATCCTGTGACAAGAAACTAACGGACCCCGCTGCAGCCCTTCTCCCTCGTGGGAAAAATGGTGCCCAGCAATGTCTACACTGCTAAGTCAGGCCTGACTGTACTATGTAAAAGTTCTGCAGATAAAGGTCTTCGCTAGCAAACGGTGGTGCACTTCTGGAACGATTTGTAATCCACAAGAATAAAGGGGTTTTGATAATTGGTGAACACAGAATAAGTCTACTAGCGTTATTCAATGCACTGTCCCTCCGGCGTGCAACTGCAAATGCTAACGTTAGTTCCGAACAACAGTTACTGGGTCTAGAGATCCTGTATTATTCTCTGAGCAGATGCTCTCTCACCAAACCGGACCAGTCCGTGTCCGTATCTTCCGTTGCTGTGTCTTGGTACACAGATTCCACGACACCCGGGTCTTCGGTCATCCTGGTAGTAGCAGAACAGCAGCAGGATGAGACGTCCCTCAGGCTCCTCAGTGGATACGAAAGGCTCTTTGGAAAAATACAGGCCTAGACTTCAGGCCCTGTATTTTCAGCAGACTCAGCACAGAGTTCCACTTGCTGGGCGGGCAGTGTCCAAAGAGACCGTACTCCGGTCCGCCCCCTTGTTAAATACCCCGCCCCAGCAGTCCTTGCGCTGGGAAATGCATCCTGAGTATGGTAGTCTCTGGGCCTTAAAACAAACACCCGCTACATAAGTATTGGGCCTTTTGCACACTGCAGCTTGAAAAAGCTCAGTACAGTTTTTTTTTTTGTTTTTTTTTTGTGCCTATGCACACAAGTGAGTAAACAAACGCTGTGCATTCTTCAGTAAAAAAAATAAAAATAATAAAAATTAAGAATTGAAAAATCTGCATTTTTGTTTAGTAATTTATGCCACGCAAAGGCACGCCCATTTACCAATTGTGTAGAACAAAAACTCAAAATTTGCGTAAATACATACAAAAAAAACGGCTGAAAAAGTAGATACTCAAACAGGAGTATCGTGTGCAAGAGGCCTTAATGTGTCATTAAACTCGAATAATCAACAACTGTCATTACATGGTGTTCATACTCACTCATCCACTAGAGCAGTGGTCCCCAACCTTTTTATCACCGGGGACCGCTTGCGTGGAAGAAAATTGTGCCAAGGACCGGGGGGGGGGGTCTTGATTTTTTGCGGGCAATGGCTGGTGTTAGCGCTTCAATCGTCACGGCACCATGCTTAATATGGTGTCAGGGTGATTGAAGTGCATTATTTCTATTATTACATTGTAGTAATAAATGAAATAGTTCAACTAATCATAATGTAGAATCAGTGGGAGCCCCGAGCGTGTCACGTGCCACTGTCGCCTGCTACCAGATGTGGATAGTCACTTGCCACGCTGCCTGTCACCAGATGCGGAATGTCACTTGCCACATCACCTGCCACAAGATGTGTAATGTCACTTGCCACATCACCTGCCACGCTTACTGCCACAAGATGTGTAATGTCACTTGCCACATCACCTGCCACGCTTACTGCCACAAGATGTGTAATGTCACTTGCCACATCACCTGCCACGCTTATTGCCACAAGATGTGTAATGTCACTTGCCACATCACCTGCCACGCTTACTGCCACAAGATGTGGATTGTCACTTGCCACATTACCTGCCACGCTTATTGCCACAAGATGTGTAATGTCACTTGCCACATCACCTGCCACGCTTACTGCCACAAGATGTGGATTGTCACTTGCCACATTACCTGCCACAAGATGTGAATTGTCACTTGCCACGTTGCATGTCACCAGATGCAGAGTGAGTGGAGCGCCCCTTGTGGTATATCAGGCAGACTGAGGGGGTGAACTACAAGTTCCAGCACACCTCACCTGTACTCCCACACACAGCTTACCTGTCACTGATGATGTCACATCTCTGTGGGATCGCCCCTCTGGATATAGCAGGGTGTCTCCTTTCTCATGCTGCAGCCGGTCTCCTTCGGCTGTCACTTTCTGGCTCCACCTCTCTGCCATGCCTGATTAGCTGTCCGGGGGGGGGGGCAGGCAATCTGCGCCGCTGAACAAGTTCTTACAGCGAGGAGCCGCAGGAGAGCGGTGATGCGTGGCGGGCAGTGTGAGATGATGTCATCTCTCTGCTCCCCGCCCCATCTCAGACACTGAGACAGAGCACTGACTTTGAGGGCGGAAAAGCTGTGATGCAGGGGGCGGAGAGAGAGATATCATCTCTGCTTGCCTGCCCGCTCGCTTCTTCCACCCACCCAGCGCTCTCATGCCAGCAGCTCAGCACAGCGTGTCTTGATGGCCGCCCGCACCCGCGGCCCGGCTGCAGAAGAGCCACGGCCCGGTAGTGGGCCGGGGACCGGGGGTTGATGACCCCTGCACTAAAGCATTTGTTTTCTGTAGACTGCAAACATCCTGGTTTATTCTGCTGTTCACTTGTCTCTCCCTCCTCGTCTAAGTCCCCACTGCAGTCCGAGATTGTGTAGACCAGCTTCTGACAACTGAGCATGCTCCAGTTTCAGTTCCCTTCTAAGCTGTTCATTTGCTCTTTCTTATCTGTGCAGTCCATGTGACTATAGAGTCACACATGTGGGTGTATACAGAGCGGTAAATGACATTCCCCTTTCCTCCCTCCTCCTCCGTGTCCTCATATTGCTAAACACTATGGGGGGCGGGATATAAGATGGTGATTCATGGAGGCTTCACTCTCTTGTTAGTCCCAGCACATACAAACAATATACACAGGCTGAAGGGGGGGGGGGGTATATGATTGGCAGAACCTCCTTCAGATATCTTTACAGTGTAAAAAAAAAATTATAGTTTAAGTTGACTGACATCTGCCCTATTTGGTGGCAAAAAAATTATTTGCTTTGAAATATAAATTTGCATGACGCTTTAAAACACTTTGTTGCTATTTAATTTAAATTCTCTATTCTGAAAGCCTTTTTTTTATGTAATATGACCAGCACAGCACCAATTAATGCTGTGCGGACACAGACAGGAAAGAACTGGGAAACGTCATGTGACCTTGGAACAGCAATAACTAAAAAAGATAATTATATAGATATATAGATATATTAAACACAGTGGCACAATCTTTATACATAATTGGAAGGGATAATGGCAATTAAAAGGGTGAAAACGTTAATGCATGATTTCATCACCAATTTTTAGTATATAATTTCCACCTATGGAAATGTTTCGTTCCCTTTCTTTCTTTCTTTTTTTTTCACAAGAACATTTTGTTCCCTTTCTTTAAATGCTGTTTTTTGTAGATAAATATTTCTGCTTTGTCCTTTTCTATTTCCAGATATTGACTTAAATCAAGACTTTCCCACCAAGGATTGTTTTTTTTTTTTTTGTTTTTTTTCCTTTGACTTGTAAACCATGTGACCACACAATGCTCTCGAATTCCACTCTAGTATCACGTCACTTTTCTATAACTGTAAATTAGAGTGCTGAAATTTGTGTTATGTGACTTTAAATAGCAATCCATCTACCTCATGCCAGATATTAACTTTTCACAAAGCAGCAGGCAGTAAAGTGACACGGTAGGCGAGGAAAAAAAAATATGAAGGTTGATATAGCTAGTATGAAGGTTAACAATTTAGACCAGTGGTCTCCAAACTGCAGCCCTATGGGGGCACAATTCCTCCCAATGACACCAACAAAGGGGCACAATTCCTCCCAATGACACCAACGAAGGGGCACAATTCCTCCCAATGACACCAATGAAGGAGCACAACTCCTCCCAATGACACCAACGAAGGGGCACAGTTCCTCCCAATTACACCAATGATAAGTCACAATTCCACTCACTAACACAAAAGATGTTGTTTACTTCCGCTGATGCTGATACATTTTCTACTCCAGATGGTCACAGTTCGGCCCCCCTAAAGTCTGAAGGACAGTAAATTGGCCCTTTGTTTAAAAGTTTGGAGACCCCTGGTTTACACCAATTTAAATTGCACTGGAAGTCCGTGAAGTCAATGTGGTAACATTTGAAGTTGAAGCAAGACTTTACTTGCTTACCAAACATCAGTGCTGCCACATGAGATAAAATAACTCTTGTAGGATACATAACAAACATAGGAAATGTAGGACACAAACAAACATTTTATTTACCTGTCATCAACTTTGGATCGTATTCAAGGACTACAATCAAGTACCGGCTATCCTTATTTAGTAATGATAATAGAAGACTGGCGTAACTGTTCAAAAATACATGATAAAATGGAGTAAGTAAAAAATGCAAAATCATAACAAGACAAGAAAAGCATGTGCAGAAAACTGTATTTTCTACCTGTAAACCCATCATGTGTCTGTAGCAAAGGTCTAAATGAATGAATGCACAAATTTTATACCTAACATTGCCTTACAGCCAATGCAGTGTGGATGTCTTTTCTGTTGTAACTTCCCAGAAATAGAACAAACAATACAACCCCCTCTTTCCTCACTGTTGGAATATTACACCACAAACTTTAATGCCGCATACACACGACCGTTTTTCATGACGAGAAAAATGCAATTTTTTAAATTGGTCATTAAAAACGATCGTGTGTAGGCTCCAGAGCATTTTTAACTACGTGAAAAATGGCCTCAAAAATTAGAACCTGCTCTCTTTTTTTCTCGTCATTTTTCACGTCGTTCTTTTTCTCGTTGCGAAAAACGGCCGTGTGTATGCTTTTCCAAGGGGAAAAAAAACACGCATGCTCAGAATCAAGTATGAGACGGGAGCGCTCGTTCTGGTAAAACTAGCGTTTATAATGGAGATAGCACATTCGTAACGCTGTAAATTATTGCATCGTTTAACCACTTCAATACCATGCACTTATACAGCTTCCTGCCCAAGCCAAATTTGAGCTTTCAGCGCTGTCGCAATTTGAATGACAATTGCGCGGTCATGCTACACTGTACCCAAACAAATTTTTTATCATTTTGTTCCCACAAATAGAGCTTTCTTTCGGTGGTATTAGATCGCCTCTGCGATTTTTATTTTTTGCACAACAAATAAAAAAAGAGCGAAAATTTTGACAAAAAATACTTTTTTCTTTTGTTTCTGTTATTTTTTTTGTAAATAAGTACCTTTTCTACTTCAATGACGGGCACTGATAAGGCGGCACTGAAGGGCACTGATAAGGCGACACTGATGGGCACCGATGAGGTGGCACTGATGAGGTGGCACTGATGGGCGGCACTGATGAGGTGGCACTGATATGTGGCACTCATAGGCGGCACTGATTGGCACTCATAGGTGGCACTGATTGGCACTCATAGGCGGCACTGATGGGCACTTATGGGTGGCACTGATAGGGGGCACGGACGGGCACTGATACGTGGGCACTTATGGGCACTGATAGGTGGCACTGATGGACACTGATGCCCAGCAATGCCAGCCACCACACACTGTGGTAGTGCCAGTCAGTGCCCATTTGTGGGCACGGATTGGCATATTTTTGTTATTTTTTTAATATTTTTTTTGTTTTACTACATGTGGATGGCCATGGGGGCCATCCACATGCTTGGGGCTTCCCTGGTGGTCCTGGGGGGCTTCCCTGGTGGTCCAGTGTGGGTATCCGAGGGGGGGCTGCGCTGATAAACAATCAGCGCGAACCGCCCCCGTGTCAGGAGAGCCGCCGATCGGCTCTCCTCTACTCGCGTCTGTCAGACGCGAGTGAGGAAGAGCCGATCAACGGCTCTTCCTGTTTACATCGTGATCAGCCGTGATTGGACACGGCTGATCACATGGTAAAAAGCCTCCGCCGGAGGCTCTTTACCGAGATCAGTGTAGCGGTGTGTCAGACTGACACACCGCTCCACCGATCGCCGCGATGCGCGCCCCCCAGGCGCACGGCGGCTGTTATCCTGCAGGACGTCATATGATGTCCAGTGTGGATAACACAACCACTTCCCGGATGTCAATATGCTATTGACTGGGCGGGAAGTGGTTAATGCAGCGCATTCTTTTCTTCTTTATAATGCTACAATAATGAACTTCTTTTGCTGCTGATATTCACACAGTTATGACAAACTTCTTTATTTATTATTTTTTGGGATCTCGTGAATAATCTTTTGTTTTGGAAAGCCAGATCTCCATAATAAATTAGTAATTAATTTTTAATATCTTAATTAAGATCTTCATTTTTGGTTATCAATTTTATAATAATTTTGACTTTTTGTGTGTGTCAAGTTACCACAACAACATTATAAATTAGTATTATTTCCCCTCGAGGTTGGTGTCCCTTGTTAATTTTAAATGTCCCTGCCTACTCACTAGCAAACTCTCCTTCTTTTTTTTTTTAATAAACACATGGTCAAGTATTTACTGTAATTCAAAAAAACATTTATTCTGGCACATAACAAATTAAAGGGGAAGGCAGCACTGGAGACCCTGCTTGAATTTGTGCATCCTTTGGACCCCACAGCAAACCTCAAAGAATAGAACAGCAAAATAGGGATTTGAAAAAGCAAAATATAGATTAGGAGCACAATTTTTGTCCTGGACTCCCAGAGGTCAGGAACAGCAGCAGGTAAGTGAGATATATGTCCCCAGTCTGCGCCTTCTGTCAGACCATCCAGAAGCAAGGCCATTACTTCTTTCTCTTCCTTGTAGCCGTCTCTCCAGCCGTCTCTGCAGCCTTCATTAAGCGCTTCTTCGGAGGCTGTGTCTCAGGAGAGCTTGTGGCAGGAGGAGGAGGGGCGACCTCCGCAAGGTCTGTGTATTGGGTTAGCTCCCCCATCCCCCATGATGACCTTCAACATTAGGTTTTCACTAAAGAGCCGTTGCCTAATGTCCATTCTGGCTAATTTGTGTGCCAGTACTGCGGCATAGCCCTCTTCAACGGAGGGGGGCTCTCTGAGGGCCGCAGTAGCCTCTCTAATAAAGGCACATGTTTCCTCCTCCACCTGCCTAACCCTCCTGGGCATTCTTGTTTGAATTTGGAGGGGAGGCATCTGGGTTCTTGTGCTGGGCCCGGCCTCCTCCTGTGTGCCACTGGGCCCTGCCTCCTCCTGGTCCACAATGTCACCCTCCTCCTGGCTCAGCTCTGGCTGTGTATAAAAAAGGGACATAGTTATATTTTTAGCTTCATCAATCACACACATTTTTCACCTCATGACAGTTGCAAATTGAATGCTAATAAATAGAAAATACAATCATTCTGACCCCTGCATTTTTCATTCATGTCCCCATCATTTTTGACCACTACTGTCTATTGATATGTAAAACACTTTTTGTTCAAGCATTAAATAGTTAGCAATAGTAACATCTATTTTACATCATTACTTTTAGTACAATAAATCTTTAGCTCAATACTATACCGGGCTCCATATGTCCAAATCTGGCTCCTCCATGACCTCAGGTTGTTCCTCCGGAGAAGGCAGAGCTGGGTTGCAGGGAAGGCTGGAGAGTTGGTTGCAGGGAAGGCTGGAGGGTTAGCTGCAGGAAAGGCTGGAGAGACGTCTGGGGGTAAGGGTTGAAAGAGAATCTCTGACTTCCAGATGGTCATCAAGAAAGCTTAATTTGTTATAGTACCACAGACTGGGTTTATATACTTCCTCTGCTGCAGCTCCTGACCTCTGGGATTACAGGACAATATTGTGCTGAGTCCTATATGTGCCCCTAATGGTCGCAATTTTGCTGTTCACATCTTTGATGGTTGCTGTGGGGATCTGTGTCTTGACATATTCAAGCAGGCTCTCCAGTGCTGCCTTCCTGGCTACTTTATTTTTATTTTTAGATTTTTTGGTTTCCCAGAGAACAGGAAGTTCCTTCCACCTGTCCAGGAACTCCCCCATGAATTCTGGTGTTTTGAAAGCCTGTATGATTTCTGCATGTCAAAAACAAAACAAAAATATTAGTGTCAGTCAAGACTCTTCTAATCATCTTTATCACCATATATAGGCCACAATCTCATCCACTGATTCAAAATTTAGAGAAATGTTACGTACCTTCGTTATCACGTTCGTTGCTTACTCCTTCTTCCCCACAATGAACGTAGTTACGACACATGCGTATTAGCTTTATATACACTGCGCATACGTGAAACTGTGCACGTTTTCCCCGCCCCTGACGTTCATTCTAGTACTTTCCCCGCCCCTTCTCGCTCATCGTAGTGCTACACAACATGGGGGAGACACAGGTGGCTGAGATTACCTCAACAGAGGATGAAATTCAGGAGGAACCAAAGACCCAATCCCAGAGATATAAGGCATCCAACATGACATTCGAGGAAATGGTGGAGATGGTCCCCATTTTGAGGAGGGAGGATTATGATGCCAAGCATGGGCCGTATAAAAAGCCTAATCTTGTCAAGGCCAAAATTATGGGAAAAGTGGTTAAAACTCTTCACCATAAATTCGGGGTGTGCAGAACTAAGGAACAGCTCAGAAAACGGTGGTCTGACCTCAATTTGCGGGAGCCCGACCAATACAAAAGAATAAAGAAAGTTATTGGAAAAAGTAAGTAATTTTCATGTGTTTTTAACTTCTGATTATTACTTGCATGTGCTTATCTTTAATGTTGTACAGTTAAAGATAACAACTTTCATGATTGTGGCCAACAGAACAACCTTTTTAGGGTGTCACACACAGGTGATCCAGTGTATATACTTGGGGGGGTTTTCCATGTGTGAAACTTGTTATATGTTCCTGTTTTGGTAAGGGATACAATCATGGAGCATCAGCTTGGTACTCTGCCAAAACAGACAATTGTACCACACTTCGAAAGAATGTTTCATAATCCTCTTTCAGGCCTCAAATTTTATTTAACTAAAGTATACCTTTTCTTGCAATCTCAATAGGGCTTCAAACAGGTTCTAGACATGAGCCTAGGAACCCCACACCTCCAACAAGAGACCCACAACCACATGGTGTAGAGGAAGGAGAAGTGGAGGAAGTGGAAACTGGCACCACAACAGGTCAGTGTCATACACCACAGATTCAGGTAATAGATGTAGGCTTGCATATTTATAATACATGGTGTTTTTTTTTTATTCTAGGTGCTGTTCTGCCTATGGAGCAAGAAAGTTTCACAAGTCAGTGCCCAGATCCTGATACAATACCTAATGGTCTGCTGTCGTGACCTTGAAAAAATAAAGGGAGACTTGCTACAGATCAGGCAAAATACCAAGCGGGTGGAGCAAAGGCTCAAAAATATCATGGATGTGCTCGGGCGGGTTTAAGTTTTAAAAAAAAAAGTTTGAATTTCCTTTTTGTCTGCAATTTTTTTTTTTTTTTTTTATAATTTTAATAATTGTACATGTTGAACTTTAGAAGTTCCAGTTTTGAAAATGTTTTTAAGCATGCGTTTTAGCAAAAAGAATATTGTTTTTAATTTTTTTTTTGTACTTTATAAAAAAAAAAGCACATTTATAATGTGCAAATAATAAAAAGCTTTTGTACTCAACAATGTGTGGCTTCTTATATCAATGTTGGCCAAAGTAAGAAAAATTATTTTTGGTGTTGACACTGACAATGATGGGTATTTACTAAAGGAAAATACACATGACACTACAAGTGCACTAGGAGAACCTAGGAGAAAGATAAAAGAAACGCTAGCAAAAAAAATATAAAAGATGTTTTACGCTGAAAATATTTCTTTATTCAAATAACATTTTAAGATTCATCAGGCATATCAATGGCCCCCCACCCAGAAAATATTCAAGATATTGTTGCCGCACATCACGGCCGCTTTGGGGGGCCAAGCCTGGACGGCCAGCTTCCAGGGCCAAAAAAGAATTTGGGTCCTGTATTGTGGCCTCAGGCCCAACAGAACTCAGAAAATTCTGGGAATGTACCCTTAAGAAATTGAAGAACACAACATGTCATAACCACATGGTTCCATTTGTACTCCGCCACGTGGATGAAGGTCATGAACAGGCGGAAGCGGCTGGCCATGATGCCAAAGGCATTTTCCACCACCCTTCTGGCTCTGGCCAGCCTGTAATTAAACACCCTCCTTAAGGGGTGAGGCTCCTTTGAGGAAATGGCCTCTTAAGATGGGGACCCTGGGCAAACGCCTCATCCACAACAAAAACGAATGGGAGTCCCTCCACTTTCTCTTTTGCAGGTGGCAATGCCAGGTCATCAGATAGGAGCCGTTGGGCGAACTCAGTCTTTGCAAATACTCCGCCATCAGACATCCGTCCATTTTTCCCCACGTCCATGTATAGAAACTTGTAGTTGGCCGACACCACGGCCATCATGACTATACTGTGGAACCCCTTGTAATTGAAATAATAGGATCCCGAATGGGATGGTGGCACGACCTGGACCTGCTTGCCGTCGATGGCCCCTCCACAGTTGGGAAAGTTCCACCGCTGGGCAAACTGAGATATTCTGCCATTCCTGTGGCGTAGAAGGGAACTATGGAGTTAAACAATAAAAGATAAATTAATACTTTCATACAGAAACATTGCAAGCAGATTATACAAAATCATACTTGGCCAACATCAGTATAAACTTTTTTTTAGGAGGATTTTAATCAAAAATATTCTCTTTTCAATTATCACTGTCACTTATCAGATTCCTCACCCCCTCTGATGGGCCATTTAATTTTATGGGTGGGGTTGTAGATGAGATGGGGACCTCACAAATCAAGGCTGTAGCACTCTGTATGAATTTTAGGAAAAATAACAATCGTCACAATTTTTTAGGGGGCGTTTAGGGTAAAGCACTACAATGGAGCAGACAAAATACATTGGGAAGTGCCTAGGCTAGGTGTGTTTGGGCCCAGGATAGCATGCTGGAGAGGTTAGTTAGGGGAAATATGCATGTAGGCCAAAAAAGAGCATTAAAAGCTTACAGCATGCATGGGGAGAAAGGGGACATTCACAGCATATTACAATCATGGTAATTAGGGACTGATGAAATAAAATACATTAGTAAGCATTAAATACATAGAATGTGATGTTAAAGGAGAAAACTTACCTTAATATAGTCCTCCTGCAAAACTTGAATGATGGCAGAACAGGTGTCTGGTATAATGATCCCCAGAGCCTGGGGGGAGATGCCTGTTGAGAACTTGAGATCCTGCAGGCTTCTCCCAGTCGCCAGGTATCGCAACGTGGCGATGAACCTCTGCTAAGCAGTGATGGCTTCCCACAAAACGGTGTCCTGCCTGGTGATATAGGGGGACACCAAAGTCAACAGATGCTGAAAAACGGGGTCCGGCATCCGGAGAAAATTCCTGTAGTCCTCAGGATTATTCTCCTGCAACAAAGGCATGTGACAGAATTGGTCCCGCTGGAGCAACCAATTCTTGGTCCATGAACTCCTCCTCACCCTGTTCATGGACTGGAGTTGGGCTAAAGCAAGAACCCCAACACCAACCTCAGCACTAACTCTACGACGAGTACGTAGCCGCAACATGGCTAGAAAACGGTTGGCTGGTCAGAACGAACTAAAAGAACGCACTGAAGAACAGCAAGACCTATGAAGAACGACCTGAAAAACAGTAATGAGCGGACAAGAGCACACTGAATAAACAGATACGAACTGACTACAAGCACTGAAAGACAGATACGAACCCACAAGCACAAACTGAACTCCAGAAAACGATCTTAAAAGCACAAAGACTGAAAAGCGCGAATCGTCTCTCATCAAACTTTTACTAACACGCGGTAACACGAAATTAGAAAAAGCTGCCCAAAGGGTGGCGCCATTCAAACATAACTTCCCCTTTATAGTGCCGTTGTACGTGTTGTTGTACGTCACGGCGCTTTGATCGATCATTTTTTTTCCTTAAGGTGTGTATGCAAGGAAGGCTTGAGAGGAAACACGAAAAATCATGTTGAGAAAAACTTCGTTTTTTTCCATGACATGAATAACGGTCGTGTGTACGCGGCATAAGTATTGGAGCTCTGGCCTTTTTTCCTGTTTACTCTGCAGTTGCTAATTATCCTAAAGAGTTATTGCAGAGCCTGGCGGCAATAACTTTTCTTTGCTGACAGATGTTCAATGGGAATGTTAGATACTTGAATTATATAACGCAAATGTATGAAAAATGTACTACAATAAACATATATTCCTGCCCATAGTAAGCAGGTAGCTTCCAGATCTCATTTCTGCAGTCCAGGTATGAAGATGAAACAATGTTTCAAAATGGTTGCCAAAGTTTGTTTATAATAGGCATGTTCAAAACTAAACTTTAGGAACAAACAAAGTAATTTAAAGCTCAACTATAGTCAAATTCCCACTGGGGAAGTGTAAATCTCCTAACGAGAACAAAGAGAGCAATAATCAATATGTGTGGGAAGATTTAAAACCTCTGTCAGGTTTTTTTGACGGTCTGTGTCCCCCATAAGGAATTTCTCCTCACTTCCTCTAAATCGGGCATCACTAAATGGTGGACCGCCGTGATACCTCCATTTAGTAGGCTTTTCTTCCTCCTGCTGTCACTCTGTAATCCTTACAGAGCCGACAGCGGGAGGCGGGACAGTTCTCGATCAAGGGCGGAGCTGGCCGAGGTTAACAAACAGGTGATTGGCTGCTAGGACCGTCCTTTATTCTAGCAGCCAATCACCTGTTTGTTAACCTCTGCCAGCTCCGTCCTCCATCCAGAACTGCCCCGCCTCCCTCCCTGCAACTCCTGCGCTGCGTGACACGCTGTGCCTCCCTCCGATCTGTCTGTGTAAGCTAGGACAGTGAGGGGGGTGAAGTTAAGAGCTAACAATGGAATGTGGGGGGAGAGGATGCCAAGGATTGCAGTGATGGGGGGGCTGAGGACTGGAGTGTGGGGGGAACTGAGGACTGGAGTGTGGGGGGAACTGAGGACTGGAGTGTGGGGGGAACTGAGGACTGGAGTGTGGGGGAGCTGAGGACTAGAATGTGGGGGAGCTGAGGACTGGGGTGTGGGGGAGCCAAGGACTGGGGTAATTCAATACCCCTGCTCTAAATTTAACAGGGGTCAGACAGAATAGTAAGTAAGAGGGATAACTCAGAATGACACAGATATGAATAACAAGTTTGACATCTAACTCTTCTCCACCATAAACTAAAAAAAAAAAAAAAAAAAAAAAGTTGGTCCCCATTTGACTTTATAACAGAGGTACAGTTGTGCTTTGCCTATGCTGGGCAAAACAACTTTGTCTTTACTCTCCTGATGATCTACTCTTCCATGGAGATTAGAAGAAGAAACCACGTGTAAGCCCTAAGTTGATCTCAGTCAGAGCTTACACAAAGCTAAGGACTTTCTTACAGGTTTCGTGAAATAGGGATGGGCCAATCACCAGGCACCTGAACATTACATGCTACATCATATCTTGATGTTATAGTATTTGGGGAGCTATGGGGATTCAGCATATGCAAGAGGGTGGCCCGGCAGGTTCTCTTTGGTAACTAACCTAAATATAAGCAAAACATATAACGTTACCAAAGATAAACTTATCCTTTAAAAGGAGGCTGTGGGACCAATCTGAAAGCACAGTGCATCTCGTGGAGAGCAGGCTGTAAAACATCAGGAAGTCAAAGTCGGCTTCCCAGCCAATACTTTAATTGTTTCTAACAATAACCGTAGTTCCCCTTTAACAATTTTTGAACAGACGACCAGGTGGCAGCCTTGCAAATCTGAGAAACAGATGTCTGATGCCCATGAATCACTAACGGATCTGGTGGGGTGAATCTTAACAGGCAAGGGGGAAACCCTATCTTTTGGACCATGAGCTTGAATGACGACCTGTCTAATTCTTCTTTGTTTTTTGTTTTTTTTACAGGTTGAACTAGATGTACTAGTGTCTTTATTCAGCATTACCAACTGTGTAACTATGTATGTATTGAATAAGATCAAAAGAATTAAAGATTCTGTCTGTAATACATAATATACTGTATACAATATGAAAATATAAAATCAGGTAGAATAAGTATGCATTAAAAAAGGGGAATGGACTAAAAAAGTCCAGATACAAAAAAAAAAACATTGTACATGAGTGAGCATCCTACACAGTAGTAATTTAAGAACAGTGAGATCATTATACATCCACAATTATTAAATTCATGAACCCATAATAGAGGATAACAAGTGCCTAAAAATGAAATAACAGTTAGGTTAAAGCATGTTTCAATTTCCTCATCTAACCCACATGAGGATAAAGTATCAAGTGTATTGATTCAGAAGGTTTCTCTCTCGCAAAACCTTCTGACGCCCTTCCCTACAAGAAAGTCCAGGGGAATTGCTTCAATACCAAAAGCTGGTAAATTTTTAGAGGTTATATTTTTAACAGAAATAAATTTTAGTAGACAAATCAGCATTACATTACAGATACTTCGCAGAAATCAGAGTGTCAGGAGCATACATCACTTCCAGGGGCAGAACCCAAGTAATCGGTAGCAAGTGAGGATTGGGTAAAAAGGGGGGGGGAGACCAAAACAGCAACCGTCAGAGGGGGATGTCAGATGTCACGCACACTTAGACTGTAGGGGGGTCAAGGGCAGCGTGGGTCTCCATCCAGGTAGACCAGATGTTGTCGAACTTCCCCGGGCTCTGTCTATTCTCATAAGTCAACCTGTACAAGGGCAGGACTGAATTCACTGAGCGCTGTCAGGAAGCACAGGTGGGGGGGGGGGGGGTCCTCAGATTTCCATTTCAGCAGAATTTGACCTGTCTAATTCACCTCGCAATGTTGGAGCGAGAAGCAGGGAGCCCCCCATGGGAACTTTTGGGAACAACAAAGCAGGAATTGATTGCTAAAAATAGGCTATAGCCAAGAGATAGACCGCCCCCCCCCCCCCCCAGAACATACCATGTCAAGACAGTGGGGAAAAATTTCCTGGGATGTTTTGGAGCAGGACACAAAAGGGGAGGACATTTTCCTGGTTGAAGTGCAAGGAGGAAAAAATAAGCTGTAGGCCACAAGTAGACCTTTTCCTTATGTAACACTATGAAAGGCTCTTTACAGTATAAGGCCACTAGCTCAAAGACCCTTCACACAGAGGTTTTAGTAAAGCGGAAAAAAAAAGGTCAGTAAGGTTGAGATTTGCCCTTTGATGGTACTCAAAGCCAGATGCTGATCTAGACAATACTGAAGGAAAGACATTTTGCCAAAAGGAGTATTAACTAAGATGAAATCTCCTGATCTCACACCATGCAAATAGATTTCTATGTTAGATGCTAGACTTTGCGAGAAGTGGACTGTGACAAGGGGGTCACTTTGGACACAGGGTGAATGGAAAAACCCCAATATGGTCTATGATAGCCATATTCAATGCTGTACATACATTTTATCTAGATTGGGTCTGTAATATTGATCCACCATATTCCTCAGGATATCTGCAAAGAACGATTTACTGTTTGATTATGACCTCAACAGGGTAATTGAAAAGTGACGCCTTCATGATGTTGGGACACATACTGTTAGATGCTAATGTCATCACCCCCAGCCCCTTGTCTTTGTGTAATCATTGCTGGGAGGAATTAAGGTGATTTGCATTCTATTGTTCATTATGACTTGGGAAGGTCTGGTGTGAATACAGATAATTAACACCATGCCTGTGTGTATGGTATTCGGCAGACAGACTGGCTGCCAACACTTTGTGATAAGATGTGTATTGGGGATCGTTATATTCTATTGTGTGGGATCTTTTGAAGCCTAGCAGACGTCAGGATGATGTGTTGAGTCTTGTGATGTGTGGGTGGAGCTGGGCCATTGTTTATGTTAAATTAATGCAGTATTGGATATATATAAAAGTTACAATGTTTCTCAATAAAGTCATTCTACCCCAGAAGGATACAGAGTGCGTCTCGTTTCTTCAGAAGGATTAATTCCTATGGGAAGGGGTCGTTTGGCTGTGGAAGATTGGTAGCGAGTGGATGTGTGTCCAGGAGAGGGGACAGAGGAAACGGCGTTAACCCCCTTTTATATTTGGGGTGCCGTTACATTGGTTGGCAGCAGCGGGATTTTCCCTCCAGTTCCTGGGACACTCCAAACCACCACAGTGAATGACCAGCTATGCAGCCTGCAGGAAAGTCACGCTGAAAGACCTACTTGAGAGCTGAGATGGACCAGAAGAGGGTTGGTGATGCAGGACCCTGGTCAGTTGAAGACCTGTTTCAGCAACGTGTTCAACAGCGGTTGGCATTATATGGTGCTAACCCATCAGAGACCGCCATACAGGAAGCCATTAAAGGCATCCAGCTGCAGGATGAGCGACAAGAGAGAGAACGAGAGCGACAAGAGAGAGAACTAGCGCGTCAAGAGAGAGAACGAGAGCGTCAAGAGAGAGAACGAGAGCGTCAAGAGAGAGAACGAGAGCGACAAGAGAAAGAACTAGAGCGACAAAAGAGAGAACTAGAGCGGCAACATGAGTGGAGAATGGCGGAAATACGGCAATCGGAGACAACGCCTAAAGAACCAGCCGCCATGGAAGAGGAATTCGGAAGGAGGTTGCGAGAGATGCAGATACAGCATAGAGGACCAGTATCAGAGGAGGTCCTGCTGGGATGGTCTGATTCAATCCGCTGCGAACTCTGGAAGAAAGCGCTAGCTCTCGAGCAGCAACACCAGGGAAAAGTTCTCCCCTCCATTCATGTAAGGTACTGGTCGCAGTATGAAGTACGAATGCTGTTATTGGGGGAACAACCGAAGCAGGAGTGGACAGCTGAGTTAAGCAGGCTGATCCGGGCAGAGATGCGGTTGGACGAGAGCTACAGAGCCCTCCGGTGGTATGTAGCCCAAGAGTGCCAGTGGTCAGCGGATGACAGCCCCACGGAAGGCTTTGACTATAATGGCCTGGGATTGTTGTATTGGAGGCTGTCCGAGGACCCTGACTTCGGGAGTGATCGGGAGTGGCGTTTGGAGGAAATAATGGAGCACAGAGAGCGAAAACTGAATGTCTCAGAAGGGCACTGGGCAGAGGAAGATTTGGAATTTCTGGCCGTTCAGGAATGGGAGCTGGAGATCGCCTACAGACAGCTGCTAGAATCTGCTCAGCAGCAGGGTGGTGCTACCTTTGCCTGGGACGATCAGGAAATACCAGTTGACAACTATGAAATCCTGGCTGAAGAATCAGCAGTGGAAAATCCGGAGATTGCCATCCCTAAAGCCGAAGTGGATGAGGTGGAGTTCCAGGGAGCTAGGGCAGTTGGCTCATCTTCCCAGCTACAGAAGGTATGGACTTAAGGGACTGTTCAGAGGATGTTATGGATTATGCATCGCCTGCCCAAGTACTGGCAGCAGGACAGAGTACTGCAGACCCCTGCTCTACACCCGTGGCAGTTTTGGAGGCCCGAGATGAGAAGGTGATGGTTCCTCTTTCCCAGTGGATTTCAGAGATGCAGGGAGGAGAAGCAGCCATTTTCCCTCCCCAACAGGTAGCCAGAGCAGATGGTGTGGAGTCCCCAGCAGAAGTGCTGGCAACAGGGCAGAGTGCTAGCAACCTCTGCCCAGCACCGGAAACAACTGTGGAGTTTCAGGGAGCCGGGGCAGTTGGCCCCCCTCTCCAGCAACAAGCTGAGGTGGTAAAGCTTTTACCCCCAGCTGAATCACTGGCAGCAGGGCAGAATGCTACTGGCATCTGCACACAACTGCAACTTGAGCGGATATCGGTGGATGGGACTGCAGTCTCCACTCATAGCAACCCAGCACAAGAGCTGGCAACAGAGCAGAGTGCCACGGGCCTCTGCTCTCAACTAACAGAAGAGGGAGTTCCTGTGGTACTGGATGGGACTTCGGTCCTCACTGACACAACCCCAGAAAATGGTGTGACACTGAGACAGGAGGATGTCAGCCTTGCTTTGCAAGCACTGGGGGATTTTCACCTACCACAAGTGGATGGGACTTCAGTCTCCACTTGTATACCCCAGGGATGCTGGGCAGTCGGCCCAGATCCCCAACAGCATGACGGATTGAACCCAGTCACCCTGTCTTCTCTCCAGCGGCTGAAAGGACTCCAGGGAGAAGGGCCAGTCCAGGCCTCTCCCCAGCGGCGGGTTTGTTCTCTGAGAGAGGCAGAGGTTGGCTGGGTGAGTAGTGCTCTGTTTGGAGCAATTCATTTGGGGTACTGTGTGGATACCGGCATTAGAGGAATGGACCTATGGACTAACTTCGGAGTCAACCCGTTTGGGGTCGCCTCCTCTGTTAGTCTCCTGCCGAAAAGGGAGATGTGTGACAAGGGGGTCACTTTGGACACAGGATGAATGGAAAAACCCCAATATGGTCTATGATAGCCATATTCAATGCTGTACATACATTTTATCTAGATTGGGTCTGTAATATTGACCCACCATATTCCTCAGGATATCTGCAAAGAACTATTTACTGTTTGATTATGACCTCAACAGGGTAATTGAAAAGTGACGCCTTCATGATGTTGGGACACATACTGTTAGATGCTAATGTTATCACCCCCAGCCCCTTGTCTTTGTGTAATCATTGCTGGGAGGAATTAAGGTGATTTGCATTCTATTGTTCATTATGACTTGGGAAGGTCTGGTGTGAATACAGATAATTAACACCATGCCTGTGTGTATGGTATCCGGCAGACAGACTGGCTGCCAACACTTTGTGATAAGATGTGTATTGGGGATCGTTATATTCTATTGTGTGGGATCTTTTGAAGCCTAGCAGACGTCAGGATGATGTGTTGAGTCTTGTGATGTGTGGGTAGAGCTGGGCCATTGTTTATGTTAAACTAATGCAGTATTGGATATATATAAAAGTTACAATGTTTCTCAATAAAGTCATTCTACCCCAGAAGGATACAGAGTGCGTCTCATTTCTTCAGAAGGATTAATTCCTATGGGAAGGGGTCGTTTGGCTGTGGAAGATTGGTAGCAAGTGGATGTGTGTCCAGGAGAGGGGACAGAGGAAACGGTGTTAACCCCCTTTTATATTTGGGGTGCCGTTACATGGACTTTCGAGCTTTTAAGATGGCAGGGGTGACCTTAATGATAGCCCCTTGTCCCTTAGAATCAGGGCATCAAAAGCCAAGCTGTTAAAGCCAGCAACCAAGATGCAGGATGGTGGACCAGCCCTTGGGGCTGAAGTCCTGGATTATCCAGAAGTGCATACGGAAATCTGCCACGAGTACGGGGAAAGAAGAACGCACTGGTGAACTCAGCAACATAAAAAGGCCTGGATGTCCATGGAAGACAACAGTGGTGGATGATCGCAGAATCCTCTCTATGGTAAAGAAGGTAAAGAAAAACCCATTCACAACATCCAGACAAGTGAAGGACACTCTCCAGGAGGTTGGCGTATCATTGTCAAAGTCTACAATCAAGAGAAGACTTCATGAGAGCAAATACAGAAGGTTCACCACTAGGTGCAAACCATTCATAAGCCTGAAGAATAGAAAAGCCAGATTAGACTTAAAACATCTAAAAAAAGCCAGACCAGTTCTGGAAAAGCATTCTTTGGTCGGATGAAACTAAGGCCACGCACACACGGTCGGAATTTCCGAGGAAAAAAGTCAGACGAAATTTTTTCATCGAATATTCCGAACGTGTGTATGCCCCATCGGACTTTTTCCGATGGGGCAAAAAAAATTCTATCAAATTCCGTTCCTCTGTATGGAACTCCGACGGAGAAAAAAAACACGCATGCTCAGAATCAAGTCGCCGCGTGCTCGGAAGCATTGAACTTAATCTTTCTTGGCTCGTCGTAGTGTTGTACGTCACCGCGTTCTTGACGGTCGGAATTTGGTGTGACAGTGTGTATGCAAGACAGCTTGAACGGAATTCCATCGGAAAAACCTGTCGGAGTACAAGGCATAAGATTAATCTGTACCAGAATGATGTGTAGAAAAGAGTGTGGAGAAGCACACAACGTCATCTGTAAAACATGGTGGAGGCAGTGTGATGGCATGGGCATGCATGGCTTCCAGTGGCACTGGGTCATTGGTGTTTAATGATGTGACAGAAGATAGAAGCAGGCGGATGAATTCTGCAGTGTTTAGAGGATATACTGTCAGCCCAGATTTAGCCAAATGCAGCAAAGTTGTTTGGATGGCACTTCACAGTACAGATGGACAATGATCCAAAACACACTGCAAAAGCAAGCCAGGAGCTTTTGACAGAAAAGAAGTGGAATATTCTGCAATGGATGAGTCAATCACAGGATCTCAACCCAATTGAGCATGCATTTCACTTGCTAAAGGCAAAACTAAAAGCAGAAAGACCCACAAAATACAACTGAAGACAGCTGCAGTTAGAGCCTGGAAAAGCATGAGAAAGGAGGAAGCCCAATCTTTAGTAATGTCCATGGGTCCCAGACTTCAGGCAGTCATTGCCAGTAAAGGATTCTCAACAAAATATTAAAATTGAACATTTTATTTATGATTATATTAATTTGTCCAATTACATTTGAGCCCCTGATGGGGGGGGGGGCTGTGTATAAAAATGGTTCCAGTTTCTAAAATTTGACCTTGATATTAATGTTTAACCCCTTGAATTAAATAAAGCTGAAAGTCTGCACTTCAAATTCATTTTGGATTATTTCAGTTAAATTTTATTCTGGTGGCATACGGAGCCAAAAGTATGAAAATTGTGCCTGTGTCCAGATTTTATATATATATATATATATATATATATATATATATATATATATATATAATGGACCCAACTGTATGTGCCTGGAAACTCCATCTGTACTATGGGCAAGCCTTCCCTGATAGTAGCCCTTGGAAATGACAGATTGGACACAGAGGTCCAGGACGTCTTGGATTCAGCCTGACACAAATGCAAATATATGTCCCCTCACTCAAAGAAGTTTGGGCATCCCTTCATTGTGAAGAGAGCTTCTGGGTAGGCTTGGTAAACTTAGGGTTTCAAGGCTTGTGACTAAAGAAAGTGCTAAGCCCTTTCGCTGAGTAGAGGTAGTAGCCAAAGAAGTAAGAGATTTAGCCCTGGTTCACACTGGTGCAGATTTGAAATCGCACTACTTCCGCACCACTTCAAAGCCGCATATAAGTGCGATTTGTATCTCTGATTTCATTGCAGCTTGCAACTTCGTTTAACAAGTCTATGCAAGTCGTAATGAAATCAGCAAAAAATAGTGCAGGAACCTTTTTCAAAGTCGCAATTTAAAGGGTTCCATTGCATTCTCTATTAAAAGGCATGTGTATAGGACACCTCTTACAAGCAGGTTCAGCAGCACACCAAGATTTCAACCAGAAAATACTGCGCGATAAGAGACATTCCAGAAACTCGGTCAATTATATTCTCTAGAGTGTCAAAACAAAATACGGCTGTGGGCATGAGCTGTAATTGTTCTAATGTAATGGGGTCACTAAAGACAGGTTTGTGGTATCTAATAATTTATCTTGTCCATTTAGTAATAGACTGGCAAATAGACATGGCAGCAATTGCCAGCTGCGGGGCTGGACCAGCAAGCGCAAAGGAGGCCTTTCAGAGGGCTTTAACATATCTATTAACCAAATCCTTAAAAGGGGCAACATTCTCAATGGGAACTATAAGCTGTTTATTAACCACTTAAGGACCGCTCACGGCATATATACGTCGGCAGAATGGCACATACAGGCACAATCACGTACCTGTACGTCCCCTTTAACTGCCTGCCGTGTGGTCGCGCACGCCGCCAGCGGCACGCGCGCGGCCCTGCAATCACCCCCGTGAGTCGGACCGCGGGTCCCGTGGACTCTATCACCGCAGGAATCCCCCCGATCGTCTCACGGAGGGATGGAGCGGGGGAGATGTTAGTGTAAACACATCTCCCCGCTCGCCTACTGACACTGTCACCGATCTCCGCTCTGTGTAATCAGAGCGGAGATCAATGATGTGTCACTAGTAGCCACGCCCCCCGTCAGTTAGAAACACGCCCCTAGGCACACTTAACCCTTTCAGTGCCCCTAGTGGTTAACCCCTTCACTGCCAGTGTCATTTTTACAGTAACCAGTGCATTTTTATTGCACTGATCGCTGTAAAAATGACAATGGTCCCAAAAATGTGTCATAAGTGTCCGATGTGTCCGCCATAATGTCGCAGTCACGAAAAAAATCACTGATCGCCGCCATTACTAGTAAAAATATTTTTTTTTTTATAAAAATGCCATAAAACTATCCCCTATTTTGTAAACGCTATAATTTTTGCACAAACCAATCAATAAACGCCGTTTGCGATTTATTTTTATTTTTTTACCAAAAATATGTAGAAGAATACGTATCGGCCTAAACTGAGGAAAACATTTTTTTTTTATATATTTTTTGTGGATATTTATTATAGCAAAAAGTAAATAATATTGAATTTTTTTCAAAATTGTCGCTCTATTTTTGTTTATAGCGCAAAAAATAAAAACCGCAGAGGTGATCAAATACCACCAAAAGAAAGCTCTATTTATGGGAAAAAATATGTCAATTTTGTTTGGGAGCCACGCCGCACGACCGCGCAATTGTCAGTTAAAGCGACGCAGTGCCGAATCGCAAAAAGGGGCCTGGTCTTTATGCTGCGTATTGGTCCGGGGCTGAAGTGGTTAAGGACTGAAAAAGTAGGATCTACTACTGGCACAGCCCACTTTTACCTAAATTCCTTTTGCATAAGGTACATTTCAGAAAAATCTTTGGAGGAGTGAATATCGTTTCAGGATCCTCATGTAGTGCACTTTCAATTTGTGCATGAATAAGAAAAGTATTTTTATTTTGCCAGCCACTGAATAACTATAGGGACTTGTTTTGGCTGTGGAGAATCAGGCGCTGCTAAGCAAATGTCAGTTCATTTTGTGTCAATGACTGTCCACGGTGGAGAGCATGTGCCATGAAGCCATAACTTGTGGCTCATAAAATGCAGGGGGTTTGAAATTCCTCTGCAGCTTTGGCTACTTTATCTGCATCGCTTTCTTCCATTTCATCCTCAAACAGGTTTAGAGGTTCCAGGTCTGATTCATAAAAAGAGCCAGAGGAAGAAAGAAGGAAGTATTGCATTTTTGCCCCCTGAAAACCTAAGGTTCTATAAGTAACAAATGTTTTCCGAAGAATTCAAAACAGTGGCTGAGAAATCTGCTTTTGTCAGATAGCCCGCATGGTGTGTGCCTTGAAAGGATCTAGAGTCAGATGAGGGGACTGGTCTCATAATAGGACATTGCCTTGGGACAACAGCTATTACCCTCATCAGTAGAATGCGTGTTATTTAGCTCTTTTGTCCTAGTTTCTTTGCACATGTGATCAAACATTGCTAAAGTGAGGGGGTCCCCAGTGAATTCATCACAGAATAGGATATGGAAGAATGGGGTTTGCGCATCAGAAGCCACGCAGGCATTGACCGTGTTCTTGTGGTGGTGTCTGAAAGTCTGAAAAGTCTGAATGGTGGACAAAAACACCAAAACGTAAAACAAATGCATGGGGCCAAAACGATGCTAGAAAAGTATAATCGGGAGTAATACAGAAGAGTAAATAACTCTTGATTCTTCTGCCCACATATCCGCATTGTGTGCTAAGTCTAAGGGTGTCCATTAATAGCCAGGAATTGGTCCAAAACACAGGAAAAAACTGTCTTACCTCATCCACATTGCTGGGCCGATTTAAGGGTCCAGACTTTGCCTGTCACACTGAACATACCTCCGAAGGGGCCTGGGGCTAACTACATACATTTCACTTTTGGTCAAGGTGAATGTCTAATGCAGGATCCAGTGTCTAAAGAAAACATTACAAGCTGGCCCCACACAGTGGAGTTCAAGTATAATCCCCCAAGGTGTCACCAAAGGTTACCAATTCGGAAAATGATAGATAGCCCAATGCAGTAAGCAGTCAGATTTTGACATAAGTGTCAGATAAAAAAAGGGAAAGATTAAAAGAAAAAAGGAAAGAACTTCAAAAAGGGAAAAGGTCAATTGCCTAAGAACGTTCACAAAAAAATTGGAGTCTCACAGAATGGGTGGAGATAAAAAGAAGTATGGCCAAATCTCTTTTGGCCATATTTCTCATGTAGGTCACGGGAGAGCACTTAGTTCTGCACTCCTGGGACCCAGATTCACCCGACAGTGGGCTAAAACCTGCTGTAGGCTGATGGCACAGAGCTGGTCCAGGCTCTGCAGGGATCCCAATCTGCCCTGTGCCTGTCAGCATGCTGCTGAGAGCCTGAGCAAGCCACTCTCTCCCTCCCCAGCCTGATGCTCAAGAGAGCACTGGAGGGGCAGAGCATAGAGTGGTGACTGACAGTCACCACTCTGTGCTCAGAGTGGACCCAAGAACTGAGCGTTCAGTGGTATTTGATCGATCAGTTCTAGGTGTAGAGCCGGTGAGGGACAACTGCAGCATCAGATCAATGCTGCAGCCATCTAGGTCAGTATGTATGTTTTTTTTTTTTTTTTTCATTCCTATACTTTTTAATGAGCATGCACTATGGGCAGCCCTAGCAAGTTTTTTTTGTCAGTGTCCAATTACCTGAAGGTAGCCTGTATATAAAACATGGTTTATGAATACAAGCACTGTGTCCTGCACTGTACAATAAAGATATATTGTTGCTTTTCCTGTCATCTACCTTGAAGATATGAAATTTATGTTCACCATTAATATAAGTAAGATCTGAGAGTCTCTATGTGCAACTGATGCTTGTAAATAACAAGGAAAGAGAATTCTTCACCATTCCCAGTTCTGGTGTGCTTTTTTTTATCTTAATGGTGGCCTTTTAAAAGTTTCAAAAAATTATACGTAAAGTATACTGTATCTAAACCACAACTAGGGAACATTTTATTTCCTAAAGCACTGTGTATCATAAATAATTACCATTAAAATAAAAAAAATATAGGACATTTTTTGTTTTTATTCTTTCTTGCATTTCTGCGCTGATCTTCTCCAGTCTTTTTTCAATCATTTCTTGTCTACATGCATTGCTCTAGAGTCCTCTACATATTATTCTTGACTAGCTTCCTGACAGAGACAGTTGTGCACAGGCCCGGACTGGCCATAGGGCATACCGGGCAAATGCCCGTGGGCCGCCAGTGGCCCGCGGGCCGCCGGACAGCATGTCACATCTTCCCCATCATCTCCAATGTCTCCGGAGGCAGCCGGAGTTGATAGGCGGAGCTGGGGGTGTGGCTGCCCCCTCCACTCCTCCCACAGACTCATTTACTCTGGCTGATCCCACAGCTGAAGGAGAAAGAAACGAGGACACAGCAGCCAGAGTGTCTTCATCTCCAGGCGTGCTGTAAGTTACTGCACTGCTGCACATGTCACTACATAGAGTCCTAACCTGGCACCATACCACCCCAGCCTGCCCTATGCCACCGCACCCTGCCCTATGCGTGCCACCGCAACTTGCCTTATGCCACCGCAACTTGCCCTATGCCACCGCAACTTGCCCTATGCCACCGCAAACTGCCCTATGCCACCGCAAACTGCTCTATACCACCCCAAACTGCCCTATGCCACCGCAAACTGCTCTATACCACCCCAACCTGCCCTATGCCACCACACCCTGCCCTATATCACCCCAACCTGCCCTATGCCACCCAGCCTGCCATATACCACCGCAAACTGCCCTATACCACCCAAACCTGCTCTATACTACCCCAGCCTGCCCTATACAACCCCAACATGCCCTATATTACCCCAACCTGCCCTATATCGCCCCAGCCGGCCCAATACCACCCTATACTTTAATTTACTGGGGTCATTTGGGGGGTGCACCTCATGACCTTGCGCTGCCTGCAGGGCGCTGGGCAGGATAGACAGGAGGGGGGTGACACCATGTTTTGCCGCACCAGGTGACACTAACCCTAGTGATGCCACTGCCCCAGTGCACTCTCAGCTGCAAGTCGGAGCCGCACTCGAGTGACAGTGACACCCGTCGGCACATCAGGGGGCCGGGACCGGCAACGATTCTCTTCTCTCTGGCAAGGTGGCCGCAGCACTGATGATCTGATCAGTCTCGGCTCGGCTGTCTTACACAGCCAAGCAGAGTAAAGCCGCCTCCCCCTCCTCCTTTATGTCCACACAGGGGAAGGGGACCCAACATGCAGTCCCGCGCTGATCTGAGGTACATTATGGGTCTGGGGGGGGGTCTGTATTGTAGGGGGGGTTTCTGTATTGTAGGGGTGGTCTGAAATGTAGGGGGTTCTGTATTGTAGGGGGGGTCTGAAATGTAAGTGGGGGTCTGAAATGTAGGGGGGGTCTGAAATGTAGGGTGGTTCTGTATTGTAGGGGGGTCTGTATTGTAGGGGGTTCTGTATTGTAGGGGGGTCTGTAATGTAGGGGGTTCTGTATTGTAGGGGGGTCTGTAATGTAGGGGGGTTCTGTATTGTAGGGGGGTTCTGTATTGTAGGGGGGTTCTGTAATGTAGGGGGGTTCTGAAATGTAGGGGGTCTGAAATGTAGGGGGGTTCTGTATTGTAGGGGGGTCTGAAATGTAGGTGGGTTCTGTATTGTAGGGGGTCTGTATTGTAGGGGGGGTCTGTATTGTAGGGGGGTCTGTAATGTAGGGGGGTCTGTATTGTAGGGGGGGTCTGTAATGTAGGGGGGTCTGTATTGTAGGTGGGTCTGTAATGTAGGGGGTTCTGTATTGTAGGGGGTTCTGTATTGTAGGGGGTTTTGTATTGTAGGGGGGGTTCTGTATTGTAGGGGGGTCTGTATTGTAGAGGGGGTCTGTATTGTAGAGGGGGGTCTGTAATGTAGAGGGGGGTCTGAATTGTAGGGAGGTTCTGTATTGTAGGGGGGGTCTGAAATGTAGGGGGTTCTGTATTTTGGGGGGGTCTGAAATGTAGGGGGTCTGTATTGTAGGAGGTTCTGTATTGTAGGGGGTTCTGTATTGTAGGGGGGGTTCTGTATTGTAGGGGGGTCTGTATTGTAGAGGGGGGTCTGTATTGTAGAGGGGGGTCTGTAATGTAGAGGGGGGTCTGTAATGTAGAGGGGGTTCTGTATTGTAGGGGGTCCGTAATGTAGGGTGGTCTGTACTGTAGGGAGGGGGGTCTGTAATGTAGGGGGGATCTGTATTGTAGGGGGGGTCTGCACTGTAGGGAGGGGGTCTGCACTGTAGGGAGGTCTGTGTAACATGCAGGGGGTCCAGAAATGTTAGGGGGTGTCTGTGTAACAAACTGTGGGGGGCTGTGTAATGTAAAGGGGTCCAGAGGTGCATGGTGCTGTGTAATGTAAAGGGGCCCAGAGATGCGGTGCTATGTAATGTAAAGGGGTCCAGAGGTGCTGTGTAATGTAAAAGGGGTCCAGAGGTGCAAGGTGCTGTGTAATGTAAAGGGGTCCAGAGGTGCAAGGTGCTGTGTAATGTAAAGGGGTCCAGAGGTGCAGGGTGCTGTGTAATGTAAAGGGGTCCAGAGGTACAAGGTGCTGGAACTCCACATCCCATCATTAACCGCCGCCGCCGCGTCCCCACCCCCCGGGCTGCTCAGTCTAAAATGCCCGGGCCTATTTTTTGTCCCAGTCCGGGCCTGGTTGTGCACCTTGCTTGTGCAATGTGCGTCAGCATGGCTGCTTGTAATCTCCACCAGGGATGAATTGGCAGCAGAATTAAAAGAGTTGTCACTCCATAACAAGAATTATTTTAAAAAGAATCTTTATGAAAGGATCACCAGGTTTTTTTTTAATGAAAGCTGCATATTTAAAAAGTGTAAAAACAAGTTTTGAAATAATATTAACATGTTAAAGCTTATATATGAGTTTAGTAATTGGTTTTAAATAAACGTTATTATTATCAACATACTGTTGTGTCGCTTATAGCAGAAAAAAAACTACCATCAGGTAAGTCAGAGACAATCTATGGAACCAGACCAACTGCCTTGTAGAGGTGAATACACATTTCATATTTCCAGGCTATATACCCAATAAGAACTAGACATTACCAAAAGACACCATACATTATCCTTTTTTTTAAGAGGTTATACATTTTTTATTGAGTTTGTTAAATATAAACAGAACATTTTCAGCATACAGTGTACAATAGTATCATTAACAGAAGGTCCAGAAGTACATGAGTACAGAAAATACTTAAAATTGGTATTAAAGGACAAGTAAAAGTGAAGACAATTCCAACCATAAATCATCTGTAGCAGCTATTTGAATTTTTTTAGAAATACTAGGTTAGGCAGCATACATACAGACCGAATGGCTTTGCACTATTTTTGCCGCTTCCAATCGGACACCTTCATGGTCGTTAGGCGCTGCTCTCATGCTCGCAGCACCCAGAAGTCCAGTGGAGTGGGCTTATGATGAGGTATGATTATGATTTTACTACTATACAGCAGCCCTGCAAACACAGCATACCTATTATCACCTTTTTCCTACATAGCTGGTGCAGTAATAACAATACATTTTTCACTCAGAGTTGGGCTTTAATAGTTCTAACATATTTACTTTAAGAAGATTGGCTTTTAAAAAGAGTATAAGTACATTGGTTTGGAAAGTCTTCAAATGACTCACTCCATTGTGTGGGTGTATATTAGTATAACAGCTTACATACAGTGAAAAATATAGATGCTAATGAAACATTAGACATTTTAGAAATTTATACTTGAGGTGAAGATCATAAAATTTAGCCATCAAATTATCAATTAGGAAAGTAAAGATATTACAAGTGGTAGTAACCTTAAATCTATTGACATTCACAACACATCCTAAAAATGTTTCCCCCACTTAAAGCGGAACTAAACCCTCCTATCGTTTTCAGCCTAGAAAGCGGTCATCTTGGCCTTTGTTTAATCTTCAACTGCCATGATGCTGTACATGTGAACCATTATGACACCAGCCATTTGAGGGTTTGACAGTTTGGTTGAGAGTTCAAGCAACTGTGACAATTACAGTCCCGGAAAGGTCTGGGAACGTAACTTTTTTAAACCGTTAAATCGATGGGTTTGGTTCCGCTTCAAATTGCATCACGAATTGGATTTTGGTGTCACAAGGTATATTTTTTGATGGTAGTAATCAAGTCCGCACTTTCGCTTGTTTTCAGTCATTGCATCAATTTTCTTCAACAGTTTATAACTGCAGGCAGAACCTGGAAACATATAAAGGAAAATGACTTTAAAACAAATTTATATCAGTAGACCATATTTGGGTTTATCATCTGCTGGTTTCAAGTCTTTAAATTTTTGTTTAAAACTATAAAAGGGCCAATTCACGCATTCCGCAATGGAAAAACACCAGTCACTGCTAGGACACACGGAAAACAATTGTTTTGCTACGTATCCTATTCACACTGCAAGGCAGCCTGGAGCTACGTTGCAGTGATCTGTGTTAAAATGCTGACATGCTGTATTTTATCACAGTGCACTGGACAGGATCACATATCACTGTACAGCAGTGCAAGAAACCATGCTGCTGTACAGCGACATAAATCAAGTGTCACTTTTGTGCACTTCCATGAAACTTCTTTGAAAAAAAAAAAAAAAAAGTAGCATTGAATTGCACACCATACCGCCCACTAACACCACCTCACTGCAGCTACAATGTTATCAATTTGTTAACAAGCCCTAAAGCACAACCAGAAAAGGCACGTTATGGAAGTCAATTTTTTTTTTTTAAATCTAAATAGAATGGGTGGTCAACAAGATCGCCCATGACGCTACACAGACCCCTACTGCCTAAATAAATAAAAGATGATCGGCATACTTGTACCAATGTTTGCAGGAGTATTTTCTTAAAGGCCATAAACTTATATAACTAAAGCTACAGTACTTACCAAACAGTCGCTGTATATCAGATTCAGGGACATGAAATGGTGGCCCTACAGGAAAACACACACAGCGTTACTCAGCTCTCATAAGGCATGAAGCCGGCTGACTTTTAAATTCTAGAATTATATCACTGGGCAAAAGATCTAGCTGTAGACCGAAACCTTGTTAGACCTGAAATCCAGTCACCTATCTAAATACACAGATAAAATACATATATGGGCTGTTTCATCTGCCATAAGGTTTGCATTTTTGTTCATCCGGTTCTGAGATTTAATTAACCCTGCCAGACAACACGGCCAGCCAAAAGACAAGACTTTTCATACCTGCACATGAATTAGCATTTTTAATTGCATGGAGGTAAACTTTAACTCCTTCCAACTCACCCAGGCATCCTTTCAAATAGTTTGTAGTGCCCGGGGGCCCAAAGAATCAGTATATATGCATTTTGTGGTTGTTCTACCCATCCTTTGCCACTGCAAATATACTATCTTGTCAAAAGTATTGGGACACCTGCCTTTACATGCACATGAACTTTAATGGCATCCCAGTCTGTCCGTAGGGTTCAATATTGATGTGACCCACCCGTTGCAGCTATAACAGCTTTAACTATTCAGAGAAGGCTGTCCACAAGGTTTAGGAGTGTGTCTATGGGAATGTTTGACCATTCTTCCAGAAGCACATTTGTGATGTCAGGCACTGATAATGGACGAGAAGGCCTTGCTCGCAGTCTCGCTCTAATTCATCTCAAAGGTGTTCTATCGGGTTGAGGTTAGGACTCTGTACAGGCCAGTCAAGTTCCTCCACCCCAAACTCGCTCATCTATGTCCTTATGGACCTTGCTTTGTGCACTCGTCCAAATCATATGGTGGAGGGGGGATTATGGTGTGTTTTTTTTTTCAGGGGTTGGGCTTGGCCCCTTAGTTCCAGTGAAGGCAACTCCTAAGGCGTCAGCAAACCAAGACATTTTGGACAATTTCATGCTCCCAACTTTGTGGAAACAGTTTGGGAATGACCCCTTCCTGTTCTAACATGACTGCGCACCAGTGCACAAAACAAGGTCCATAAAGACATGGATGAGAGAGTTTGGAGTGCAGGAACTTGACTGGCCTGCACAGAGTCCTGACCTTAACCCAAAAGAACACCTTTGGGATGAATTAGAGTGGAGACTGTGAGCCAGGCCTCATCTTCCAACATCAGTGCCTGACCTCACAAATGTGCTTCTAGAAGAATGGTCAAACATACCCATAGACACACTCCTAAACCTAGTGGACAGCATTTCTAGAAAAGTTTAAGCCGCTATACCTGCATAGGGTGGGTCAACTCAATATTAAACAGACTGGGGTGCCATTAAAGTTCATGTGCGTGTAAAGGCAGGCGCCCCAATACTTTTGGTAATATAGTGTACGTGTTGACGCGTCATACAACTAGAGACAGCATTAAGCATGTGTATACTGTGTATATGTATATATGTGTGTGTATGTATATATATATATATATATATATATATATATATATATTGTGACAGCAGGAAGGTAAAGTCACCTGGTTGCATCCAGGGGGGTAGATATATTTCGCCCAGATTCAGGCTTTACGCCGACTTATACAACTAGGTGGAGAGTTGTATAAGGCTAGTGGGCTCATGGATGACTCATACCTCTAGGGAGAGTGTGGGGCGTCGTGCAGACAGAGATGAGGAGACCAGCTGAACCTTGTCAGCTCATTTAGGCCTCTATAAGAACTCCCAGCTTCATTAGATGTTAGCTCATGCCTGGAACCAGACCTGTGTGAACTGTCTAGGGAGAGTGAACCCCTGTGCGGTGAGGCAAAGCCTGTGTGGCTATTTGTTTGGACATTGACTAAACCAGGGACTTAGGGACTAGGACAGCACCAGGCTGATCCCAGTTGTTAGTTAGGAAACCTGCATGTTTAGTCAGAGGTCAAGCTGACCAGGATTTATTTTGTTTATGTTTCTTTTTGGCTTTGCTGTGTTTTTGTCACTGTACATAGAGAAATAAACCGCACCTTTTGATTTTGAAAACCACAACCTCCGTCTGCTGGCCCTGTTTTGTGTGGGGAGCCCAACCAGGGGGTCACACACACCCGCTACCGAGTTAACCCCCTCACAGTTGGTGGAGAACCAGTGGCAGTTTTTTTTAAGCCAGCATGGAGGAGATACTGAAACAGCTGGTTCTAGCAAATGCCAATCAACAGCAGACAAATGCAGGTTTGCAAAGGAGCCTTGCAGCCCAGCAGCAAGCTCATCAACAGAGCCTTGCAGCCCAGCAGCAAGCTCACCAACAGAGTCTGGAAGCTCAGCAACAAGCCCAGCAGCAATCTGAGGCCCGCTTCATAGACCTGTTACAGAAGCAAGAGCAGAGACTACAACAAATGGAAGCAGTAATGCAGCAACGTCCGCAGACCAGTGAGGAAAGCCGTCCCACTAATACCGCGTCCTTTGGGGTGAGTCGTTTATTGACAAAAATGACTGGAGAGGATGATCCAGAGGTATTTTTGACCACATTTGAAAGGACCGCTGAAAGAGAAAAGTGGCCTGAGGAGCAGTGGGCTGGACTGGTGGCTCCTCTGTTAACTGGTGAATCGCAGAAAGCTTACTATGACCTAGAGCCTAACCAAGCAAAAGACTATGTGATGCTAAAAGCTGAAATTTTGGCAAGGCTGGGTGTCACCCAGGCTGTCCGGGCTCAGCGTGTGCATAACTGGACTTTCCAGCTTGGAAAACCCCCCAGGTCTCAAATGTATGATCTCATTCACCTGAGCAGAAAGTGGCTACAGCCAGAGACTTTGTCCGCACCAAAGATTGTGGAACGTGTTGTAATGGATCGGTTTTTGAGAGCTCTTCCTACTGCCATCCAAAAGTGGGTAAGCCATGGAGACCCAGAGACGGCCGATGGTCTTGTGGATCGTGTGGAGAAATACTTGGCTACAGAGAACCTGACGGCCTCTTCCAGAGACACTCGGACTTTCCACCCTAAGACCAGACCATCCCCAGGGGCGGATAAGAGGATTCCAAGGGGTGAGGGTGGAGAGAGTGAGAGGGTGGGAGCTCTACCCCAAGTTTGGCGAGAACAGCCTGGGAAATCAGCGGCTCAAGAGGCGGCAAGAAGGATCGTTTGCTACCGCTGCCGGCAAGCGGGACATATTGCAGCCAATTGCCCGGTTGTGGAGGAACCCATGCAGTGTGACTTTCTGACGGGCAGACGTCAGTCGCTGTGTGCGATAGTCGCATGCACTGCCATTCGAGGAACTGAGAAACATTTATGCAAAATGTGTGTTAATGGTAGAAATGTTGTGGTATTGCTGGATTCAGGTAGCCTTGTGACCCTGATAAAGGCTGAGTTAGTTAAAACAGAGGTCTTTGGGAATAGCAAGGTAGCTGTTATTTGTGTGCATGGGGACACCCAAGAGTATCCAGTGACTACAGTGTGTTTCGAGACCCCCAAAGGTACCCTCTCTCATCCAGTGGGCTTAGTATCTCAGTTACCGCATGACGCCATTGTGGGAAGGGATTTTCCGAAGTTCTGGGAACTGTGGGATGATCCTGAGCCCCCCACTGGTGCCCCTATGTACCAGGAATGTGATAGCCAGAACTCCCCTGAGAGTGGTGAGGACTCTCCGGAATTTCCCTTAACAGTATTGGCAGGGGAGACTCAAGAAACTGGAGAGGAGCCCACCTCCTCAGACGAAAACCTACCGTCTGTGGAGTTTTCTGATCTTGAGGTTCACAGGGAAACCTTTGCCACAGAACAGTTGAAAGACCCCGCCCTAATAAAGGCACGGGAAAACGTAGTGAAAATAGATGGCGAGTTAGTGAACCCAGATAATACCTGCACTTACCCATACTTCAGCGTAGAGAAGGACCTACTGTATCGGGTGGCAAAAAGGGCAGAAGAAACCGTTGAGCAGCTTGTGGTGCCCAAACCTTACAGGAAGTTGGTGTTGGAGTTGGCCCATGGGCACATTCTTGGAGGTCATCTGGGGACAGAGAAAACCCGAGAGAGGGTATTACAGAGATTCTATTGGCCGGGGGTGATGAAGGACATAGAAAATTATTGTTCCTCCTGCCCTGTGTGTCAGAGGTCGGCCCCGATGCCACATTTCCGTAGCCCGCTGGTCCCTCTACCCATCATTGAGGTCCCGTTTGAGAGGATCGCCATGGATTTGGTAGGGCCTATAATCAAGTCCGCTAGGGGGCACCAGTACATATTAGTTATAATGGACTATGCCACCCGTTATCCAGAAGCGATCCCTCTCCGAAATACCTCGGCCAAAACCATAGCCAAAGAGCTATCTCTTGTGTTTAGCCGGGTGGGTATTTGTAAAGAACTGCTTACGGACCAAGGTACACCCTTTATGTCCCGGGTTATGAAGGAGCTGTGTAAATTGTTCAAAGTGACGCAATTACGTACATCTGTGTATCACCCCCAAACCGATGGGCTGGTTGAAAGATTCAACAAAACCCTAAAACAAATGTTGAAAAAAGTGGTGGATAGAGATGGAAAGGATTGGGACTGTCTACTTCCTTATTTGATGTTTGCTATTAGGGAGGTGCCCCAATCCTCTACGGGATTCTCCCCCTTTGAGTTACTGTATGGGAGACACCCAAGAGGGCTGTTGGATATTGCCAAGGAAACTTGGGAAAGTGAGAGTTCTCCCCACAGGAGTGTGATTGAGCATGTCGCCCTGATGCAAGACCGAATTGCACAGGTAATGCCCATCGTGAAGGAACATTTGGCCCAAGCGCAGTTAGCACAGCAGAGAGTGTACAACCGTGGAGCCAAGACCCGTACCTTTTCCCCGGGGGATAGGATACTGGTAATTGTCCCTACGGTTGAAAGTAAATTCCTTGCCAAATGGCAAGGCCCCTATGAGATAATGGAAAAAGTGAGCGAAGTGAATTACAAGGTCAGACAACCAGGAAGGCGAAAGCCCGAACAGATCTATCACGTTAATCTGTTGAAAGCCTGGAGGGATAGAGAGTCCCTAGTCGCAGACACTTGGTCACCAGCTCAAACTGGTTGCGTGATTCCTGAGGTTGGAATAGCAGCCACCTTGTCACAACCCCAACAACAGGAGGTTAAGGAGTTTGTGCTTCGCAACAAGGAGGTATTCTCTGAGCTGCCGGGACAAACATCTGGGGTAGAGCATGACATCATTACCCCGCCCGGTGAAAGGGTGAAGTTAAAACCCTATCGGATCCCAGAGGCCCGACGGGAGGCAATACGGGAGGAAGTACAGAAAATGCTGAACTTAGGGGTGATAGTTGAAGTCCCATGAGGTAAATTACGCCACCGTTGAAAAGGAGTGTTTAGCGGTGAAGTGGGCTCTAGATTCCCTTCGGTACTACCTGCTAGGTAGGCACTTTGACATGGTTACGGATCACGCTCCGTTAAAGTGGATGGCTCAAAACAAGGAAACAAATAGAAGAGTGAATAGGTGGTTCCTGGCCCTCCAGGAATTCAACTTCACAGTAAAGCATCGCCCTGGCGTTCAAATGGGGAATGTGGATGCTTTGTCTCGAGTACATGAATGCCTGATTGCTGGTGTTCCAACCCCGAGGTTAAAACAAGAGGGGGGGGTATGTGACAGCAGGAAGGTAAAGTCACCTGGTTGCATCCAGGGGGGTAGATATATTTCGCCCAGATTCAGGCTTTACGCCGACTTATACAACTAGGTGGAGAGTTGTATAAGGCTAGTGGGCTCATGGATGACTCATACCTCTAGGGAGAGTGTGGGGCGTCGTGCAGACAGAGATGAGGAGACCAGCTGAACCTTGTCAGCTCATTTAGGCCTCTATAAGAACTCCCAGCTTCATTAGATGTTAGCTCATGCCTGGAACCAGACCTGTGTGGACTGTCTAGGGAGAGTGAACCCCTGTGCGGTGAGGCAAAGCCTGTGTGGCTATTTGTTTGGACATTGACTAAACCAGGGACTTAGGGACTAGGACAGCACCAGGCTGATCCCAGTTGTTAGTTAGGAAACCTGCATGTTTAGTCAGAGGTCAAGCTGACCAGGATTTATTTTGTTTATGTTTCTTTTTGGCTTTGCTGTGTTTTTGTCACTGTACATAGAGAAATAAACCGCACCTTTTGATTTTGAAAACCACAACCTCCGTCTGCTGGCCCTGTTTTGTGTGGGGAGCCCAACCAGGGGGTCACACACACCCGCTACCGAGTTAACCCCCTCACAATATATATATATAATGTCATGAGTTTACAGGAGAAGGTCAGCATTTATGTATTTTTCTGTCAGTGTGACTTGTTGTGTCTCATACCACACACATGCCTCATTTCCCTCCTAGCTCTAGTGCCTGCCTAGGTATAACAATGCGTAAACAAACATTCTTCAGTAAAAAAATAATAATTGAAAAATCTGCATTTTTGGTCAGTAATTTATGCCACGCAAAGGCACGCGATTGCGCACAAATGCCCATTTACCAATTGTGTAGAACAAAAGCTCAAAATTTGCGCAAATACATACAAAAAAAAATGGCTAAAAAAGTAGATACTCAAACAGGAGTATTGTGTGCAAGAGGCCTTAATGTGTCTTTAAACTCGAATAATCAACAACTGTCATTACATGCTATATTACATGGTGTTCATACTCACTCATCCACTAGAGCAGTGTTTCTCAACTCCAGTCCTCAAGGCGCACCAACAGGTCATGTTTTCAGGATTTCCCTCAGATGAAACAGCTGTGGTAATTACTAAGGCAGTGAAACTGATTACATCCCCTGTGCAAAATAATGGAAAGCCTGAAAACATGACCTGTTGGGGCGCCTTGAGGACTGGAGTTGAGAAACCCTGCACTAGAGCATTTGTTTTCTGTAGTCTGCAAACATCCTGGTGTATGCTGTTGTTCACTTGTCCCTCCCTCCTCGTCTAAGTCCCCACTGCAGTCCGGGATTGTGTAGACCAGCTTCTGACAACTGAGCATGCTCCAGTTTCAGTTTCCTTCTAAGCTGTTCATTTGCCCTTTTTTCTTATCTGTGCAGTCCATGTGACTATAGAGTCACACATGTGGGTGTATACACAGCGGTAAATGACACTCCCCTTCTCTCCCTCCTGCTCCGTGTCCTCATAATGCTAAACACTATGGGAGCGGGATATAAGATGGTGATTCATGGAGGCTTCACTCTCTTGTTAGTCCCAGCACATACACACAATAGACACAGGCTGAAGGGGGGGGGGGGGGGGGTATATGATTGGCAGAACTTCCTTCAGATATCTTTACAGTGTGAAAAAAATTGTCAGTCAACTTAAACAATACTGTCCTATGTTATTGCAAAAAAAATATTTGCTTTGAAATATAAATTTGTACAATGCTTTAAAAAACACTTTGTTGCTATTATTTATTTTAATTCGCTATTATGGAAGCCTTTTTTAATGTAATGTGACCAACACAGCACCAATTAACACTGTACGGACACAGATTTATACATCAGCAGAGTACTAGAAACTCCTCCCTCAGAACTTTCCCAGAGGACAGGAAAGAACTGGGAAACGTTATGTGACCTTGGAACAGCGATAATTAAATATAGATATAAGATATATTGAAGTGGTTGTAAACTCCTTACAACCACTTTTACCTACAGGTAAGCCTAATACAAGCTTGCTTAATACAAGCAAAGTCCTTTCTTGTATTAAGAGAGGTATGGACTCCAGAGAGAGAGATATCATTTTGCCCCTGTTCAAATCATTAGTAAGACCTCATCTGGAATATGCAGTTCAGTTTTGGGCACCAGTTCTCAAAAAGGATATCGGGGAACTCGAGAAAGTGCAGAGAAGGACAACCAAACTGATAAGAGGAATGGAGGAGTTCAGCTATGAGGAAAGATTAGAGGAACTGAATTTATTCACTCTTGAGAAGAGGAGATTAAGGGGGGGATCTGATCAACATGTACAAATATATAAGGCGTCCATATAGTGAACTTGGTGTTGAGTTATTCACTTTACGGTCAATACAGAGGACACAGGGGCACTCTTTACGTCTAGAGGAAACTAGATTTCATCTCCAAATACGGAAAGGTTTCTTCACAGTAAGAGCTGTGAAAATGTGGAATAGACTCCCTCCAGAGGTGGTTCTGGCCAGCTCAGTAGATTGCTTTAAGAAAGGTCTGGATACTTTCCTAGATGTACATAATATATCTGGGTACTAACATTTATAGGTAAAGTTGATCCAGGGAAAATCCGATTGCCTCTCGGGGGATCAGGAAGGAATTTTTTCCCCTGCTGTAGCAAATTGGATCATGCTCTGCTGTTTTTTTTTTGCCTTCCTCTGGATCAACTGTGGGTATAGAATTGAGTATATGGGATTGTACGATATTTTTTATTTATTTATTTTTTTATGGTTGAACTGGATGGACTTGTGTCTTTTTTCAACCTGACTAACTATGTAACTATGTAATTCCACCCACTAGCACAAAAGATGGGGCGTTGTTTACTCCCGGTGATGCTGACACATTTTCTACTCCAGATGATCACAGTCCAGCCCCCCTAAAGTCTGAAGGACAAGTAAACTGGCCCCTTATTTAAAAGTTTTGAGACCCCTGGTTTAATTTGCACTGGAAGTCCGTGAAGTCAATGTGGTAACATTTGAAGTTGAAGCAAGACTTGACTTGCTTACCAAACATCAGTGCTGCCACATGAGATAAAATACTGTATTTATCGGTGTATAACACACACTTTTTTCCCCTGAAAACAGAGTGTAAACAGTGCCTGCGTGTTATACGCCAATATCATGCTCTACCAACAGGGGGCGGGGATCGGGTGGTCCGCCCCAGGAGCCACCTATTGGGGGGGGGGGGTGTCAGGCTGGCTGTCCCGCCTCTCCTGGCCCTGGTACAGTGCTCCCTGCATAGTCTGAAGTTGAGAAAAAAAAAAGTCACTTGCCAGCCCCTTCTACACCGCTCCTCCTGTGTCAGTGTCATTGTAAAACCGAAGCTTGTAAACATCTCTATAGCTCAGTTTTTTCTGGCTGCTCTCCTCCTCCTCCGAGTGTAGCTTTGATTGGTGGAGGACAGATGGTCACATGACCATCTGTGTAAGATCAGAGGAGAGCAGTCATGTGACCAGGTCAGTGAAAAAAAAAACGGCGCTATTGAGGTATATGGAAGCTTAGTTTTGCAATAGGAGTGACACAGGAGGAGCAGTGTGGAAGGGGCTGACAGTGATTTTTGTTTTTTACTTAACTGTAGAGAATGCTGGCAGCGCTGTCCCAGGAGACTGGGGGTCTCCTGGGAGTGCAGAGGGGCTGTGTACTGGATGGGGGGATGTATAATGCATGGGGGCTGTATACTGGGGAGGAGGGCTGTATAATGTATGGGGGGATGTATACTGGGGAGGGGGGGCTGTATAATGTATGTGGGGATGTATAATGTATGGGGGAGCTGTGTACTGGATGGGGGGCTGTGTACTGGATGGGGGGATGTAAAATGGATGGGGGGGCTGTGTACTGGAAAGGGGGATGTATACTGGATAGGGGGGATGTATAATGGATGGGGGGGATGTGTACTGGATAGGGGGGAGTATAATGGATGGGGGGGCTGTGTACTGTAAAGGGGGCTGTGAAACATTTTTTCCTTAAACTCCACTCTTAAAATTGGGGTGCGTGTTATACGCCGATAAATACGGTAACTCTTGTAGGATACATAACAAAGCAAACTAGGAAATGTAGGACACAAACAAACATTTTAGTTATTTACCTGTCATCAACTTTGGATTGTATTCAAAGACTACAATCAAGTACCGGGTTTTCTTATTTAGCAATGATAATAGAACACTGGCGTAACTGTTCAAAAATACATGAACAAAAATGAAGTAAGTAAAAAATGCAAAATCATAACAAGACAGGAAAAGCATGTGCAAAAAAACTGCATTTTCTACCAAGGGGAGTGTGACTTGTCTTTGCTCACAGGTGTTCAATGGGAATGTTAGATACTTGAATTATACTTGAATTATATAACGCCAATATAGGAAAACTGTGCTACAATAAACATATATTCTTGCCCATAGTAAGCAGGTAGCTTCCAGGTCTCATTTCTGCAGTCCAGGTATGAAGATGAAACAATGATTCCAAATGGTTGCTATGGGTAGTAAGTAAATTTCTCTTTATTACACTTTTTATACACCAGCCAAAGTTTGTTTATAATAGGCATGTTTAAAACGAAACTTTAGAAACAAACAAAGTAATTTAAAGCTCCAACTATAGTCAAATTCCCACTGGGGAAGCGTAAATCTTCTAACAAGAACAAAGAGAGCAATAATCAATATGTGTGGGAAGAGTTCGAACCTCTGTCAGGTTTTTATGACGGTCTGTGTCCCCCATAAGGAATTTCTCTTCACTTCCTCTAAATTTAACAGGGGTCAGACAGAACAGTACGTAAGAGGGATAACTCAGAATGACACCGATATGAAAACAAAATTTGACATCCAACTCTTCTCCACCATAAACTAAACAAAAATAAATAAATGTGTTGGTCCCTGTTTGACTTTATAACATCGATAAAGTTGTGCTTTGCCTATGCTGGGCAAAACAACTTTGTCTTTACTCTCCTGATGTTCCTCTTCCACGGAGATTAGAAGAAGAAACCACGTGTAAGCCCTAAGTTGATCTCAGTCAGAGCTTACACAAAGCTAAGGACTTTCTTACAGGTTTCGGGAAACAGGGATGGGCCAATCACCAGGCACCTGAACAGTGACATGCTACATCATATCTTGATGTTATAGTATTTGGGGAGCTATGGGGATTCAGCATATGCAAGAGGGTGGCCCGGCAGGTCCTCTTTGGTAACTCACCTAAAAATAAGCGAAACATATAACGTTACCAAAGATAAACGTATCCTTTAAAAAGGAGGCTATGGGACCAATCTGAAAGCACAGTGCATCTCGTGGGGAGCTGGCTGTAAAACATCAGGAAGTCACAGCTTCCCAGCCAATACTTTAATTGTTTCTAACAATAACTGTAGTTCCTCTTAAACAAATTTTAAACATATGACCAGGTGTCAGCCTTGGAAATCTGAGAAACAGATGTCTGATGCCCACGAATCACTAACGGATCTGGTGGGGTGAATCTTAACAGGCAAGGGGACCATGAGCTCGAATGACGACCTGTCTAATTCACCTCGCAATGTTGGAGCGAGAAGCAGAGAGTCCCCCCCCCCCCGTGGGAACAACAAAGCAGGAATTGATTGCCGAAAAGAGGCTATAGCCACGAGGTAGACCCCCCCCTCCCCCCCAGAGCATACCATGTCAAGGCAGTGGAAAGAAATTTCCTTGGGATGTTTTGGAGCAGGACACAATAAGGGGAGGTTGTTGCAGTTGTTCTACAAGAATCACAGAGTGTTTCACAGAGTGCTTTACACCTCCCCTCTCCACCTCTACCCCCCCTTTGCCTTTGCCTCCCTCCCTGCCTATGCTATAACCGGTCACGGGTCAGGGGTTGGATGGGGGAGATTTGCATGAATTCCTAAAAGATTTGCCAACACCGAGTGAGATGGAGGCATTTGTACAACGTTTGGAGCATGAATATCGCACTGATATTCAGGCGGTTAAAACTGAACTGCAAGCAGTGGCGTCACTAGGGTTGGTGTCACCCGGTGCGGTAAAAAATTGTGTCACCCCCCCTCCCCCCTCCAGCAGGACAAGCAGTAGGGCATTACGCGCCTCTCACGTCTCCGTCCCCCCAGCCTGCCGCAGTGTTAATTGATAGTGTCACCCAGGGCCTTCTTCTCAGGAAAAAGGTGCAGGAACTCAACCACGCTTCACACCTTTCCCCAAAGTAGGGGGTGGGGGGTTGAACGTGCCACAGCAATTGGGTGTGGGAGGGTCCTAAAGGGTCATTAAATGAGGGTGCTACATACAGAGTGCAGAGTTCAGGGTGCAGCGTTCAGGTGGGTGCAGGGTGCAGAGTGCAGGTGGGTGCAGAGTGCCGGTGGGTACAGGGTGCAGAGTGCAGGTGGGTACAGGGTGCAGAGTGAAAGTGGGTACAGGGTGCAGAGTGAAAGTGGGTACAGGGTGCAGGTGGGTACAGGGTGCAGAGTGCAGGTGGGTGCAGAGTGCAGGTGGGTACAGGGTGCAGGTGGGTACAGGTGGGTACAGGGTGCAGGTGGGTACAGGGCGCAGATGGGTACAGAGTGCAGGTGGGCACAGGGTGCAGGTGGGTACAGGGTGCAAAGTGCAGGTGGGTACAGGGTGCAGAGTGCAGGTGGGTACAGGGTGCAGAGGAGTGCAGAGTGCAGGTGGGTACAGGATGCAGGTGGGTACAGGGTGCATAGTGCAGGTGGGTACAGAGTGCAGGTGGGTGCAGAGTGCAGGTGGGTACAGGGTGCACGTGGGTACAGGGTGCAGGTGGGTACAGGGTGCAGAGTGCAGGTGGGTACAGGGTGCAGAGTGCAGGTGTGTACAGGGTGGTACAGGGTGCAGGTGGGTACAGGGTGCAGAGTGTAGGTGGGTACAGGGTGCAGGTGGGTACAGGGTGGTACAGGGTGCAGGTGGGTACAGGGTGAAGAGTGCAGGTGGGTACAGGGTGCAGGTGGGTACAGGGTGCAGAGTGCAGGTGGGTACAGGGTGCAGGTGGGTACAGGGTGCAGAGGGGTGCAGAGTGCAGGTGGGTACAGGGTGCAGGTGGGTACAGGGTGCAGGTGGGTGCAGAGTGCAGGTGGGTGCAGAGTGCAGGTGGGTGCAGGGTGCAGGTGGTTGCAGAGGGGTGCAGAGTGCAGGTGGGTACAGGGTGCAGAGTGCAGGGAGGTACAGGGTGCAGAGTTCAGCTGAGTAAGCTGGTCTGGTGGGGGGAGGGGGTGGCTGGACATATATATATTATCTATAGCTATGTCTAGCAGAGTGACCACCTTGCACCCCCCCCCTTTCCTTATCATACTTGCACAGCAACCTCACCTTGGGCTGGGACACCCCCCCCCCCTCGCAAGCTCATGTCACCCTTCCCTCTCGCGGCCCGCCTGTACTCACACCTGTTGGCTGTTCTGAACCTGGGCGCCGGCGGCAGCTGGAGTCTGGAGATTAGAGGAGGGCATCGTCACACACAGCGTGCAGCCGCGTGTGTGGAGTGAGTGACGTTTATCATGTCTGCAGTGGCAGCGTGAGATGTGACAGGCTGGGGCTCGCTGGCTCAGTAGGGTAGGGAGGAGTAAGAAGAGAAGGAGGACACACACCAGGCGCGGCCGCGGCGCTGCAGGTGTTTCAGCGGGCTGCGGACTGTAAAAAAAAAAAAAAATACCAGGGATTTGACTTTCCTCACCCTCGGGAGAGCAGGGAGGGTGTCACCCCTCTAGTGGGTGTCACCCGGGTGCGGACCGCACCCCCCGCACCCCCCCAGCAACGCAGTGCGGACTGTAAAAAAAAAAAAAAAATACCAGGGCTTTGACTTTCCTCACCCTCGGGAGAGCAGGGAGGGTGTCACCCCTCTAGTGGGTGTCACCCGGGTGCGGACCGCACCCCCCGCACCCCCCCAGCAACGCCTCTGACTGCAAGCTACTCAGGTTAAAACATATATAGGCATATTTTATATCATATAAAACGTATATGTGGGGGAGAGGCATATTATATAAAATATATGAATATCAACTTTTTTACTTTTCCCTATAGGTATCTATTTTTATTCCTTTTTTTCCCCTCTTTGGTTATTGTTAAATACCTCTAGGAAATACCAAAGGTTGATGTAGACGAATATATGATGTTTTTGGTTTTGTTTTTTAGTTGTGGGTTTTCATGGGTGCAGAAATGGTTCGATTTCATTTTCACATTTAAGGTTGTGTATAATAAAAATTGATCCCTCTCTCGGGTCCCACCATGGGGCCTTCTTTGTGTGTATCCACAATTCCCTCGTAGGTATACCAGCCCTCTGGTAGGGATTGGTGTGAGGAGTTGTCCTATTTTTTTTTTTTTTTGTGTGTGTTTGGTATGCTATACTTTTTGTAGAGCTTACTATTTTTTTTAATTTAGAGTTGGTTTCTGGCTAGGCCCAGATCCAAAGAGAGAGTTATCTCTCTCATCACCTTGTTCTTGGCTTTCCCTCTCCCTTCTTCTTTTTTATTTATTTTTGTTTGTTTTTTTTATTTTTTATTTTTTTTAACCAAGAAATGGCGACCAAACTATCCTCACCATCCTCATTGAAACTCTGCTTATATAATGTTAAGGGCATTAATAAACAATCCAAAAGAGGTCAAATTCTATATGCTCTTCACAAAGCCAGGGTAGATATTATACTTTTTCAAGAGACCCATTTTAAAGCAAATTGTATTCCAGCATGTTCACAAAGATACTATTCAAGATGGTTTCATAGTACCTTGTCCTCATCCAAAAGTAGGGGAGTCTCCCTCGCTATTCATAAGCGTTTACCAATACAGGCCTTGGAGCATGTAACTGACCCTAATGGCCAGTATCTCTTTCTTACATTTAAGCTTTGGAATGGAGTTTTTACAATCGCCAATTTCTATATCCCAAATGATCAAATAACGGCAATTACACAATATCTTCACCTTTTGACAGAATTTTCAGAGGGCACGATTTTTGTAGGAGGAGACTTTAATATGGTATTAGAACCCCAGATGGATACCTCCTCTCAGCGATCAAATATTTCTTATAGGCGGTTGAGAGCCTTTAAAAGAGAGTTGTTTGAACACCGACGGTTGGATCTCTGGCGTATCTTAAATCCTAAAAATCGGGACTATACATACTATTCATCAGTTCACCAATCCTGCAGTAGGTTAGATTACTTTTTTACGGGATCACAGTTATTGGAATGGAATCCAATTATGGATATTGGATCTTTCATTTGGTCTGATCACTCACCTCTCTTTTTGACAATACAACCTCCCCAGACCCCTCGTTTCGATTGATCATGGCGATTAAATAAAAACCCTTATGCTAGACCCACTATGGCGGTACCGCCATTTAGCAGATATTTCTTGCCCCTGCCATCTCTGTAATCCTCACACAGAGCCGACAGAGAGAGGCGGGACAGTTCTGGATGGAGGGCGGAGCTGCCGGAGGTCAACAAGCAGGTGATTGGCTGCTAGGATGAAGGGCGGTCTTAGCAACCAATCACCATCTTGCAACACCAGCCCTCCATCCGAGACATGCCGTGCCTCCCTCTGATCTTCGGTCTGTGCAAGGTAAGTGAGGGAGGGAGTGAGGGAGGGGGCGAAGTTACAGGGAGTGAGGACACTAGTCTGAAAAGGAGGAAAGTGTGTGCTGACTTGCTGAGGACATTAAAGTGGAGTTGTTAAAGGCTGTGATGTGGTGGGCTGAGGAAATCAGGGTGGGGGGGGGGGGGGGCTGAGCGGACTGTGATGTATTGGGGAGTCTGAGATGTGGACATTACAGTGGGGGAGATGTGGACATTACAGTGGGGGAGATGTGGACATTACAGTGGGGGAGATGTGGATATTAGTGGGGGAGATGTGGATATTACAGTGGGGGAGATGTGGACATTACATTGGGGGAGATGTGGACATTACAGTGGGGGGAGATGTGGATATTACAGTGGGGGAAATGTGGATATTACATTGGGGGAGATGTGGATATTACAGTGGAGAGATGTGGACATTACAGTGGGGAGATGTGGATATTACAGTGGAGAGATGTGGACATTACAGTGGGGAGATGTGGACATTACAGTGGGGAGATGTGGACATTACAGTGGGGAGATGTGGACATTACAGTGGGGGAGATGTGGACATTACAGTGGGGGAGATGTGGATATTACAGTGGGGGAGATGTGGACATTAGAGTGGGGGAGATGTGGACATTAGAGTGGGGGAGATGTGGACATTACAGGGGGAGATGTGGACATTACAGTGGGGGATATGTGGACATTACAGTGGGGGATATGTGGACATTACAGTGGGGGAGATGTGGACGTTACAGTGGGGGAGATGTGGACATTACAGTGGGGGAGATGTGGACATTACAGTGGGGGAGATGTGGACATTACAGTGGAGAGATGTGGATATTACAGTGTGGGAGATGTGGACATTACAGTGGGGGAGATGTGGATATTTCAGGGGGGGAGATGTGGACATTACATTGGGAAAGATGTCGATAATACAGTGGGGAGATGTGGATATTACAGTGGGGAAGATGTGGATATTACAGTGGGGGAGATGTGGACATTACAGTGGGGGAGATGTGGACATTACAGTGGGGGAGATGTGGACATTACAGTGGGGGAGATGTGGACATTATAGGGGGGAGATGTGGACATTACAGGGGGGAGATGTGGATATTACAGCGGGGAGATGTGGATATTACAGTGGGGGAGATGTGGATATTAGAGTGGGGAGATGTGGATATTACAGTGTGGGAGATGTGGACATTACAGTATGGGAGATGTGGACATTACAGTGGGGGAGATGTGGATATTTCAGGGGGGGGGGATGTGGACATTACATTGGGAAAGATGTGGATATTACAGTGGGGGAGATGTGGACATTACAGTGGGGGAGATGTGGACATTACAGTGGGGGAGATGTGGACATTACAGTGGGGGAGATGTGGACATTACAGGGGGGAGATGTGGACATTACAGGGGGGAGATGTGGACATTACAGGGGGGAGATGTGGATATTACAGTGGGGAGATGTGGATATTACAGTGGGGGAGATGTGGACATTACATTGGGAAAGATGTGGATATTACAGTGGGGGAGATGTTGATATTACAGTGGGGGAGATGTGGATATTACAGTGTAGGGGGTTGTGGACATTACAGTGGGGGAGATGTGGACATTATAGGGCAGAGATGTGGACATTACAGTGGGGGAGATGTGGACATTACAGTGGGGGAGATGTGGATATTACAGTGGGGGAGATGTGGATATTACAGTGGGGGAGATGTGGACATTACAGTGGGAGAGATGTGGATATTACAGTGGGGGGGAATGTGGATATTACAGTGGGGGAGATGTGGACATTACAGTGGGGGAGATGTGGACATTACAGTGGGGGAGATGTGGACATTACAGTGGGGAGATGTGGATATTACAGTGGGGGAGATGTGGACATTACAGTGGGGGAGATGTGGATATTACAGTGGGGGAGATGTGGACATTACAGTAGGGGAGATGTGGATATTACAGTGGGGAGATGTGGATATTACAGTGGGGGAGATGTGGATATTACAGTGGGGAAATGTGGATATTACAGTGGGGGAGATGTGGATATTACAGTGGGGGAGATGTGGACATTACAGTGGGGAGATGTGGATATTACAGTGGGGGAGATGTGGACATTACAGTGGGGGAAATGTGGATATTAGTGGGGGAGATGTGGATATTACAGTGGGGGAGATGTGGACATTACATTGGGGGAGATGTGGACATTACAGTGGGGGGAGATGTGGATATTACAGTGGGGGAAATGTGGATATTAGTGGGGGAGATGTGGATATTACAGTGGGGGAGATGTGGACATTACATTGGGGGAGATGTGGACATTACAGTGGGGGGAGATGTGGATATTACAGTGGGGGAAATGTGGATATTACATTGGGGGAGATGTGGATATTACAGTGGAGAGATGTGGACATTACAGTGGGGAGATGTGGATATTACAGTGGAGAGATGTGGACATTACAGTGGGGAGATGTGGACATTACAGTGGGGAGATGTGGACATTACAGTGGGGGAGATGTGGACATTACAGTGGGGGAGATGTGGATATTTCAGGGGGGGAGATGTGGACATTACATTGGGAAAGATGTCGATAATACAGTGGGGAGATGTGGATATTACAGTGGGGAAGATGTGGATATTACAGTGGGGGAGATGTGGACATTACAGTGGGGGAGATGTGGACATTACAGTGGGGGAGATGTGGACATTACAGTGGGGGAGATGTGGACATTATAGGGGGGAGATGTGGACATTACAGGGGGGAGATGTGGATATTACAGCGGGGAGATGTGGATATTACAGTGGGGGAGATGTGGATATTAGAGTGGGGAGATGTGGATATTACAGTGTGGGAGATGTGGACATTACAGTGTGGGAGATGTGGACATTACAGTGGGGGAGATGTGGATATTTCAGGGGGGGGGGGATGTGGACATTACATTGGGAAAGATGTGGATATTACAGTGGGGGAGATGTGGACATTACAGTGGGGGAGATGTGGACATTACAGTGGGGGAGATGTGGACATTACAGGGGGGAGATGTGGACATTACAGGGGGGAGATGTGGACATTACAGGGGGGAGATGTGGATATTACAGTGGGGAGATGTGGATATTACAGTGGGGGAGATGTGGATATTAGAGTGGGGAGATGTGGATATTACAGTGGGGGAGATGTGGATATTACAGTGGGGGAGATGTGGACATTACAGTGGGGGGTTGTGGATATTTCAGGGGGGGAGATGTGGACATTACATTGGGAAAGATGTGGATATTACAGTGGGGGAGATGTTGATATTACAGTGGGGGAGATGTGGATATTACAGTGTAGGGGGTTGTGGACATTACAGTGGGGGAGATGTGGACATTATAGGGCAGAGATGTGGACATTACAGTGGGGGAGATGTGGACATTACAGTGGGGGAGATGTGGATATTACAGTGGGGGAGATGTGGACATTACAGTGGGAGAGATGTGGATATTACAGTGGGGGAGATGTGGATATTACAGTGGGGGAGATGTGGACATTACAGTGGGGGAGATGTGGACATTACAGTGGGGGAGATGTGGACATTACAGTGGGGAGATGTGGATATTACAGTGGGGGAGATGTGGACATTACAGTGGGGGAGATGTGGATATTACAGTGGGGGAGATGTGGACATTACAGTAGGGGAGATGTGGATATTACAGTGGGGAGATGTGGATATTACAGTGGGGGAGATGTGGATATTACAGTGGGGAAATGTGGATATTACAGTGGGGGAGATGTGGATATTACAGTGGGGGAGATGTGGACATTACAGTGGGGAGATGTGGACATTACAGTGGGGAGATGTGGATATTACAGTGGGGGAGATGTGGACATTACAGTGGGGGAGATGTGGATATTACAGTGGGGGAGATGTGGATATTAGTGGGGGAGATGTGGATATTACAGTGGGGGAGATGTGGACATTACATTGGGGGAGATGTGGACATTACAGTGGGGGGAGATGTGGATATTACAGTGGGGGAAATGTGGATATTAGTGGGGGAGATGTGGATATTACAGTGGGGGAGATGTGGACATTACATTGGGGGAGATGTGGACATTACAGTGGGGGGAGATGTGGATATTACAGTGGGGGAAATGTGGATATTACATTGGGGGAGATGTGGATATTACAGTGGAGAGATGTGGACATTACAGTGGGGAGATGTGGATATTACAGTGGAGAGATGTGGACATTACAGTGGGGAGATGTGGACATTACAGTGGGGAGATGTGGACATTACAGTGGGGGAGATGTGGATATTACAGTGGGGGAGATGTGGATATTACAGTGGGGGAAATGTGGACATTAGAGTAGGGGAGATGTGGACATTAGAGTGGGGGAGATGTGGACATTACAGGGGGAGATGTGGACATTACAGTGGGGGATATGTGGACATTACAGTGGGGGATATGTGGACATTACAGTGGGGGAGATGTGGACATTACAGTGGGGGAGATGTGGACATTACAGTGGGGGAGATGTGGACATTACAGTGGGGGAGATGTGGATATTACAGTGTGGGAGATGTGGACATTACAGTGGGGGAGATGTGGACATTACAGTGGGGGAGATGTGGATATTTCAGGGGGGGAGATGTGGACATTACATTGGGAAAGATGTCGATAATACAGTGGGGAGATGTGGATATTACAGTGGGGAAGATGTGGATATTACAGTGGGGGAGATGTGGACATTACAGTGGGGGAGATGTGGACATTACAGTGGGGGAGATGTGGACATTATAGGGGGGAGATGTGGACATTACAGGGGGGAGATGTGGATATTACAGCGGGGAGATGTGGATATTACAGTGGGGGAGATGTGGACATTACAGTGGGGGAGATGTGGACATTACAGTGGGGGAGATGTGGATATTACAGTGGGGGAGATGTGGACATTACATTGGGGGAGATGTGGACATTACAGTGGGGGGAGATGTGGATATTACAGTGGGGGAGATGTGGATATTACAGTGGGGGAGATGTGGACATTACATTGGGGGAGATGTGGACATTACAGTGGGGGGAGATGTGGATATTACAGTGGGGGAAATGTGGATATTACATTGGGGGAGATGTGGATATTACAGTGGAGAGATGTGGACATTACAGTGGGGAGATGTGGATATTACAGTGGAGAGATGTGGACATTACAGTGGGGAGATGTGGACATTACAGTGGGGAGATGTGGACATTACAGTGGGGGAGATGTTGATATTACAGTGGGGGATATGTGGACATTACAGTGGGGGATATGTGGACATTACAGTGGGGGAGATGTGGACGTTACAGTGGGGGAGATGTGGACGTTACAGTGGGGGAGATGTGGACATTACAGTGGGGGAGATGTGGACATTACAGTGGAGAGATGTGGATATTACAGTGTGGGAGATGTGGACATTACAGTGGGGGAGATGTGGACATTACATTGGGAAAGATGTCGATAATACAGTGGGGAGATGTGGATATTACAGTGGGGAAGATGTGGATATTACAGTGGGGGAGATGTGGACATTACAGTGGGGGAGATGTGGACATTACAGTGGGGGAGATGTGGACATTACAGTGGGGGAGATGTGGACATTATAGGGGGGAGATGTGGACATTACAGGGGGGAGATGTGGATATTACAGCGGGGAGAGGTGGATATTACAGTGGGGGAGATGTGGACATTACAGTGGGGGAGATGTGGACATTACAGTGGGGGAGATGTGGATATTACAGTGGGGGAGATGTGGATATTACAGTGGGGGAGATGTGGACATTACATTGGGGGAGATGTGGACATTACAGTGGGGGGAGATGTGGATATTACAGTGGGGGAAATGTGGATATTAGTGGGGGAGATGTGGATATTACAGTGGGGGAGATGTGGACATTACATTGGGGGAGATGTGGACATTACAGTGGGGGGAGATGTGGATATTACAGTGGGGAAAATGTGGATATTACATTGGGGGAGATGTGGATATTACAGTGGAGAGATGTGGACATTACAGTGGGGAGATGTGGATATTACAGTGGAGAGATGTGGACATTACAGTGGGGAGATGTGGACATTACAGTGGGGAGATGTGGACATTACAGTGGGGGAGATGTGGATATTACAGTGGGGGAGATGTGGACATTACAGTGGGGAGATGTGGACATTACAGTGGGGAGATGTGGATATTACAGTGGGGGAGATGTGGACATTACAGTGGGGGAGATGTGGATATTACAGTGGGGGAGATGTGGACATTACAGTAGGGGAGATGTGGATATTACAGTGGGGAGATGTGGATATTATAGTGGGGGAGATGTGGATATTACAGTGGGGAAATGTGGATATTACAGTGGGGGAGATGTGGATATTACAGTGGGGGAGATGTGGACATTACATTGGGGAGATGTGGACATTACAGTGGGGAGATGTGGATATTACAGTGGGGGAGATGTGGACATTACAGTGGGGGAGATGTGGATATTACAGTGGGGGAGATGTGGACATTACAGTAGGGGAGATGTGGATATTACAGTGGGGAGATGTGGATATTACAGTGGGGGAGATGTGGATATTACAGTGGGGAGATGTGGATATTACAGTGGGGGAGATGTGGATATTACAGTGGGGGAGATGTGGACATTACAGTGGGGGAGATGTGGATATTACAGTGGGGAGATGTGGATATTACAGTGGGGAGATGTGGATATTACAGTGGGGGAGATGTGGATATTACAGTGGGTGAGATGTGGACATTACAGTGGGGGAGATGTGGACATTACAGTGGGGGAGATGTGAATATTACAGTGGGGGAGATGTGGACATCACAGTGGGGGAGATGTAAACATTACAGTGGGGGAGATGTGAATATTACAGTGGGGAGATGTGGACATTACAGTGGGGGAGATGTTAACATTACAGTGGGGGAGATGTTGTCAGGGCCCGGACTGGCGGCTAGTGAGGACACAGGAGGTGGATCCTCTGTGCCAGAGAGGCGAAGGCACGGGTCGCACTGGAGGACCGGTTCTAAGTAGCTACCGGTTTTCACCAGAGCCCGCCGCAAGGCGGGATGGACTTGCTGCGGCGGTAGCAACCAGGTCGTGTCCCCCAGAAGCGGCTCGACTTCTCTGGCAGCTGAGATAGGCACGGTACACTGGGACTAGGCAGAGGCAAGGTCAGACGTAGCGGAAGGTCAGAGCAGGCGGCAATGATACGTAGTCAGGGGCAACGGCAGAAGGTCAGATACACTGGAAAGGCAAGTACAAAACGCTTTCTCAGGGCACTAAGGCAACAAGATCCGGCAAGGACAGGAAGGGGGAGTGGGTTTTTAAGTGTTTTGGAGTGTGACACAGTAATTGGACCAGGCACCAATCAATGGTGCACTGGCCCTTTAAATTTAAGAAGACCGGCGCGCGAGCGCCCTAGAGAGCAGCGGGACCGCGCGCGCCGGGACGGAGCAGGAGGAGGAGGCCGGTGAGCAGAATGGGATGCGATCCGCGGGCGGACAGGTGCCGCCGCAAGGATCGCATCCCCGCCAGCATCAGAGCAGCGCTCACGGTCAGAGGAGCCGACCGGAGCGCTGCAGGGAGACAGACGCCGCGGGCGCTCCGGGATGGATGGGACACCCGGAGCGCTCGGCGTTACAGATGTAAACATTACAGTGTGGGGGAGATGTGGATATTACAGTGGGGAGATGTGGATAATACAGTGGGGAGATGTGGATATTACAGTGGGGGAGATGTGGATATTAAAAGGGCGGCAGCAACATGCGGTTTGGCACATGCGAAAAGGCGCCACGGGTAACGACATGATGTTCAGACCTCTGCTGGAAGAAAATTTTGCTAACCGGATCTCAGTGAATTTTAATTCATTACCCCTGCACTATGTCATCAGGCAATTTTGGTAGCGATTAAAAATGTTATCACTGACCATGAGCACGACAAGACCTCATTACCAATACAATGGGAAGCCTTGTAAGCGGTATTAATAGGATTGCTTATTCAACATGGAGCCCGCATAAACAAAGAAAGATCCGCGACTATTCTGGAAGTTCTGTCAAGGCTTCGGGCTCTGGAGATGTCACATAAAAGGTCTCCAACACCGGAGTTATTGGCGGATATATCTTTGGTACGGTCATCTTTATTACAGTCTCTAGAGGTGTCCCACAGTAAAAGTCAACATAGATATGCCTTAGGAAAGTACCGATATAGAGATAAGTCTGGGAGATCACTTGCAAGGTCATTGCATCCCCGCTCTTTCGCGACTTTTATACCTAGTATTGCGTTACCATCTGGGGAAATTACTTCAGATCCACAATCTCTCCAAAAGGCCTTCTGTGATTACTTTACAGCTTTGTACAATCTTACCCCCCCATTATCCTCCGACTTAGATTCTCTTGGCCGTCGTATACAGGAATATGTGCATGAAACTGCTATCCCAAAATTAGATGAAGAGAGTAGGAATTCTTTGTATTCCCCTTTTTAATTAGAGGAATCAGTGGATGTGATTCCTAATACACTTTCGGGTAAAAGTCCTCGAACCAATGGGTTTACATCTAAATTTTATAAGATCTATAAGGATTCTATTACATCATTCATGCTTCAGGTGTTTAATAGCATATCTGCTATTAATGGGTTTACACCCCAGACACTAGAGGCGCACATCACATTACTTCCTAAACCGGATAAGGATTTAAATTTATGTTCTAGTTATCGTCCCATATCTTTAATAGGGGTAGATATTAAGATCTACACTAAATTAATTGCCTTACGTCTCCAATCTCATATTCCAAATCTGGTACATACAGATCAAGTTGGGTTTGTACAGGGGAGAGAGGCACATGACAACACGCTTAAATCCCTTTTACTTATTGATTATACTCAGTCAGCAAAAATACCAACTTGCCTTCTCTCTGTTGATGCAGAGAAGGCATTTGATCGTGTAGGGTGGCCGTTTTTGGAACAAACTTTGATTTAAATAGGCTTAGGACCAATTCTGCTAAGGAAAATCATGGCACTGTATACTAAGCCAAGAGCAAGAATACAGCTTAATCAATCATTATCCTCTAATTTCCCTATTCAAAATGGTACGCGTCAGGGATGTCCGCTATCTCCCCTCCCGTTCGTCTTAGTAATGGAACATCTGGTAACAGCTCTTAGACAAAATTCTTGTATTACAGGTATACCGTTAGACGGGCAGGAGGTGAAGTTGGCAGTATTTGCTGATGATCTTTTACTCTACGTTACCAACCCGCATGTTACCATGCCATCTATTCTGTATAAATGTCAGCGTTTTGGAGCCCTGAGCAATTTTAAAGTAAATTTGTCTAAATCTGAAATTCTTGTATCTTGTATATAAATGTATCTCTGTCACCACATCAAGTTCAGGCTCTTGGGAATAATTTCCCATTTAAGATCTGTACTTCGACACTTAAGTATTTGGGTATAAAAATCCCACAAGATCTTAATAGGCTATATATAGAAAATTATTACCCTCTTATGTAGCGTACAATACAAGATCTTAAAAAGTATGATCGAGCCCAGTATTCATGGTTGGCAGGATCAATATTTTGAAAATGGATATAGTACCACGTTTTCTTCATCTTTTCCAAACTATACCTATAGTGGCCCCCGTTCCTTTTTTGTTACTCTACAATCTGCTTTTACAAGGTTTATTTGGGGCTCCAATAGACCTAGACTGCAAAGGAGAATTCTATCCCTCCCTAAAGCAAAAGGGGGTGTAGGGGCACCGGACCTATATTACTACCATGTTGCAGCGGTGTTAACTAGACTAGTAAACTGGTTTCATAATTTCCATCTTAAACAATGGGTACATATAGAACAGTCAATTGCTCCTTTTGATCTCCAGGCACTTCCATGGTTAGATACCCCTGTCCGGGGTCCAGTCTCTTCTTTGTCTTTTCTTACAGCACATTTATTGCATATTTGGGATAAATTACAAATTCAACTAGGACTTTCCCCTAAAGTGGGATTAATGTTGCCTCTGTTTGGTAATCCAGGGTTCCCTCCAGCAGTGGCACAGAGACATTTTTTGGTATGGAGTAAGGAGTCGAATCGTTGAATATCTCAAACTCTTTGTCAGGGAGATTTTTCATTGTTATCAAATTTGATCCCTATACAGCAGCAATTAATTAAACACTGGATGGAATATCGGCAACTTTTGTCTTTTCTTGCTTTCTTTCCTGACGGGTGTATTCAATAGAGAGCCAGATACCTTTTGAGTCCCTTCTATTACAAGAAAATGTACCAGAACACATTTTGTCTGCAGTGTATAGGGTCCTTATTCATAGACTCCATCCATGTCTCCCCAGGGTTTACAAATAAGTGGAATATGGACCTGAAGGTCCAAATTAAATCAAAGGAATGGGAAAAAGCGTTTATCCTTACACATAGTATGTCATTAGCAACTAAGGCACATGAGACGAATTTCAAACTCCTTTCTCGTGGTATAGATGCCCGTTGTTGCTCCACCGGATATATCAAAATGTCTCAGATCTATGTTGGCGTTGTCACTCTGCTAAGGGGTCGCTATTGCATATTTGGTGGGAATGTCCTTCTGTGTATAATTTTTGGGATATGATACTTCAGCTTCATACTCGAGCAACTGGGGTAACTATTTCCAACACACCACAAAATACTTTGCTATCTATTTTACCCGGCTCGTATAAAAGCAAAATAAAAAGGCCTTTTGAGACATTGGTTGACAGCTACAAGAGCGATTATACCGCACCATTGGCTGTCAGCATATGCTCCATTGTTGATTGAGTGGGTGTCAGAGATAGACAATATTGAGAGGATGGAGATTCTTCTGTCGCAGGAATTGGACACATATGAACAATGCTGCCAAATTTGGCGCCCTTGGAAGGTACTAAGGGAATCCCTTGAATTACGGAATCTATATATGGGTTAGAGGGAGAATGTAAAAATGGTTCAGAGTTGGGATGAGTTAGGAGATCTCGGTTTGAGTAGCTATTTCTGGTAGTTTCATTTATTTAATAATTTTTATTTATTTTTTTGTGTTTGTGATATATCTAACATCACTGTGGGAGTTGAAGATAGGGAATAGGAAAATATATATTTCATCTAATTGGACAAAGGAAGATAATGCAGGGATAATTTGATTAGGGTAAAAAAAAAAAAAAATGTATTGATGAGTAGATAGTCTCTAGTGGTATATCCCTCTTCTCTTCTCCCTCCCTTTTTTTTTTTTCTTCCCTCTCTTCTCCCTTTTGTAGGGACTCCTGCAGTGTGTTGGTATATGTAATGTGTTCTATGTTTTATATATTATTATTGTAATGTGGTATGTTCTTTATCATTACCTATAGGATGTGGATAATGTTTCTTTTGTTATGTAATTTAAATTCAATAAAATCAGAGTTGAAAAGAAGTGCCTACAGACAATTTGCCACGAGTATGTCTGAGTACCACGTCTTCCTGGGCCAGCCTGGTTCGATGAAATAGCCTGGAATATTCTCCATCTTGATGCTGTGAAGCGAACAAGGGATACGGAAAAGGAGTAGATCTGATTGAACTGATCCCACTGAGTCACCAGAGTGTCCACTGTGAAGGCCCAGGGGTCCCTGGACCTGGTAATAAACCTGTCCAGTTCAGTGTTGAATGTGGACACAAGAAAAGCTGGGGAATAAGGCTTGGAACACTTCCAGATGGATAGAACAGGAATAGGCAGTTTAGCCCATGAGAGGATCAAATCAGTTCTTGTAGCAGCATGAATTCTGGTGCCTCCCTGATGCTTGATGCATTGTCCGACTAGATTCTTGTCAGCTGACTTCACAACTGAGGGGTCAAGTGTTGAAGAGACAACCAAATAGCCCAGTTTCGGGCTGTTGATGGGAAGACTGGCTTACTCCAACAACCAAGTCCCCTGCAACGATAGGTCATGAGGAGGAATCTTGGATGCCCTGACAGACTGCCATCTGCTGTAAGAATTTCCACATCTTTGGGAAAAGTGTTTACCTGACAACAGCGTCGGTTTGAAAATCCACCATGGCAGTGAGTCTGACCTTTCAGGACAGATGCATGAGACAGTTCAAGGACTAAGTGTGTTTGTCCCATGCCGCCAAAAATGTTGAGTTGCAACGGTCTACAGTGAAACTGAGCATACAGTACAGTCTCAAAGGAGACTATCCACAAGCCCAAGATCCTCATGCAGACACAAAGGTTGACGCTGGGACAGAAAGGCCTGGGCATGAGAGCAGAAGGACAGAAGTTTGTACAAGGCAGGAAGATTCTACTCAGGGCCATAGCCAATGCCAGGCTCAAGTATTCTGATCAGTGAGTTGGTTTCGATGACTTCTAAAGGTTAAGAATCCAACGGAATCTCAGAAGAATCTGTATTGTCTGCTGGACAGGGACAATACAGGGATAGGGAAGCAATGATCCTTTGGAAAGAGATTGGCCGGGTACTCTACAATATATATATGCCCTGGGAATGGATCAGAGCTAGGACTGGGGTAAGAACTTTAGTGAAAACCAGGGTGCAATGGACAGGCTTAAAGGGAAGGGCACCATGATGAGGAGGAAAAATGGGAATATGCAAGTACGCATCCCAGATGTCTACTAAACCCAGAAAAGGCCCAGGGTGGCTAAATGAGTGTGTTTGAAGTTGTCACTTACGATTTTTGGGGGAAGATGGCCCTGTTGTTTCTCCTGTTGGGGCCCGGCCAAGGGAAGCCTCCCTTTGTCCCCTCTGGTGGCTTGTATGTGGCCTTTTTTTTCCTTTTGAAAGAAGAAAAAAAATTTGAGTACACCAAAAAGGGTACTCCAAAAAATAAACAAGTATAGTCCATATCTGCTTTATATTTAAATTCATCTTTACACAAAATCTTCAGACATAGAATGGAGAAAACATTATGTCTATTTTTGAAGACCTACTTGTAGAAAGCACATATACAGACAGCTAATTCCAACATCTACATAATGATTTTAGTTAATAATCTGGCTTACTTTTATTATTATGGGACGCATGAAATCCATCTGGTCTTTCTCGCTGTGCAGCGCATGCGGATTTGATCGTTTGTTCGGTTCACCGAATATTCTCCCTCCAATACAGCAATGACCTTCTCCACCGTCTCCAGAATTCCAGGCCTTTCATAGTTAGGCAGCTTACAATCGTAGTCATGTTTCTCAAATATGCACACGATCTCCATCATCTCACCCTTATTCATGGGGGTGGCCTTATGCTTTCTATAAGCTCCACCACCGTAGGGTCGGATAGAATTCTGTGATTCCGCCATGTCGTCGCTCCTGAATGTTCCGCTGTGTATTTTGCATGCAGAATAGAGAATCTGGTCATGCCCCAGCATTATGACGCACTGAGAATGGAGTTTCACGCATGCGCAGGGTATCTAAATCCATAACGAGCGGTCGATGTAACGGCTGTAGGAACGTTCTGAGAGTTGAGAGACAAACGATAGCCAAAAGGAGCCACGAAAAATAAGGTATAATTTAAATTGGGGCATCAGTGGTTAGTGGCCTATACTGCTTAGATTGAGTACTATATTGTGACCAGATAATGAGTCATAAGCCTGACATTATGGTTTGTCTTGTGTTCTGTTTTGCAGCCATCTGATACTTGATACCAAAATGGGGGACAAGTTAAATTCCCACAAATTCATGAGCCAATTTATCGATAAATACAGGGAGCTCACCTGTCTGTGGCAAGCGAAACATAAACATTATTCAAATAAAATCAAAAGGAGGGCAGCGATAGATCAACTGGTGGAATAAGTGCAGACTGTGCACCCTACAGCAACCTACAGTTTTTTGAAGACCAAAATTGGGGGCCTCAGGAGCACGTATAATGGAGCGCAAGATGGTCGATAAATCGCTGAAATCGGGAGTAGCAGCAGATCAGATTTATGTGCCCAAGCTGTGGTACTATAACAGCATGCGATTTTTGTCTGACCAAACTGTACCACGCCAATCCCTCTCCCCACTACCCTCCACTTCAGCTGAGGTCACCGATACTGACCCTGCTCCTACACTGGATGAAGATGAGGAGGAGCCCAGCTTGACCCAGGTATAGCATTGTTGAAAAGATTTGTAGCCAAAAATAGAATGATGTTAATTAGATGTAATTTATAATAATTTTCTGCCTTAACAAAGTGATTTCCATATCAATACAGTAGTGGCCAAAAAGGATTAGGACAGTAATGATAAATGCTGGGGTCAGAATGAGTCTTTTCTATTTGTCCACATTCAATTTGCAACAGACATGAGATGAAAATTGTGTGTGATTGATGACCAAAAAGCTAAAATTATGTTCCATTTTCACACACAGGAAAGTTTGAGTCAAGAAAAGGCCGGGCCCAGCAAGCAAATAGAGTGCCAGATCCCTCCCCTGTGTCCTCCTATCAAAAGGGCCAGGAAGAGCCGCAACCTTGATGAGGCCATGGCTGACTTCCTGAGTCGGGCAACATCAGCCATCATGACAGCACCAGATAGTGCTGAAGTGTTTGGCTGATTGACTGCAAATAAGCTCGGGGAGCTTGAGGAGAAGGAGCAAAGGGAGATCTGCGAGGGGCTAATCCTCCAGCTCTTTAGCAAGGCAAGGAAACATGAGCTAACAACAAAAACACATCTGTGTGATTTGAAGCACACACCTCCACAACAAGCCTACCCATCCCAGCAACCCTACCCACCTCAGCAACCCCTCCCACCCCAGCAGCATGGTGGACAGTGGCAAATTCAGCCCCAGGATCCCCAACAAGGCCACTGGTCTGGGGATTTTAGTGGCTACCAATTTATATTTTCTTTTTTTTTTTTCAAGTATGATTTTATTGGTTAGACTTTAGTTCCTTTTCTGTGTATGATTTGCTCTTTTTGTTTCAGTTTGTTAATTTTGATGACAGAGAATATGTCAAATTATTTATTTTTATTTTTGTTATGAATGCACAAGAAACAAAATGGCCTCAGCTGATGTGGAAAGAAGCGTGGAGAGCGATGGGTGTGGTTCGGTCTGGTCTGTCAAAAATGGCAGCCTGTTGCAAGACCACAGCCTGGGGACATATATCTCATCTGCTGCTGCTCCCGATCTCTCAGAGTCCACAAACTTCTTGTGCTCTCTATTGTATGTACTCCTCAGGTTCCCAATTTTGCTCTTCACATAATTTATGTCTGCCCTGGGGTACAGAGGCTTCACCAATCCCACCAGTTCATCCATCGCTGCCTTCCTCTTGTTAAAAAATGTAATTATAACAAATACTTGCTTATGTGTTTAACTTCAAATGACAGTTTGGGAGTAGGCAGGGACATTTCAAAAATACAATGTAAAATTAATAACAAGGGACACAAACAGAGTTGGATCTTTGAGCTTCAAAACTACTAGGGGATAATGGGTTGGGGTAACTTGACACAAAAAAATAAATAAAGTTATATTCTTGATATCACTAGAACACAAATTCTTTGTAAATACGTTTGTCATTACTCCGTCAGTATCACCAGCTTCATTATTATCCCATTATAAAGAAGAAGAGAATGTGCGCTGCATTTTGAGATTTCATAATTTTCTGCGTCACGAATGTGATATCTCCATTACGAACGCTAGTTTTACAAGACCGAACACTTCCGGCTGGTCCTTGCATTCCGAGCATGCGTGTTTGTACTTTGGATTTTAGTCCAACGGATTTGTGTACACACGATCGGATGATCCGACAGAACACATTTGTTGTCGGATAATTTGAGCGCATTAACATCCAACATTTGTTGTCAGAAATTCCGACAACAATTGTCCGATGGAGCATACAGACGGTCAGATTATCCAACAAAACACATCCATCGGACAATTGTTGTTGGAATATTCGATTGTTTGTACGGGCCTTTACACTTCCCTCACCCCAGACTGACAGTGCTGCTGTCAAAAGATATCTATCTGCTTTACTACTTTGTCTAGAATGTAGACACCCTAAGATAGGAAGTGTGTTAAAGGGCAGATCACCAGGTGAAATAAAGGGGAAAAAAAAGGCCTAAAAAGGGAAAGCTAATGTAGCCATCACATCTAATGCCCCATACACACGATCGATTTTCATGCCGTTAAAAATGCCATTTTTAAAAATGGGCATTAAAACAGATCGTGTGTATGCTCCAGAGCATTTTTAACGACGTGAAAAACGGCCATTAAAAATTTCGGACATGCTCTATTTTTTCACGTCGTTTTTCATGTCAGAATCAAGTATGAGACGGGAGCGCTCGTTCTGGTAAAACTAGCGTTCGTAATGGAGATAGCACATTCATCACACAGTAACGGACTGAAAAGCACAAGGCTGAAAAGAGGCGAATCGTCGCTCAACAAACTTTACTAACATGAAGGGTGGCGCCATTCGAACGGAACTTCCCCTTTATAGTGCCGTCGTACGTGTTGTACGTCACCGCGCTTTGCTCGAGCGTTTTTTTTAATGATCGTGTGTACGCAAGACAGGCTTGAGAGGAAACATGAAAAAAAACGACAAGAAAAACGTTGGTTTAAAAAATGGCATGAAAAATGATCGTGTGTATGGGGCATAGTGATTGGTAAGCTACAACATATTGCATTTTTGTTTTTTTACCACTTTAACCACTTGCAGACCGCCTCCTGTACTTATACGTCAGCAGAATGGCACGTACAGGCACATCCACGTACGTTGCCCTTTAACTGCCTGACATGTGGTCGCGAGCGCCGCCGGTGGCACGGTCGCGACCCTGATGCCTTCCCCGTGAGTCGGACCGCGGGTCCAGCGGTCTCTATCACCGCACGGATCCCCGCGATCGTCTCACGGAGCTATAAAGCAGGGAGATGCTTGTGTAAACAAGAAAAAAAAAACACAAAAAAATAAATAAAATAGTTGTCGTTTTATTGTTCTCTCTCTCTCTCTCTCTATTTTCTCTCTATTCTGCTCTTTTTTACTGTATTCTATTCTGCAATGTTTTATTGTTATGTTTTATCATGCTTGCTTTTCAGGTATGTCATTTTTTGTTTTCAGTTGCGCCATTCAGCTGCAGCCCGGATTTATTTATCTTGACAGCAACAGCGTTTGCTCCCACGATACATAAAGCCGTGACTCCAGTGCTGTAGGAGGTGATTTCACCACCACAGTTAAAAAAAAAGAGCATATATGCCGAAGCATGGGGGCAGCAGGGGCGGAGGAGCGATTTTGCCACGTACATACGGTCGAAATTCCGACGGAGGCTTGCCCGTGGAAAAGTCTGACCGTGTGTACGCGGCATAACTTTTTTGCGGGAGGATGTCCCCATGCTTCGGCATATATAAATGGTGCATGTATGCCCATTATTAGAAGTGGGTGGATGAAGGGAGGTATTCTAATGGTGGGTATACCCACCGATCAATCTCTTTTTTCGTTCAGCCAACAGGCTGCATGAAAATAAGGATTACAATACATGTCCAACAAGGACCAGCGACGTACTGGTATGTTGCTGGACTTTGAATAGTTATACCAGAATGATGCCTGCTGGTTTGGGTATCATCTTGGTATCATTCTTTTCAGCCAGCGTTCGGCTTTCATGTAAAAGCAATCCTAGCGGCTAATTAGCCTCTAGACTGCTTTTACAAGCAGTGGGAGGGAATGTCCCCCCCCCCCCAGATATAAACAGCGCCATTGGGAAATTGGGAAAGCATTTTATCACACTGATCTTGGTGTGGTCGGATGCTTTGAGGGCAGAGGAAAGATCTTGGGTCTAATAGACCCCAATTTTTTCAAAAAGAGTACCTGTCACTACCTATTGCTATCATTGGGGATATTTACATTCCCTGAGATAACAATAAAAATGGTAAAAAAAAAAAAAAAATATGGAAGGAACAGTTTAAAAATAAAATAAAAATGCAAAATAAATAAATAAATTAAAAAAAGCACCCCTGTCCCCCCTGCTCTTGCGCAAAGCGTCGGTCTGGCTTCATATGTAAACAGTAATTGCACTATGCATGTGAGGTATCACCACGAAGGTCAGATCGAAGGCAGTAATTTTACCAGTAGACCTCCTCTGTAAATCTAATGTGGTAACCTGTAAAGGCTTTTAAAAATGTATGTAGTTTGTGGCCACTGCGCGTTTGTGCGCAATTTTAAAGCATGTCGTGTTTGGTATCCATATACTCGGCCTAAGATCATCTTTTTTATTTCATCAAACATTTGGGCAATATAGTGTGTTTTAGTGCATTAAAATTAATAAAAGTGTACTTATGCGCAAATACTGCTTGGAAAGAAAAATGCAACACCCACCATTTTAATCTGTAGGGCCTTTGCTTTAAAAAAATATATAATGTTTGGGGGTTCAACGTAATTTTCTTGCAAAAAAAAAATGTTTTCATGTAAATAAAAAGTGTCAGGGCTTTGTCTTCAAGTGGTTAGAAGAGTGGGTAATGTGTGACATAAGCTTCCTAATGTTGATCATAAAATGCCAAAACCCCCCAAAATGATCCCACCCCAAGCTATTTGCTGAGAGGCATGTCGAGTCTATGGAATATTTTATATTTTGACACAAGTTGCGGGAAAAATAAAATTTTTATTTTTTATTTTTGCACAAAGTTGTCACTAAATGGAATATTGCTCAAACATGACATGGGCATGTGTGGAATTACACCCCAAAATACATTCTGTTGCTTCTCCTGAGTATGGGGATACCACATGTGTGAGACTTTTTGGGAGCCTTGTACTGGACCCCAAAAACCAAGCACTGCCTTCAGGCTTTCTAATGCCGCATACACACGACCGTTTTTCACAACGTTAAAAATGCCATTTTTTAAATTGGGCATTAAAAACGATTGTGTGTAGGCTCCGGAGCATACTTAACGACGTGAAAAATGGCCTAAAAAAATTGAGAACCTGCTCTATTTTTTTACGTCGTTTTTCACGTCGTTTTTTTTAACGACGTGAAAAACGGTAGTGTGTATGCTTTTACGAGGGGAAAAAAAACGACGCATTGCTCAGAATCAAGTATGAGACGGGAGCGCTCGTTCTGGTAAAACTAGCGTTCGTAGTGGAGATAGCACATTCGTCGCGCTGTAACGGACTGAAAAGCACGAGGCTGAAAAGCGCGAATCGTCGCTCAACAAACTTTACTAACATGAAGGGTGGCGCCATCCGAATGGAACTCCCCCTTTATAGTGCCGTCGTACATGTTGTACGTCACTGCGCTTTGCTCAAGCGTTTTTTTTAATGAACGTGTGTATGCAAGACAGGCTTGAGAGGAAACAAGAAAAATCACGTCGAGAAAAACGTTGTTTCTAAAAATGACATTAAAAACGATCGTGTGTACGCGGCATAAGGGTGTACATTTTTGATTTCACTCCTCACTGCCTATCACAGTTTCGGAGGCCATGGAATGCCCAGATGGCACAAAACCCCCCCAAATGACCCCATTTTGGAAAGTAGACACCCCAAGCTATTTGCTGAGAGGTATGGTGAGTATTTGGCAGATCTCGCTTTTTGTCACAAAGTTTTGAAAATTGAAAAAAGGAAAAAAAAAATATTTTCTTTCTTAATTTTCAAAAACAAATGAGAGCTGTAAAATACTCACAATGCCTCTCAGTAAATGGCTTGGGGTGTCTACTTTCCAAAATGGGGTCATTTGGGGGGGGGGGGGGTTGTGCTATTTTGGCATTTTATGGCCCTCGAAACTGTGATAGGTAGTGAGGAGTGAAATCAAAAATTTGCGCCCTTAGAAATCCTGAAGGCGGTGCCTGGTTTTCGGGGCCACGTATGCGGTAGGCTCCCAAAAAGTCCCACACATGTTGTATCCCCATATTTAGGAGAAGCAGCAAAATTTATTTTGGGGTGCAATTCCACATAAAACCATGGCATGTGTGAGCAATATATCATTTAGTGACAACTTTTTGTAAACAAATTTTTATTTATTTTTTGTCATTATTCAATCACTTAGGACAAAAAAATTAAATATTCAATGGGCTCAACATGCCTCTGAGCAAATAGCTTGGGGTGTCTACTTTTCAAAATGGGGTCATTTGGGGGGGGGGGGGGTTGTGCCATCTTGGCATTTTATGGCCTTCAAAACTGTTATGGGTAGTGAGGAGTGAAATCAAAAATGTATGCCCTCCTAGCAGCCCATGTTAGACAAAACCCGAACATTCACGACATCCCAGTCCGTATTAGGGACTTTAAGATTTCTCTGTTTGCGGACGATGTCCTGCTCACACTCACCCAGCCCCATATATCTCTTCCGAATCTACATGAAGAATTAGATCGTTACAGCACTCTCTCGAGCTATAAGATTAACAACTCTAAGACAGAGGCCCTCCCCCTCAACATGACCCCTCGGACACTGGCAGCCCTCTCCCAATCATTCAACTATATGTGGAAGACGTCCGCCCTGAAGTACCTAGGTGTCTACCACACACCCTCCTATGAAACTTTATACAAGGCCAACTTCCCTTCACTATATAAATCTCTGGCTAAATGGAAAACCTTAAAGCTATCTCTCTTTGGTCGGTTGGCGACCATCAAGATGGCGATTTTACCCAGACTCCTTTACCTCTTTGAGACACTTCCTATCCCTATCCCAGCCGCACACTTCAGAACCCTTCAGGGCGACTTGCTTAAGTTTTTTTGGAATTATAAGAGACACAGGATTGCTAGATCAATATTATATGCCCCCCGCGGCCAAGGGGGTCTCGCTTTTCCCAACATAGCCAAGTACTACTTGGCAGCACAGTTGCGCCCGGTGGCTTATTGGTGTACCCTCCATGCGTACAACAGATGGACACAAATTGAGAAGCTGTGGCTGGCCCCTACACATCCTAACTCTATGTTATGAAGCACAGACACACCTCTCGGCGGGTCCCAACTGCTAGGCCCAATGGCGCTCATGCGGACACTATGGCGACATGCTAAATTGACGTACCCGCTCACCTCCGCAGCTTCCCTGGTCACCTCCTTTTTATTCACTCCCAATGTCCCGGACAGCTTGACCTCACAGATGTCCCACTTTTGGATGGATAGGGCCTTATTTCGGTATGGCCAATTGGTGGATACTAGAACCAGAATCCTGAGGTCCTTCCAAGACCTGAAAGATGCCTTTGATTTACCCAGACAGGCCTTCTTTAGTTACCTACAAATCCGCCATTTTGCACAGTCTCTGGTATCGAATCTGCAATTCTCCCCCTTAACCGAGTTTGAGAAAATCTGTTTGGAGGGTTCGTCCCCTAAAGGTATGATATCGCGCACCTATCAACTCCTGATCACGGATATGTCACCATCTGGTCCTCGGCATGCCTATATGCATAAGTGGGAGCAGGCCTTGGGTGAGGATATACCCTTGAAGACTTGGCAAATCATATGGTCACAGGCCCCTAGGAGTTCTGTCTGTACACTGTACAAAGAAAACCAATACAAAATTTTACTTCGCTGGTACCAGACTCCTGACTTGCTTCACTCTATATACCCATCAGCTGACCGCCGTTGTTGGCGCTGTAGTAAAGAGGTGGGGACCCTGTATCATACATATTGGACATGCCCACTGATTGTCCCCTACTGGCAGACGGTGCATTCTCTTCTCCACTCCATCTTTGATACTTGGGTGCCATTCGACCCTAAATTGTTCCTCTTGTGTCTTCTACCCCCTTCCTTTTCAAAAACCTTGAAAAAACTCCTAGCCCAGGTGCTAACAGCGGGGAGATGCTTGGTAGCCCTGAAATGGAGAAGGAGGGAACCCCCCTCTTTGTTTGAATTGCACTCCAGGATCAGAGATGTTAAGCGGATGGAATACCTGACTGCATCCTTAAACAATACCCTTGATTCACACAACCAAATATGGGAACTGTGGGACAAACTAGAAGCCCCTAATATCGGCTAACACGTGGTTGGTGTCCCCGGGCGGTGAGGGGGCCTGGGGTCGGGTTGCTGTCCTCTTCTTTCCTACCCTTTCCCCCCTTCGACCCTTTCCTCCTCTCCCTATCCCTGTTATCTCTTGTCCCCTTGTCTCTATCTACCTTTTCTCTATCCTTTCCCCTACTCTCTTTTTTTTTTTTTTTCTTTCTTGTGTTTCTGATTTTTATCTTAACGAGTCCGACCTTAAAGGAGTAGTAAAGTTACATGTTTTTTCACCTTAATGCATCCTATGCATTAAGGTGAAAAAACATTCGACAATACCGCCCCCCCCCAAGACCCCGTTTTTCTTACCTGGCCCCTCGAAAGTCCCATGCTCGTCCCCGTCATCCTCTTCGTTTTTCAGCCTGGCCGCCGATTGGCTACACTGGATGGATTGAAAGCAGCGCAGCCATTGGCTGGCGCTGCTGTCAATCACATCCAATGAGGCGGCACGCCGGGGGGCGGGGCCAAGTGATACAGTCGGCGGCTATGGCCGCCGCTGTATCACGGGAGCGCGCCCGCAATCACTCCACACCATGCGAGCTCACTCGCATTAAGGTGTGGAGTCCTTGCGGGGAGCAGCCAAGACAGCCGCCGAGGGACCCCAGAAGACCAGGATCGGGGCCACTGTGTGCAAAACGAGCTGCACAGTGGAGGTAAGTATAACATGTTTGTTATTTTTAAGCAAAAAAAAGGGAAGCTTTAGTGCTCCTTTAATGGTACTACAGTTGCCTTATAGCTAGCTTTATTGTTTGAATATGGCCACACAAGGCTTAGTGTTTATTTGTTATCCATGCCTCAACTTTGTCTCTCTATGGGCGACAATGTGTGTGGACAGTCCGCCTGAGGTTTGCCATGTATCGCATAGCGTGCCTTTTATTTGTATTTAAATTTATTTTTTTATTTTTTTGTATTGTCTGTCTTTTTCTGTTGGTGTATTTGAAAAATCAATAAAACTGTCAGTTTAAAAAAAAAAAAAATGTATGCCCTTAGAAATCTTGAAGGCGGTGCTTGGTTTTCGGGGTCCCGTACGCGGCTAGGCTCCCAAAAAGTCCCACACATGTGGTATCCCCATACTCAGGAGAAGCAGCAGAATGTATTTTGGGGTGTAATTTCACATATGCCCATGGCATGTGTGAGCAATATATCATTTAGTGACAACTTTGTGCAAAAAAAAAAATAAAGTTTGTAATTTTCCCGCAACTTGTGGCAAAATATAAAATATTCCATGGACTCAACATGCCTCTCAGCAATTTCCTTGGGGTGTCTACTTTCCAAAATGGGGTCATTTGGGGGGGTTTTGTACTGCCCTGCCATTTTAGCACCTCAAGAAATGAGATAGGCAGTCATAAATTAAAAGCTGTGTAAATTCCAGAAAATGTACCCTAGTTTGTAGACGCTATAACTTTTGCGCAAACCAATAAATATACGCTTATTGACCTTTTTTTTACTAAAGACATGTGGCTGAATACATTTTGGCCTAAATGTAGGACTAAAATTTAGTTTATTAGATTTTTCTTATAACAAAAAGTAGAAAAATAGGATTTTTGTACTCACCGTAAAATCAGTTTCTCTGATGTCCATGGACTGATACAGCTCTAATACTGAAACACGTGGGTATATGTCCCTGCTCGCAGGAGAAGATCTAGGCAGAATGTTAGATGTTAGAAACATACATTCTAAAAAAACAGAGCTGAACAGCCCCGCCCAGGGGGCGGTCCCTCCGGACATAACCCTCCTACCTGCCGCCAGCAGCCTCAGTTCGTAACAAAGCAGTACAAACCTTAAAAGAAGGGTGGGTGCTGTGTCAGTCCATGGACGTCAGAGAAACTGATTTTACGGTGATTACAAAAATCCTATTTTCTCTTTATCGTCCATGGACTGACACAGCTCTAATACTAAAACACGTGGGACGTCCCAAAGCAGTATCAGAAAGAGGGTGGGAGCAGTAGTAAAGGAAAAACCAAAACTGTCCATGGACTGACACAGAATCTTCAATCTTGACAAAGTGGGATGTCCCAAAGCAGTGTCAAAGAATGAGGGGTGGGAACAGTATCAAGGAAAAAACAAACTACACCCCAAACAAGCAGAGCTCCTCAACGGAGGAGTTGCAACATTAAACAGCGGCCTGCAACACTTTGCGGCTGAAGAAAGCATCCGAAGATGCAGCCACATCAACCTTATAGAACTTAGAAAAGGTATAAACGGACGACGCTTGATGTCAGAAAGCCCAGGAAGCACCAATTGACCTGGTGGAATACGCCGTAACCGGAAAGGGAGGCGCCTGCCCCTTAAAGTGGTTGTAAACCCACTTTGTAAACAAACACCTACAGGTAAGACTAGATTAAGGCTTACCTGTAGGTGCAAGAAATATCTCCTAAACCTACACGGTTTAGGAGATATTTGCAAAAAAAGACATGCACCGATGTCTACGGCGCATGCGCGCCGTAGACAACGGTGCATTCACAGGGTTAATCCCATTCACAATTCCGGCTCTGCCGGAATAGACAGCTCCCGCGCGCATGCGCGGAGTGACGTCTTCGCCGCTCCGGCCAATCACAGCGCCGCAGCGGCGCTGTGATTGGCTGGAGCGGCGATACCCGGAAGTAACCTTCCGGGTATCTGAGGAGCGATGGCTGCGGACGGAGCGGGGGACGAGGATGGCTTCGGGGGTCCCGATCTAAGGTAAGTGATGCATAATGAGCTAGTATGCTAGTCATACTAGCTCATTATGGCTTTGTCTTGCAGGTGATTTAAAAAAAAAAATTTTTTATCTGGGTTTACAACCGCTTTAAGGGCATAGGCCTGTATAACGGTCTATCTGATCTACCTAGAAATGGTGGCAGACGACACCGCTTGGCCCTGTTTTGGACCAGAGACAGACACAAACAGTGAGTCAGACTTCTGAATAGAAGCAGTAGCCGCCAGTTACACCCGTAAGGCTCGCACCACATCCAAAGTGTGAAGCGCAAACTCTCTGGGAATGCGATGGGTGAGGGCACAAGGACGGAAGGACAATGTCCTCATGAAGGTGAAAAGCCGAAACCACCTTTGGAAGGAAAGACGGTCGCGGGCACAACACCGCCTTATCCTTATGGAGGACCAGGTAAGGCGACTTGCATGACAGAGCCGCCAACTCAGACACCCGTCTAACAGAAGTAATTGCCACTAAGAAAGCCACCTTCTGAGACAAAGTTAAGAGAGGAATATCTCTGATATTTTCAAAGGGAGGTTCCTGGAGAACCGAGAGCACCAAATTCAGATCCCAAGGAGGGGGAAGGGGCTTGGCAGGGGGAATCACATGGCAAACCCCCTGCACAAAGGTGCTAATCAAGGAATGGCCCGCTAGCAGTCGTTGAAAAAGACAGCCCGGGCCGAAATCCGACCCAGCTTTTGGGTCACACCACGCTGTAAGAACAGCAAAATCCTGGGAACGGAATACGTCCGTGGACGCCAATCAAGCTCCTCGCACATAGCGATGTAAGCCTTCCAGGTACGGTGATAGATCTTTCTGGAGGAAGATTTCCGTGCCCACAATCATAGATGAGATGACCGAATCCGAGAGACCTCGGTCCCTCAGCACCTGGCTTTCAACAGCCATGCTATTAAAGTCAAGGATTGTAAAGCAGGATGAAGTATGGGACCATGAGACAGAAGGTCCACCCAAATAGGCAGTCGCCAAGGAACGTCTGCGACTAGCCGAAGTAGATCGGCGTACCAATGTTGCCGTTCCGGAGCAATGAGGACCACTGGAATGGCTTCGGCCCCTACTCTGCGAAGCAGGCGAGGCAACAACAGTAGCAGAGGGTAAGCATACATCAGGCGATACTGCCCCCACGGGCCACTAACGCATCTGATGCGTCTGCCCAGGGATACCTGGACCTGGCCACGAATCTCGACACCTTGAGAGGCCAGAAGGTCCACATCCGGTGCCCCACCTCCGGTAAAGGAGGTGAAAACACCTTCGGATGTAAGGACCCTTCCCCCTGGAATGCACACGGCCGACAAGACCGTCCTGCAGCGGGATGGGTATGATAATCCCAAAGAGACCCCGCAATGTATCGGAAAAGGGAGTCCCCGGCTTACGGGGTGCCTCAATTGTTGGCCAAGAAAAGCAACCTGATAGAGCTTCCCTAGAAACTCGGTCAGTGAACCAGTAACTCAGCCTCTACAGGTGGCGCAAACCCACCCAGGGCACAGAGACCCTAGAGGCTAAAGCAGTTGCAGTGCACCTGCTGGTCGACCGATAGATGAAGCAGAGGCTTTTGCCCAGTCATTGAACTTCAGAAACGCCAGAGACGCAGCCACTAACGGGCGTAACGCTAACCTCAGCATGGCGAACACAGTCCAAGCCAGCGCTTCTGATCACCACCGAAGGGCAGGTGGAAGGTGGTACCCCTGATACCAGGGATCCTTATGACAATGCTCCATCCAGCAGCTACTCCATTGATAAGTGCTGATTGTACAAACATATAGTTTATGCTGTGTATTGCGTCAAAAACGCGCAATTAGAGCGTGGGAGGAAACCCACTCAACCACAAAGAGCATAGTACAACCACATACGGCGTATGTAGTTTAGTATGTGTGGATAAACATATTAGACACATTTATACTGTGCCAGCGACGAAGGCGCGCACATCATTGGGGCGTGGGCGGAAACCAGCCACGCAGACTGCGTACACAACCGTGTAGGCATGATAGCATGCGAAAAAACTAATTGCACATGTTTATGCTGTGCATAGCGCTGAAAATGCGCACACCATTGGAGCGCGGGGGAAAAACCGGAGCACCCGGATGAAACCCACGCAGATTGCATACGCATACCGACCGTGTAGGTACTATAGTATGTGTGATAAACATTTTGAGCATGTCTATGTGTGCATAGCGCCAAAGGCGCGCACACCGTTGGCGTGTAGGAGGAAACCGGAGTACCCGGAGGAACCCCATGCAGACCCAGAAAATACAATACATACATCTACTGTGAATGTATTTAGAGTTGTGTATAAACATAATGTGTATGTTTATACTGTGTATGGCACCAAAGGCGCGCATGCCATGTAGCGTGGGCGGAAACCGGAGGACCCGGAGGAAACCCGCGCAGACTGCACACACATACCGTGTAGGTATGTTAGCATGTGAATAATCAAATCGCACAAGTCTAGGCTGAAAGCGCCAAACAGGGTTGCCAACTTTCAGTAAATTTACGAACAGTTTGTAAAATCTGTACTTTTTGTATCTGTCCTTGAATGTTCATTATGGACATGTAGGTTACATGTCCATAACTGACATTCATGGACAGATACAACAATTATGGATTTTACAAACTGTTTGTAAATTTACTGAAAGTTGGCAACCCTGGCGCCCATACCATTGGAGTGTGGGAGGGAACCGGAGTACCCAGAGGAAACCCACCCCGACTGCATACACATACTGCGTAGGTATTATAGTATGTGTGATAAACATATGGAACATGTTTAAACTGTGCAGAGAGCCAAAGGGGGGAGTGTGGGAGGAAACCGGAACACCCAGAAGAAACCCACGCAGACAGCACACAGATACCGTGTAGGAATGATAGCATGTGAATAAACATATTGCACACGTTTATGCCGTGCATTACCATTGGAGCGTGGGAGGGAACCGGAGTACCTGGAGGAAACCCACACAGACTGCATACACATACTGTAGTTATTTATAGTATGTGCAATAAACATATTGAACATGTTTATACTGTGCAGAGAGCCTAAGCGCACATACCGTGAGCATGGGAGGACACCGGAGCACCTGACCCAGAGAGTATAATACATACATATACTGTGAATGTATTTGGAGTCGTGTATAAACATATTGTGTATGTTTATATCGTGTATGGCACTGAAGACAGCATTGGAACGCGGGAGGAAACCCACGCAGACACAGAGACCAATAACACATACATACACTGCGAATGTATCCAGTGTAGAGTTCTAAATAAGTTTCAATTATGGCGCAGAGGCGCATAATCTTTTCTGTATCATTCCAACCTGCTTAAATGTGCTGCAGAAGCAGCATGCAGGTAAAGGGAAACCTCTGACACCTCAGACCATGGTCCTGTCAGAGCTCAGAGCGTTCCCCAGGAAATGGCGGGAAAACACAGGTGCAGAGACCCTGTTGTTGCCTCAGAGACATCACACAGAAGGCTCACAGGGACTATAGAAATAAATGAATAAAGTCCCCCCCCCCACCATGCTGCACCGACCAGGGGGGGCACTGTGTACCACTGTATCATCCACGCTGCTCTCGACGCAGTGTGTGAGGAAACAGTGAGGAATCTGTGTAAAAGAAAAGCTTGAAAAGAACCAAAGGAGACAGCGTCCACCTGAGGTACCTCAGCCACAGCATCCAGCTTGAGAGTGTCCCTCACAGCATCAATGAGTTCACTTACAAGCGCCCTGTCATTTACTGACTCAGAACTGGAGTCTTCCTCACAAGGAATGTCCTGTTCAAAAACATTAAAATATTCAGAGTTAGGGTCCTGAGCAGCAGCAGCTAGGCCCATATCTGAATCAGAGCACTCCCCATGTGGAGATTGTGTGGGGAGAGGGCGCTTATAGCTCCCTTGCGCTCTCACACCGCTTCCATCCTGACAAGGAATGATTCCAGGACTGCCGACAACTGGTCCATAGGGACCGCAGGTGCAGGAGCACTGCCTGTTGCCTCTGACAAGAGTGGGGAAGCAAGTGAACCAGACTCCATACTCGCCACCCTCTGAGACCTTATGCACAATAAAGTGAATAAACATTCCACCCACTGGCTGCGCTGACTGAGGAGGGGATACCCTGAGGACTCCCCAACCCTTCAGAGGACCGCTTAGCTCCGCTGTATGCACCGCACTGCCAGCGCGAGTGAAGCCTGAGGAGAGTGTGAGGAGATTCGCGCCGCAGTAGCGGCGATAGAGGCCAAAAACAAAAGTGAAAGCGCGCGTGGCTTCAAGAAAATGGCCGCCGACCGCATGTAAACTGCGCCATTGATGGCCGCCGAGCGCAGCAAAGTACAGCCAATGCGCCTAATGGCGTCTCCAAACACCCCGCGTTTACTCAGCCACAGCACACAGACATGAGCCCCCCCCCGTCAGGCCAGAGTGACCCCCAGGCACCCCCACACAGCACAGCGCCAGATTAGGGTGCAGAGAGCAGTATAACAGGGGGAGACAGGGAAAAAAAAAACATACAGAGAAACACAGCCAGCATGTACTCACCTGATGCAGGAGAGACTACTTACCCGTCCCAGAGGGACCCACTGGTGTGTTTCAGACAGACCTATCACAGAGTAGTACTGAGTAGCTATCGGCCTGGTCCACCGCGAAAGATAGAGCAGGTACTGTTCAATCTTGTGAGGACCGTGGGAGCATAAAAGCCCACCGGCCACCCCTGGAGTCATGGGGCATTTCGTGAACGGAGTCTCACGCACACAAGGCGAGGATTAGCATGCTCGATGGTCGGACAGGGAAGACTACGAGGATACTATTGTACCCAACCTGTTGCCCAGCCGACAGTTGATTGAAGGTCTCAAAAATAAAATAATAAAATTCTCAAAGGAATAAAAATAAAAATCTTCTAGGAGACTGGCTCCTGAGAGAGCCACGTCTTCTCCTTCTGCTAGGCAGAAAAAAACTGAGGCTGCTGGCTGCAGGTAGGAGGGTTAGGTCCGGAAGGACCGCCCCTTGGATGTTCCGCCCTGGTTTTTTAGAATGTATGTTTCTAACATCTAACATTCTGCCTAGATCTTCTCCTGCGAGCAGGGACATATACCCACGTGTTTCAATATTAGAGCTGTGTCAGTTCATGGACGATAAGAGAAATATCTTTTTTTTTCAAAATTTTCGTCTTTTTACGTTTATATCGCAAAAAATAAAAATCGCAGAGGCAATCAAATACCATCAAAAGAAAGCTCTATTTGTGGGGAAAAAAAGGACGCAAATTTCGTTTGGGTACAACATTGCAATTACGAGTTAAAGCAGCGCAGTGCCAAATTGTAAAAACACCTCTGGTCTTTAAGCTGCATAATTGTCCGGGGCTTAAGTGGTTAAGTAACTAGAAAAAAAAAAGAACAGTAAGTAATGTTACTTGAGTACCTACTAGAAGAAATTTCACTAATATCATGAAGAAAAAGAATGAGAAATACAATATTATATAACATTTATAATTATTACTATTACAGACCGTTCCCTGTCACATGGGTTAACAGCAACCATTGCCCCTCTGTCCCATACTCCATCAACCCGTCCAATGATTAAGCTGAAAAACACACAAAAAAATCATAGTGATCAACAGTTCTATCAGTTTTAGAATTATTTTACTGAAAATGGTTTCTTGCTGTGTATTACAGGATACTGTTGCACCACTATGTAAACAGGGCAAAAATTGATGATTGTATTTCCTTTTGGCAGTAAAAACAGTTCTTTGCCCCTTTGTCCCTATCTTAACAGCAAGCTCAGGAACGCAAACAGACAACGCCAGAATGGATCTGATTCTGTGCTTGTCTTGGTAAAATTGAAAGAGGAATAAAGAGGACCTGGCATCCATTCCGATTTCCTTTACGATGAATAAAGTTGAAAGTGACGAGGATTTCGTTACTTCTGGTTTCAGATCTGTCTTTTGCTGGTTTGAACAGTTGCTTTGGAGGGCTGGAGAGACATTAGGGGTCTCTACAAAAAGTACTCGTCACTTGCCTAAAGCTATCACAAAAATAAATAAATGTAAAGCACCCCTGTCCCCCCTGTGCTCACATGCAAATGCAAACGTGTGCATAGGTCCGGCAAGCATATGTACAGTGCACCCGGAAAGTTTTCAAAGCGCTTCACTTTTTCCACATTTTGTTTTGGTACAGACTATTACCAAAAATGGATTAAATACACTATTTTCCTCAAAATTCTACAAACAATACCCTTAGGCCCCATGCACACAGGGCGTTTTTACAGCCGCGTTTTTTACAGCTTAAAAACGCCTGTCCATGTTTTGTAAACATTTTTTGACCTTTTTAAAAAAAAAAAAAAAATGCTGGAGCTCAAAAACGCAATTGCAGCGTTTTTGCGCATTTTCGCTGCGTTTTTGCGCGTTTAATAGCGTTGGGCGTTTTTGCAGCTCGAACCTGGAGCTCCAGAACGCACTGGAATTGGGTTTGTTTTGCAGCTGGAAAACGCCTATGCCACTTGGAGCTCATAAAAGCTCTATGTGTGCATGACACAATAGAATAACATGGATGGGCGTTTTGCAGCTGTAAAAAAAAACGTCTAACGCTGCTGTTAGGAGAAGTTTGTTTGAAATCTTTGCAAATTACACCAATCGTTGAATATTGATGTTTACATTGAGCAGGTAGGCTTTCTCTTTCTTTTTCTATTTCTTCCTTTTTTTCCTACTGAACACTAAGGCCTCATGCCCACGGACGTTTTTAAAAGCAAGCTGTAAATCTAGGTTGGACGCCAGGAAATCCGGCGTTAAAAAACGCGAAATTTACAGCGTTTTTCATTAGCGTTAGTGCGCGTTTTTTAGCGTCCGCGTTAGTTACCGTTTTTTAAAGAAAAACACATCTCCAGGCTATATACACTCCCATATTTCCCACAATGCCACAGAAAACAAAGAAAACATGTTAGAGAGCATGTGTCGGTGCCATTTTGGTAGGAGAGAGAGAGGAGAGAGCATTACACAGCCTATTATAGCATTTTAGCATTCGGGAGTAATATGGATCCTGTAATGTTGAAAATTGATGAGGGGATCCTTCTGATCATTTTGCGGAGGATGCGGAGAAGGAGACAGGAAGAGGAGAGAAGGAGGAGAACTCGTCAGTATTGGATGCATCCAATGGTATCCCATCGGGTGTCAACGGGGTACTTTGCTAATATGTATTCGCAACTGCGGGTATACCCTTCTAAATTCCATAATTTCACAAGGATGTCAGTGCCACGCTTTGATGATCTGCTGGAGAAGCTCAGGCCAAGGATGACCAGGATGGACACAGTGATGCGGATCTCTGTGTCACCGGAGGAACGGCTCCTAGTGACACTCAGGTAAGTGCAATACACATATGGGTTAGGGTTTAGGGTTAGGGTTTAGGGTTAGGGGTAGGGTTAGGGTTTAGGGGTTAGGGTTTAGGGGTTAGGGTTAGTGTTAGGGTTTAGGGGTTAGGGGTTAGGGTTAAGGTTAGGGGAAGGGAAAGTTTTTATTTTTATTCAATAGTTTTTTAATATGTGAAATTTTTATCTTATCTTAGGTTCCTTGCCACAGGACAAAGTTACGTGTCCCTCCATCATTATTTTCTACTTGGCCTCACAACAGTGTCCAGGGTGATAAGGGAAACATGTGTGGCAATATGGGAGGAGTTACATGAGGTGGTAATGCCAGAGCCCACAGAAGAGATCTGGGAATCTGTGGTTGACACCTTTTGGGAGAAAACTCAGTTCCCAAATTGTATCGGTGCCCTTGAAGGAAAACACATCAGGGTGAAGAAGACTCCCCACTCTGGATCATTGTATTTTAACTATAAAAAATATTTTTCAGTGGTCCTCCTGGCATTGTCCGATGCACATCTCAAATTTCTTTTTGTGGATGTGGGAGCGTATGGAAGCCAAGGTGACGCCCGTATATTCCGGGAGTCGGCCTTCGGACGTCGTGTCCATCAGGGACGACTCAATATCCCTGAAAGCAGGCCTCTACCCTGCACTGAGGAACCCAGCTTACCCTTAGTGATGGTGGCAGACGAGGCCTTTGGACTGGCTGAAAATCTTATGAGGCCATACAGTGGCTATGGTCTCAGCCATCGTCAGAAAATCTACAATTACAGACTCAGCCGTGCACGCCGTGTTGTTGAATGTGCATTTGGGGTGTGCACAGCCAAATGGCGGGTTTTGCTCACTAGTATGCAACTGGATGTGGAGAACGCAATTAAAGTAGTCCTGGCATGCTGCGTTTTACATAACTTTCTAAGGGACAGTGACAGCAGCAATGTTGAACCGGAGCCCAGTAACCAAAGTCAGAGGGTCCAATTTATGGACTTGCGTTCAACGGCACGTGTCATGAGCATTCGAAACCAATTTGCTGCATTCTTTGAATCCCCTGATGGAGAGGTGTCATGGCAGAATGATCATGTATAATTTTAACAAAACCGAACACAGATGTATTCAGATTCAGAAAAATTTGATACAGATATAGATCCTTCCTGATAAATTTTCAGTACAGATGTATACAGCTTAACTTTCTTGTGTTTTCTTGGAAATAAATCATTTAAAAAAGATTTGTCTATTTTTCAATGATTGTTCAACAAGTCCATTTGACTGTGCCTTCTGTCAAGTATATGCTAAGCCCCTTTTGAGTCCTTTGCCCTCTGTCTTTGGTCAAGCGTATGCTAAGCCCGTAATGGGCTAGCATAGGCTCGTCTGAAGGCAGAGGGCAAAGGAGTCCTTTGCCCTCTGTCTTTGGTCAAGCGTATGCTAAGCCCGTAATGGGCTAGCATAGGCTCGTCTGAAGGCAGAGGGCAAAGGAGTCCTTTGCCCTCTGTCTTTGGTCAAGCGTATGCTAAGCCCGTAATGGGCTAGCATAGGCTCGTCTGAAGGCAGAGGGCAAAGGAGTCCTTTGCCCTCTGTCTTTGGTCAAGCGTATGCTAAGCCCGTAATGGAGTGCTGTTGTGCATCATATAAAACACCAATTGAACAATTTTTTATTCAAACAAAAAAGATATTTATTAAACAATTGGTACATCAAAGCTGGTGATAGGTGGGGTTGGACATGTGATCACTACGGGGATGTGGGGATTGGGGACGGGGCTGGTGTTCATTCCAGAATTCTTGCTGGTAGCGGTGGGGTAATGGATTTGAGGGGTGAAAATGGGAGGTTGAAGGAGGAAGTTCACTTTGTGAACATGGCATAAAAAACGATGCCTGAGATGGGGTAGGTGGTGGCTGGCATTGCTGAGTCGGCTGATGATGAGAGGGGGGTGCTAGCACTGCTGAGGTCCTGGGGGCCATTGGGGGATCATGAGAAGGATTATATATATTGCTCGGCGCTCTCACACCTCTCAATTTATCTTGCCGGCATTGCATTGCCATAGTTTGTACTTTATACATAAAATCCTTCTCTTCTTCTCCCCCAATGTCCTCCAGGAGGTGATAAAGGCTACGGCAGAAGGAGACGCGTGGGTTGCTGTGATCTAAAAAAGGATCCACACTGCGCCTCTCCTGCCGCACTTCCTGCAGCAGTGCTAGCACCCTGTCATCTCCCTCAACAGTGCAGCCACCCCTCGCCTGACGTCCACGTCCACGACCACGGCCACGAACACCGCCACGACCGCGTCGCTCACCACAGTCCTGAATGGCAGTTGAGGATAGTTTCAATGCCCTGGATTCCTGCAAAAGAACAAATCATTTTACATTCACATGTACATGGACAGACAGACAATGAGATAGACAGGCAGACATAAGCACTTACCTCATCAGGGCACTGAACACTGCCCTCATCCACATTGTTTGGCGATTGATTGCCACTACATGTCATCGGACTGCTCGGTCTGTCCACGTTGTCCTCCTCTGCAGACACCTCCCTGGCTGCAGAAATGTTAGATGTTGTCCTGCAGACAATGAAATAGAAGAATAAACTTAAAGTGGTTGTAAACCCACTAATACAACTTGCACCTACAGGTAATCCTAGATTAAGGCTTACCTGTAGGTGCATGAAATATCTCTTTAACCTACACGGTTAAGGAGATATTTACTTTTAAACCCGGCGCCGCTGACGTCACGCGCATACGCATGCGTCTGTCGTCATTGCCGCTCCGGGGCCAATCACAGCGCCGGAGCGGCGATAAACAGAAGAGACGTCGAAGCAAGGTGGCAGCGGTGGAGGTGTCCCAGCATCGCTGCGGGGGCTTCAATCTCAGGTAAGTCATTCATAATGAGCTAGTATGCTATGCATACTAGCTCATTATGGTTTTGTCTTGCAGGTTGGTTAAGAAAAAAAAAATATATATATATACACATTTACAACCAATAGTCGTAGAAAATACCGCCAGAAAAGATATGTACATAGGCAACTATATTGTGAAAAAAAAAAAATTACGGTCTGCTGCTGTTCCTCATATTTTCTCTAAGGAACTTGAGCTCATTGTGAAAAATGTGAGGCTTCTTGGTCGGGGCTGCCATTCCACTTCTTGATGTCCTTTCCTCATCGGTTAAATCCCACCTGACGCGGTCTCTAAGGGATTTCCAGCGTTTCTGCAAAATCTTGGCTAAAAAAAAACATGGAAAAAAAGGTTTTATATGCATTCCCAAAGTGATCTAAATTTTTTTTTTTGTTCCCCTGTGCCTATGTGCTCGCACACAGAAGCGAACGCATACGCAACTCCCGCCCACATATGACATTGTTGTTCAGACCACACATGTGAGGTGTCGCCCCGAACGTTAGAGCGAGATAAATAATTCTAGCCCTTGACCTCCTCTGTAACTCAAAACATGCAACCAGTATGATTTCTAAGTACGAAAGTTTGGCGCCATTCTACGAGCATGTGCAATTTTGAAGGGTGACATGTAAGTTACCTATTTACTAGGCTTAACATAAAGTTTCAAATTAGGTAAAAAAATAAATAAATTGTAAAAGCATTAAACTGTCTTTTTTTTTAAAAACAATACGGTCGAAAAATGTATGCGCTAATAACGTGTGAGATTACGCCATTGTATTCTCTAGGGTCTCTGCTAAAAAAACATATATAATGTTTGGGGTTTCTATGTAATTTACTATGACAAAAAAGAAGATTTTCATGTAGGAAAGAAATGTCAGAATTGGCCAGGATGTGAAGTGGTTAAAAAAAGATCATGCATTCAAGGAAAAGACTTACTTATTTCCTTTCTCTCTCCATGTAAACTGTCTTCCCAGCCAGGGGTGATGGCAGCACTTATATCCTCCCATATCGAGACTCTCCTTAGGTGGTCTCCATGCTGCAGATGAGACACATCCCACAGTTCAGGATGGGCCTGAACAGCCGTTATCAGCTCCCGTTGTCCCACAGCTTGTGCCATCTTACAAGCCATGTTCTCTTCTCTTCTTCTCAAGCACAAGTCTGTGCAAAGGACTCCTGGGAAATAATATTATCCAGACAGGAAGTTCCTGTCTTTACATTGTCCAATCATCTTTTTACATATTTTTACATAGGAAAACACCGGAGCTAAAAAACGCGATCTTCGGCGTTAGTGCGCGTTTGTACGCGTTTGTGCGCGTTTATGCGCGTTTTTTGACGCTTCACGTTTTTTCCTGCCTAACGACGGCGCCGCGGAACGCACTGGTCCTGTTTTTTTTTTACAGCTTACAAACGCCTATGCTCTTTACAGCTCAAAAACGCCTAGGTGGGCATGAAGGTATAGACTAACATGGACAGGCGTTTTTAAGCTGTAAAAAACGCTCAAAAACGCGGCTGAAAAAACGCCCGTGGGCATGAGGCCTAAATATTTCTCTTCTTTTCTCTCTTTCTCCCATTCTTATTTATTTTTGTTATATGGAATATAAACAATAGGTATTTGTACTAGATTGTTTTAAGACTTCTCAGGTTTATACAACGTTCACTTATTTTAGAGTCAGAACATTTGACTTTGATTTATTATTTTGAGAAGGATTTTTTACACCCGAGTAAACTTATAGTAGACTACTATATTTCCTATTATATATACTCAAATTAAGGTCATATGTTTTCTTAGGACTGAATGAATGAAAAAAAAAAGAAATCTTTGCAAATTTATTAAAAATAAAAGAACAAAAAATCACATTCAGAGTCTTTGCTTAATACTTTGTTAAAGCACATTTGGCACCAATTACAGCCTCAGGTATTTTTAAGTATGATGCTACAAACTTGGCACACCTATTTTTGGGCAATTTCTCCCATTCTTCCTTGCAGGACCTCTCAAGCTCTATCAGGTTGGATGGGGATCATCGGTGCACAGCCATTTTCAGATCTCTCCAGAGATGTTCAATCGGGTTCAGGTCTGGGCTCTGGTTGGGCCATTGAGGGACGTTCACAGAGTTGTCCCATAGCCACTCTTTTGTTATCTTGGCTGTGTGCTTAGGGTCGTTGTCCTGTTAGAAGATGAACCTCCACCCCATTCTGAGGTCCACAATGCTCTGGAGCAGGTTTTCATCAAGGATGTCTCTGTACATTTCTGCATTCATCATTGTCATGATCATGACTAGTGTCCCAGTTCCTGCCGCTGAAAAACATCCTTACAGCATGATGCTGCCACCACCATGCTTCACTGTAGGGATGGTAATGGCCTGGTGATGAGTGGAGCCTGGTTTCCTCCAGACATGATGCTTACCATTCAGGCCAGAGGTAAATCTGTTTCATCAGACCAGAGAATTTTGTTTCTCATGGTCTGAGAGTCCTTCTGGTGACCTTTGGCAAACTCCAGGCGGGCTGTCATGTGCCTTTTACTGGGGAGTGGCTTCCGTCTGGTGGAGTGCTGCAGAGATGGTTGTGCTTCTGGAAGGTTCTCCTCTCGCCACAGAAAAACTCAGAATGAGACCATCGGGTTCTTGGTCACCTACCTAACTAAGGCCCTTCTCCCCCCGATCGCTCAGTTTGGCTGGGTGGTCCGCTCTAGGAAGAGTCCTAGTGGTTCCAAATTTCTTCCATTTACGATTGATGGAGGTCACTGTGCTCATTGGGACCTTCAATGCTGCAGAAATTTTCTGTACCCTTCTCCAGGTCTATGCCTCGATACAATCCTCGGAGGTCTACAGACAATTCCTTGGACTCCATGACTTAGTTTGTGCTCCGACATGCACTGTTAACTGTGGAAAGACAGGTGTGCGCCTTTCCAAAACATGTCCGATCAACTGAATTTACCAAAGATGGACTCCAATCAAGTTGTAGAAAGGATGATCAGTGGAAACAGGATGCACCCAAGCTCAATTTTGAGTGTCATGGCAAAGGCTGTGAATACTCATGTACATGTGACTTTTAAATTTTTTATTTTTAATAAATTTGCAAGGATTTCAAACAAACTTCTTTCACATTGTCATTGTGGGGTTTGTAGCATTTTGAGGAAAATAATGAATTTAATCCATTTTGGAAACAGGCTGTAACATAACAAAGTGTGAAAAAAGTGAAGCGTTGTGAATACTTTCCAGATGCACTGTAAGCAGTGATTGCACCACACATGTGAGGTATCAATGCAAATGTCTGAATGAGAGCAATAATTCTAGGGCCCTAATTAACAAATAACTCTAAACTGCTAAAAGCTTTTAAAGTGCCACCTATGGCCAGTTCTAGATACATAGTTACATATAGTTACATAGTTGGTAAGGTTGAATAAAGACACCAGTCAATCCAGTTCAACCTCTGGTGTGTGGGTGTTTATGTTAATAGTAAATCCCATATCACTGTATGTTGCAATCATTAAGATGCCCATCTAATAATTTTTTTTTTTAAACCATCGACACTCCCTGCTGATACCACTGCTTGTGGAAGGGAGTTCCACATCCTTACCGCTCTGGCAGTAAAGAACCTTCTATGCAGTTTAAGATTAAGCTGCTTCCCTTCCAGTTTCAATAAATGGCCATGTGTCTTTTTAAAACTCCGTACCATTGAAACATTGTTTCAATGGTACGGAGGGTCACCAGTAAGGTATTTGTATATTGCTATCATATCTTCTCTTGAGCGTCTCTTCTCCAGAAAGAATCATTTTAATGCTTGTAGTCATTCCTCAAAACTTTATTACCATAGTGTGTCACTAATTCACAGGCATTTCCAATTATAAATCTTCAGATGTTTGGTATCTATTACTTGATGCAACATCATCTTTTATATTTTGTCCAAAAAATGAGCATTTTACAAATGGCTACACAAATATCATGCAACATAGAAAATTGCAACAGCTGCCATTTTGTCTCCAAGGGCCTCTGCTTTCAAAAACGATATAATGTTCGGAGTTATAAGTAATGTTGGGAGTAAACATTTCTCACACATTCCTATAGCCATTGAGAAATACAGCGATAGCTGTGATTGGTCACAGCTATCACATGGTACTATGCTGCTGTGAATGGTCTGTGATGATTGTTTACAGAGATCACACAGTAGTAAACAATGATTCCAGCAAATTATATCATTGTTTAGTGCTGTCCATGTGATTGCTGATTGGCTTCAGCGATCACATCATACCACATCAGTGTTCCACTGTGTCTGGTGGACACAGATCGCGATGCAGCATGCTCTCAGAGGCAGATGCGGGGGGACATATGAGTGTGTTCACCCACATTTGCACTGCTCCTGTCCAGCCGTTTATGTAAATGGACTGGACAGGAAGCGGTTAAGAAGCCTGTGTCCTGTACTGTACAATTAAAAAAAAACATTTTTTACAATATTAAAATGATATAGGACAGTAACAACACAAAAACATAAAATTCACACTTACTCAGAAATGTCATATAGGTTACAGCAGTACAGCGAAATGTTTCCAGAAGTGCTCTGCAAATAGTTAAACAGAAACATCAATTAACGTAAAGGGAATAGAGACATCTAATTTACACAGAACCCTCTACTATAACCTAAATGGCCTATCATATTATCTTCAAAAGAGAAGCATGAAAGTCTATGCAATAACATTCACTACATTACTTCCAATGTACGCTGCTGAAATTGGATTATTTCTCAACAGATAGTGATGGAGTGTCCGTGAAAACTGCACAAATGCTGCCCAAGTTCAGTAATTGGAAATCTTAAATGGAAATAAAGCTGTATAATATTCATAGAAATCTTCCAGCGCTCTACAAAGTGTCTATTTAATCATTAAACATAGGACATGTTCTAAGTGGCAGAAAGCAATAGTACATATTGATGCTAGCCAGGCCATGCAGAAACCTTTAACAGGTCATTTTTCAAAGAATAATTCTTTGCTTGTTTTTCGAGGGACACATAATAAGGATTATTCTGCAACTAATAATACTAAAATAAAAAATAAACAATGACACCAAATAATAGAGCTATACATTTGGGCTAACCTTGAAAACTTTTGCCCCAGGTATTTCTGCTACTGATTCTTCAACATAGGGAACATTTTGCTCTTCAAAAAAATCCTTTAATGCAATTTCCACGACATCCACCCCAACGATATTATGTCCCATATCGGCCAACCTGTGATTAACCAAGGTTTTATTATTATCTAGTGCTGGAGAAAAAAAATAGTCCCACACATTTTCATACAAACAAGAGTACTGGGCATTTTTAAGCAATGGGTAATATATATTTTAATGTTTTATTGTTGCAGTGTATCAGGAAATTAATGATTTTACCAGTGGAATATCCGATTACATACTTCCATACAGACAACTTTAATATTATTTAACAACATCTGTATGACATAGTTTTTGTAAAAGAGAGGAACTAGGTCAAACACTGCCCCAAGGTCCTGAGGAAGAGGTTGATTGCAGCTCCCTTACCAGATGAACCCTGGCTATGTGCCATCTTGGCAAGCAGTGGAGCCCTAGCAAGAGACCATCCATGCACACAGGCTCCATTCTTCCCTGTAAGGCTCTCCGCTGTCTATATAACCAGCTGGTGCAGTATATTATGTGGCTTTCGACAAATATTCAGAATGTAATGAATAAAATGTAGAACTGTTATAGTATTTAGACTGTTTATAACATGTCTAATGGGAATAAACTGGTGTACCATTTCATATCCACTGCTTTTCCACATAGAGGAAAGAAAATGTTGAGCTTCTCCCTGCCATTTTTCATTTCATCCAGGAATTCTGCAAATAACCTGAAAGCAAGAATAAACGCCATTACATACATACATACATACACTTTAAACCAGTTAAATGGGAATGCTTGCTTACACCCTGTTTTTAAAAGCAGCACAACATGCCAGAATGACCACTTTCTAATGTATATGTTGTTAAACACATGAAGCTGTAAAGGTCTAAAACCCCATTTAAAAAAAAAAAAAATAGATTTTTTTGTACTCACCGTAAAATCCTTTTCTCTGACGTCCATGGACTGACAGAGCATCTTCAATCTTGACAAAGTGGGTTATGTTCCTGCTCATAGGAGAAGACTAGGCAGAATGTTAGATGTTTTAACATACATTCCATTACCAGAGCTGAACAGCCCCGCCCAGGGGGCGTTCCTTCCGGACATAACTCTCCTACCTGCAGCCAGCAGCCTCAGTTCATATTAAAGCAGTACAAACACAAAAAAATGAGGGGTGGGCCATGGACGTCAGAGAAAAAGATTTCACAGTGAGTACAAAAAAATCCTATTTTCTCTTACCGTCCATGGACTGACACAGCATCTTCAATCTTGACAAAGTGAGACGTCCAAAAGCAGTGTCAAAGAACGAGGGGTGGGAACAGTATCAAGGAAAAAACAAACTACACCCCAAACAAGCAGAGCTCCTCAACGGAGGAGTTGCAACTTTAAACAGCTGCCTGCAAAACCTTGCGGCCGAAGAAAGCATCAGAAGATGCAGCCACATCAACCTTATAAAACTTTGAAAAGGTATGTGCGGACGACCAGGTCGCCGCTTTGCACACTTGTGCAACAGACGCTTGATGTCGGAAAGCCCAGGAAGCACCAATTGCCCTGGTTGAATGCGCCGTAACTGGAAAGTGAGGTGCCTGCCCCTTAAGGGCATAGGCCTGTATGACAGTCTACCTGATCCACAGGGAAATGGTGGCAGACGAAACTGATTGGCCCTGGTTTGGACCAGACACAGACACAAATAGCGAATCAGACTTCCGAATCAAAGCCGCGGCAGACAGGTACACCTGAAAGGCACGTACTACGTCAAACGTGTGGAGCGCAAACTCTCTGGGATGCGAAGGACGAGGACATAAATGTCCTCATTAAGGTGGAAGGCTGAGACCACCTTCGGGAGAAAAGAAGGCTGCGGGCGTAGCAGCGTCTTATCCTTATGGAGGACCAAGTATGGCGGTTTGCAAGACAAGGCCGCCAATACAGAAACCCTTCTGACAGAAGTAATGGCTACTAGGAAAGCCACCTTCTGAGACAAAAGTTAAGAAAGGAATCTCTCTGATGTTCTCAAAAGGAGGTTTCTGAAGAACCGAGAGCACCAAATTCAAATCCCAAGGAGGAAGAGGTGGTTTAATAGGGGGGAGCACATGGCGGACCCCCCGTACGAAGGTACTAATCAAAGAATGGCCCGCAAGCGGCCGCTGAAAGAGAATAGCTGAAGACGAAATCTGACCCTTAATGGTGCTTTTTGTCCACACCGCAATGTAAGAACAGCAGGATCCTGGGAACGAAATACGTCCATGGACGCCAATCCAGCTCCTCGCACATAGCGATGTAGGCTCTCCAGGTATGGTGGTATATCTTCCTGGAGGAAGATTTCCGTACCCTCAGCATGGTCGAGATGACCGAATCTGAGAGACCACGGTCCTTTAGCACCTGGCTTTGTCCTCCCGCACAGGCAGTCGCCATGGAACGTTCGCCACTAGGCGCACAAGATCGGCGTACCAAGGACACCAAGGCCAATCTGGAGCGATGAGGATCACCGGAATCCCCTCGGCCTCCACCCTACGAAGAAGGCGAGGAAGCAACTTCAGTGGAGGATAGGCATAAATCAACCGATACCGACCCCAGGGGCCACCAACGTGTCTGACGCGTCTGCCCAGGGATCCCTGGACCTGGCCACGAATCTCGAAACCTTGTGATTGAGTCGAGAGGCCAATAGGTCCACATCCGGCATGCCCCACCTCCGGCAAAGGAGGTGAAACACCTCCGGATGCAAGGACCATTCCCCCTGGTCCAACATCTGGCAGCTCAGATAGTCCGCCTGCCAGTTGTCTACTCCTGGAATGTAAACGGCCGACAGAGCCGGCATGCTTCTTTCCGCCCACCTTAGGATGTGGGCGACCTCGGATGTCGCAGCTGAGCTCCGAGTTCCCCCCTGATGGTTGACATAAGCCACCGCCGTGGCGTTGTCCGACTGGATCCTGACTGAGCGTCCCTGCAGTCTCCTTGACCACGAGGAGAGGCACAGTCTGATTGCCCAGAGTTCCAGGACGTTGATCGGCAGACGGGACTCGTCCGGAGTCCAGAGCCCTTGAGCTGACAGAACTCCCCAGACTCCGCCCCAGCCCAAAAGACTGGCATCCGTCGTGATCATAGTCCACTGAACAGGAAGGAACGACTTCCCTGACCGAAGGGTCTGGGATCTCAGCCACCACGTCAGGGATGCCCTGACCAGATGACTCACCTGGATCTGACGATCCAGTGATAAATGGAGACTTGTTCCAGCAAGATAGGATCTCCGTTTGTAAGACTCGAGTGTGGAATTGGGCATACGGTACCGTCTCGAAGGAAGCCACCATGAGTCCCAGGACCCTCATGCAAAAACTGAGTGATGACCATTTGCGGGACGTCAGCACTCGTACCGCAGATTGAAGAGTCTGTAATTTTTCTAAGGGTAGAAATACCCTCGCCTCCGAGGAGTCCAGGATCAATCCTAGGTACTCCAGACACTGAGTCGGAACCAGGACCGACTTCTGAATGTTCAGCAGGCAGCCGAATTCTCGGAGGGCCTGACTGGCTATAACCACATTTTCCTCTAATTCTGAGCCAGAGTCTGCTCTCAGAAGAAGATCGTCTAGATAGCCCACGATAGCAATGCCTCGCTGTCTCAGCAAAGCTAGAATCGGGGCAAGCACCTTGGGGAAAACCCGCGGTGCTGACGCCAAACCGAAGGGAAGAGCCACAAACTGATAGTGGTCTTCGCCTATCGCGAAGCGCAGAAACTTCTGGTGACCCGCGCAGTAGGTGTCCTTGATGTCCAAGGATGCCAGAATATCCCCTGGGTGGAGCGCAGCAATCACCTAGCAAATGGATTCCATGCGGAATTTTCGAACCTTCACAAAGGCATTTAGGGCCTTGAGTTCCAGAATTGGACGGACTCCGTCCTTCTTTGGGACCACAAACAGATTAGAATAAAATCCCTGAAACCTCTCCTTTGCCGGTACCGGCATAATTACTCCGCACCTCAGCAAGTCCTGCACTGCCCCTAATAGGGCAGCCCGACGCGCTGGAAGGAGAGAGAGATTTGAGGGAAAGAATCTGTCTGGTGGCCAGGAAAGAAGGTGACCACCTCGCACACCCAACGGTCGGAGATCCGGGAGGTCCACCGGTCCGTGAACCTGCAAAGTCGTCCCCCCACCCCAGAGTCAGGCGGGGGCAAGACTTCATGCGGTGGCGGGCTTGCTTGCTGGCTTTTTTGGCTTACGCACCCAGGGATGCTTCTGTCCTCCAGCCGCACTCTTGTCAGTCTGGGAGAATTTTTCCGCGGGATCTGACTGACGAAAAAAACTCTTCTGAGTGGGAAAGGAAGGACCCGGCTTACGGCGCGGCTCCTTTGCCTTAGTAGGCTGAGGAAGAAGGGTGGTCTTGCCCCCCCGTGACATTTTTAATAATGTCATCCAGGGAAGCACCAAATAGCCTTCCGCCCTTGAAAGGTAAATCCGTCAGGAGCTTCTTATGCCGTGTACACACGATCGATTTTGTCGACGGTGAAAACACAGTCGAGAAAATCGACGTGAAAAACGAGGAACAGCTTGTTCCCCTACACACGGCCGTTTTAAATGACATTTTTTTTCTTGGTCGAAAAAAACTACTGTGTGTAGGCTCCACGGCAGTGTTTCCCTATGGGAAAACTGCCGCGGAAAAAATGACGGGAATCACGACAAGAAAAATTAGAGCATGTTCTAATTTTTCTCGTCGTGATTAATGCCGTTTTTCCCGTCGGGAAAAATTACAAAAAGCCCACACACGGTCATTTTTCTCGTCCAAAAGAAAAAATTTAATTTTTCCCGGCGGGAAAAATGATCGTGTGTACGCGGCATTAGAGGCCAGGTCAGCAGACCAGCATTTTAACCAGATCAGGCGACGCAAAACCACCACAGACACTGAGGCCCTAGAGATTAGGGGGGCAACGTCCATAGTGGCATTGCACACATACACCAGGCCCTGTACCATTTGGTCGACCAGTGCAATGCAGTCCGGAGGAAGATTATGCTCCTGCACAGTCTGGTGCAGAATCTTCGCCCATTCCGTGAGTGTCTGAGACACCAGGGTCGCCGCTACAAGAGGACGTAGCGCGGATCCCAGCATGGTGAACATGGCTCTGCTCACCACTTCCGACCTCCTATCAGTAGGGTCCTTAAAGGCAGGGGTCCCCTCAACCGGGAGAGTTGTGGCTTTATTCAATCTGGCGACCGGGGGGTCGACCACCGGAGGAGAGGCCCATTTTTTAATCAGGCTCTCCTCAAAGGGGTACCTAACCGCCAGACGCTGCGAGACTGCAAAGGACTTCTGCGGTTCGTCCCAAACCTGGTCTATGAATCTGTCAAAGAAAGGTGTATAGGGAAAAACCTTCTTAGAAGGATTAACTTTAAATGAACCAAAGGAGACTGCCTCCACCAGAGGTTCTTCAGCCGCAGCCTCCAGCTTGAGAGTGTCCCTCACAGCATCAGTGAGTTCACTAACAAGCTTCCTGTCATGTACTGACCCAGATAAGGAGTCTTCCTCACAAGGAATGTCTTGGTCAAAAATATCTAAAAATTCAGAGCTAGGGTCCTGTGCCACAGCAATGCCCATTTCAGAATCAGAGCACTCCCCTGGAGATGGTGTGGGGAGAGGGAGCTTTAAAGCTCCCTTGCGCTCGCGCGCCGCTTCCATCCTGGCACCAAATGATTCCAGGACTGCCGGCAACTGGTCCATAGGGACCGCAGGTGCAGAAGCACTGCCAGTTGCCTCTGACATGAATGGGGAAGCAGGTGACACTGACTCCATGATACCACAGCACCCTCTGAGACTTTGTCAAAATGTAAGAAAAAAAGTCCACCCTCCGGCTGCACTGACTGTGGGGGGTTACCCAGGGGACTCGCCAACCCGGCTAGAACCGCTCAGTTCTGCTGCCTGTGTCCTGTTCTCAGCGTGAGTGAACAGTGAAGTGAGCAAACAGGAACGAACAAGTCTTCTGGACTGCAGCACTCCAAAAAAAATAAAAGCCTTTATTTTAAAATAAGGAATCCAAAATACATGCTATACATCACGGCACACAGGTCAAAAAAATTTCAGCTAACATGTTTCACACTATGCTAGTGCTTATTCATAGCTACCTAATGCACAAAAATTAAACCAATATATACCCTAAAAGAAAAGGGATCATGTGATCCAGCACCATGTGAAAACAATTATTCAATGATCTACTTGTGAATGAGTGAGTGATTCTAGTGAAACTAGTGAAACAGTGTGATCATCCGATCACTGTGATAAAAGAGGAGAGAATCATTCTCAAAAAATCAATGAAGAAAAAAAGTATGTGTGAGGGATATGTATGTGTGTGTAAATAATAATAAAATGTGATATAATCATATCAGGATATAATAAAATAAAATAAAATAAACACCAAAATAGGAATGAAATTAGTAAGATAGAATAAAGTCAAAATGGTCTGTGATGTGTGTGGCCAAGATCAATTATATATGTGAAAATTATATATGGGAACAACGAAAGAAAGGACAGGTGACTGCTGGATGTGAAACCACCAGGACATGAAAATTATATAGGTAATTTTAGTCCCATTGGAAAGCAAGAGTGAGAATTAATCAAGTTGGACTGGATAAACCAGAACAAAAACGTGAAAACATAAGAAATATGTGAATATATGTTTTGTGATATATTAAATTTATTAAAGATGATAAACGCAATGGACATGACAGCGATGTAAGTGAATTAGTTTGGTAAGGTGCGTTCTAAACCATACGATGCTACGCATGTAAACTGCAGCATTCTTATGTAATAGCGTTTAATATATATATTATTTGTTACTTTGTTTGTATGGACGTGTCAGTGCAATCAATCTGTCAGTGTGTTGTTCTTGATCTTGATAGCCTAAACACATTCCTATTTTTATGTTATTTGTTTTAAGTAATAGACTGTTTGTCTATTATATCATTATTATTACTATTGTGTATGTATTAACTGTGAATAAAAAACTTCTATTTCAATTGATTAATTGGACTTGTATTGTGTTGGGGTTTTACCATGCATGAAAGTGTGTCCCATGTACAGCGCACCAAGCCGGTATTGAGCATATGCAACATGCACAATCAATGTGCATGTATGCACGGGAAACGATTAAACTCGTGCCATTGGCTGTCGCTTGTCAGTAGATTATTCTAAGTATAGGTCATATTGAATATGAAATCAATGATTAGGTATAGGGACATATAGATGTTTATATATATCCCGAGCCAGAACCTGTATGATATGAATGAAACAATGAAAAAGAAATGGATGTATAGAAACATACATATAAATTTAAAGTTTAACATTTCACATTTCAAATTTCAAAGAGGGGCATGTGTGTATGTGTAACATGGATGGGGTGTAATGTTGAAAATGAAAAGATTATCTGAGTAACCAGTCCAACTATAACCACTTGTGTGCGAATAGTGCATCTGACTAATGCACGATATCGCTACATGTGTGGCATAAAGTTAGACAAATGTGTCATGGAAATCCGAAACCTTGTTGCGGAATCCAGACACATATTGAATGAGAGAAATCAACCCCATAAATGTGTGAAGCAAAAATGCACATGCCTGTCTATCATCAAGTTAACACATGAGATGCCACAAATAGAGGACACGTATAACCCATGAATACTGAGTGTAAATTAACTTGTGTGAACGGTATGTGTGTATTCATGAGGGCTAGACGTGATCCACAATCACAAAAATGAACATAATATGACCTAAAACAAAACAAAAAATGACCAAAACACACATATATACAATATGTAAAACACCAGCGTATAAAATTATAACACAATTAGAACACAATTAAAATCAAAGTCAATCAGCCACTAGTTGGAAGATTGTGCAAAAGAGAAGACCAAGTCCGTTCAATTTCCTGAATGGTGTATGGATGAAAAAATCTAAAACTAAAAGGAAAAAGGGGGAAAAGACAGGGTCCCTTTAAAAATAGCAGAACTTTAGAATATTACATGGCTGGCAAGCAACAATGGAGAATGGTGATGTTGTGGATATTGGCGATGTTGCAAAAGAGTCCTAACCAGCACCCAATGGTGTGTATATATATATATATATATATATATATATATATATATATATATATACATACACACACATGGTGGTGTCCCCACCACCAAGGGGCTAAGTCAAAGTGAACAAAGCAAAACAGAACAAAACAAAACAAAAATATGTTGTCAGCTGTAAACTACAGCTTCCATACTGCATGTAGGAAAAGACACTTTGGAAAGCACACTGTGCAGGCGCGAGGACTAATCGTAGTAGTGGGAAACATCCCATTCAAAGTTGAGGTCAGCCGGTATTCTCATATCCAACGAGAAAATCCAAAAGACCTCATGCCTGCACAGTGTCCTGAACCTATCTCCCCCCCTAACAGGTGTTAAAGGTATTGCACCATAAGAATGTATCAAGTCTCTCCATACAGGGGATTGAGAAGATCAATACACCTGTTGGGGGGGGAGATAGGTTCAGGACACTGTGCAGGCATGAGGTCTTTTGGATTTTCTCGTTGGATACGAGAATACCGGCTGGCCTCAACTTTGAATGGGATGTTTCCCACTACTATGATTAGTCCTCGCGCCTGCACAGTGTCCTTTCCAAAGTGTCTTTTCCTACATGCAGTATGGAAGCTGTAGTTTACAGCTGACAACATATTTTTGTTTTGTTTTGTTCTGTTTTGCTTTGTTCACTTTGACTTAGCCCCTTGGTGGTGGGGACACCACCATGTGTATATATATGTGTATATATATATATATATATATATATACACCATTGGGTGCTGGTTAGGACTCTTTTGCAACATCGCCAACATCCACAACATCACCATTCTCCATTGTTGCTTGCCAGCCATGTAATATTCTAAAGTTCTGCTATTTTTAAAGGGACCCTGTCTTTTCCCCCTTTTTCCTTTTAGTTTTGGATTTTTTCATCCATACACCATTCAGGAAATTGAACGGACTTGGTCTTCTCTTTTGCACAATCTTCCAACTAGTGGCTGATTGACTTTGATTTTAATTGTGTTATAATTTTATACGCTGGTGTTTTACATATTGTATATATGTGTGTTTTGGTAATTTTTTGTTTTGTTTTAGCTCATATTATGTTAAATTTTGTGATTGTGGATCACGTCTAGCCCTCATGAATACACACATACCGTTCACACAAGTTAATTTACACTCAGTATTCATGGGTTTATACGTGTCCTCTATTTGTGGCATCTCATGTGTTAACTTGATGATAGACAGGCATGTGCATTTTTGCTTCACACATTTATGGGGTTGATTTCTCTCATTCAATATGTGTCTGGATTCCGCAACAAGGTTTCGGATTTCCATGACACATTTGTCTAACTTTATGCCACACATGTAGCGATATCGTGCATTAGTCAGATGCACTATTCGCACACAAGTGGTTATAGTTGGACTGGTTACTCAGATAATCTTTTCATTTTCAACATTACACCCCATCCATGTTACACATACACACATGCCCCTCTTTGAAATTTGAAATGTGAAATGTTAAACTTTAAATTTATATGTATGTTTCTATACATCCATTTCTTTTTCATTGTTTCATTCATATCATACAGGTTCTGGCTCGGGATATATATATAAACATCTATATGTCCCTATACCTAATCATTGATTTCATATTCAATATGACCTATACTTAGAATAATCTACTGACAAGCGACAGCCAATGGCACGAGTTTAATCGTTTCCCGTGCATACATGCACATTGATTGTGCATGTTGCATATGCTCAATACCGGCTTGGTGCGCTGTACATGGGACACACATTCATGCATGGTAAAAACCACAACACAACACAATACAAGTCCAATTAAATCAATTCAAATAGAAGTTTTTTATTCACAGTTAATACATACACAATAGTAATAATAATGATATAATAGACAAACAGTCTATTACTTAAAACAAATAACATAAAAATAGGAATGTGTTTAGGCTATCAAGATCAAGAACAACACACTGACAGATTGATTGCACTGACACGTCCATACAAACATAAAGTAACAAATAATATATATATTAAACGCTATTACATAAGAATGCTGCAGTTTACATGCGTAGCATCGCATGGTTTAGAACGCACCTTACCAAACTAATTCACTTACATCGCTGTCATGTCCATTGCGTTTACCATCTTTAATAAATTTAATATATCACAAAACATATATTCACATATTTCTTATGTTTTTACGTTTTTGTTCTGGTTTATCCAGTCCAACTTGATTAATTCTCAGGCCTCGTACACACGACCGATTTTCTCGTCGTAAACAGTCAAGAAAAGTGCCGCGAGAGTTTTTTTGTCTAGAAAAACGTTCGTGTGTATGGTTTTATGACGAGAAACTTGACGAGAATCTCGACGAGAAAATAGAGAACCTGCTCTCTATTTTCTCGTCAGGATTCCAGATTTCCTCGTCGTGTTTCTCGTCGGCCTGTTTTGTGACGAGAAAATGGTTCGTGTGTATGCTTTTACGACTCTTCCAAAAGCGCGCATGCTCACAAGCAACTATGAGACGGGAGCGCATCTTCTGGTAAAACAAGCCTTCATAATGGAGAGAGCACATTCGTCACGCTCATAAATATTTCATCGTTTAAATGTTCTGCATTGAATTCTTCGTTAGAATGTTACATTAATCAAAACGAGAGACCTTCTTTTGCTGCTGATATTCACACAGAGTTATGCCTTATTTTTAACCTTTTTCATGCTGCTCTTTATAAGATTTATGTGTATTATATCGTGCAAGTTTTTAGGAATAATTTAAATGGTTAGATTTTTCAAAATGATGTTAATTATAATTTCTCAATGTTTTGATAGCGATCTCACATTTAATTTTCTAATCTATATTTTTAAAATTTCACACCATGTTTTTGAGCTAATCAGATTTAGTTATTCTTTTGGGGGGGTGATATCTGTGCCTTTTATTGTCAGTCAAATGTATCTGCTTACTCCAAAGCTTTTTTTTTTTTATTTAAAAATACACATAGTCAAGTATGAACTTAAACAAAAAACACATTTATTCATGTTTATAAATTAAATAAAGAGAAGGCAGCGCTGGAGAAGCTGCTGCCATTTGTGCATCCCAGGGACCCCAGAGCACACACCAACCCTGTGTGGACACTAAAATTGGGAGCTTGAGAAGGCCCACATTTCAGAACACAATCTGATGCTGGCCTCCCAGAGGTCAGGAACAGCAGCAGGTGAGATATATGTCCCAAGTGTGTGGTACTACAACAGGCTGCCTTCTGTCCGACCAGTGCGACCACAATGAAGCAAGGCCATCACTTCCTCTTCTTCCTGGCAACCTTCCCTGCAGCCTTTCCTGCAGCCTTTCCTGCAGCCTTTCCTGCAGCCTTCCTTCTTCGTTTAGCTGGAGGCTGGCCCACTGGAGGGGTACTCCTGTCAGGAGGAGGAGGTGGAGGTGTAGCAGAAGGGGGTGGGGCAGAAGAAGAAGGTGGAGGTGTAGCAGAAGGGGGTGGGGCAGAAGGTGGAGGTGTAGCAGAAGGGGGTGGGGCAGAAGGTGGAGGTGTAGCAGAAGGGGGTGGGGCAGAAGGTGGAGGTGTAGCAGAAGGGGGTGGGGCAGAAGGTGGAGGTGTAGCAGAAGGGGGTGGGGCAGAAGGTGGAGGGGTAGCAGAAGGGGGTGGGGCAGAAGAGGAAGGTGGAGGTGGAGGTTGAGGTTGGGTCAGTTGGGCCACCTCACATATGGCGGTATTGGGGGTAATTTGCTCCATCACCCCCTTGTTGAGCAAGGTGATGAGCAGGGGTTCGCATAGGAGGCGTTGCTCCATGCTCATCACCTTGAACTTAGCCTCCACTAGGCCGGCAATGGCCTCTTCAGGGGATGTGGGCTCCTTGAGGGTGGCATGGGCCTCTTTAATAAGGGCCATTGCTGCGTCACTGGTGGTCCTGTCCCTCCTGCCTCTTTTGTGAAGCCTGATGGGAGGCACCTGGGATCTGGTGCTTCTCCTTTGCCCTGCCACCTCCTGTCTGCCACTGGGCCCTGCCACCTCCTGGCTGCCACTGGGCCCTGCCACCTCCTGGCTGGTACTGGGCCCTGCCACCTCCTGGCTGCCACTGGGCCCTGCCACCTCCTGGCTGCCACTGGGCCCTGCCACCTCCTGGCTGGTACTGGGCCCTGCCACCTCCTGGCTGCCACTGGGCCCTTCCTCCTCCTGCCTGACAGTTTCCAGACCCTCCTCCTGGCTGATTTCATCCTGTGTATGAAAAAGAAACATAGTTTAATATGTTGGTTTAATCTTTGCCTCAAACTTTGTAATCCTGATGGAAGCAATTAGAATGTAAATGCATAAATCCTTGCTTTAAATTTACCACTACATCAGCTTGACTATTTACCACACAATTAAGTGCAGAATAATGTCTACAGATCATGATTTCACTTGTGGAATACAAAATAATGTATGTTTCTCATCCTGACATATTTGGGAAACATTAATTTTATCCCACTACATTTTCAGTTAATACTATACCTGGCTCCAGATGGACAAATCAGGATCATCCAGGATGGCTGCCTCCTCTTGCTCCAGAGAAGGCTCAGGTTGGCTGCAGGGAAGTCTGGGGGGAAGAGTGGAGAGTGATGGCCTTGGCTCAATGTGGTCATCCAGGAAGGACATCCTGCTGTAGTACCACAAAACCGGGACATAAACATCATCTGCTGCTGCTCCTGACCTCTGAGAAGCCAGCACCTTAGAGCGTTCAGTCCTGTAGGTACCTCTCAAGCTCCCAATTTTAGTGTCCACTTGTTTTGCTGTGGCTGTGGGCACCTTGGTATGCACAAATGGGAGCAGCTTCTCCAGCGCTGCTTTTCTCACCCCTTTTTTTTATGGATGGGGTTTTTGGTCTCCCACAGAGCCGGCAGCTCCCTTACCCGGTCAATAAATTCCGCCAGGAACTCTTTGTCGCTAATAAAGACATTCATATTGTATCTGCAAGTAAAATAATTTATATTTAAATAATGTGAGGCAAACAGTCTAACCTCCTTCACATCCTAGTCACCATATATATCCTCCACCAATCTCAAGACAGTATAGGCCCACAATTTTTACAAGTCTCACAAAATCACATACCTTCGTTCGCACGTCCGTCACTTGAACTCCTCTCTCCGCACACCGAACGTACTATAGTCACATGTGTGTTTGCTATATACACACCACGCATGCGTCCAAATTCGAACACGTCGCTCCGCACACGTCGCCCGCCCATGACGTTCTAACTAACATCTTTTCCCCGCCCCTTCTCTTTCGGCGCGCAGACAGATATGGCGGAGTTACAGCAGGTGTCTGATAATTCCGCAACTAGCGAGGAGACAAGCCCGGAGACCGAGGACACGTCACGATCAAGGAGGAGATTCAAGGCATCGAATATGTCTTTGGCGGAGATGGCGGAGATGGTGGACATCTTGGTCAAGGCTGATTATGATGCCAAGCATGGGCCGTATAGCAAACCAAATAGAAGGAAGGCCAAAATCCTCACTAAAGTTGTGAAGAGTCTGAGGGCGAAGTTCGGGGTGAAACGCTCAAATGAGCAGCTCAGAAAGAGGTGGTCAGACCTCAAACTGAGGGAGCCAGACCAGTTGAGGAGCATAAAGAGGATGCTCGCTAAAAGTAAGTAAAATGACGACCTTTCTGCTATTAATCTTTTTAGAAACTGACTTTTTTTTTTCATATTGGACTCCCTTCCAAAATGTAATATTTTGAACTAGGTTGGGCACAGTAATCGTTCGTTACGTTACCGACACTTCGTTCGGCCACTATCCGCGGTTTTGGCTTATTTAAGACCCCCAAAAGTAATTAGACATCTGCCATTTTTGATCAAGTATTGTGGCTAATTTTTAAGTCTAGATGATGTGTTTGTAAGGAGAATGAAATGCAAACTTTAATCAGTGTAAAGGAGAGGACACTCAGCAGCTGCTTCCACATCTGTACTTTGGAGCACTATAGTGTGGGCCACCAGACCCGCCTTTTTTGGGTGTCCCACACAGGTGCATCAGAGTTTATTTGTGGTGCCTCCATGTCCAAAAAATTACATCCAAATGTGAATACTAAACATATTTGGGGTCATAAATAATGCATTTTTCTTTAAATTCCGCACAAACACACACTTGTACCCCACTTCCAAACAATTTAGCCTGTTTTAAGTTTAAAAATGAGATTTTTACAGTGTGATAAATAGACCTTTGGTTTTATTCTCATAGGGGAGAGAAGACTGGGAGGAGGACACTCCAGGGAGCACATGCACCCCACAACTTCCAAGCAACCCCAAACTCCCAAAGATCCACAACCGAAAGATGTGCAGGAAGTTGAGGTGGAGGAAGGAGAAGTGCAGGAAGGAGAGGTGGATGACGTTGTGGATCTGGTCACCACAACAGGTCAGTATCTGACACCACAGCTTAAGGTAAGCGAGGTAGGCCTGCAGAGTTTTATTATTTTTTTTTAATGGTTTTTAGGGGATGGAAATGTTGTGAAGGATAGCACACCGTTCTCTGCTGACAGTGCCCTCCGCCTCATCCAGCAAGTGATGGAATGTAGCACGGAACTGGACCTAATTAAACAAAGAATCCATGTGATGGAACAAACATTTAAAGACATTCTCGATGTTTTGGGGAGAATTCAATAAGCCATCCAAACACATTTGTTTTTACATGTTTGTTTTTATATTTTTACTAATTTTTTGAGTAACAAAGCAGCCAAAAATTGAATATGCACACAGTGTGTGAACATGTGCTATCTGCCATCAGGGGATATCCATGTACGTCTTTTGTGGGTGCAACCCCTTCCTCGTATCAAAAGTCGGTGAACTGAGGAAGGGGATGCACCCCCAAAACACGTCCATTGATCACCCCTGATGGCAGATAGCACATGTTGACAATAGGGATCAGGATTGTAAACTTCCTATTTGCAAAAAATTAAAAATGTGTGCATATTGAATTTTTGGCTGGGCAAGGGGTGGCAGGACCCCATATTAGGACGGGCACATAGAGACATAGTTTGTGTAACTGAATGTCTCAGATTGCTCAGAGGTATCCAATGTTGTCATTTTAGAAATGCAAGTGGTATTTTTGTATTTTCATAAGCCAAAATTTGCCGGGTTGTGGCCAGGCCAACCCCAAAGTAAAAAAAAAAAAAAAAGTGCAGAGAGTAAAATATTTGACCACAAACAACGTGTAGCTTCTTTTTATAATACTCTCTAAGCTTATTTGGTTCTTTTGTAAGGTAACATAGTGAAATTGGTTGTTATTTACTAAAGTAAAATACACTTGCCACTACAAATGCACAAAGACAAACTAGGAGACAGGAAAGAACAAATAATTAAAGGTTTAAACAAGATTTTTATTGGGATACTTAGACATAGGCTGGCATAGGAATTGCCCCCCTACCCGTGAAATACTCCATGTATTTGTCCCGAACCACACGGGCATTTTGGGGGGGCAAGCCAAGACGGGCAGATTCCAGGCCCGGAAGGGGATTTGCAGGGGAAAGTCCAGCCTCTGGCAAAACTGAGGCCATATACGAATTAGATTTTTGGCTCAGAAAGTTGTGTAGCACACAGCAGCATAACACCACATAGTTTATTTTGTAGTCCGCCAAGTGGATGGAAGTCATAAAAAGGCGGAACCGGCTGGCCATTATGCCGAAGGCATTTTCAACGACTCTTCGGGCCCTGGCCAGCCGGTAATTGAACACACTCTTCTCTGGGGTCAGGGTCCTCTGTGGAAATGGCCTCATAAGATGCCGTCCGAGTCCGAAGGCTTCATCAGCCAAGAAAACAAAGGGGAGTCCTTCAATATTCCCTGCATCCGGTGGCAATGCAAGGTCGTCACTCTGGAGACGGAGGGCAAACTCCGTCTGGATGAAGGATCCCCCATCGGACATCCGGCCATTCTTCCCTACATCAACATAGAGGAATTCATACCGTGCTGACACCACCGCCATCAGCACAATGCTATGAAACCCCTTGTAGTTGTAGTAGTAGGACCCAGAACGGGGTGGCGGCACGATGCGGACGTGCTTCCCGTCTATGGCACCACCGCAGTTGGGGAAGTCCCACCGCGTGGCAAACTCCGATGCCACAGTCTGCCATTCCTGTGGCGTGGAAGGAAGCTGTGGAGTGAAACAAGATGAAATAATATTAGAAAAACAAAGGCATACATTACAAGCAAATTCTAAACCAAAAAATTAGAGACCAACATCAATCTAATTATACGTTTATTAAGGTGTGTAAAAAAAGTATAATGGAAGGCTCATTTATCATATTCATCACCACCTCTGATGGGCCATTACTAAATTATTTTGGGGGGGGGGAGATGTGTTTGGCCACAGGATAGCATTGCAGTGGCGGTGCGTCCAGAGTGGGCGCTGGAGCACTGTCCCCTCTCTCCTGTGCCCATCACTCAGAACAATACATAGGTTCATGCGTTGCATGAACCTATGTATTGTCTATGCCGCACACTATTCAGGTGGATGGCCTCTTGTAAAGCGACCGACATATGAATAATTGCGTCATTTAGGGGGTTAAAATTGCAGAGCAGAAACAGGTATTAAAAAAGTCTTGCAAATTACAACCTGAGGGATGTAATTGGCTTCCTCAAAGAAAAATCGGGGACGCAAGGAGGGGGCATTCCTTGTGTAAACACTGACAGGCTGCTCTGGCAATCATGTTCACCAAGTTTGTTTAATGGTAACATGATTGGCTGATGCAACATGAAGGGAAGGAGAAGACATCAAGGACAGAAGAAGGATGGCGCTGACCACAAGAAGGTAAGTGCAGGGCTGGGGGGAAACTGGCTGCATTAGAGGGGACTAAATGGCTGCATTGGAGGGGACAACTGGGGGCATTTATTAGGCAACAGAGCAAAAAAGGAGGAAGTTTATTTCCGAAATTGGGGTTGGAACCCCCCAACATTTGGAGCAACAGGCGCCCCTGCTGGAAAAGTTAGTGAGGGGAAATATTTAGGGAGGATAAAAAAGGGGCAATCTAAAGCTTCCAACATGCATGGGGACAAAGGGGACATTCTCAGCATATTACAATCATGGTAATTAGGGAAGGATGAAAGAAATACAATACATTAGCATACATGTAATACATAAAATGTGATGTTAAGGGAGAAAACTTACCCTAATATAGTCCTCCTGCAGGACTTGTATAATAGCAGAACAGGTGTCTGGGATTATGAGGCCCAGAGCCTGGGGGGAGATGCCTGTGGTGAACTTCAAGTCCTGAAGACTTCTCCCTGTCGCCAGGTAACGCAACGTGGCGATGAGCCTCTGCTCAGCACTGATGGCTTCCCGCATAACGGTGTCCTTCCTGGTAATATAGGGGGACACCAAAGCCAACAGTTCCTGAAAAACGGGGTCAGACATCCGCAGAAAATTCCTGTAGTCCTCAGGATTATTCTCGACGATCTCCCGCAGCAGAGGCATGTGGCAGAATTGGTCCCGCTGGAGCAACCAATTCTTGGTCCATGAACTCCTCCTCACACCATTCATGGACTGGTCTTGGTCCAAAACAAGCAGACCAACACCAAGCGCACGCACAGCACGAACTCGACGACGAGAACGTCCAGGCGACATGGCTAGGAAACGGTCGTCTAATCAGAACGTACAGAACAGAACGCACTTTAGAACAGCAAGGCCTATGAATAACGAACTGAAATTCAGAAACGAACAGGCAATAACGCACTGTAAAACAGATACGACCTGCCTAGACGCCCTGAAAGTCAAGATACGAACCCACAAGCACAAACTGAACCGCAGAAAACGATCTGAAAAGTACGAAGACTGAAAAGCGCGAATCGTCTCTTCCCAAACTTTTACTTCACACGCGGTAACACGAGATCAGCAAAAGCAGCCCAAGGGGTGGCGCCAAGAAAAAAGATCTTCCCCTTTATAGTGCCGTCGTACGTGCTGGACGTGAGCGCAGAGAACCACGAGGAAATTGGAAAATGACAGTGTGTACGCATAGAAAGCTTGACGAGAAAATCGACAAGCTTAACAAGAATCTCGTCGAAAAAAACGACGTGTTTTTTACGACGAGAAAATCGGTCGTGTGTACGAGGCCTTACTCTTGCTTTCCAATGGGACTAAAATTACCTATATAATTTTCATGTCCTGGTGGTTTCACGTCCAGCAGTCACCTGTCCTTTCTTTCGTTGTTCCCATATATAATTTTCCCATATATAATTGATCTTGGCCACACACATCACAGACCATTTTGACTTTATTCTATCTTACTAATTTCATTCCTATTTTGGTGTTTATTTTATTTTATTTTATTATATCCTGATATGATTATATCACATGTTATTATTATTTACACACACATACATATCCCTCACACATACTTTTTTTCTTCATTGATTTTTTGAGAATGATTCTCTCCTCTTTTATTACAGTGATCGGATGATCACACTGTTTCACTAGTTTCACTAGAATCACTTACTCACAAGTAGATCATTGAATAATTGTTTTCACATGGTGCTGGATCACATGATCCCTTTTCTTTTAGGGTATATATTGGTTTAATTTTTGTGCATTAGGTAGCTATGAATAAGCACTAGCATAGTGTGAAACATGTTAGCTGAATTTTTTTGACCTGTGTGCCGTAATGTACAGCATGTATTTTGGATTCCTTATTTTAAAATAAAGGCTTTTATATTTTTTGGAGTGCTGCAGTCCAGAAGACTTGTTCGTTCCTGTTTGCTGTCAATAGCATTGCTTGCACCCTCGGCTGCTGCGAGGAGATGATTTGAAGGATTCCCACACCTGAGCGGCTCCCTTTCTCCTGAACAGTGAAGTGACTGTGAGGAGAATCACGCCGGTCTTAGGCAGCGATAGAGGCCAATTAGCACAAAAAAAGCGTGCGACTTCAAGAAAATGGCCGCCACAATGATAAGTGCCCCACAGCAAGATGGCCGCCAATGCAATTTTCAATATTAAAAAAAACATAGTAAAACATGGCGCCCAGCGACGCAAGAAAAAAATAGGATTTTTTCTACTCACCGTAAAATCCTTTTCTCTGACTGACACAGCTGGATACTGTAAACGTGTGGGTATATGTCCCTGCTCGCAGGAGAAGATCTAGGCAGAATGTTAGATGTTAGGAACATACATTCTAGAACAAACAAGAGTTGAACAGCCCTGCCCAGGGGGGGCGGTCCCTCTAGACATTACCCTCCCACCTGCAGCTAGCAGCCTCAGTTCGTAACAAAGCAGTACAAACCTTAAAAGGAAGGGAGGGTGCTGTGTCAGTCCATGGACGTCAGAGAAACGGATTGTACGGTGAGTACAAAAATCCTATTTTCTCTTATCGTCCATGGACTAACTCAGCTGGATACTGTAAATGTGTGGGACGTCCCAAATCAGTATCAGAAGGGTGGGAGCAGTAGTAAAGGAACAACCAAAACTTCACTCCAAACAAGCAGAGTTCCTCATTGTCTGTCCAACCTGTTGCCCAGCCGACAGTTGATTGAAGGTCTCAAAAATAAAATAATAAAATTCCCAAAAGAATAAAATTTAAAGTAAAATCTTCCAGGAGACTGGCTCCTGAGAGAGCCATGTCTTCTCCTTCTGCTAGGCAGAAAAAAACTGAGGCTGCTAGCTGCAGGTGGGAGGGTAATGTCCGGAGGGACCTTCCCCCTGGGTGGGGCTGTTCAGCTCTGGCTTGTTCTAGAATGTATGTTTCTAACATTCTGCCTAGATCTTCTCCTGCGAGCAGGGACATATACCCACATGTTTACAGTATCCAGCTGTGTCAGTCCATGGACGATAAGAGAAACAGAAGGCCCAGGTTGACATAAGAAGCATCCCCACATAGAATGCAGACCCCCATGGACCCCCACCGGGACAGAATGACCCCCAGTCAGCGCACGCCAGAGCAAGGCGACAGAGAGTAGTAAAAACAAGGGGAAAACAGGGAAACCCCCCTACCATAGGAACACACAGCATGTACTCACCTGCTGAGGCAGGGGAAACAGTACTTACCCATCCAGCTAGGACCCACTGGTGTGTTCCTGACAGGCCTATCACAGTGCAGTACTGAGTAGCTGTCGGCCCGGTCCACTGTGAAAGATACTGCAAAACTGTTCAGACATATGTGGACCCTGGAGCAAAGAGCTCACCGGCCACTCCTGGAGCCGTGGGGTATGTCGTGAACTGATCTCACGCTGCGCGAGGATCAGCACGCTCGATGGTCGGACTGGGAAGACTACGAGGATAGCAACTACCCAACCTGTTGCCCAGCCGACTGTTGATAGAAGAATTCTCAAAAATAAAATAATAAAAATTCAAAAGGAATAAAAATATTTCTTCAAGAGCCTGGCTCCGAAGAGAGTCACGTCCTTTCCTCTGCTAGGCAGAAAAAAAACTGAGGCTGCTGGCTGCAGGTAGGAGGGTTATGTCCGGAGGGACCGCCCCCTGGGCGGGGCTGTTCAGCTCTGGTAATGGTATGTATGTTAAAACATCTAACATTCTGCCTAGTCTTCTCCTATGAGCAGGAACATAACCCACTTTGTCAAGATTGAAGATGCTGTGTCAGTCCATGGATGGTAAGAGAAATCTTCTTATTGTCCTTTGCCCATCCGACTCAATCCTTACATGAGTTAAAAATAAAAATTACTAAGGATGTGGACCCACAAAAGCTGATCTCTGATTTTTATGTCATGCTCCTCACCCCATCATCTACCACGCTAGCTTACAGCCTTAAACCAAGATGGGAAAAAGAGGTGGGCCCGATGGAGGATGAGGAGTGGAGTGAAGCACTTGACTCATGCAAGACTGTATCCCCCAAGCTCTCCGACAGGCTGACCCAGTTATACGTGGTGCACTGAGCATATCTCACCCCCCTAAGAATCGCCCGCTTTAGACAACAGTCTTTTACCTTGTGCACAATGTGTAACTAAGCGACGGGCATATTCTTCCATCTACTTTGGGCGTGCCCGGTCCTTCAGGGTCTGTGGAAGCAGATTGTGGACTTCCTCCATGATGACATGGGATCCCCATTGACCCTGGACCCCAAACAATGCTTACTGGGGATATTCCCCGATTCTGAGATAGACAAATTCACTAAAACATTCTTGCATGAATCATTGTTTTCTGCTAGAAAAATTATAGCCAGACAGTGGTTGAGACCCACTCCCCCCAGCTTCAACGACTGGAAACTAGATATAAATAACACACTTCCCTACAAAAAGTTCATATACATTAACAGAGGTTGTCCAGATAAGTACAACAAAATCTGGGATAGATGGCTTGAGTCCGCAGACATATGTACTGATGTCCGTAAACCTATAAATCCTTCTAGTGTGCAATACCATGAATAGTGTAGACATAAGGTTTTCCACTCATTGATAGTTACTGAGTCCATTGTTCAATCTGAACAAGTTTTTTGATCTACTGTGCCTATATGTGTATAAGCCATATTTCTTTGTTTTATGCATTTCTCCAGTATTGCCTTGTAACTTACAGAACTATGTTTCAAATGTAAATTGTTCAATAAAAACGTAAAAAAAAAAAAAATTACATACACAGGCCATTAACCCCCTTAGCGGTATTCCCGAGTCTGGCTCGGGGTGAGTTTTTAATGCTAAGAGCGGTAACCCCGAGCCAGACTCGGGCTGCATTGCAGTATCCAGGGGAAGTTACTTACCTTGTTTCCTTGATCCTGCGATGTCTCCCGGCAGTGTGTGTGAGCTGTCTCCTCGCTCGATTCACACTGCCAAGTGCCGTGCTCCGTTCCCTTGCGACGTTGCAGCACACGGGGGTGGAGTTCGGCGCCAAATTCAAAAAGTGAAAAACACAGTATAGATACAGTAGACTGTATCAAATAATTACACATCCCCTTTGTCCCTAGTGGTCTGTCCAGTGCCCTGCATGCACTTTTATAATATAAAAACTGTTCTTTCTGCCTGGAAACTGGAGATTGTCCATGGCAACCAAAAAGTGTCCCTTTATGTCAAAAGTGGTTTTAGACCAGCTAAAAAACAGCGATAATAAATTAGAATCACTTGCAGAATTGAGCGATAGCGATTTGTGGGGAAATTCGTCATCAAACACTAAATCTAATGACAGCGACAATTCTGCAACTGAGCAAATTTTAGTGTTTTTGATTTGATTACATTATTGAATAATTTTTATTATAATTACATTACTATTTGTTATAATTATTTATAGTTATTTATTATATTATAATATATGATTTTGTGTTTCAAACTTTATCATACCCGGGATGTCTACTAGCCTCTTGTTTGGACAGATTTAAGTGAGTAATTACTAAGAATTGCAGGCCTACAATACATAACACCAAATTTCCATGCAAAATAATTGTACTGCTTTTGGTACATAATTCCAGACAGAATCGTACCGCCAGGGAGGTTGATGTTCTGTTTGTGAGAGATAACATTTGCTACATGGTCAGAATGAAGGGAGAAGAGACGTTGCTTTGGTGAAGCTTTACATGCAGATTGAATGTCAACATTGATGTGGATGCCAGAGTGAATGAACAGTATAAAAAGATAAATGCTGCATCTATTAACCACTTTCTGCCATGTGGTACCACTGACTGGGCATTAAGCCGTGCTGCCACATATATGGTTCTTTTGTTTGTGCTGGGAGCACGCTCAATCCCATTGAGTCTCCAGCATTGAGCAAGAGCTGTCCTCAACAGCTCCTAGTCTGGGACTAACGATCGTGACCTTGAAAGAGGTGCCCCTGATCGCATGAACACTGTAATAGCCAATCACAGTGATCACTTTTCACGTTTCAGGAGCCCCCTATGGTATTATTTATGGTACTTATATAGCGCTGTCAATTTACGCAGCGCTTTTATATATACATCTATGTCCCCCCTGTGAAGAGAAAAATATATATTTTATTCTTGTAGTTAGTCCCAGTCTTATGCCCCATACACACGATCATTTTTAATGTCATTTTTAAAACTGACGTTTTTCTTGTCATTTTTTTTCTTGTTTCCTCTCAAGCCTATCTTGCGTACACACCATCATTTTAAAAAAATGTTCAAGAAAAGCGCAGTGACGTACACCACGTACGACGGCACTATAAAGGGGAAGTTCCGTTCGAATGGCGCCACCCTTCATGTTAGTAAAGTTTGTTGAGAGACGATTCGCTCTTTTCAGTCTAGTGCTTTTCAGTCCGTTACAGCATGACGAATGTGCTATCTCCATTACGAACGCTAGTTTTACCAGAACGAGCGCTCCCGTCTCATACTTGATTCTGAGCATGCGCATTTTTTTTCACGTCGTTAAAGCATACACACTATCGTTTTTCACGTCGTTTAAAAAAACGACATGAAAAACGACGTGAAAAAAGAGAGCATGTTCGAAATTTTTAATGCCCGTTTTTCACGTCGTTAAAAATGCTCTGGAGCATACACACGATCATTTTTAATGGCCATTTTTTTTAATGCCATTTTTAACGGCATGAAAAATGATCGTGTGTATGGGGCATTAGGCTGGATTCACACCTATGCAGTTCTAGTGATTTTTGCATTTTGCAGATTTGCAGTACAGTCCATTTAACATGGTTTCCTATGGAATACGTTCTGTAGTGCAAATCTGCAAAATGCTAAAAGCACTAAAAATGCATAGATGTGAATCCAGCCTAAAACAATAACAATTAAGGACTGCCCTATTATGGGTAAAAGAACAAAAAATAAATAAAAGCACACCTACTCTATGTGGTATCTGCATGCATGTCAGGAGTAGCAGAATTTATTTTGCTTGTTTTTTTTTGTGGTGGGTGATAGTAATGGCTAAAAATATACGGGTGAAATGTTTTTTTTTTTTACTATTTTGGGACAGTTTTCCTTTGATAAAGAATAAAATAAAAATAAAATATACGGTACATAATATTTACCACCAAAAGAAAGTCTAATTTTTCCTGAAAGTAAACCCAGGACCGTGCATTCATTTTATCTGGTCTCCCACACAACATGGAAATGCAATTACGGTATTTTAGTAAATATAAACTGCTAAATACCCTTTCTCATCGGCAGTATTTAGCAGCAGCATTGTGACTTCTATCAATGTGTGGTTAAAGCTTGTAGGAGGAGTTTTCATTCTACTCTGACTGTCCTATGAGGCTGTAGGACCCCTGACCCACTGTCTAGACCAGCCTTTCTCAACCTTTTCGACACAGAGGAACCCTTGAAATAGTTCTCCGGTCTCGGGGAACCCCATGCTAAAATTGAGAAATCTACAACTCATGATACATTAGTGTGATGGTCAGTGGGAAGAATGGTCCTTACACTTGTGGCAATTGGGAAGAATTACCTCCTTACAGATAGATAAAAAGATCAATGGGGTCAGTGTGAACTTATCTGAGAGGCAGAAATTGCCCAATGCTGAAGGAACCCCTAGCAACCTCTGGAGGAACCCTAGGGTTCCACGGAACCCTGGTTGAGAATCACTGGTCTAGACAGTGCTGATTGGCCTTGTGCTGATCACAGGCATACTCCCAAAAAAAAAACACTCTAGCAATACACACAAATCTGAGCATTTTCAGAGTGACTCCAAAGGCTCTGTTCTATCAGGAGATTGATTCCCCCCCCCTCTCCTTCTCCTCCCCCCCCCCCCTGTCTGGGTCATTCTAGGCTATTATGCTGAAATGTCTACCTCCTGAGCCAACGTTGGAACGTTTTTTGGACTTTGTTCTCACCCATCCTGTGGTCAATTATCCTGCATTATCCTTCATGTAAAGGATTGTGTGTTTGCATCGCTTGTACGGTAAAGATCTAAATAAAATAAAAAATCTTCTTGTATCAGGAGATGGATTAGTTACAGTGGAAAAAGGAGAGAAGACAGGATCAAACAGCCTTTTTACACAATGCACAGGATTAACCCCTTAGGGTCCACAGTGAGTATAACAAGCATGCTTTACTGCATTTACAGACTGATTCTACTGTTGTGGGTTTAGTAACACTTGAAGACAAACAAGGAATAACTCACCTGGATACATTAGGTAGTTTCAGAGATATGTACAGTTTTAATAACACCTGCCCAAATAGCAAAAGTGCTTTTAGGCTTTAAGGTTTTATTTTACCTTTGTCATTAAGGGGTTAATTTTCAAGCACTATAGCAGATGACTAGAAAATAATTTGTATGATAAATATTGGTAGATGCCAAAGAATAAACATAATATGCAAAGACAATTATATATAACAAAAATTCTTACGGATGTACATCCTTTTCATGAAATCCAATTTGTCTGGTTTTCCATTTTTCGTTCCAGTCCATTAATGTAATAACTGTGTTCTGTTTTGTTTCAGTGACGTTAGGGCAATCAGACATAGCGTGGGTCTGAAAAGTAAAGAAAAAAACAATATCATGTAGTAAATATAAGGTAGAATTATTTAAACCCACTCTCATCATTTAGAAAGTACTGGCATAGTGCTGATCTATAAGGATATACATGCCTTCTGCATGTATCCTTACCTTTCAAATATCTTCCCCTTCTGTATTTGGAGCCCTGCAAAATTTGGGATTCAGTAGGGGGGGGGGGGTCTGTTATCCAGCACTCGGTGGGTGGAGTCATGACGTCACCAGACTCCCTGCCCACCTCTACACTCCCCTTGGCTAGGCAGCGTCGCGAGAACAAGCCTTGCGCCAGGGGAGTCTAAATTGCATGCACAGCAGAATCAGAGCGTGTTCTGGGAAGAAGCAGTGCACTCACGGCCCCATGTCACTCCTGTGCATGTGCACATACAGCTGGGAGAGTACACAGAATGTCTCTCTCACGCTCGTGTGCATGAGATGAGTAAATGACCTGTCAGTCGACAGCACAGTGGGAAGAAAGGGTGTCCTGACAAAATAGGCAACTCAGCAGAAAATAAAACAACATTTTGTCAAAACAAGGGCACAGATTTCTCTGTGTTGGTTGTTATCTTACTGAAAAAAGATAAGAGGATTGCTCAGAGCTGGAGTAACTCTTTGTGGCAAGACTGGGCACAGATGACATGACAACCTCTGCTGTACCAGGTAGAAATCTTAATTAAAAAAAACAATTTGGGATTTACATCCACTTTAAGGGACACTGTCACTTGCCCATCCTTACAGCAAGATATACTCAGACATTCAACACTCCCTTGACACTTGGGGTTCACTCTGAGTAAGCTCCTATGTTGGATGGTGAAGGTTTACATGCCCTCCCCCAAAAGCCCAGTTTTATTAAAGCAACTAAATGAGGCGACAAGGAAACCTGGCTGGGGGAGTATACCTCGCGATGGGGGTGGGGAAGGACTATCAGGTCTGATGCTGCATCTGTCCCCCGGCGCCTCTATACTGAGAACAGAGCAATCAAAAATTTCCGATGGCTCGGTTCTCACAGTTCCCCAAGCGAAGAGATGCTGACTGTCAATCAGCATCTCACCGCTCTGCTCCTCCACGCTCATTGGAGGGTTGAGCTGTGAGGGGCGGGAAGCGGCTGTCTCAGGCACTTAGCGGCTCGCTGAGAGCCTGAGACGGGCATCAGTCCAGGCACCTGGCACATCTAGACTCCCATTGTCGGACTAGACAAATTCCTGTGACGTCAGCAGAGAGCCGACTTTAGACAGGCTTCCCAGCCTAGAGGTGAGATGTGGGGTCTTATTCACCACATATCTCACTGTAAAGAGGACATGTCATGCTCATTCCTATAACAAGGTAGTTTGGCGCCATTCCACGAGCGTGTGCAATTTTGAAGGGTGACATGTTAGGTATCTATTTACTCGGCGTAACATCATCTTTCACATTATGCAAACCAATTTGGCTAACTCTAATGTTTTTTTTTTTTTAAAGCATTAAACTGTTTTTTTTTCAAAAAAAAAAACGTGTTTGAAAAATTGCCCTCGCAAATACAGTGCAACGACTGCCATTGTATTCTCTAGGGTCCCTTCTAAAAAAACATATATATAATGTTTGGGGGTTCTATGTAATTTTCTTGCAAAAAAAATATGATTTTTACATGTAGGAGCAAAGTGTCAGAATTGGCCCAGATGGGAAGTGGTTAAAATAACACACTGCCATATCGTAAAAAATGGCCTGGCCATGAAGGGGGATATACTCTCTCGGGAGCTGAAGTGGTTAAAGTTAAATTTCAGCTTGAAACCATGCAGAATCTGAGTCATGATGAATCAGCAAATCTGTACACTAGTGATATCTGAAAAGCTGTATAAGTTGTCTATTCAGTTTCATGGTATCTACACTGCGGATTTGGTGATGCGGAGCATAGATGGGCCTCTGCGGGCTAAATTAAAATAAAGTAACAGAATCCTCCATCCATGAAGTGAGTAGAGGAATTCCCCTGCCAAGGCATTGTATTCTGACAGCGGGATCCCCATTTTGGCTGCAGCCGCTGATCGAGAAACTTTTTCCAACAGTCTCTTTCTACAGAAGTTGATCAAATAATTGACTTCTGCCAAACAGGGATGGCCACACACTGATCTAAATTTGTTAGGTCCCTGCTGCACTGGCTGAGCTTTGATCAGTCTATGGCCAATACTATGGGGCTGTCAAAAGCAATAGGCCTGCTGAAAGAGGGTGTTGAGCATACATTTTAGATTAAGGTGACCAGATTTTTAAAATGAAATCCGGGGACATATATATATATATATATATATATATATTATTTTTTTACTAGTAATGGCGGCAATCAGCAACTCTCTGCCCGTCGCCGCCGCCGCCCGCCTCACAGCCTGTCAAGTCTTACTCTCCGGGCCCCGGCTACTACTGGGTGGGGAGCGGAGGAAGATCACTCCACCAGGGAAGGCAAAGAGATAAGCAGGCAGGCGGCTGACCGGGACTTGAGCCAAGATAGAAGAACTTGGGAGCGGAGCTGTATGGGCATGCACCCGAAACTGAAGAAATATTCCCTCCGCTCCGACCAGCACATGATCATCAGAAAGGGGCACAGATAATGAAAAAAATACACCCCCCTAAGCTAGTAGGAGCGGCAGAGCGGGGGGGTGTAATTCATATTTTTATTTTTATTCTGCACTGACTGTCTTTGAAATTGCCCCAGACCCTGTTCAAATCCAATCCGGGGACAAAACCGGGGACAGAATTGGTCCGGGGACAGTGTCCTCAATCCAGGGACTGTCCCCGGAAACCGGGGATGTCTGGTCACCCTATTTTAGATTGTAAACTAGGGTTGCCACCTTTTCTTCAAGACAAACCCCAACACTTTAGCAGCCTGGGACACCTTTGGGTGCCCCAAGGAGAGTAGTAATGCGGTGCACATAGCAAGCCACAGAAAACAGTGGGTGTGGCCAAATTGCTCTGGCTGACATCATCACCCTGCCCCCCCCAGTGATGGCGAACTTGCTCCCTAATGGCCGCCCACAGCTCCCGAATGGAAACAGATTTGTGTGTGACTATCTTGGTTACTTGGGGAGCCAAAGCCTGGTCTGAATAATGTGTCTGGGTTTCAGTCCGCATGAAACCCGCACACATGATTCAAAACCCAGACTGTCCGGGTGAATCCCGGACAGGTGGCAACCCTATTGTAAACTAACGAGCAGGGCCCTCTGATTCCTCCTGTATTGAATTGAATTGTAACTGTACTGTCTGCCCTCATGTTGTAAAGCGATGCGCAAACTGTTGACTCTATATAAATCCTAATAATAAATTTATATTACATTTTAGTAAAACTTTAAATGCTGTGCAATGCTATCTGTAAGCTGAATTAATATATAAATCCAGGTCAGTACTGTATTCTATTTGTGTTTGCTAAAACGCACATGAAATTTATACGGAGAATCCTTTTATGAATCTTCCTGCTACCAGCTGGAAAAAAAAAAAAGAAGAGATTGTAGACACTGATAATGCAGACAAGGGATTAAAATCTGCCATTGTTGCTTAGCATAAAAAGCCTTCCTAGATAATCACAGTGAGAATGTACAGTGATAGTAGTTCACCATGAACACTTTGCCCTAGTTGTTTAAGACACTGATCATACAGGTTTGTGCAGATAGAAAAAGCAGGCTGACATGCTTGCAAGGACACCTGTAGACAGCAGAACAATTGTTAAAGCGGAGGTCCGCCTAAAACAAATAAATATTAAAAGCCAGCAGCTACAAATACTGCAGCTGCTGACTTTTAATAAATGGATATCACCATCCTCGGTGAGGGAATCAGGAAGTGAAGCGTTGCGGCTTCATTTTCCGGTTCCCTACTGCGCATGCGCGAGTCGTGCTGCGCGTCCTAACTGGCCCCGCTGTGTTCTGGGACCTGTGTGTTTCCCAGAAGACAGCGGGGGGACGGGAAGGGGCGTGACTCCCGCGAGTCTATGCCCGGAAGTGGGTGCAAATACCTGTATTATACAGGTATCTGCACCCCCTTCCCCCCTGAAAGGTGCCAAATGTGACACCGGAGGGGGGAGGGGGGTTTCCGAAAAGCGGAGGTTCCATTTTTGTGTGGACCTCCGCTTTAAAGTCCATCTATTCTAAAGCCTCTAGCTTTTTTCACCCTCAGAGTTATAAATAGGGATTTTCAAGGTAAATTGGCATGTTCAATATCTTAAAATATACCCTACCCACTTTTCAATTATAAATGCAGCTTGCAAACTGAATTACTTCTACACTCTGCTAGGCAGTGGTGGGAAGCTGTAAGAGGGCAGGGCAACGCGCTATCAATCTAAAGGGCTGTTGGCAAAGCTAGGCATCGCTATTCAGTGATAGAGCTATCAATGGTGCCAGACCAGTATGTAAGCAGCTGCATTAGAAGCAAGGATGATAACACTGCTCTAAGTTTAGTGCAGAAGGAAGAGTGCTGTCACCCTATCAAAGGATTTGCCTCTTCAAAGGTTCTACTGGCAGGATCAACAGGTATTTACAAAATGTTCCAGGGCTGCTTTCTGGTAAAAGAAGGAGCTCTATTAGTGGAAGAAGCCTACATCACATATGTAATTTTATAGTCTGGACATAGCTGTGCTTTAATTGCAGCCAAATTAAACATGTGCAGGTTTCAAACAAAGTTTATGCAGGAGGTTTCCTTTTCACTAATATACATTAGGCCTTCATTTAGGTCTTTAGATATTTATGTTTAGTTAAAGTGTTTGTTAAGGTAAAAAAATAAATAAAAATTCTATAGTTCCCCCTGTCAATTAACAGTAAGCTCCGCAGTGCATGTCATTTCTAAAAATATGCTGTATAATAGCTTACTTCAGAGTGCCGTTCCGCGGTCAGCCGACTGCCTGCCGGTCTACTGTACCAATGTGATAGCTGCAGGAGGAGGTGCTGGGAAACACTCGCTGACATCAGCCGAGGAGAGGAGAGGAAGTTAGGAGACCGGCGGGCAGTCACATTAGCACCAAACGGCGATTTGAAGTAAGCTATTATACTACATATTTTTGGAAATGACGTGCACTGGGGAGCTTACTATTCTATATCAGAGGGAACTATAGAAAATAAAAACTGTTTTTTTTAGAGCAGGAGTTGAGAATAGGAGAGCTGACACTCAGAGAGGGGAGGGGAGAGAGCACACAGGAGACTCAAAGCAGGTTGCGGATGACGGAGGCATGTACTGATGACTCTGGTGTCAGTGCTCTGCAGCTCTGATAGATCGGAGTCAGCACAGAGAGAGGAGGGTAGAAACTGGCAGGATCAGCCAGGTATTACAGGTGATACAGAAGGCCAAATGACACAGCACAAGCACTGTGCTGTATAACATGCGTTAAGGGAACGGGATTCAATTATTATTTTTTGGGGGTTAACCAAAACTTTAAGGTTAAGAATCATATACATAATTCCATCTGTCATGCCTTCATTAACAAGGCTTGTAACTTTCTTATTGACTTTTTGGTTTAATTAGATTAATCTATGCTGCCATCTAATGGCCATTTTGTATAACTGCGCTATATTCATTTCAATATAATCATTTAGAATAGCTGATTAGATTTGGTACATGCAAGCCTCCTTACTTTCAATCCCATCAGGCCTTGCATCAGTTTTCCAGCTGTTTGCTTTTTACCTCTCACCCTGGAAGCATGCACATGGACTGCTAAGATCTACGCTAGCTATCCTGATTCATCTTCGGTATGTTTACTATTTTTGTCTTTAGCTAGATAGATAGATAGGGGGGCACTAATTGTATGATCTTTTACTAATTGCATTTTGTCTGTATCTGTTACAGTTTTACTCTATCTTGTATCAATAAAAGTTCAAAAGGATTCTGCGCCTACCGGAATGCATTGGTTTGAGAGGAGTTATCAGTGTGCCCAAATACACCTCAGTCACGTGTAGTGAGGGGCATAACACCATCCTTCACCAAAAATGTAAATGTCAGTTGTTAGGTGGACTTAGCCCTTTCTATTAACCTGTCCAGATCTTAAAAGTACTAAACTGTGTTTGTAATATTTTTTTTCCTTAAAGTGGTTGTTAAACCACTTATACCACTTTTCATAATCCTGCTGGTTCCCTAATGACAGCTGCTCCTGTCTATGTGTTTTATAAAAAAATGTCTAGTTTACCGGGTTTCAGAGCGGCTCCCTGCAATCACGTCATTGGCCGGCTGTCTCCTCTGCTCTGCTGAGATGCAGTGGGCAGGGCCAAGATTCCCCCGCTGACGTCAGCTGGGACATGAGAGGGGAGAGAGAGAGCCGGCCAATCACATGTGTGTCTTGCATAGCATTCTGGTAACGCATGTTAAAACAAATTTTTTATATTTTAACATGTACAGAAAATGTAAATCCAGCCTTAAAACGTTTCACTCTGTAGTTTGGATGCAATTTTCATAAAACACACCATGCAGAAGGATAAACAGTACTGCATCTAAAAGCACTATACATGCTCTTTCTCTACATGTCAATGCCTTCCACAGAAAGATATATCCAAGCTAGAAGACACACACACACACACACAGACGAGAAAAATGGTTTTCAATATGTTTTACAAATAAATATTTGAAAAGTGTGGCCTGCATTTGTATTCAGCCCCCTTTACTCTGATATCCCTTAACTAAAATCTAGTGGAGCCAATTGCCTTCAGAAGTCACCTAATTCGTAAATAGAGTCCACCTGTGTGTAATGTAGAGTAAAATATGTTTTTATTGATATAGATAACAGAATAAAACAACATGAGTAACGAGCAGATGTTCAAAACAGCATTCAATACAATGCAAATCACGCATCTAGGATATTGCCAAATACAATTTCAGTGGGAGTACCCATAGCGGTCTCCCAGGATCTGGTGATCGAGCTATACGTGTAAGCAGAGCATAATGATAGAGTAGGGGAAAAGAACATCTGGGTGTAGAGTGGGGATAAGTAGACACGGAGAGAGAGAGAGAGAGAGAGAGAGAGAGAGAGAGAGAGAGAGAGAGAGAGAGAGAGAGAGAGAAAGAGAAAGAGAAAGGAGAGAAGAACGACAAGGAATGGGAGGAGGGTTCAGGCGAGCTGCAGGGGGGAGAGGGTCAGAAGGGGACTGGGCAGACCTCAGTGCGACAAACCTGCATAAGGGGATCAGGAGGTGTGTCCGGGTTGATCGAGAGGTGCTAATCTAGCTTTTAGGGAGTTTGAGGTAGAGTAATCGATCCAGAGGAGCCAGAGAACCTTAAAATTTGTCAAAGGTGTCATTGTCCAAAGCTATCACCTGTGTGTAATTTAATATCAGTATAAATACAGCTGTTCTGTGAAGCCCTCAGAGGTTTGTTAGAAAACCTTAGTGAACAAACAGCATCATGAAGGCCACGGAACACACCAGACAGGTCAGGGATAAAGTTGTAGAGAAGTTTAAAGCAGGGTTAGGTTATAAAAAAAATCTCCCAAGTTTTGAACATCTCATGGGAGCACTGTTGAATCCTTCATCCGAAAATGAAACGTGTATGGCACAACTGCAAACCTACCAAGACATGGGCGTCCACCTAAACTGACAGGCCGGGCAAGGAGAGCATTAATCAGAGAAGCAGTGAAGAGGCCCATGGTAACTCTGGAGAAGCTGCAGAGATCCACAGCTCAGGTGGGAGAATCTGTCCACAGGACAACTATTAGTCATGCACTTCACAAATCTGGCCTTTATGGAAGAGTGGCAAGAAGAAAGCCATTGTTGAAAGAAAGCCGTAAGAAGTCCTGTTTGCAGTTTGTGAGAAGCCATGTGGGGGAGACAGCAAACATGTGGAAGAAAGTGCTCTGGTCAGATGAGACCAAAATTGAACTTTTTGGCCTAAAAGCCAAACGCTATGTGTGGCGGAAAACTAACACTGCACATCACCCTGAACACATCATCCCCACTGTGAAACATGGTGGTGGCAGCATCATGTTGTGGGGATGCTTTTCTTCAGCAGGGACAGGGAAGCTGGTCAGAGTTGATGGAAAGATGGATGGAGACAAATACAGGGCAATCTTAGAAGACTTTTTCTGTCGGAATTTCCGCCAACAAAAATTTGAGAGCTGGTTCTCAAATTTTCCGACAAGAAAAGTTCTGCTCGGAAATTCCGATCATCTGTATGCAATTCCGATGCGCAAAAAAACATGCATGCTCTGAATCAATTCGACGCATGCTTGGAATCATTGAACTTAATTTTTCTCGGCTCGTTGTAGTGTTGTACGTCACCGCGTTCTTGACGGTCGGAATTTTGTGTGACCGTGTGTATGCAACACAAGTTTGAGCCAACATTCCGTCGGAAAAAAATCCACGGTTTTCTTGTCGGATTTTTCGATTGTGTGTATGCGGCATTAGAGTCTGCAAAAGACTTGGGACTGGGGCAGCGGTTCACCTTCCGGCAGGACAACAACCCTACACATATAGCCAGAGCTACAATGGAATGGTTTATATCAAAGCATATTCATGTGTTAGAATGGCCCAGTCAACAATCAGACCTAAATCCAATTGACAATCTGTAGCAAGACTTGAAAATTGCTGCTCACAGTCGCTCTCCATCTAATCTGACAGAACTTGAGCTATTTTGCAAAGAAGAATGGGCAAAAATGACACTCTCTAGATGTGCAAATCAGGTAGAGATATCCCCAAAAGACTTGCAGCTGTAATTGCAGTGAAAGGTGGTCCTACAAAGTATTAACTCAGGGGGGGGGGGGGGCTGCTAAATACAAATGCACTTTTCACATATTTATAAAACATTTTGAAAATCATTTATCATTTTCCTTCCACTTCACAATTATGTGCCACTTTGTGTTGGTCTATCACATAAAATCCTATTATAATACATTTATGGTTTTGGATGCAACATGACAAAATGTGGAAAATTTCAAGGAGTATGAATACTTTTTAAAGGCACTGTACACATTACAATCTTTAGATTATGTTTTCTCTTCTGTTTTATATATAAAAAGACTAAGCAATCATAGCAAATATTAACCCAACAGGTTTAAATAATTATTTTTAAACTAAAATCATACAACAAAAATGAAAATCCCCAATAAAAATGATAGTGGGCTTACCTGGCAATGACCTGTGCCTGACTAAAGCATAAATCAGGAATGCACTAGTAGCAACTCATCTCTTGCCCCTCCTACATAGATGAACTGGTCACAATGACTACACAGTTTTCCTTCTACATTTCTAGCTAACATTGCTTCTTTCCTGTGGTTGTACATTTTATGAGTTGGCACTCTTGGCTTTCATGGTGTAAAATCAACTTTGTAACTCAGAATCTTTATCAGTTAGGCCTGATTCACACCTATGTGTTTTTTAGCACTTTTTGCAGAAACGCACTACAGTCCATTTAACATGGTTTTCTAAGGGACACGTTAACATCTATGCATTTTATAGCCCCTGCAGTGTGTTTTTTCCACGCTTGGCATTTTTTTAACCTGTCCATCAACAAATTGGCAAAACACGCAAAACGCGTGAAAAACGCATGTGGCAAATGCAAAACGCACCACAAAAAGCACTGCAGAAACAGATCAAAAGCAAACTACATAGGTATGAACCAGGCCTTACATTGTGGATAGTGTTACTGAGATAAATGTTACTATTCAGAACAGGCAGATATTGATTTTAAATTACAAGCACAGAGGTATTACAACTTTCATATGTACCCTGTTCATCAAAACCCGTGGTATGCTGCCACATGATTGCTTCCCTGCGGACCCAATCAGCTGTGGCTGGGGCATTTCCCAGCTGCAGCCAACTGGGCTGATGGGGATGCGATCATGTGACAACTTGCTGAAGGGTCTGCCGCACTGAGTTTGGACCAAACCCAGCTCATCCCTACTAGGGGATGATGAATAAGTTGATGAACTTACCTCAGTCATCACCCCTGCAGGCTTTCTCTGTAAGAAAAACAGAAATGGAAGGTGCGCACACCTAGTGCATTACCAGAGATAATTTAATAATAAGAAATCTTTGAATAAAAGTGGATACTCACAAAATGCAACTGACAAAAGGCCATAAACCCAGTGCATGGACAGGCACAGAACACAGGGTACACTAGCGGGTTTCGGGGGTGCACCCCCTTCCTCAGAGCTAGGCTAGTCTCATACACCATGGGCAATCGCTTTTATAGGGAATGGTGGAATTGAAAATTGTGTGTCAAAAAGAGCCACGCCCTCAAAGGGGCGGAAAAGACGAAAAAAAAAAGTTCAAAAGTATATAGTTACACTTTTTATTTTTCATTTTCTTATTAATTATTTCGTATAAACTTTTTTTTTCTTTCCCGCCCCTTTGACACACAATTTTAAATTCCTCCATTCACTATAAAAGCACTTGCCCATGGTGTACGAGCCTAGCCTAGCTCTGAGGAAGGGGGTGCGCCCCCGAAATGCGTTAGCTGTACCCCGTGTTCTGTGCATGTCTATGCACTGTGTTTATGGCCTTTTGTCAGTTGCATTTTGTGAGTACCCACTTTTATACACAAATTTCTTATTATTAAATTATCTCTGGTAATGCACTAGGTGTATACTAGGCCTTCCATTTCTGTTTTTCTTGTAGTTCCCTTTGGATTACCCTGTCTGAGGAAGGCAGCATCCACCTAGTTTTGGGATACCATAATAGGATTTTTATAACAGCTTACCTGTAAAATCCTTTTCTTGGAGTACATCACGGGACACAGAGCGGCATAGTCATTACTATGTGGGTTATATAGTTTACCTTCAGGTGCTGGCACTGGCAACTTCCAAACCGGAAGTACCCTCCCCTATATAAGCCCCTCCCATCCGGGAGCACCTCAGTTTTGTAGCAAAGCAATAAGTGTCCCCAAAAGAGGGGTGGGAGCTCTGTGTCCCGTGATGTACTCCAAGAAAAGGATTTTACAGGTAAGCTGTTATAAAAATCCTATTTTCTTTCTCATACATCACGGGACACAGAGCGGCATAGTCATTACTATGTGGGACGTCCCAAAGCAATGCCCAACGAGGGGGGGATACACCATACATAAGCTGAGCGCTATCAGACATGAGGATCTTTTGCAGCCTGCAACACACTGCGCCCAAAGGCGACATCCTCCTGACTTCTAACGTCCACCTGGTAGAACCTAGTAAACGTGTGTACTGAAGACCATGTTGCGGCCTTACAGATTTGAGCCAGGGAGGCCTGGTGATGCACTGCCCATGAAGTTCCAACTGCTCTCGTGGAGTGCGCCCTAACTTTGAACGGAGGCGGTCTCCTTCTCAAGCCATAGGCTTGCATAATGACCTGTCGAATCCACTTGGCTAAAGTAGATTTTGACGTTGCCTGACCCTTTCTGGGGCCTTCCGGCAGAATAAACAAAGTATCCGTTCTACGAATCTGAGCAGTGGCTTTTAGATAAGCTTTAACTGCTCTTACTACATCCAAAGAATGTAATAACTTTTCCTCTACTGAACTAGGTTTGGGGAAAAAAGAAGGAAGAACCACATCTTGGTTCAAATGAAACCTCGATACCACCTTAGGAAGAAAGGCTGGATGAGGACGTAACACTACTCTGTCCTTATGGATAACCAGATATGGCTCTTTACAGGACATAGCGGCTAATTCCGACACTCTTTTAGCCGAACAAATGGCTACTAGAAAAATCCATTTCCTGGTGAGAAGAACCAAGGAAATGTGCTGTAATGGTTCAAATGGTTGTTCCTGTAGAACCGACAGAACCAGGTTTAAGTCCCATGGACATATGGAAATATTAACCGGAGGGCTAATACGCATCACTCCTTGTATAAAAGCTTTGACTAGTGAATGCAAAGCCAAGGGCCTTTGAAAAAATATTGACAAGGCCGAAATCTGACCCTTGATAGTACTCAAGGCAAGCTTCCTATCTACAGCCCACTGTAGGAAGTCCAGAATCCTACCTATTACGTACTTACGTGGATGCCATTTCCTGGCCTCACACCAAGCGATGTACGCCTTCCAGATTCTATAGTAGATCTGCCTGGATACCGGCTTCCTGGCATTGATCATGGTAGCTACCACAGGATTAGAGAGACCTCTCTTTTTTAGAATGTGGGCTTTAATAGCCAGGCCGTCAAACCTAGGGCTGGTAAGGAAGGGTGGTATATCGGTCCTTGCGAAAGCAGGTCCGGACGATGTGGGAGGGTCCAAGAACTCCCCACAGACATTTTTACAATCTCCGCGTACCATGCTCTTCGGGGCCACGCTGGAGCCACCAGAATCACTGGTTTCTTTTCTACCCTGATTCTGCGGAGTAATCGAGGTAACAATTGTGGCGGTGGGAATGCATATATCAGCTTGAACTGATCCCAAGGGAACACTAGGGCATCCGAGCCGCAAGCTAGGGGATCCCTTGTCCGAGAGAAAAACCTGTCCACCTTTGCGTTGAATCTGGATGCTAGAAGATCTACATCCGGTGTTCCCCACCGCTGACATATTGTCCGGAAAACCTCGGGGTGAAGGGACCATTCCCCTGGGCATAATTGTTGGCGACTTAGAAAGTCCGATACAAGCAGATGGCTATTCCCCAGCCAGGGTCTCTAGATAGTATCAGTTTAACTCCCGAATTTCACGCCACTCCTCTCCACATATCGCAAAGTAAATATGCAAATGGAAAGAAAGCCACCATAGCGTGAAACCGATAAAACAATTTATTGTAAAAAAGTAATGCACTTACATGAAACGCAAGTTATTATGGCGTGTAGTATATTTAGCCGGCCGGCTAAGACTGCCCGTTCCTTCCGGGACTCGTTGGTATGTCGGTGACGTCAGCACGCCGCTCCTCCCTACGCCGTTTCGTCACAGATAACGTCGTCCAGGGGCACGGGCGGCGTGCTGACTCACCGCCATAAATACTCATGAATACAATAGGAATGCCCAGATCTGATCATTCAGCACTCCTGACAAATGAATCGCCATGTTGACTATTGGCAAGCATGCCCATACAGCAACAAGATGATAAGGCGATAATCCATATTGCCACCTAAAAATGTAAACACTCCTAATCATAGGACAAAATATTTATATTTATTTCTGATTGGAGCCTGGGGACGAAAGAAGGAACTTTAGTCTGTAAATGGTATGCGGGCTGGCTGGTGGTGCCGCGCGCAGCACAACCATAACTGACCAAATCACATCTTCCAACAACAACCCCATATATTAAGCAATATATATCGCCAACTCATATATGTTACCTTTAATAGAATTACAAGTTGGTGCATATTTAATATAATCCAACACAAATTAACAACGTTAAAATATAATTAAAAAATACTATAAGATAAAGCAGCCCTCTAACGGTCAAATTCCAACATTAGCATGGAAATAGACCCAGACAGGATGCTATACATGATGGCACTTCCAAAAAATGTTAAAAATGAAAATGCTTATTTAAATATTTGCATCGTACAGCTAGGTGATAGAACACACATCAAAGGACATAAGATGTATGGCTACCACCCCCCAAAAACAAATGCAAAAATAAAAATAAATTAAAATTAAAAGGAAAAGGAAAACAATAAGCAAAAATTAATTGGTCATTGGACCAATAATTATTCATTAGGTCAAATAATAACTTCTCACATTTTATGAGTACTCTCTGTGATATTTGTAACTCACAATATGTGGTGTCATATCATCATACGGGGTCAAAAAGATGTATCCCATTATAAAAGTCTAGATGTATCTATTCAAAGATATTCACATTTCATTGTATCATAGAAACAAGAAACTAATAGTTTCCGTTCATATGTTAAGTATAATGGTTAAATTATGTAGCTAGTAAACAGACACCACTAAATGATCAGATCTGGTTCACAGATCTCTATAACAAAAACAGAGAAAATATGAAACCATAAACTCATGTCCTATGCATTATCTATAAATGCGTTCACATCTATGTCGATGTTAAGGCCATAAGGGGTGTAGCTACGAACCCTATATATCCAAGACATTTCCATCCTCGATATCTCTCTCACTAGGGAACCTCCCCTCCAATGTGGACTATACCTATCTATACCCAAAAATAGTGTTCCAGCTGGATTACGTTGGTGATGCAAATCATAATGTCTTGAAACCGAGTGATCCTTAAATCCACTCTTAATATTTGTGATGTGCTCACCAAGACGCACCTGCATAGATCTTTTTGTTCTACCTATGTATTGCATGCCACATGGGCATTCCAACAGGTAGACCATACCCGTGGAACTACAGGTCACAAAGGCCTCGATTTTATGTTCCCTAGAGGTGCTAGTTGATTTAAACGACATTGTTTTCTTTGATTTGATTTTATTCAGTGTACATACCTGGCACCTACGACACTGGTGGTAGCCAGAAATGTTCTGAAAGAAAGAAACTTTTTTTGGGGGTGGATCAACCACATTTAGCGCTATTTTATCCCTTAGTGAAGGGACACCCCTAAAAATAACTTGTGGAGTAACTGGCAAGAATGAGTTGATAATTAGATCACTTCTCAAAATATGCCAGTGTTTACGAACAATCTTCTTCACTAAATAATGTTGGGTAGAATAGGTAGTGATAAATGGTATCAATGGTCCCTCACGTTTAGTTTTAGAATTTGTATCCAACAAAACAGATCTTTCTATTTTTTCAACTTCTTTTAAAGTTGTTTCCAAAGAGTCTGCATCATAACCTTTATCCATTAATCTGTTCTTCAAAATGTTAGCTTGAAGAACGTAGTCAGATACATCCGAACAATTCCGCCTTATTCTCAAAAACTGACTCTTGGGTACTGATTTTAACCATGATTCCTTGTGGCAACTCCCCAAAGGAATGTAGGAGTTGCGATCCGTCTGTTTGAAATATGTAGTTGTCTTGAAGCCAGTTCCCTCCTTTCTGATTGTGAGATCAAGGAAGTGTATCCTATCCTGACTGGCCTCATATACAAAATGTATACCTCTATCGTTAGCATTGATTTTCACAAAAAAATCCTCCAATTGGGGGGCCGTCCCCTCCCATAGGAGGAGGACGTCATCAATATATCTTGCCCAAAAAGTAAGGCAAGGATTTTGATCTTTATAGATGACGTCCTCCTCCCATTTGGCCATGAACAGGTTGGCCAAACTGGGGGCATATTTGGCCCCCATGGCTACACCCCTTTTCTGTTTGTAGAAATTCTGGCTAAACCAGAAATAATTATGGTTAGCAGCAAATTCCAATAATTCCATCACAAACATTTGCTGTTCATGTGGGATTTTAGAAAGGAGATTCAAATAATATTTTACAGCAAATAATCCCAACGTGTGAGGTATGACCGTGTACAATGATGTTACATCAGCCGTAACCATCCAAGTGGATTCTGTTGTTTTCTGGTTCGCCAATAGATTGATTACATGCCGACTATCTTTAAGGTACGATGGCATTTGTTGTACCAACGGCTGCAAAAAATAGTCTACATACTTGCCCACCCGGGACGTGATGGAATCTATCCCGCTTATGATCGGACGACCCGGGGGGCAAGTGAGGCTTTTGTGGATTTTCGGCAGACAGTAAAGGATAGGAACCCTTGGTGCTTTGGGGATCAGGAATAGTTGCTCCTTCTCATTCAAAATACCAAGCGATGCACCTTTCTGGATCAATGATTCCAGTGTTTTTTTGTATTGTACTACTGGATTTCCCAATAGAGGCACATATGTATCACTATCTCCTACAATCCTAGATAGTTCCTGGAGATAACTCTTTCGATCCAGGACAACAATCCCTCCCCCCTTATCTGCAGGGCGGATAACCAACTCTTTGTTGTTGCACAAAGAGTCTAAACCCTTTTTCAAGTTATTTTCCATTTCTTTATTTTTGACCTTCACTGATTCTAAATCCCTTAACACCACATCACGGAATATCCTTAGTGAAGGAGCCAATGTTCCTGGGGGGTTAAATGTGGAGGCATTAGACAAACCCGAATAATGATATTTGGATACATTGCATCCTCCCTGTAAAGATGGCATACTGGCAAAATGTCTTTTGATGTTAATTCTTCTTACATACTTGTGTATGTCCATGTATGTCTCAAATTTATTAAGTTTTTTTGGGGGGGCGTATTTTAAACCTTTGTTCAACAATGCAGTCTCTGATGGTGATAAAACTTGTGAGCTCAAATTAAAGATGCCCTCTCCAGTCAATTCCTTGGCTTTTTTTGATTGTGCTCTCCTCCCCCCTCTAGTTCCTCTTTGCTTTCTATTGGCCTCTTTGTGCCTTGATTGGGCCTGGGAAAACCCCAATGGTGTTGTTCATAGGAATTATCATCCGATCCATTGGAGTGGTCCCTAGGAGTCCAAGAATAATCCTGGTCTCCATAATCAAGTTGGCCTGATTGAGTCGGACCATCTCTATCTCTTAAGGGAAAAAAACGATTCCTGGAGTCACCTCCACCATTATAATCCCATTCATCCCTATCTCTTTCTGGGCGTGTCCACTCATCATGATATATATCCTGATGAGATGGTCTCTCTTGACCATAATTGTTGTAAGAGAATCTTTCAGAGTCTCTCCTTAATCTTGGAGGTTCCCTATATTGCTGGTATTGAGGTTTATTGTATTGGGCATAGTGAACTCGATCCCCATTTCCATATTGATGGTTCCAATTATTGCTTTTATTATATTGAACTCCTTGAAGAGATTGAAGAGATAGGGATGAATGGGATTATAATGGTGGAGGTGACTCCAGGAATCGTTTTTTTCCCTTAAGAGATAGAGATGGTCCGACTCAATCAGGCCAACTTGATTATGGAGACCAGGATTATTCTTGGACTCCTAGGGACCACTCCAATGGATCGGATGATAATTCCTATGAACAACACCATTGGGGTTTTCCCAGGCCCAATCAAGGCACAAAGAGGCCAATAGAAAGCAAAGAGGAACTAGAGGGGGGAGGAGAGCACAATCAAAAAAAGCCAAGGAATTGACTGGAGAGGGCATCTTTAATTTGAGCTCACAAGTTTTATCACCATCAGAGACTGCATTGTTGAACAAAGGTTTAAAATACGCCCCCCCAAAAAAACTTAATAAATTTGAGACATACATGGACATACACAAGTATGTAAGAAGAATTAACATCAAAAGACATTTTGCCAGTATGCCATCTTTACAGGGAGGATGCAATGTATCCAAATATCATTATTCGGGTTTGTCTAATGCCTCCACATTTAACCCCCCAGGAACATTGGCTCCTTCACTAAGGATATTCCGTGATGTGGTGTTAAGGGATTTAGAATCAGTGAAGGTCAAAAATAAAGAAATGGAAAATAACTTGAAAAAGGGTTTAGACTCTTTGTGCAACAACAAAGAGTTGGTTATCCGCCCTGCAGATAAGGGGGGAGGGATTGTTGTCCTGGATCGAAAGAGTTATCTCCAGGAACTATCTAGGATTGTAGGAGATAGTGATACATATGTGCCTCTATTGGGAAATCCAGTAGTACAATACAAAAAAACACTGGAATCATTGATCCAGAAAGGTGCATCGCTTGGTATTTTGAATGAGAAGGAGCAACTATTCCTGATCCCCAAAGCACCAAGGGTTCCTATCCTTTACTGTCTGCCGAAAATCCACAAAAGCCTCACTTGCCCCCCGGGTCGTCCGATCATAAGCGGGATAGATTCCATCACGTCCCGGGTGGGCAAGTATGTAGACTATTTTTTGCAGCCGTTGGTACAACAAATGCCATCGTACCTTAAAGATAGTCGGCATGTAATCAATCTATTGGCGAACCAGAAAACAACAGAATCCACTTGGATGGTTACGGCTGATGTAACATCATTGTACACGGTCATACCTCACACGTTGGGATTATTTGCTGTAAAATATTATTTGAATCTCCTTTCTAAAATCCCACATGAACAGCAAATGTTTGTGATGGAATTATTGGAATTTGCTGCTAACCATAATTATTTCTGGTTTAGCCAGAATTTCTACAAACAGAAAAGGGGTGTAGCCATGGGGGCCAAATATGCCCCCAGTTTGGCCAACCTGTTCATGGCCAAATGGGAGGAGGACGTCATCTATAAAGATCAAAATCCTTGCCTTACTTTTTGGGCAAGATATATTGATGACGTCCTCCTCCTATGGGAGGGGACGGCCCCCCAATTGGAGGATTTTTTTGTGAAAATCAATGCTAACGATAGAGGTATACATTTTGTATATGAGGCCAGTCAGGATAGGATACACTTCCTTGATCTCACAATCAGAAAGGAGGGAACTGGCTTCAAGACAACTACATATTTCAAACAGACGGATCGCAACTCCTACATTCCTTTGGGGAGTTGCCACAAGGAATCATGGTTAAAATCAGTACCCAAGAGTCAGTTTTTGAGAATAAGGCGGAATTGTTCGGATGTATCTGACTACGTTCTTCAAGCTAACATTTTGAAGAACAGATTAATGGATAAAGGTTATGATGCAGACTCTTTGGAAACAACTTTAAAAGAAGTTGAAAAAATAGAAAGATCTGTTTTGTTGGATACAAATTCTAAAACTAAACGTGAGGGACCATTGATACCATTTATCACTACCTATTCTACCCAACATTATTTAGTGAAGAAGATTGTTCGTAAACACTGGCATATTTTGAGAAGTGATCTAATTATCAACTCATTCTTGCCAGTTACTCCACAAGTTATTTTTAGGGGTGTCCCTTCACTAAGGGATAAAATAGCGCTAAATGTGGTTGATCCACCCCCAAAAAAAGTTTCTTTCTTTCAGAACATTTCTGGCTACCACCAGTGTCGTAGGTGCCAGGTATGTACACTGAATAAAATCAAATCAAAGAAAACAATGTCGTTTAAATCAACTAGCACCTCTAGGGAACATAAAATCGAGGCCTTTGTGACCTGTAGTTCCACGGGTATGGTCTACCTGTTGGAATGCCCATGTGGCATGCAATACATAGGTAGAACAAAAAGATCTATGCAGGTGCGTCTTGGTGAGCACATCACAAATATTAAGAGTGGATTTAAGGATCACTCGGTTTCAAGACATTATGATTTGCATCACCAACGTAATCCAGCTGGAACACTATTTTTGGGTATAGATAGGTATAGTCCACATTGGAGGGGAGGTTCCCTAGTGAGAGAGATATCGAGGATGGAAATGTCTTGGATATATAGGGTTCGTAGCTACACCCCTTATGGCCTTAACATCGACATAGATGTGAACGCATTTATAGATAATGCATAGGACATGAGTTTATGGTTTCATATTTTCTCTGTTTTTGTTATAGAGATCTGTGAACCAGATCTGATCATTTAGTGGTGTCTGTTTACTAGCTACATAATTTAACCATTATACTTAACATATGAACGGAAACTATTAGTTTCTTGTTTCTATGATACAATGAAATGTGAATATCTTTGAATAGATACATCTAGACTTTTATAATGGGATACATCTTTTTGACCCCGTATGATGATATGACACCACATATTGTGAGTTACAAATATCACAGAGAGTACTCATAAAATGTGAGAAGTTATTATTTGACCTAATGAATAATTATTGGTCCAATGACCAATTAATTTTTGCTTATTGTTTTCCTTTTCCTTTTAATTTTAATTTATTTTTGCATTTGTTTTTGGGGGGTGGTAGCCATACATCTTATGTCCTTTGATGTGTGTTCTATCACCTAGCTGTACGATGCAAATATTTAAATAAGCATTTTCATTTTTAACATTTTTTGGAAGTGCCATCATGTATAGCATCCTGTCTGGGTCTATTTCCATGCTAATGTTGGAATTTGACCGTTAGAGGGCTGCTTTATCTTATAGTATTTTTTAATTATATTTTAACGTTGTTAATTTGTGTTGGATTATATTAAATATGCACCAACTTGTAATTCTATTAAAGGTAACATATATGAGTTGGCGATATATATTGCTTAATATATGGGGTTGTTGTTGGAAGATGTGATTTGGTCAGTTATGGTTGTGCTGCGCGCGGCACCACCAGCCAGCCCGCATACCATTTACAGACTAAAGTTCCTTCTTTCGTCCCCAGGCTCCAATCAGAAATAAATATAAATAATTTTTTGTCCTATGATTAGGAGTGTTTACATTTTTAGGTGGCAATATGGATTATCGCCTTATCATCTTGTTGCTGTATGGGCATGCTTGCCAATAGTCAACATGGCGATTCATTTGTCAGGAGTGCTGAATGATCAGATCTGGGCATTCCTATTGTATTCATGAGTATTTATGGCGGTGAGTCAGCACGCCGCCCGTGCCCCTGGACGACGTTATCTGTGACGAAACGGCGTAGGGAGGAGCGGCGTGCTGACGTCACCGACATACCAACGAGTCCCGGAAGGAACGGGCAGTCTTAGCCGGCCGGCTAAATATACTACACGCCATAATAACTTGCGTTTCATGTAAGTGCATTACTTTTTTACAATAAATTGTTTTATCGGTTTCACGCTATGGTGGCTTTCTTTCCATTTGCATATTTACTTTGCGATATGTGGAGAGGAGTGGCGTGAAATTCGGGAGTTAAACTGATACTATCTAGAGACCCTGGCTGGGGAATAGCCATCTGCTTGTATCGATCTCTGTGGAGATCACCATTTCTGGTAAGCGGCAGTGTGAACTGATGGTGGTGGAATCTACATCTATCCAGTGTTTGGCACTTTTCATTGGGTGTTGTGTGTTTGAAGTCACCAATTAGCCTAACGAGAAGATCCATATCTACACTTCGTTGCAGTTTTGGCTATCTGGACTGTACTATTCACACAGTTACTATTCAACATCAATTCTTTCACTACACAAGACTTTTGCTGAATGTGATGTGGGTGTCTGATTGACAGTTGGGACTTTCTTCAGTTCTATTTGTCACATTGGCAAATAAGATCCAGTCCAATTATATTAATTTATTTAATCATCATTATTTTTTCATTCAATATATATCTTTCACTTATGTTTTAAGGTGGTGCTCATATACCATTTTTCACTATTTGCGCAGCTTTATTATCTTTATTATATTTTTTTGTGTGTGTCTCACATAGAAGTTGCAGCAACAATTTATGGAGAGATAGATTCACTAATTCAGTGTTTTATGTCTCACCCAATGGACAGCGCAGTATAATTTACACAGTTTAGACTTAGAAAGTCCGCCTTCCAATTCTCCACTCCTGGAATGAATACAGCGGATATGGCTGGGACATATCTTTCTGCCCATTTCAGGATGCAATTTACTTCCCTCTGGGCTGCACGACTCCTGGTGCCACCCTGATGATTGATATATGCCACTGCCGTGGCATTGTCCGATTGAATTCTGACAGGGGGCCCTTGGAGTTTGGATGTCCATGCTACTAGGGCATACCGGGCTGCTCGTATCTCTAAGAGATTGATGGGCAGGGCCTTTTCTGTATCCGACCATCTGCCCTGGAGAGACCATTGCTCCAGTACTGCTCCCCAGCCTATAAGGCTGGCATCTGTAGTGACCACCTTCCAAGAAATCGGACTGAAGGATTTCCCTTTTTCCAGATTCTGGGGAACCAACCACCAACGGAGGCTCTTGCGAACGGAAGGGGACATTGGTAAGTCTAGGGCCTGAACTTTTTTGTTCCAGGCTGACATTATGGCCCTTTGCAAATTCCTTGAATGGAATTGACCGTAGGGTACTGCTTCGAATGATGCCACCATTTTTCCCATCAGCCTCATGCACAGGCATATGGACGGCTGTCTTTTTGTACCCACTAAGTGGATCAAATCTCTCGAAGACGACACCTTTTCTTGAGGCAGAAAATTTTTCTCTGGTCTGAATCCAGCCTTAGCCCCAAGTATTCCAGACTTTTGACTGGTTTTAGGGCTGACTTGTCTCGGTTGATAATCCAACCGTGAGATTCCAGATACTTGACTGTCTCGTGAATAACCACTTCTAGTTTTTCCACTGAGTGTTCTATCAGCAACAAGTCGTCTAGATATGCCATTATCGTTACACCTCGTGTTCTTAGATTGGCCAATAATGAGGCCAGAATTTTTGTGAACACTCTTGGTGCTGTGGCCGAACCGAAGGGTAAGGCTCTGAACTGAAAATGGCGCCCTTCTACTGCAAAGCGTAGACATTTTTGGTGGACTGGAAAGATGGGAATGTGCAAATAAGCATCTTTGATGTCGATCGAGGCTAACCATTCCTCCCCTTGTAGGGCAGTGGCCACCGATCGGATCGACTCCATCCGGAAAGTCCTGATATGTAGGAATTTGTTTAGCCCTTTTAGATTTAATATGGGCCTCACGTCCCCGTTTGGCTTCGGGACTGTAAAGAGGTTTGAGTAAAACCCGAACCCCTATTCAGGGGAACCTCTATAATTACTCCTTGGAGCAATAGTTGTTCTAGTGCCAACAGGAGGGATCCTCTCTTCCGGGGATCCCTTGGCACGTTTGACCTCATAAAATGGGAAAGAGGAGAGTCTTTTAACTCCAATCTCTTCCCAGACTTACTGCGGAGAGCACCCATCTGTCTCTGATCGTGTCCCGCCAGGTCTCTGCGAACAACTGGAGTCTTCCCCCCACCCGATTGAGTGGGGGCAACCCTTCATGAATTTGACTTGGGGGGAGGTTTTGTACCTCTCCTGACCCAGGGTTTCTTGTTACCCTGCGATTGTCCCTGATTTCTTACCCCCGGGATTTGACCGAGGAGGCCGTCGGAACTGTTTCACAGCCGATGTCCCAGGGACTGGAGAAGCAGGCCTCTTAAAAGACGGACCTCTAACTCTGTTTTTAACCGGCAAGAGTGTACTTTTACCGCTGGAAATTTTCTGGATATATCTGTCCAGGTCTTCCCCCGAATAAGCGTTCACCATGAAATGGGAAGCTAACCAGGAATTTTTTACAGGGAGCTTCAGCAGACCAGTTTTTGAGCCATAGAAGCCTGCGCATATGTACTACAGACAGCGTAAGGCGGGAGGCCTGGTGGATTGAATCCTTTATGGCGTCAAACGCAAATCATAAGGCTCTAGGTAGATCAGCTAGGGCAAGAGCCTGCTGATCTGGCAAGTCCCTTAAGACCTGTTTCAACTGATCCTTCCCTGCTTGGCAGACCCCAATAGCTGCCACTGCTGGTTGTGTCACCAAGCCTGCTGTAGAGAAAGCAGATTTTAATAAGGACTCCAATTTTTTTATCTATTGGGTCCTTGAACATTTGGACATTATCTACTGGACATGTCAGTGATTTATTCACACAAGAGATGGCTGCGTCCCCTGTAGGGACCCTCCATTTTTTTGATGAACTTATCCTCCATGGGATAGACCACCGGAAATCTCTTGGGAGGAGTAAATATTTTATCAGGATGCTCCTAATCCTGGTAAATGAGCCCTTCCAGTAAAGGATGGATTGGAAAGGAACAAACAGTCTGGGGGGCTTTTAGCGACCCCAACGAGGAGACAGAAGTGGATGATGGCTCCGCAAGGGGCATTTTAATGCTAATCGGACCATGCTAGTCAGGGACTGAACCCATAATCTTTCAGCATGTGATGCTGAGAAGGACTCTTCCACTGTTGATTCCTCTACAACAGAATTAACCTCATCCTGATCCCCTTCAGGTAGGTCGATCCCTGTATGGGACTGTTGCTCTGCTTACAGGCACTCTGAGGGAGGAGACGGAGATCGGGCGCGCTTTCCCTTTGACAGGGAAGCAGCGGTCAATGTTGTCAATCTCTCTTCCAGTCCTCCCAGAGCTGAGGAAAAAAACCTCCTCTGTTATATACACAGGAGCAGGTGAACTGAGGACAGCCACAGTACCAGGTACTCCTGAGGGTGCTCTATGGTCACTAACCTCTGATTTTTCAGGGGAGATTGGTGCAGCCGAAGCATGCCCAAGATCCTCAGAGCCCGATGGAGACCCCCTATGCTTCCTGGGATTCTTAGTCCCGGAGACTTTAGACGGCATATTCCTAAGCCCAAAGCTGAGGTATTCCAGCCGAAATACACCACTTACTGACAATAGTCTAGCACAATTGCTGCTATATAAACAGTTGGTGTCTACTAATGTGCCTTTCTATGGGGATGCCTGCATCAACCGCCTGCTGTATGCCTTTCTAAATGTTGCCAGCTCTGTTTCTGCCTTTCATAACCAGCTGACAACACCTAATTGTGCTTTTTATCATGCTGGGACGCCCGCACATGCGCAGAAGCGCTGCGGCGCGCACAGAGCGTCATCCACCAAGCTCCGCCCCTTTTCCCAGCTCACCTCTATAAATAGAGGCGCGTGCACGCGCACGCGCGCGGGCACGTGCGCCTTCGGCGCTCTTTTTTGAAAGGAACTAGGGACAGAAGCCAGGGCCCTGTTTGCCACAGGGCCGGGGGGATGGACGAGCATTGCAACATGGCAGAGGAAACAGTTTCCCATCCAGAGAACTCACCATCTGCCTGGATTTTGACTTGGAAAGAAAAAATCCACATGACAAGAAAACAACGTTCCACAGCGGCCTCTAGTGGTTTAACACAGGTACCGCGGTTTAACCTTTTTTTTTTTCTTGACCACTCTTAAAATTATTACATTTTTTAGTAGTTATAGGCATGCACAGATATTTAGCGGGAATACCGTTAGGTAACAGGCAGAAAGACATATTAGGCTTGGGGGTCCCGCAATAGAACCAAGTTCCTGAGGGGCCCCCACTTACCTTTTCCCCACCGCAGGACTCTGTTTGGTCCACAGAAGCCCAAACTTCACCTCTCACGGCAGGCATTGTAATTAAACCTTCAGGGACCGGGTTCCCAAGGATTCCACTCCCCTGGACCTGTATAGCACCCTGCACAGAAAACATCTTGGTCGTGGGTATGACCAGAGCTCTGGATCCCAGGGTCCAGCCCTCCTAAGAGAAGCATTACAGGCAAAACCTTGCTCTTCTCTGCAAGGCCCGGGTACCGACCGTTTAGCTATGAAGCTTTTTTGGTCGGATCCGGAATAGCTTACTGAGGCCCAAAAGAACCTGTACGCAAGCTCAGTGAAAAACACATGTTACTTCTTGGCCAACACCTTAGACACTGGCAAAAAACTGAGGTGCTCCCGGATGGGAGGGGCTTATATAGGGGAGGGTACTTCCGGTTTGGAAGTTGCCAGTGCCAGCACCTGAAGGTAAACTATATAACCCACATAGTAATGACTATGCCGCTCTGTGTCCCGTGATGTACGAGAAAGAAATATACCTTTCACACCACCATTTTATCTGACATCTGTTACTCCTCACTTTGGAAGACCTATTAGCGCTGGAAGGGACTAGGCTTCCTCTATATTCTAAGACCAGCCTTCTGAAGCCACTCATTTTTGCTGCCCAACCAGTCACAGCTCTCTGACGTCACCCTGTACAAATACGGAGCAGCAGTCCTGCATTGTGTATGAGGTTGCAAAGGGCCTGTCCACAACCCATGACATCGAACAACAGAAAAGAGCACTGGCTGCCAGGTAAGTGAGGAGTAATATACGTATATCACCTTATTCATCACCCCTAGGTAAAAGAAGCATGAATCTTTACAAGCAGTTAACCACCCCAAAGGTAAAAGTTAATTTTTCCTCTGGAGTTCAGCTTTAAGTGAAAATTATCATAAGCACAGAACTCCAACTCTGGCTGGTGTCATAACTGATCACGTGTGCAGCACCATTGCAACTGCAGATCAAACAGAGGCTAAGAGGGCAGCTTCCTTAGCTCTAAGGGATATGGGAGTGCTGTTTTTTGAAACCGTTAAATCAGTGTTTCTCAACTCCAGTCCTCAAGGCGCACCAACAGGTCATGTTTTCAGGATTTCCCTCAGTTGAAACGGCTGTGGTAATTTCTAAGGCAGTGAAACTGATCAAATCACCTGTGCAAAATAATGGAAAGCCTGAAAACATTACCTGTTGGGGTGCCTTGAGGACTGGAGTTGAGAAACACTGCGTTAAATCAATGGTTTTAGTTCAGCTTTATGATTTACTTCTGTTCAGGGGCTTTGGGCTTCAGCAAAATGGCAGCCTCCAGCAGGAAAAAACAGGAGCAATGTTGGAGGCAATTTACAGCACACTCTAATTTTGGTAGCATAATTATCAATGTGGAATATATGTTCCTTGCTAAAGAACATTATTTTTTACCAAGTTGTTATGGGTAAAGTTTCACTTTAACACTTATGCCACGTACACACGATCGGACATTCCGACAACAAAACCGTGGATTTTTTTCTGAAGGATGTTCGCTCAAACTTGTCTCGCATACACACGGTCACACAAATGTTGTCGGAAATTGCGAACGTCAAGAACGCGGTGACGTACAACACTACGACGAGCCGAGAAACATTAAGTTCAATGATTCCGAGAATGCGTCAAATTGATTCCGAGCACGCGTAGAATTTTTGTGCGTTGAATTGTGTACACACGGTCGGAATTTCCGACAACAACTTTTGTTGTCGGAAAATTTGAGAACCAGCTCTCAAATTTTTGTTGTCGGAAATTCCGTCAGCAAATGTCCGATGGAGCCTACACACGGTCGGATTTTCCGACAACAAGCTCACATCGAATATTTGTTGTTGGAAATTCCGACCGTGTGTACACGGCATAAGTGGTAAAATAGAGTGGTTGGGGTGCTTTTTTAAAGCTCTTCTACCGCCACACCTGTCACATACTTTATCGTTGACCTAACAGCCCTGCACAAACAGTGGCGGTTGCACTATCAGGGCAAAAGAAAAATTATACCTCCTGTGCAAAACTGAGAGAGCCCCAGCCACCACTCCTCCAGCGGACTTTGCCGCCAACAAGAAGCCAGCTAACAAGGCCGGCAGTCAGAGGAGCCAAGAAAAGCAGCAAGTAGCAATCTGGTCCCAGCGTGTCTGAGCTTATTGTCAAAGCCGTGGCAGCTTCCAAAGAGCACAGCAGGGTCTCCCTGGCAGCCCTCAGGAAGGTTCCGGCCGCCAAAGGATACAATGTGGAATAGAAAAATAGCCGCCTCAAAAATGCTGGTGGAGCCTTGTCCCGGTCACAGGACATGGGACCTCCAGATCTTTCAAGATCAACCAAAAGCAGCAAGAGGCAAAGGACAAGGCGGTGGCCACCAAGAAAAATAGCAACAAGAAGCCATCTGCTGCAGCCAAGCCCAAGAAACCAGCTGTCAAGAAGGCAGCCAAGTCCCCGAAGCCCGGCAAAGCCCCCGCCGCAGCTAAGAGCTCCAAGAAGCCACCAAGAAATCATCAAAGACTACTGCCGCTGCCAGGAAGGTGACAAAGAGCCCCAAGAAGCCCAAAGCTGCACCCAAGCCAAAAAAAGCTGCCAAGAGTCCGGCTAAACCCAAGGCAGCCAAGAGTCTGCCGAACAAGACAGCCAAGCTCAAAAAGGCTGCTCCGAAGAAGAAATAATATAGACTGACCTCCTTTCATCTACACACCCCAAAGGCTCATCTCAGAGCCACCAAAAAAAAAAAAAAGATACTGCAACTGTGAGCCAAGCTCTAGAGTAAACTGCCACACGGTATTCACATTCAAAAACCCTGCTCACTTATCAACAAAAAAAAGGTGTTCAGGAGGTGAGATATGGCCTGTTACCTGCTCCTGTGCCAGATCTACTGGAAGTGTACACAAACCCTTCCTGGGCAGCTTGCCTGGCATGTAAACATACAAAAAAATACTTATAATAAATAAGGAATGCATACCCAATATCTTCATTACAAATAATAACCACATAAAGTAAATACAACACATTTTGTGCTAAGCAAATGAATGTCTGCTGACATCCACCGCTCCATAGAGGAGACTGGAGGGTCTGCTTGAAAAAACGGCAGGGGGACCTGATTGGACAGCCCATGTGAAAGTGCCCTAACCTAACTCACATTCATACCAACACATACTAGGGCCAATTAAAGCCTGGTACACATGATGAGAATATCAGACAAATGGTCGTCCATTTTTTATTTCTTTTTTTGCATGCTAGTCTCATATTGCTAACCAATAGGATACTAAAGTTACAAAAATTCTCATACGACAGAATACAACTTCGGAAGTGATGTAATGTATTGTAATGTATTCTTTTATTTCCGAGCATGCGTGGTCTTGGTCTTCTGATTTTTTACGGACGAATACTGTACTGATAATATGAAAATCATTCGTTCTGTCATCGTACGAGAAACATTTTTCGCGTTTGTCCCTTCGGATAATTTCACATGAACTGTCGTGATCGGCTCCCGAAAGCTGAGTACTAACGATCAGATTATGCAACAATCACTCCGCAGGCAGTATTTTTCGATCCGATTTTCGAATCATGTGTAGTAGGCATTAAGCCCGATACACACGATCAGAAAATCGTACGAAAAATGCAGATTTCGGAGCGATCGTACGATAATCTGATCGTTAGTACAGAGCTTTCGAGTGCCGATCAGGAGAGTTCATCCGATATTATTTGATCGGACATGCGTGAAAATTGTTTTCGTACGATACCAAATCGTACAACTTTCGTTTAATCAGTACAGTTGTCGTTCGAAAATGCAATACAAATGCATTACAACACATGATATCACTTTCGATTTTTTTTTTCTGTCTTACGAGAATTTTCGGGACTTTAGTAAACTCATCAGATTCGATCTGAGATTGTGTAAAAAAAAAAAAAAAAAAAAAAAACAGACGCTCATTCCTCCAAAAATCTCATTGTGTGTACTGGGCATTAGACAGGAGCCATTCACCCAGGCACAGGGAGAACATGCAAACTCCAGGCAGGCAGTGCTGTGGTTGGGGATCAAACAAGCGACCCCTAGTGCTGCTAAACGGTAGTGCTAACCACTTAGCCACTGCGAAGAAGTCTGTCTTCTCTGTTTCTCTGACGGACAGTCCACCTCGTTTACTATATTCTGCACTAATACAAAACAATAATACAATACAATAATAATAAAGTAAAGCCTGCTTTCTATTCATACACACTACAGCAAACAAGAGCTCCAAACACAGTACAGGTAGTAAAAGGAAAACTCACTGCAGAATCACGCGTTAGAACAGTACTAGGTCTCTTGCTGTGAAGCCTGGCGTTCCCCTCAGCAAATATGGCCGCTCGCTGTCGTCAAGCTGATCACGTGCACAAACGCAGCGTGCCCTGTACAGAAAAAGGAAGGCCGGGGATTAAGTGTGGCGCATGTGCACTGGCCGTTCTGTTTTCCGACTGTCTCTTTTGCTGTAGCTGTCCTGTACAGAAGACCCTGGAAGAGAGATAACAGGAAGGAGAAAGAGCAGGTCGTGTGTGTCATCTCTGTATACTCTTCCAGTTCTCCTGTGTCTCCTCATGACACAGCTGCCAGGTGGGGAGCATGCATAGAGGACTAGTCTGTGGTTTATTCTTCTCTGGGTATTATATACAGTATACCATATATATAGTATAATATACTGCATAAGAGTGGCTGAGGGGAAGGTAGACCTTGTGTGGGATATGGCTGATAGCATTGTCCTGGTATAAGGCCAGCTGGTGGAATTTTTATTTGACCATGTCTGTGTATTACTAGAATAATGTACTTTTCCTTTCTTCATTCCACAGAGATGTTCATTTCTGCTTTTTTTTTGATTAAGAAAAAAAAAATTACATTCTTTTTGTGCCTATTTTTAATTAGAGGATGCATTGTGTGGTACTGCTACGTTCCACCTTTGCTAAATCCTTCACGGTCCCTGCATAATGGCACAAATGGCAGTCGTATGGTTTCCCAGGGGGGGCGATATGATGTCATCGCTGGTGCCCATGATGCAATCTTTAGCTATGTATACAGGAAAGCATAATAATGGGTCAATAGAAGCCTCAATGAGCACCAGTACTCACAGTTTGGTTATAACTTTATTTGACCATCATCCACTTATTACCATTGGTGACCCTGTCACCAGAGCATTATTATTATTATTACTATTATTATAAACGATTTATATAGCGCCAACAGTTTACGCAGCGCTTTACAATGTGTAGGGGGGGACAACACAATTACAGTACAGTTCAATACAAAAGGTACAGGAGGGCCGTGCTTGTAGAGCTTACATTCTAAAGGGAGGGGGTGGTGGTACCAGATCATTCATTTCAACAAAAACCTTCCTGTGAGATTATATGTGCATTTTACAGATTTTATGTGTGTTACTTACCTGTACAGGCCTCCTTTGTGTAGACCTCCAAAAGCCTTGAGGCTTCAGCTGGGCGCCACCATCTGGGATGTGATGTCAGCAACCCCAAGCAAAGCCAGGGCTGTCACTCTGTAGCAGGGGTAGGTGTTTCGTCAGATTTGGCGACCCGTCAGAATTTGTAACGGAAGTGACGTTCTGTCGCCGCCATCTTGCTACACCCTGCACTCGTCCACAGTAAGGATACAGTGAGAAGGCGGCAAGCGGACATCTTGTTACACCCACCGGAGTTTTGCATTTCACACTTATTTTTAACAGTAAACTCAGCTTATATAGTGAAATACAGTATTTAAAGCGGTTGTATACCCCAAAACTATTATTTTTTTTAAACCTGCAAGGCAAAGGCATAATGAGATAGTATGACTAGCATACTAGCTCATTATCAATTACTTACCTTAGATCGAAGCCCCCGCAGCGGTCCTCAGACACGTCCTCCCTCGCCGCCATGATACCCGAAGTGACTTCCGGGTATCGCCGCTCCGGCGCTGTGACTGACCGGAGCGGCGATGACGTCACTCCCGCGCATGCGCGAGGAACGGCACAATCCCCGCGCATTCCGGCACTGTCCGGCAGGCTCCTATTCAAGAGCCGCCGCGCTCAGTGTGCCTGCGCCGCTATCTACGGCGCGCATGTGCCGTAGACATCGGTGCTTGCTTTTCTGCATATATCTCCTTAACTATGTAGGTTAAAGAGATATTGCAAGCACCTACAGGTATACAACCGCTTTAAAAATCCGTCGGACTGTTTAGATGTTGAGTTTTCAAAGCAGCCGCAAGCAAGCCGATCTCACAGGTTTGCTAATCTGATAGAACATCGCTGCTTTGAAAAATCAACATCAAAACAGATGGATTTAAAAATACTGAATTTCACTATATAAGCTGAGTTGACTATTAAAAATAAGTGTGAAATGCAAGACACCGGTGGGTGTAAAAAGATGTCCGCTTGCCGCCTTCTCACTGTATCCTTACTGTGGATGAGTACAGGGTGTAGCAAGATGGCGGCGACAGAACGTCACTTCCAGTACAAAATCTGATGATTTTTTTCTAACAAACAGAATATTACCTTTTACAGCATATGTAAGGAAACAGCTTAGTATCATAAACAAGATGATTATACATGGTACAGCAAAACCGCAATAAAGAGAGCCAACAATCATTACTTAGAATTCTGCAGACAAACAAGCGTTCACATGTCAAATAAACCTTGCACATTATTGTATCACCAAGGGGAAGCAGTGGTAGCATAAAATAGGGTATATCCGACACCCGGACCCAACCCCCCAGCAGTGGGAGTTCAGGTCAATGTCCAGGGGGACTACACTTTTTCAAATTTCCAATGGCAACCCCTATTTGAGTAGGTCATTTTATATAAGGGCAGGGCTGCGTTTACCATGGACTCCCAAGCGTACACCGCATGTTGGTCTGAGGACGACCATTTCAGTAAAATCTCTTTTTTGGCATAGTAGAGGAGATAGGCTATAAGAAGCTTAGAGTGATGGGAGCGCTGGTCGTCATCGGGGATGCCCAATAAGTCCAAAGAGGGAGTAGGGATTAGGTCAAGTTGTAGCCGTAGGTTAATTTCATCAAAGACCGCCTTCCAGAATGTCATTATGGAAGGACATTCCCAGAACATATGATTATATGAACCCAGTTGGAGTTGGCAACAAGGACAGGTAGGATCTTGTTCTGGATGGGTCGCCAAATGTGATGAAACATAGGCAACCTCAACACTCCTGTTGTGGTGAAACTACAAATCCCATGATGCTTCTGGGAGTCATGCCTGTGGCTGTTAGGGTCTAACAATGCCTTAAAGCTAGGGGTTCAACAGGTCAAAAAACTCACGGATCGGATCGATCCTCAGGTCAGGGGTCACGGATCGGATAATTTTCTGATCGGCAAAAAAAACCCCACAAATCTTGTTACCAACACCGGAGTTTTAAATTTTACAGTTATTTTCAACACAAAACGGAGCTTACATGCTTAAATACATTATTTGTAAATCCAACGGACTGTTTACATGTTACATTTTAAAAGCAGCAGCAAACCTGCTGACCTTACATGGTTGTTAATGTGACAGAACACCTCTGATTTTCACATTTAACTAAATGTTTACAGTCTGTTGGATTTACAAATAATGTATTTAAGCATATAAACTCCAGTAGTGTTGAAAATAACGGTGAAATTAAAAACTCCGTTGTGTGTAACAAGATGTCTGCTTGGCCCCTTCTTACTATAATACTGTGCAGGAGTGTGAGTGGAGCAAGATGTCGGCGACGAAACGTCATTACAGCGGCGGCGCCGGGTATACCAAGATGGCCGCCGCTCCGGAGCTAGGCCGAAGCCGCGGCCTTTCCTATGGCCGAGGCTCCGGAGCGCTCCGCGGAGCGCGTGGTGATCCGATCCGAACAGGGTGACCTGTTCGGATCACGGATCACCACCGATCCGTTGCACCACTACTTAAAGCAGGGGTCTTCAAACTATGGCCCTCCAGTTGTTCAGGAACTACAATTCCCATCATGCCTAGTCATGTCTGTGAATATGAGAGTTTTTCAATGCCTCATAGAATGTGTAGTTACGCAAGAGCTGGAGGGCCGTAGTTTGGAGATCCCTGCCTTAAAGGACTTGTTCTAAACATCTGGAATGCCGAGGTTGTTTATCTCTGATCTGTAGTATTCCCCTTTTTACCTTCCCTGGCAGCTACACAAAAGGTAATGTGGGGGGGGGGGGGGGTGGAGTAGCTGGGCCAGCACATAGAGTAATAAGACATTCACAGAAAAGGAGAGGGCTATACATGCATGGAGGGAGGGGGCTAGAGAATAAACTCCTCACAAAGAAGTCAAATATCCTAGCAAGTTCAAAGACACATTTGCAAGTGAATATAAAATCATTTACGGAAAGGAAAAACTCTACAAGTAAGCATAAAGCCCAACTGGGCAATTTTTTTCTCTCATACAGTGGGGTTGTGCCTGCACGACAACTGATTAACTGTTCATTTTGTGTAAGGGTGAACAGAGCGTTTATACTCACCTGATCCTTTGATCCTCCGGAAAACAGCACTCCTCCACATTCAACTAGGTACTGTTCCTGACGTCTTACGTCCAGAGCCAGTCTCATGCTGCATACACACGACCGTTTTTCACGACGTTAAAAATGCAATTTTTTAAATTGGGCATTAAAAACGATTGTGTGTATGCTCCAGAGCATTTTTAACGACGTGAAAAATGACCTAAAAAAAATGAGAACCTGCTCTATTTTTTTCACGTCGTTTTTCATGTCGTTCTTTTTAACGTCGTGAAAAACGGTAGTGTGTATGCTTTTACGAGGGGAAAAAAAAACCGCGCATGCTCAGAATCAAGTATAAGACGGGAGCGCTCATTCTGGTAAAACTAGCGTTCGTAATGGAGAAAGCACATTCGTCACGCTGTAACGGACTGAAAAGCACGAGGCTGAAAAGCGTGAATCGCCGCTCAACAAACTTTACTAACATGAAGGGTGGCGCCATTCGAACGGAACTTACCCTTTATAGTGCCGTTGTACGTCACTGCGCTTTGCTCGAGCGTTTTTTTTCGTGAACGTGTGTATGCAAGACAGGCTTGAGAGGAAACAAGAAAAATCACGTCGAGAAAAACGTTTTTTAAAATGACATTAAAAACGATCGTGTGTACGCGGCATAAGGGCGTAATGACGTCAGGAAAAGTCCACTACACAAGATCACTGGACCTGGTACTGGTTGTATCTGTCTATCTGCAGTCTTCTCCACATCTGTTCAAAGGCCAGAATTGATAATGTTTCTCTGAACTGTCAGAAGGGGGCAGAAAGCTGAAATAACACTCCAGAGCTCAGTGAGGAGAGCTCTGAGAGCTGATTGGAGCGAAGGGACACACAGCACACAGGAACAGATTTGAGGCTACCAATCACAGGTTGTGTGCTGAAGCTCCCTCTCCCGTCACCTTTTTTTTCTTGGTGTCAGGAAAACTTGTCAGAAGTGATTCACATTGACAGAAGAGGAACAAAGCAGCATACACTGCCTGAATATGACACTTAGGGGGTTATTTACTAAAGGCAAATCCACTTTGCACTACAAGTGCAAACTACAAGTGCAAAGTGCACTTGAAATTGCACTGAAAGTGCACTTGGAAGTGCAGTCGCTGTAGATCTGAGGGGGATATGCAAGGAAAATAAAAAACAGCATTTTAGCTTGCACATGATTGGATAATAAAATCAGCAGAGCTTCCCCTCATTTCAGATCTACCCCTCAGATTTACAGCGACTGCACTTCCAAGTGCACTTTCAGTGAAATTTCAAGTGCACTTTGCACTTGTAGTTTGCACTTGTAGTGCAAAGTGGATTTGCCTTTCGTAAATAACCCCCTTATGCCGTGTACACACGATCGGTTTTACCGATGAAAACAGTCCGATGGACTTTTCTCATCGGACAAACCGATCGTGTATGAGCCCTATCGGTCTTTTTTTCATCGGTGAGAAAAAATAGAACATGTTTTAAATTTATCCGATGGGAAAAAAAACGATAGCAAATGCCGATCGTCTGTATGGAACTCCATCGGAGAAAAAACCCACGCATGCTCAGAATCAAGTCGACGCATGCTCAGAAGCATTGAACTTCATTTTTCTCGGCTCGTCTGAGTGTTTTAGGTCATGGCGTTTCGGACGGTCGGATTTTTGACTGATGGAAGTCAGCTTCATCGGATTTCCGATGGAAAAATCCATTGGATTAGAATCCATAGGAAATCCTATCGTGTGTACAGGGCTTAAGTGTTCTGGCTTGAGACAAGTACACACACTATAGAGGGATATGCTTTTGTTCATATTTCATGTCTGAGGTTTACAACCACTTTAAAAAGCATGATCTTCAATGGCAAGTGTTTTGATAATTAATAATGTAAGTATTTTTTAATAATGCAGGTAACTTGAAAGTATGTCTGGAAATAAAGGGAAAACAAAGAAAAAGCCAATTGCAATCGACACTTCGTCTGACAGCCTTCCTGTACGGTCTTCAGTGCGGCAGGTATCAAGTCTTTTAATGCTGTTCAGTAAACTATATGTGAGCCATCAGAAATCGAATTCTAGCAGTGATCTGTACTCACCAGTAATGTTATTTGGAAGGACACTGTACACAGTATTGTATTATATTGAAACAATGTTGATAATACTATGTTAACTTTGGAAACATTCCCCAATGAACCAATGAATCAGCATATAGAGCAGAACTTGTAACTACTTGTGGGAAATGTGTTCTGGTTCATTTCTGTTAAGGGATGTGGGAAAACAAATCCAGCAGTTTGGGTTATGTAGAAATGCAGGATCCAGCTTATGTAGAAGGCAGTGAACCAGTGGCTGCCCGTAATGCAGGCCGCAGGGACGCCCCCTTAATGCATGCGCCTGGCCACCTAATCTACATGCGGTGCACCGGACGCATGGATTCCAGTGTTTTTTTTTTTTTTTTTTTTTCAGAAGCATGTGATTAGAGTCAAAGGCTCTAATAGGCTTCAAAAAAGGGTGGGCTCGGAGCGCAGTGCCCACCCAGTTGTGTAACAATAGCAAATTAATATTCGCTATTGTCTTCCTGACTCTTTCCAGCCAATCAGGAAGCGGGTCCTGAGACCCGTCACCCGATTGGTCGAGAGGAGAAGCGATCCTATTGGCCGCAGAGGAGGGAGGAGACGCAGGGGAAGCTGCCATGAAGCACCAGAAGGAGGAGACGCTGCCCACCACCTGGAGGAAGCGCTGCCTGCGACCTAGATGGGGTAAGTGTGGGGCCCCCCCAAAAAATATACCACCAGCCGCCACTGCAGTGAACAGCAAGTCATTGGAGCGCCCCAATGAAAATCTAACGTATGCGCAGATAGAACAGCTGTTATTTGGCTGGTTTCAGAGATCGTTGTCTCCTTTCTGAATCTTGACAAAGAACACTGTTGAGTTGATTTACTTAGGCTACTTTCACACTGTAAGCGCCCGGAATTAGCAGTAAAGCGCCGCTAGTTTTAGCGGCGCTTAACTGTCGTTTGTATCTCTCCTAGCGGCCGAAGAAAGGGTTAAAAGCACCTGTGTTGCGGCGCTGATGAAGCGCTTTGCAGGCCCTTCGGCAGCGCTGCCCATTCATTTCAATGGGCAGGGCGTTTTGGGAGCGGTGTATACAGCGCTCCCAAACTGCCCCAAAGATGCTGCTTGCAGAACTTTTTTTCCCATCCTGCAAGTGCACCGCTTCGTACTCGGGCTTTCACACTGGGGAGGCATAAGAGGCATTTTTCAGGTGCTTTACATGCGATATTTTTAGCGCTAAATGCCTGACAAACACCTTCAGTGTGAAGGGGGTCTAGAACTAGAGAGTGCAAAATCTGGTGCAGCTGTGCATGGTAGCCAATCAGCTTCTAATTTCAGCTTGTTCAATTAAACTTTTAACAAAAATAACCTGGAAGCTGATTGGTGGTTTCTATGCAGTGCTGCTCCAGATTTTGCACACTCTAGTTTCAGTAAATCAGCCTCTGTGATCTCTAAAACTGGTTGACGGTGCGCATGCATTGGACTTTTCTCTGACTCACTGGCCTCCGGAAAGGCTCCATGCACACTGGGCTCAAAAAAATACCAGTTCTTTTGTCAGAAAAAAAAATATTCCACTAAACGTCCTAATGTACACGGACACATAGGATAACACTGAGCTGTTTCTACAGGCAAAACTCCTGTAGAAGCAGCATTTTTAAGCTCTGTGAGCATGGACCCTAAACCGCATCATGGGCACCTGCTGCAGAAGCTGCATCCTGCGTTTCTACATTACCCAAACCATTGGATTTATTTTTACCACCTTCCTTAATCTAGCTGTCTGCCTGTCAAACTTCTGATAGAGAACATTGCTGAACCAGAAAACAGTCCTGCTCTATTCAGGTACACTGCTGTATGGGTACTGATGTGTGAAATTATTGGAGGATCAGACTCAGACTCGGATCAGAAGTTCTGACTTCACTTTTGCATGTTTGTTCTGCTTATTACTCATACTTATTAAAGTGGATGTAAACCCTCCAGTGAAGTCAACAGCCCCAGATGATACACAGAGATGAACCAAATCTCCCTACATAGGTTTTACATCCATATCTGCTGTCTTCAGCTTTATATACTGTTTAGAAAGTTCAGATCCTGTTAGGAAATCTTCTCTTCTTGGTTAACACAGAGTGTGATGTCTGGGCATACAGCCAAGATAGCTAAAATTGCTGATTGGAGGAAAGGCACACACCCCCTCTCATCATAGGCAGAGACTCTCAGAGGTGTTTTGTAACAGGGCCAGCTCCCTGCTAATCTATTTTAGCAACCTCCCCTGACAGAAATTTCAGGCTGCTTTTATCTGATGTGTCCAAAAATTTGTCAGGAGTTATCAGGCTGATAACAGAGGAACAGTTCAGGAGAGAGCTACAGACATAGCTCTTTGAAGAGAGATAACAAAATACTGCAGATATATGTGCCCAGCTCAAATTTCATTAACTGGATTTACATCCACTTTAAGTCAGAGACATATAGGTATCAGCCTACATAATTCTCTAGCTATAGGCTTTCTTTACATTTTCACACTAGGGAGCAGCAAGGACTACCTAGAGATTCCAATGCATACCTTCAGAAAGTGTGTCTTGGAACCCGCAAATCGTGGGAAATGTTAAAGCTTGCAGATTGAAACATCTCAGTATTCAGGGGTCCCAGGCACACTTGAAAATTGCTGAAAGTATACAGTACATGTTATGCATGGCATGATTTTCGAATTGTATTTTTTTACTGACAGGTGTACTATGAGATATTATATTAATATTTTCAGTATGTAGGGAATGGGTCTACTTTTAAAAAGTTGACTTTTATCACAGATCTCATCTTCCACAGACTCTGGGTTCAAACAGATAACATGCATTTGTCTTGGTCATACAGCTTATAATGCATTTGTGTCTACATTAATAAATAAACCAAATTCGACAGATACTCTGTTATTGCTTATGAGGGGATGTGGGATGTGGGCATTTTGTTTTGTAATGGAGAACAGTTAGATTTATTGTATTCACGTGTGTTTATTTATCACTTTTTTTTTTTTAAATAGACAACATCAATTTTGACAAACAAGGATGATGACAACTCCATCATGTACAAATATGCATTCAGACTATATTAATAAAATGCTTGTCTCAAAATATTTTCTATCATTCACTTGTACATATAGTGGTGTAAGTGGCAAACACAAATTAGGCTTACCATTTCATGCTAAGTAGGAACTATAGCATATGATCACGTCCCCAATAATGAGGTCAAGGCCTCCATATGGTTGACAGAAAAGAGACAAGGAAGTAGGAAAAAAGGGAAAGTAAAGAGAATTAAAAATAAAAAGAGCGGGAGTTCCACCTGAGCCTCAGTGATCCAACAATGAATAATGGATCTATGGGTCTTGGCAATCTCTGTTTGGGTATTATGTAGCATACAGGTATGTTTGTCAGTGAGTCTCACCTAATGTTTTTTTTGGTTAAAGGATAAGTTCACCTTTTGAAAAAAGATTAAAAATAAATACACATTTTTTTGCAGGTTAAAAAAATGTGCATTTCTTTTTTTTTTTTTCTAAGGAGCCCACAGAGCATTACACCCTTGATCATCAGGCTGTTGCAGACTCTCAGTATAGCTGTCTAACCATAACTTCTGTATGGGCAAACAGTTATTGAATTGCATGAAGATCAATGAACTACAGGAACGCTCATCTGCACCCTTGCAGTTCATTGAGAACTACAAGCTATCAACCGCATTGGCTGATGGTACTTGTAGTATATTCATTCTCAGGAACTATGAATAAATGATGTGGCCATGTGGCCTTGCACAGCCGCACTGTTTTCAAATTGTGACAGCGGGTGTGGGGAGAGGATCCTCCGCCCTGTGTCACAGGGAAGGGGGGGGATTGGGGGGAGAGAGGGTGCATGCTGAACATGTTACACTCAGAAAGGTGAATTTAGCCTTTAACACAATTATATATTTTATAAAGTGATTCAGCAATAAATGATGTCTAGAGGTCCTCTTATTGTGAACATACAGAATGTGTAACATGTATGTTAATTTTTTATTCTCTTGTGTTCAGGTGAAGAAGAAGGCAAGCGAATCACTAGATGATGATGATGATTACTTAGAGAAGAAATACAGGAAATGTGAAAAGGCAGGTTGCACAGCAACATGTCCAGTTTGCTTTGCTAGTGCTTCTGAAAGGTGGGCAGGCTTTTGTTTTTATTTAGGTATTTGTGATTAAATGTAAATTAGTATTCACCATTTGCAGCCAGTGGGTGGTAAATATGATACAACAGAGCCACCTAATTACCAGGCTGATTTTCAGTCATTCTGTGAATAGCTTATGTGGTGATTATGCTTGTATAGCATATCTGGTTATATACACATAGCTGAATGAGGAGGGAAACACACCTTGTTTCCCTTCCTTTCTCCCTGATTGTACTAGCTTGGATTTTCAATTTATTTTATGTTATGAGATAACATAAATTTATCCAATACATAAATTGTCCATAGATGGATTGAAATTCCACCAGACCAGCGGGAGGAACCAGCTGAATTTCAGTCCATGTGTAGGCATCCCTGTTTGACAAAAGTTGATTGTTAGATGTTTTGTCAAATGGGAATGTAGGAAAACTTTTGTCGATCGGTGGCTGCAGCTGCTGATTAGTGTTTTTGGACAACGGAGATTCCTGCTGTCAAAATACAAACCTTAGTACATGTTGTAGTCTAGGAGTGGGCAATCATAGTGAAGCAAATAGAGAGTGCGAAAGAGTTTGATGAGTTCTTGGCATGTGCGGATAAAAAACTGGTCGTCGTTGGTTTCACAGTATCATAATGTGGACTGTACAGATGGATTGCTCCCATATATAGAGAACTTTCCAAAACACATTCTGATGTATGCTTTTTTAAAGTAGACGTGGATGACGTAGCGGATTTATCAGAAGCATGTGGCATCCAAGCCATGCCTACTTTTCAGTTTTACAAAAACAAAAAAACGGTTGCCGAATTTTCTGGTGCAGATGATACCAAGCTCAAGGAAACAATTGCCAAGCTGAAATGAGAGAAGCGTGTGAGGCTGGGTTCACACTTATGCAAATTGGATACAGGTTTCCCCGCATCCAATTTGCACGACATGAAAGTGTGACTGGCTCTCAATGGAGCTGGTTCACACATCTCTGGGGCGGCTGCAGAGCACACAGCAGAAGAGTCCTGTGTGTCTTTGGCTCCATTTCAGGTCCGAATTCAGGCAAAAATTCTGACCTAATTCAAACCTGAGACTGTGAACGGGAATGCAACAGAGACCCCCTGCTGTGCCGCGCGCCGCACATAGTGTGAACCCAGCCTGAAGCTACAGAAATCTACCCAAATGTAAAAGACTATCCTTTGTTTAAAAATTGGGGTAAATACATTTGACTTTGATTTATTATTTTGAGAAGGATTTTTTACACCCAGTTAAACTTATAGTAGACTACTATATTTCCTATTATATATACTCAAATTAAGGTCATATGTTTTCTCAAAAAAAAAAGTTTTTGGGTTGCTTATTTTTTTGATAAATATATTTCAATATTTTCAGTTTTTATGGTATTTTTGCATTGATGTATTCCAACATGGTAATATTGTATTTTGAGATCTACTGATATTTAACTTGTTCGCTTGCATATTATATTGTGATACTACATTGTACTTTTTTCTGTAAAGACTGTACTGACTCTATTCAGATAATAAACTAAAACTTGAATGAAATTTTTTTTTTTTTGGGGTAAATACAAAGTACTGACACCCTATCTCATTTCTTGAGGCTTGAAAACGCCAGAACAGTGCAAAGATCCTTCAAATTACCCCTTTTTGGAAAGTAGACAGTCCAAGGTAGTTTTTTGAAGTTGTAATTTTTTGGCACATTTCTTTTGAAAAATTAAGAAATTAAAATAGTTTTCACAATTTTTTTTTTACATACTGTAACCAGTGCAGTACAGTGTCATCATAACATTGGTGTGACTGTGATCAGGGACACTGTCTGACTGGTGACAAAAAATAAAAATTGTATTATTTTTTTTTATTTTTATTTTTTTTTCATTTTTTATTATTTCTTTTGATTTTTTTTACGATTTTCTTTTTAACACACTGTGACCAGAGCAATACAGTGTTACTATAGTAACACTGTACTACTCTGGGGAAGTGATCAGTGATTTTTTCCAAATAACTGTTTTATTAGTTATCACAGCAATAGAAAACAAGAATGTGATCAAGGCGCAACAGTGCGCCAAAGTATCGAGAAGGGAAAGGCCTTCTTTGCAATTATCAATAGACATTACAGCTTCAATAAAAGCATTGAATTTGAACGGTAGTGCAATGTACTGGATTTCTGGATTCATATATAACATAGCATAGAACATTTTTAACAACAGAACAAGAAGAAAGAAAAGGGGAGGAGATGGAAGAGAAGAGTGGAAAAAGTAGGGGGGTAGAGATAAAGGAGAGTAAAGGATTACTGCTTTAGCTCCGACGTCGGCTCATGATGGGTCCTCCGATCAGTGAATTTTTTCTGGTTGAAATTGATTCATTCAGTGTGGTTTGTTGTGATTGGCCAAAGCTAATCACATGGTACAGATGGGTTGTGATTGGCCCTGTCTGTACCTCGTGATTACTGTGACCAGTCACAGCTAGCAAAACACAATTGTATACAATGAATTGCATGGATCAAAGCCATTCATTATTTACAATTATCATGTGATCTGCTGTGAGTAAGTCGGACACAGCCGGCGACAGATTGCACTGCAGTGCGGTCCCTGGAATGTCCTGCCCAGACGTCAATTGACAATAAGCTGGGTGGGAAGTGGTTAAAGAGGAGCGCCAGCCATATTTGTGGTTATTAGGAAGTTATCAGCTACAAAAACTGTAGCTGCTAACTTTTTAAATAAACAGAAACTCACCTGTTCCACGATCCAGTGATATGCTCACCCGACCCGTCCTTTCCATCAGTCTTCTGTCCTTGGCGCTGGCATCTCAACCGTGGGCACCCAGCTGTGACAGCTTGCCGATTTACAGCCGGGTGTCTTATATTATTATTGCATGATCTGCATGCCACAACACTGTAACAAAAAATTAACCTCAGTTGATAGTAATTACACCAGTTTAATTTCAGGTGTGCTAAGAATGGTTACACATCAAGGTGGTATCATCTTTCCTGTGGGGAGCATTTCTGCAATGAATGTTTTGACCATTACTATAGGAGGTATGTGCCATGTTGCATTTTTCAGTTATTTTTTTACATTTTTGCATAATACATGTGTGATTAAAGAGCTTTGGTTCAGTGGATATTGCTGCTGCCTTGTGGTAATGGGTGAATGAGTTTGGTATATACCACTGCTGGAACTCCAAGAAGCACGTATGTCTTTTCTTTATTTATGTCGGTTCTATTTAGCTGCTCTGATTTCCATCTGTTGCGTTCTAAACACGCTGAATGGCTGATGTGATGCTTTGGGCATTGTTCATGACATTTAAAAAAAAATTCAATATTTTAAGTAACTGTTTATTAGCAGGTACTCCAATGTTCTGTTGCATTAAAATAACTGTTCTGAAATAACAAGAAAAGAGCTGCCAGGGAACAGTAGAGGTCCAATATTAACTTCCGTAGCATAGTGTACACTGATAACATTATAATTTTTGTGATGAATTGCTTCCTATCTTTTTTTTAACATGTGATTAGATGATCAGATTGAAAAGACAATAAAGCTTCTGCACACTGTATGACCATACCTACCAGCACTCGAACAGTGGTTTCCACCATCAAACCTAAAATGAATGAATCAAATAAGTGCAGTGTTAAAAATGAAAAATGTTTGTGTATAAAGAAAATCACTGCAAAAAGATTTCAAAATAAAGACTCAATATTGAAAAACTGAACATAAATTGTAAGGTACAAAAAACACTTCCTCTGTTCTCAGTGTCAAACAATCAGTGCTATCCAACATAATTTGCAACTATATATATATATATATATATATATATATATATATATATATATATATAATATTTGCAGTGCAAATAGATACTCAAAAGAGGTCCATCAAAAACGAAAAATGAATGTGTATGCCTTGAAGAAAATCAGTGCAAAAACTCAGCATACATTGTAATGTACAAACAACACTGACTCACCCCTCTCGGTGTCAAACAGTCGGTGATCTCTGTGATCTCCAACAAAATGTGCAACCATAGATATATATATGTAATATTTTTCAGAACAAATAAATACTGTACTCACAAGATCCATCAGAGAAGAACAAGCATAAAATTGCATTATTAGTGTTTAAGAATGTATTTTCATCTGCAAACATACAATTCCTGTGCCAAAAACCACCTAGATAACCTCTATGATAGTGGGTGTCTGCTCACCTGGAGTGAAGAACCTCTTAAAGTGGTTGTAAACCCTATTTATGGAATTTGACCTAAGCACATATATCTGTAGTGTTTACTTATCTCTCTCCAAAGCTCCAAGTGCTGTGTCTTTCTGCTGCTCTGACACACAAGATAACAGCAGCTGAAAATTTGTGTTGGGGAGGGAGCTTAGAGGAAGATTAGCAGAGAGCTTGTCTGTTCAGATGTGGAGTGGCATGTGGGGGTGTGTGCCTTTCCTCCAATCAGCTTTCACACAGTGTAATCCCAGACTCCACACCCACCCCTATGTGCTACTGAAACAGGAAGAAAGATTTTTAACACAATCTGCACTTTCCAAAGAATGTAGAAAGAGAAATACAGCAGATATACATGTAAAACCTAAGTAGGAAGATTTGTTTAATCTCTGTGTATCAATTGATGCTATTCACTTCACTGGGTATAGGAGAGGGTTTACAACCACTTTAATTGCAGGAGATCATCGAGGGCACAGAACATTCAAAGGGTTAATAATCATCCACTGCTCCCCCCTGTGGATTGAAGGTTTATATATTCCAGGAAGTTATGCAGCTCTGGAAACCTTAACCACTTAACGACCGCTCTTTGTATATGTACGTCGGCAGAATGGCACCGACAGGCACAATCACGTACAGTGTACGTGATTGCCTTTGTACAGTTGGGGGGTCCGATCGGACCCCCCTCTATACAGTGAGCGGTCGGTATTCGTTGGGGAGCGATCCGAGATGAGGGGGCGGCCATTCGATTCCGGCCACCCCCCGCGATCGCTCCCGTCGAATGAAAATGCTCCCTCTGCTGTGTAATGTAAACACAGGCAGAGGAAGCAGGAGGAAGTGATGTCATCTCTCATGCGGCGCTCACATATACCGAGCGCCGTACAAGAGAAGACACACAGGTCAGTGCACTAACACTACACTGACACCAGGACACATAGGCACACAAATCGCCCCCCCCCCCAGGCCTCCCCAGATCACCCCCCAGCCCCCAGTCACAGTGTCACTGATTGCAGTGACCATTTATTTACTGATCACTGCAATAAGTGACATTTGTGACTGTAAACGTGTCACTAAAGTTAGTTTTAGGTCCAGTGTAGCCCCCTAACCCCCCCCTAATAAAGGTTTAACCCCCTGATCACCCCCCAGATAACCCTTTCACCCCCTAGCACCGCCGTCGCTAAGCGATCATTTTTCTGATCGCTGTTTTAGCGTCGGTGATGCAGATCGGTAGCCAGTAATTATTTTTAGGTTCGCCGCAGGTTTTTATAGCGTCGGGTACCCCCATATATTATCTAATAAAGGTTTAACCCCCTTGATCGCCCCCCAGGTAACCCTTTCACCCCCTATCACCACTGTCGCTAAGCGATCGTTTTTCTGATCGCTGTCTTAGTGTCGGTGATGCAGATCGGTAGCCAGTAATTTTTTTTAGGTTCGCCGCAGGTTTTTATAGCGTCAGGTACCCTCATAAATTATCTAATAAAGGTTTAACCCCCTTGATCGCCCCCCAGGTAACCCTTTCACCCCCTATCACCACTGTCGCTAAGCGATCATTTTTCTGATCGCTGTCTTAGCATCGGTGATGCAGATAGGTAGCCAGTCATTTTTTTTAGGTTCGCCGCAGGTTTTTATAGCGTCAGGTACCCCCATATATTATCTAATAAAGGTTTTAACCCCCTAATTGCCCCTAGTTAACCCTTTCACCAGTGATCACCATATAAGTGTTACGGGTGACGCTGGTTAGTTAGTTTGCTTTTTATAGTGTCAGGGCACCCGCCGTATATATAACCCAATAAAGGTTTAACCCCCTGATCGCTCTGCGGGTGATATCAATTAGGTTTTAGCGTCAGAGAGGGTCTGCGTCACACCCCAGGCAGCGTCAGGTTAGTGCCAGTAACGCTAACACCCACACGTGAAGCATACACCCCCCTTAGTGGTATAGTATCTGATCAGATCAATATCTGATCTGATCAGATCTATACTAGCGTCCCCAGCCGTTTAGGGTTCCCAAAAACGCAGTGTTAGCGGGATCAGCCCAGATACCTGCTAGCACCTGCGTTTTGCCCCTCCGTCCAGCCCAGGCCACCCAAGTGCAGTATCGATCGATCACTGTCACTTACAAAACACAACACACATAACTGCAGCGTTCGCAGAGACAGGCCTGATCCCTGCGACTCCAGTGCTGTAGGAGGTGATTTCACCACCACAGTTAAAAAAAAAAAGCATATATGCCGAAGCATTGGGGCAGCAGGGGCGGAGGAGCGATTTTGCTCCTAATGCCGCGTACATACGGTCGAAATTCCGACGGAGGCCTGCCCGTGGAAAAGTCCTACCATGTGTGTGCGGCATAACTTTTTTGCGGGAGGATGCCCCCATGCTTCAGCATATATAAATGGTGCATGTATGCCCATCATTAGAAGTGGGTGGATGAAGGGCGGTATTCTAATGGTGGGCATACCCATCGATCAATCTCTTTTTTCGTTCAGCCAACTGGCTGCATGAAAAAAAAAGATTACAATACATGTCCAACAAGGACCAGCAACGTACTGGTATGTTGCTGGACTTTGAATGTTTATACCAGAATGATGCCTGTGGGTTTAGGTATTATCTTGGTATCATTCTTTTCAGCCAGCGGCCGGCTTTCATGTAAAAGCAATCCTAGTGGCTAATTAGCCTCTGGACTGCTTTTACAAGCAGTGGGAGGGAATGTCCCCCCCCCCCCCGGATATAAAAAGCGCCATTGGGAAATTGGGAAAGCATTTTATCACACCGATCTTGGTGTGGTCAGATGCTTTGAGGGCAGAGGAAAGATCTAGGGTCTAGAAGACCCCAGTTTTTTCAAAAAAAGAGTACCTGTCACTACCTATTGCTATCATAGGGGATATTTACATTCCCTGAGATAACAATAAAAATGATAAAAAAAATAAAATATGGAAGGAACAATTTAAAAATAAAATAAAAAAGCAAAATTAATAATAATAAAAAAATAAAATAAAAAAAAAGCACCCCTGTCCTGCCCTGCTCTTGCCCAATGGCGAACGCAAGCGTCGATCTGGCGTCATATGTAAACAGCAATTGCACCATGCATGTGAGGTATCACCGCGAAGGTCAGATCGAGGGCAGTAATTTTAGCAGTAGACCTCCTCTGTAAATCTAACGGGGTAACCTGTAAAGGCTTTTAAAAATGTATGTAGTTTGTCGCCAATGCGCGTTTGTGTGAAATTTTAAAGCATGTCATGTTTGGTATCTATGTACTCGGCCTAAGATCATCTTTTTTATTTCATCAAACATTTGGGCAATATAGTGTGTTTTAGTGCATTAAAATTAAAAAAAGTGTATTTTTTCCCCAAAAAATGCGTTTGAAAAATCGCTGCGCAAAAACTGTGTAGAAAAAAAAAATGCAACACCCACCATTTTAATCTGTAGGGCCTTTGCTTTAAAAATATATATAATGTTTGGGGGTTCAACATAATCTTCTTGCAAAAAAAAATATGTTTTCATGTAAACAAAAAGTGTCAGAAAGGGCTTTGTCTTAAAGTGGTTAGAAGAGTGGATGTAAGCTTCCTAATGTTGTGTATAAAATGCCAGAACAGTTCAAAACCCCCCCAAATGACCCCATTTTGGAAAGTAGACACCCCAAGCTATATACTGAGAGGCATGTCGAGTCCATGGAATATTTTATATGTTGACACAAGTTGCGGAAAAAAGAATTTTTTTATTTTTTTTTGCACAAAGTTGTCACTAAATGATATATTGCTCAAACATGCCATGGGCATATGTGGAATTACACCCCAAAATACATTCTGTTGCTTCTCCTGAGTACGGGGATACCACATGTGTGAGACTTTTTGGGAGCCTAGCCATGTACGGGACCCCAAAAACCAAGCACCGCCTTCAGGCTTTCTAAGGGTGTAAATTTTTGATTTCACTTCTCACTGCCTATCACAGTTTCGGAGGCCATGGAATGCCCAGATGGCACAAAACCCCCCCAAATGACCCCATTTTGGAAAGTAGACACCCCAAGCTATTTGCTGAGAGGTATTGTGAGTATTTTGCAGATCTCGCTTTTTGTCACAAAGTTTTGAAAATTTAAAAAAATAAAAAAAATATTTTCTTTCTTCATTTTCAAAAACAAATGAGAGCTGTAAAATACTCACCATGCCTCTCAGCAAATAGCTTGGGGTGTCTACTTTCCAAAATGGGGTCATTTGGGGGGGGTTTTGTGCTATTTTGGCATTTTATGGCCTTCGAAACTGTGATAGGTAGTGAGGAGTGAAATCAAAAATTTGTGCCTAGAAATCCTGAAGGCGGTGCTTGGGTTTCGGGGTCCCGTACGCGGCTAGGCTCCTAAAAAGTCCCACACATGTGGTATTCCCGTACTCAGGAGAAGCAGCAAAATGTATTTTGGGGTGCAATTCCACATATGCCCATGGCATGTGTGAGCAATATATCATTTAGTGACAACTTTTTGTAATTTTTTATTTTTTTTGTCATTATTCAATCACTTGGGACAAAAAAAAAAAATATTCAATGGGCTCAACAGGCCTCTCAGCAATTTCCTTGGGGTGTCTACTTTCTAAAATGGGGTCATTTGGGGGGGGGGGGTTTGTGCTATTTTGGCATTTTATGGCCTTCAAAACTGTGATGGGTAGTGAGGAGTGAAATCAAAAATTTGCGCCCTTAGAAATCCTGAAGGCGGTGCTTGGTTTCCGGGGGCCCGTACGCGGCTAGGCTCCCAAAAAGTTCCATACATGTGGTATCCCCGTACTCAGGAGAAGCAGCAAAATGTATTTTGGGGTGCAATTCCACATATAACCATGGCATGTGTGAGCAATATATCATTTAGTGACAACTTTTTGTAATTTTTTTATTTTTTTGTCATTATTCAATCACTTGAGACAAAAAAAAAATATTCAATGGGCTCAACATGCCTCTCAGCAATTTCCTTGGGATGTCTACTTTCCAAAATGGGGTCATTTGGGGGGGGGGGTTTGTACTGCCCTGCCATTTTAGCACCTCAAGAAATGAGATAGGCAGTCATAAACTTAAAGCTGTGTAAATTCCAGAAAATGTACCCTAGTTTGTAGACGCTATAACTTTTGCGCAAACCAATAAATATACGCTTATTGACATTTTTTTTACTAAAGACATGTGGCTGAATACATTTTGGCCTAAATGTATGACTAAAATTGAGTTTATTCGATTTTTCTTATAACAAAAAGTAGAAAATATCATTTTTTTTTCAAAATTTTCGGTCTATTTCCATTTATATCGCAAAAAATAAAAATCGCAGAGGCAATCAAATACCATTAAAAGAAAGCTCTATTTGTGGGAAGAAAAGGACACAAATTTTGTTTGGGTACAACATTGCATGTCCGCACAATTTACAGTTAAAGCAGCGCAGTGCAAAATTCTGAAATCACCTCTGGTCCTTTAGCTACAAAATGGTCCGGGGCTTAAGTGGTTAAAGGGATACTAAAGGTTCTTTTCTTTAAAAAAAAAAAAAAACATGTCATACTTACCTCCTCTGTGCTGTTCGTTTTGCACAAAGTGGCCCCGATCCTCCTCTTCTTGGGTCCCTAAGCAGTGCTCCTGGCTCCTCCTCTTCTCGTGTGCCCCGTCAGAGAAGTGCTCTCCCACGTCCCCGTGTCCTGCTGCTGCGTCCATTGGCACAGACAGCAGGACTCGGCTCTGCCCCCCGTCTCCTGCGTCATTGGATTTGATTGACAGCAGCGGGAGCCAATGACTGCGCTGCTAACAATCTATCCAATCAGGACCCGAGACACCGGCTTGAGCGGGGGTGCTCGTCTCTGGCGCAGAAAAGATCGGGCTCAGGTAAGTAAAAGGGGGGCTCTGGGGCGCAGATGAACAACAAGAGGTTTTTCACCTACATGCATGGACGTGAAAAACAGCGAGAGTTTACAACCCCTTTAAGGATTAAAGTGATATTAAACTGAAGTCTAATTTCTTTTACTAACCATTTGACTCCCAGAGCCATTTTTTTTTTTTTTTTTATTCATTTTTTTTTTTTTATGTTTTAAAAATAATTTTAGCCCTGAACATTACTTAACCACTTGCCGACTGGCTCATGCCGATATACATTGGCAAAATGGAACGGCTGCACAAAACCACGTATGAGTACGTCTTTCCCTTTAAGAGCCATCGAAGGCACACGCGAGGGACCCGATGTGCATGACCAGTGGGTACGATTGCCGCCAGTCACCCGTGATCGCGTACCCGAGAGCCAGCACAGGGATTTGTGTGTGTAAATACGCAAATCCCTGTTCTGTCAGGGGAGAGGAGACATATTGTTTGTTCCTGCTAAGTAGGAACAGTGATATGTCTCCTCCCCTAGTCCGTTCTATCCCCATACAGTTAGAAACACTAACTAGGGAACACATTTAACCCCTTGATTGCCCCCTAGTGTTAATCCCTTCCCTGCCAGTGACATTTACACAGTAATGAGTGCATTTTTATAGCTCTGATCGCTGTATAAATGTTAATGGTCTCAAAAATGTGTCAAACGTGTCCGATCTGTTCGCCACAATTTCGCAGTACCACTAAAAATTGCAGATCACCACCATTACAAGTAAAAAAAAAAAAAAAAAAATTAAAAATGCCATAAATCTTTTCCATAGTTTGTAGACGCTATAACTTTTTCACAAACCAAGCACTGTGGACTTATTATTCACTAAAGTAAATAAAGGACTTTATTATATTATGATGTATTGAAATAAAAGTGGACTAGCGCTGCAGGGACACACACCAAACAATTGTTTCCTATCTTCCCCATTCACACTGTAATCAGGCCTAGCACTGCCTGCATTTTTTTGCAGCGCATTGGCCTGAATCGCACTGCAATGTTGGGTATCACAGCGCATCGCACTGTCCGACATTGCAGTCAATGAAGTGTACGTTTTGTACACTTGAAATAAAGCTTCTACAAAACAGAAAAAAGGGAGCTGTGTGATGCGCTGAATCACGCACCACACTGCCCTCTAGCGCAGCCAGCAGCACAGAGCTGCCGGAGTGGTAAATCACTTCTGCTGCTCTGTGTTGCAGTGTGAATTGGCCCTAATTGTTTGCTAATATCTGTGCTGCTGTAGAAGTCACTAGATTGTATGGTCTAATATGTCAGGGTTGAAATAAATATTTTAGTGTACTGTTGCAAACTGGTCAGTGCCATTAAAATAAATGATTAAAAAAAACTTTATGTTTTCAGTACAAATTTCTATTTTTTATTAGGTACTCCAGTGTATGTTGTTTATATAGCTTTCTCAAGCCACGCAGGTTGTATTAATTAGTGATTGTTCTGCTTTGTCTTCTTGTTTTAGTCACAAGGATGGTTATGACATATATGCTTCTTGGAAACGAATTTGGACAAGTAATGGTAAAAGTGAACCAAGTCCCAAAGCTTTTATGGCTGATCAGCAACTTCCTTACTGGGTAAGGGTTACTTTGCTTAAAGTGGGAGTAAACTCCCTTTTATGATTTTTACTTATAGGTAAACCTATAATAAGGCTTACCTATAGGTACAGTAAATATCTCCTAAATATGCAACGTTTTGGAGATATTTACTTTAGATGCAGCCGGTGACATCTTCGGCACATGCGCTCTAGAGGAACGACATACCAGTGACTCCCGCTCGCATGTGCGGGAGTGACGTCATCGCCGGCTTGGCCATTCAGACTGCCGAAGCCCGCAAACCTGGAAAGAAGACCAGCTGAATATGGAAGTTCCTTTAACAGTGATAAGCGTGCCGCTAGATGGTTTCGTTTTCAGGTAAGTCTGCCATAATGTGCTAGTATGCAATGCATACTAGCACATTATGACCTAAACTGCCCAGTGCCTATTCTTTTTTTGATGTGGTTTACTACTACTTTGAAGGCATACTCCAGTCAAAATTATAGAGTAAACCCTGAGACAAATTCAGAGAGCATAAGCTAACTGATGGCTAGCTCAGTTTTTATCTAGGTGTTACTGTATTGCACTAATTTACCCCACTCCTTTTTGTCTGTAATCTGGTGATCCTAAAGTACCCCTGACTTTGATGCTGGAACACATAACATGATGTTTGCCACACTCAGAAATCCTGATATAACATTGCTGGCACTAAGATGTTTATCAAAGCCATGAATCCGATCCTTGGAAGTTTGAATATGTTTATTATTATTATTATTATTATTATACAGGATTTATATAGCGCCAACAGTTTGCGCAGCGCTTTACAACATCAGGGAAGACAGTACAATCACAATACAATTCAATACAGAGGGATCAGGGGGCCCTGCTCGTTAGAGCTTACAGTCTAGTGATGTGAAGTAGAGAGAATACAATTACATAAATACAAAAATTCCAGTGCACCCCATACAACAATCAGACCCAATTATAGAAGTGTGCTTTTGTAAAATGGCGGGTGGAGTCCTAATCCAAGATCTAACCAGCAGACCTTGTTTAACCTCCCTGGTGGTATGATTATGTCAGATTTTTGATGCTGAAAGCGGTACAATGTTTTGCATGGAAATTTGGTGTTTTATATTGTAGGCCTGTAATTCTTAGGAATAACTCACTTAAATCTGTCCAAACCAGAGTCTAGTAGACATCCCGGGTATGATAAAGTTTGAAACGCGAAATCATAAATTATAATATAATAAATAACTATAAATAATTATAACAAATAATAATAATAAAAATTATTCAATAATGTAATCAAATCAAAAACACTGTAATTCGCTCAGTTGCAGAATTGTCGCTGTCATTACTTTTAGTGTTTGATGATGAATTTCCCCACAAATCGCTATCGCTCAATTCTGCAAGTGATTCTAATTTATTATCGCTGTTTTCTAGCTGGTCTAAAAGCACTTTTGACATAAAGGGACACTTTTTGGTCGCTATGGACAATCTCCAGTTTCCAGGCAGAAAGAACAGTTTTTATAATATAAAAGTGCATGCAGGACACTGGACAAACCACTAGGGACAAAAGGGATGTGACATTATTTGATACAGTAATGTAATCTGTAAGATTACAGTGTATTGTATGTGTTATTTTTTTTTCACTTTTTGAATTTGGCGCCGAGCTCCATCCCCGTGCGTCGCAACGCTCGCAGAGAACGGAGCTCGGCACTGTGATACATCGAGTGGAGTGTGGCTCGGGGTTACCGCTTTTGGTACTGAAAATTCACCCCGAGCCACACTCGGGAATACCGCCAGGGAGGTTAAACTAAAATTGTCACCAAAAAAAACCCAAAACCTTTGAAGCCACAAATTACCTCCTATCCAGGCGGCAGTGACAGGCTGTCACTTATACCTGGGGGAAGAACTCCTTTGTGACATTGAGGCATAATTATTTGTGTATTTTTGTTTATACATATTGTAATAGTGATATTTCTATCACAAGCCGGCTCCATGTACACAGGACGCTGGTGCAAACTCATCTGAACAATTTTTTTTAACCTCCCTAGCGGTATTCCCGAGTCAGGCTCGGGGTAATTTTTTTATGCTAAAATCGGTAACCCCGAGCCAGACACGGGCTGCATGGCAGTACCCAGGGGAAGTAACTTACCTTGTTCCCTGGATCCTGTGATGTCCTCCTGCAGTGTGTGCGAGCCGTGTCTCGCTCGATCCTCACTGCCGAGTGCCGAGCTCAGTTCCCTGCGACGTTACGGCGCACGGGGGCGGAGTTCGGCACCAAATTCAAAAAGGTAAACACATAGTATACATACAGTATACTGTAAACTTACTGATTACAGTACTGTATGTAATAATTACACACCCCCTTTGTCCCTAGTGGTCTGCCCAGTGTCCTGCATGCACTTTTATATAATAAAAACTGTTCTTTCTGCCTGGAAACTGGAGATTGTCCATAGCAACCAAAAAGTGTCCCTTTATGTCAAAAGTGGTTTTAGACCAGCTAAAAAACAGCGATAATAAATTAGAATCACTCGCAGAATTGAGCGATAGCGATTTGTGGGGAAATTCATCATCAAACAAAAAATCTAATGACCGCAACAATTCTGCAACTGAGCAAATTTCAGTGTTTTTGATTTGATTACATTATTGAATAATTGTTATTATAATTACATTACTATTTGTTATAATTATTTATAGTTATTTATTATATTATATTTTATGATTTTGTGTTTCAAACTTTATCATACCCGGGATGTCTACTAGACTCTTGTTTGGTAAGGTTTAAGTGAGTAATTACTAAGAATCGCAGGCCTACAATACATAACACCAAATTTCCATGCAATATAATTGTACCGCTTTTGGTAGATAATTCCAGACAGAATCATACCGCCAGGGAGGTTAAGGCTTAAAAACCGGCGTTCAGAAACGCCCGTTTTTCTGCGTTTGCATGCGTTTTACCGCGTTTGCGTCTAGAAGAGTTTTTTAAGATAACCTCATAGGACCCTCCCCAAGCTCCAAAAGCATTGTTATTTTAACTATTTCTGCCATTTTGACCAGAGTGAGTAGCAGCAGCAGAGAGAGCAGCTGTATACTTGTATTTGCCTCTATTTCTGTGCTTTTTTTTGCAATGTATCCCATAATGAGCATATGTGAGTAAATGCTCCTGACGTTGCTCTTAATGAGGCTAGAATGATGTAGAAAATTGCGTGCGAGGTCCAGAGTCAGAGTTCGTCGCTATTGGACCCATCAATTGATTGCGCAGCGAATGTCGGTAGGATCATTGTCCAAGCTACCAAGAAAACTTGAGTAAAATGGAATATTATTAACATAAATTTAACCAAGGAAAAATGGAATTTAAAGCAAAAACTTCAATTTCATGAAACTATGTTTGATCAAGTCGGGGGTCAAGCTCAATGGTGGGTTCATCTTGGTCAAATCTGAACATATGGATAACAGCAATGCTAGTGGTGTATTGCATTGCATCAAGGGCTATATGTGGTCTGTGAATCATCGCAAGTACCGTATATACTCGAGTATAAGCCGACCTGAATATAAGCTGAGGCACCTAATTTTACCACCAAAAACTGGGAAAACTTATTGACTCAAGTATAAGCCTAGGGTGTCCATCTGCATGCCTCACTGTGCCTCACTTTGCCTCACTGTGTCCATGTGCATGCCTCACTGTGCCCATGCCTCACTGTGCCCATGCCTCACGCCTCACTGTGCCCATGCCTCACTGTGTCCATGACTAGACTTATGTTTAACATGGGAGTATATGGAAGGGGTACCCGGCTTTGAAAAATTGGTTCTCCCCGGCCATAGGTCCCCCAGACAGAAAACTTTGCACACTTGTAGAGGAGAACTGTGGCTATATGTATGCCGGCCGGCGGGTACCGGGTCCCCAAAGTTACCGGAGAAATTACCGTTTAACATGGGAGTCTATGGAAGGGGTGCCCAGCTTTGAAAAATCGGTGCTCCCCGGCAACAAGCTTTGCACACTTGTAGAGGAAGAGTGGGGCTATATGTGTGCCAAGTTTGGGGTCCAGGAGACCTACGGCCAGCCGGTACTGGGTCCCCAAAGTCCGGGAGATCAGGCGCAAAAAGGTGACTCGAGTATAAGCCGAGGGGGGCATTTTCAGCACAAAAAATGTGCTGAAAAATTCGGCTTATACTCGAGTATATAAAGTAATTGAATATGTTTTTTCATCGTTTTCCATCATATTTTTGTATTTTCAGGTCAAAAAAATAGGGCATCTTTAAAAACGCTTATAAACAAAAATGCGTCTAAACCGCGTTTAGCGTCTGAAACATGGAAATCTTCTGCGTCTGAACCCATTTTTTTGCTTTCAAAGAAACGCTGTTAAACGCAACTGCATAAAAATGGCAATAAATGAGACAGTGTACATGGTCACATAGGATAACATTGAAAGTGTTATGGGGCAGTTGAAAAAAGTGTCCAACTGCCTCTGAACGTGCGTTTAGCAGCATCCCGTGTACATGGGGCCTTAGGAGATACACTTCTACTGCTGTGTTTGATTTCACATAGAAGCGTACCAGATAACTGCATTCTATTTAATCTGTAATCTAGTGATTTTAGAATGTTCTTGCTTGTGTTCCTGGAACACTCACTGAAGGCCTCCTTCTGCCTCTTTCATACAGAAAGCCTAGTGTAAAAATGTGTCAGTACAATAGCCAGAGAGTTTGTATTTGCAGAATAAGAAGTCCGTAATACCTTCCTCTCAGGAGAGAGTTCTTTGAACTTACAGTATACTAAATATTGAAAGTGTTGATTATTCTATGCCTGTTACACTCATTCATTAATTGTTGATTCTGATTTTTTTTTTTAGGTACAGTGTACAAAACCTGAGTGTGGGAAGTGGCGTCAGTTGACAAAAGAGATTCATTTAACAATACAAATGGCGAAAACATACAAATGTGGCATGAAATTAAATAACTCAATGAAGGTAATGATTCTTTATGATTTGGTATTTATGTATTAATGTTAAACATGCCTTAGGATTTGAAAACTTTGAACTGGAACATTTTAACCGGTTCCCGCCTAGCTTATTGCATAATGATGCCAGCAGGAACCTCTCGTCGTTCCGGGCAGATGTCATATGACATCCTCCCAGATCAGGGCCATGCAGCGGCATGATCTGTCACCCGCTGCATCCACTGGACACAGCCAATGACTGATTATTGTAATGGCCCACTGCCGGTATCATGTGACTGCTGTAACTAATCACAGTAGGTCACATGACAGTTGTAAACAATGGATGGCTTCCTTTCAAGCCAGCCATTGTATACAATTGTGTTGCTAGCTGTGATTGGGCAGTGTGATCATATGGTACAGACTGGGCCAATCACAGTCCATCTGCACCATGTGATTAGCTCTGAACGATCACAGCTAATCACAACAAAAAAACCTGAATGAATCGATTTAATTCAGTAAAATGCTTGCATATAACAATGTAATGCACTGCTATAGGCAAACATATAGTGTTTACATCGCGATCAGCGGTGATTGGACACAGCTGATTATGTGGTAAAGAGCCAGTGAGATTGGCTCTTTACACCGATCACAGAGCACGTTGAATGCGTGCTGCAGCAGGCGCGCGGGGGGCACGGTTCTGGTAGGACATCAATATACTCCCTCCCAAAACTGGATGACCGGGCCATAGCTGTCATTTGGCTATAGCGCGGTCAGTAAGTGGTTAAGACCAATCCCAATCAGTTCAATACAATTCAAACACATTTAGAAATAGCTACACCCACTGGAGTCAAGCCACAATTTGTTTTGTCTCTAAAAAATGAAGGTGGTTACAGTTTTTGCTGAGGTAGTGGAAGCCATTGGCTCATGCTGCTGTCATATAAAACTTGTGAGGAGGGAGCAAGGGCGAGGACAAGCCACGCTGTGTGTATCTATGGACACACACAGCCCCCACATCGGCCCCCATAGCAATCCGTTTGCTATGGTGGCATATATATAAGAGGAAGGGCCGAGAGCGCCAGCGGGGCACCCCAGAAGAGGAAGTTCAGGGCCGCTCTGTGCTTTACCACTGTTCTGTTTGATGGAGTGTGATGTTGATGCATGCCCACTTGGCTGTAGCCTACTTTGAAAATGTTATCTTCTTGTTGTTATCTTGTTTGTTGATTTTCTTGCAGGCTGAGGGGCCAGATCAGTGCTCCATGCCAGAAGACCTGGTAAGTTAAACTTTACATTTTACAAATAAATAATTACCAAACATATTCTCAGTAGATCTCGAGGCACCTAATTTTACCACAAAAAACTCGGAGAAATGTATTGACTCGAGTATAAGCCTAGGGTGTCCATCTGCATGCCTCACTTTGCCTCACTGTGTCCATGTTCATGCCTCACTGTGCCTCACTGTGTCCATGCCTCACTGTGTCCATGCCTCACTGTGTCCATGCCTCACTGTGTCCATGCCTCACTGTGTCCATGCCTCACTGTGCCCAATCTCCCTACCTGATCTCCGGCGCTGTGTGACTAGACTGACGTTTAACATGGGAGTCTATGGAAGGGGTGCACGGGTTTGAAAAATTGATGCTCCCCGGCCGTAGGTCCCCTGGACAACAAACTTTGCACACTTGTAGATGAAGAGCGGGGCTACATGTGTGCCAAGTTTGGGGTCCAGGGGACCTAGAGACGGCCGGTACGGGGTCCCCCAAATCACTGGAGAAATTACCGTTTAACATTGGAGTCTATAGAAGGGGTGCCTGGCTTTGAAAAATCAGTGCTCCTTGGCCGTAGGTCCCCCGGTGAACAAACTTTGCACACTTATAGAGGAAGAGTGGAGTTACATGTGTGCCAAGATTGGGGTCCAGGGGACCTACGGCTGGCCAGGATCAGGTGCACAAATTTGAAGATGGACACAGACTTGAGTATAAGCCAAGGGGGGCATTTTCAGCACAAAAAAATTGTGCTGAAAAACCCGGCTTATACTCGAGTATATACAGTAATTTGTTTATTTGAAAATAACTTTCATAGTTTATGCCAGAAATGTCATTTCAGAGTCATTATAAATGGGACAAATTATAGAACAAAATGTGCAGTGTTTATTTACAGTAACAGTAACCTATTTTAAAAACTAACAGTTATCAAAATAGAAAAAAATTTTTTTTTTCTATGCAATCTATAGACAAAAATCTTAAAGGTCATGCAAGGCCATATTTAAAAAAGATATTTAGTACATCTCTGGAATACAGGCACATTTGCCCAAATTTTAGTCCTTTAAATTTGCTGCAGGTACAGAAAAATAAGCGTGGTTAGGCCTGAAATCTGATATGCTCATACCCTCCTCTTTGAGATGACAACACGTGATGTCAACCGTGATTGCTGATGGATTGCAATATACACAGATCTCTCCTAATCTACCCTGCTACCTTCATGATCTCCCTAACCCCTGTTATCAGAGTATGCGGTGTGGTGGAGACATGTAGGCTGAGGCTGCTTCTTATCGTTTATTCACCTGGGCTGATTGGCAGTAGCGGCAATCTTTTCCTCTTTACACTTATTGGCCTTCTGGATTGGTATTAGGATATTAGGATTGTCCCATTTTCTGGGACAAAGGGATATGCTTTCACCTCTAACTTTGAGTGGTGCCAAAAGCAATATAACAGGTCACAGCTCAAAAGATTTCTTGCAAAATAAACAGGTATTTTTTGCACTTCAAAAAAACAAAAAACAAACATTACTAATTGTATATTTAGCAGACCAAAAGGGAACAAACAACCGAAATTTATTGTTAAAGTAGAAATCCAGTCAAATACTAACTAAGCTTAAACCTGCTCCCAGCCCATTCTAAATGTATTCTGACTACTCTTTAAAGGAAAGATGCTTATACTTACCAATTCTGAGAGAGCTCCAGTCCAGTTAACTGAGCTCCTCAGCGGCCAACTTCAGTGAAGAGGAGAGATCGCCTACAACAGCTGCAATGCCTACGCAGTGATGTCACCCATAATCTTACAATGGGGCATCCCTTGTCAGGTGTCAGTCCTCTATGCTGAAGCTGACGCTGGGTGCTGATCATGTGACTGGACCAGGGTGCCCTCAAAATAGGTAAGTATACACATCTTTCCTTTACAGGGTAGTTAGAATAGGCTTAGAATGGGTGTGGGAGCAAATTTAAAGGATAAGTTCACTTTCAGAATATGTTACTTGTTTCACCTGTTTTTAGGGTGGAACGTGTAACATGTTCCAGCTCTTGCAGCTCACCCCCTTCTCCCTGTGATAGCAGGCAGGGGTTCTTCTCCTCGCAACCACCGTCACAATTTGAAAACAGTACAGCCGTGCGTGGCTCCGCCCACATGGTTGTGTCATTCGTTCACAGTTTCCTGTGAACAAAATGTCTAGAAGTTTTGTCGGCCATTGGATGGCTGGTAGTGCTCAATGAGCTACAAGGGCACTGGTGAGAGCGCTCTGGTAGTCCATTGATTCTTCCTGCTCTCAGGTAACTGCCTACCCATACTATGCTTAGAGTCTGCATTAGACAGATTGCCGATCTGCTGATTGAGGCTGCAATGCTCTGCAGGCTCTAGAAAAAAAATGCAAATTTTTACCTGCAAAAAAAATTGCATTTATTATTTTTTGGAAAAAGTGAACTTATTCTTTTAGCATAGTTATTTGACTGGATGTTTTCTTTAAGGTTTGCATACACTTTAGCAAACCGAAATTTAATAACTTTTGCAAGGCAATATTGTCAGTAAAAAGCTTTATTTGTTCCCCCATAAAGAATGTATGTGTTGTTTTAAGTTCTAAAAAAGTTGTCACTAAATAGACAACAGGCCCATATGAGAAATGTAAAAATTGCTCTAGTTCACAAAAAGTATACAGGTACTGGGGCTGAAGTGGTTGAAATACCGGTACTTAGAACATGAGCCAAAAAGTTAAATTGTTGTTTATTTGGTTTATGATACATAAAATGAGATTGTTTAGAGACAACTGAACAATATGCCAGAATAATAATGTACATATTAAACCAGTTCTAATGTTGATTTACATAATTTAGGATAACAGAGATCCTGTCCTAGATAGTTTTTTTTAACCCTGCTTTAGGGCAGGTTCACACTAGTGCGATTGTAGGTGCGATTTGAGTCACGCAGAATCGCATGACAATGGAAATCAAATTGTTTTCAATGGTGCCCATTCACATTAATGCAACACAGCATGGCTCAATTTTGGAAAAGGGCATTGACAGCCAGACAATTCGTGTTTTCAGAAGGAGAATGCTGTAGCTATTGTAGCCTGCATTTTTCTTTCATAATAGGTTTCCATAAGACATTATGGGGTTGATTTACTAAAGGCAAATAGACTGTGCACTTGGCAAAGTGCAGTTGCAATCTGCAAGAGCAATTTCTACAGAGCTTAGTGAATGAGCAGAAGCTCTGCTGACTTCCATCATCCAATCACATGGAAGCAAAAATATCTTTTTTTTTTTATTTTCCTTGCACTTGATTGGTATTTTTTGCAAAGTGACGCTTTACCTCATTTACTAAGATCTGGAGCAACTGCACCTGCAGAGCAAAACTGCACTTTGCAAAGTGCACATTCTTTTTGCCTGTAGTAAATCAACCCCCTCTGTGTCATGCTGACATATGTTGTAAGCTGGATGTAAATTGTCTGTCTTTTTTTAATTGTCAGAGAGTATCTGAAGTATCAACTCAGCCGTGGTATTCGATGCTCATTCTTCCTCCATTGCTTAAAGATAGTCCAGCAGCTGCTATGTTGGCTGCTTATTACCCTGACTGTGTGGGCATGAGTCCATCGTGCACCAACACAAATCGTCTTCATATAGAAGAAAAAGGGGAGCAAAGCAGAGGAGTCGGTTCTAACTTAGCTGGTGAGTGCTTCAAGTCTTATCACTAAATGTACCATGTTGATAATTACAGTTATGTAATGTCCCCTAACAGAGAAGATTGTTCATTTTTTTTGTATTGTTTTTCAGCTGCAAGAATAAATCCATATTTTCAGCCATTTTACCAACCCAATGAATGTGGGAAGGCATTATGTGTAAGACCTGATGTAATGGAACTGGATGAGCTCTATGAGTTTCCAGAATACTCTAGGGATCCCACAATGTATTTGGCTATGAGAAATCTGATTTTGGCCCTGTGGCACATAAACTGTAAGGTGTGTAAAAATGCATTTCCAAAGATATTCACAATGAATTTGGGTGTGACTGCTTTCCTAACTTCGATGACTGTTCTCCTGATTTTAGCTATAAATTGATGATTATATAGAGCAGGGGTCTCAAACCTTTCTAAACAAAGGGACAGTTTACTGTTCTTCAAACTTTAGGGGGGGGCAGACTGTGGTCAGTGGGAGTATAAACTTCAATTGTTTCTGTGGAAGTAAACAGTGTCCCTTCATTGGTGCCAGTGGGAGGAATAGTGTCCCTTCATTGGTGCCAGTGGGAGGAATAGTGTCCCTTCATTGGTGTCAGTGGGAGGAATAGTACCCCATCATTGGTGTCAGTGGGAGGAATGCATAAGTGTTTGAGGTAGAAAGATCAGTTTGTAAATGGATAGAAATCTGTCAAAAACACAGAATTCAGAGAGAAGTGGTTAATGGTTCTTATGCTGGCCATACACTATATGAAAAATTGGTCGAACCCATTTTTGAAAAACGAACATTCGGTGTGAGAGCAAACGATAGTGTAATGACCGATAAATCGTTCAGTGGACAAAAATGAATCCATTTTTTGTTAGTTTTTTACATATACCTAGTGCAAACAGTTCAGATAGGAAACACATTGTTCAGTCGGTAGAAAATTTCCGAACTTATCCTACGTTTTTTCGGCTCAAAAATGTCCCAACGATTATCGAGTATTTGCAGCTGCTGGCTTTTCATTTTTGCAGTGGTGGGCGGACCTCCGCTTTAACACAATAAGTGCAGAAGATTTAACAGATGAAAGTTGAAAAAATTACTAAAGGTCCGCTTTAATAAGTTGCATGCAATGCCAAGCTGTGGTTTCCAAAGCGAACAAAGTCCTTCTTGTATTGAGAGGTCTATAGACTCCAGAGAGAGAGATATAATTATTGCCTATGTACAAATCATTAGTAAGACTGGAATATGCAGTTCAGTTTTGGCCAAAAAGGATATTTGGGAGCTGGAGAAAGGGCAGAGAAGAGCAACAAAACTGATAACTGCATGGAGGAGCTCAGTTATGAAGACAATTAGGGAAACTGAATGTATTCTTTCTTGAGAAGAGGAGATTAAAGGGGTTGTAAAGGTAAATGTTTTTTCACCTTAATGCATTCTATGCATTAAGGTGAAAAAACATCAGAGGATAAGCGCCCCCCCGAGCCCCCATTTACTTACCTGACCCCTCGAAAGTCCCGCGCCGTGAACCTGCTGGCTTCTCGGACAGGCTTCTCGGCTCATTCATTGGTTGATTGATAGCAGCGCAGCCATTGGCTCCCGCTGCTGTCAATCAGATCAATGACGGGGCGCACCAGGGCCGAGTGATACAGTCGGCGGCTATAGCCGCCGGCTGTATCATGGGAGCGCGCCCGCAAGAACTAACCCCCATGGGAAAGAGCTCCCATGAAGGGGGTTAGTTTTTGCGGGGAGGAGCCGAGACAGCCGCCGAGGGACCCCAGAAGACCAGGATCGGGGCCATTCTGTGCAAAACGAGCTGCACAGTGGAGGTAAGTATAACATGTTTGTTATTTATTTTAATTTTAAATGGGAACCTTTAGTGTCCCTTTAAGGAGGAATATGATCAACATGTATAAATTCATAAGTGGTCCATATAGTGAACTTGGTGTTGAGTTATTCACTTTAAGATCATCACAGAGGACAAGGGGGCACTCTACGTCTGGAGAAAAAGAGATTTAATCTCCAAATATGTAAAGGTTTCTTCACAGTAATAGCTGTGAAAATGTGGAAAAGACTCCCTCAAGAGCTTGTTCTGGCCAGCTCAGTAGATTGGATTCTTTCCTAAATGTACATAATATAATTGAATACTAACATTTATAGGTAAAGTTGATGCAGGGAATATCAGATTGCCTCCTGGGGATCAGGAAGGAGTTTTTTCCCCTGCTGGAGCAAATTGGATCATGCTTTTTTTTGTCTTCCTCTGGATCAACTGTGGGTATAGCATTGTGTATATAGGATTGTATGGGGTTTTTCCCCCCCCCTTTTTATTGGTTTAACTAGATGGATTTGTGTCTTTTTTCAACCTGACTATGTAATAGTGACCCATCATTGGTGCCAGTGGGAGGAGTAGTGCTGCATCATTGTTGTCAGTGGGAGGAATAGTGTCCCACTCCCATCATTGATGTCAGTGGGAAGAATAGTGTCCCATCACTGGTGTCAGTGGGTGGAACAGTGCCCTGTTATTAGTGTCAGTGACAGGAACTATGCCCCACTGTTGCTGACAGTGGGGAGAATAATGTCCAAAAGGCCAGAAAAAAGCAAGCAAAGGACCGTATTTGGCCCCCAGGACACAGTTTGGAGACCCCTGATAAAGAGGAACTGCTGGCAAAAAGGAGCAAAGCCCCTGACAGTTTTTTTTCTTTTTACTTGTAAACAGAATAGGTAAAGAATAGATCCTTTGTAGAGGTTTTATTTGTTGTCCTGTGTTCTTTAGGGAATTGATGGATAATCTATCTAGTGGTAATACAGATTTCAAATTAAAAACCCTATAGACATTCTATCCCTTTCCCATTTTTGTGGGGGAGAAGGTTGGAAACCTCTGTGAGGTTATTACTACTGTCTGTATCTTCCTGTCCCAGAGACACCCGACTTTCTTATTTATTTTCCTGGAAGTGAACTTTCCTCAAAAGTAATCACAGGCAGCAGTAAAAACTTGAGGAGTGTGTACACTTCCCAGATTTATCCAAAAAATGCAAGCTGTGATTTGTAAATGACAAAGGGAGAACACACACTGAATGAGCTCTATGGGGAGAATTATTATAAAGTGTTTAAACACTTCAGCCCTGGACCATTTCGCTGGTCAAAGACCAGGACACTTTTTGCGATTCTGCACTGCGTCTCTACCTTGTCTAAGCTACAGCACAGCCAATCAGATTTTTTTGTTTGTTTTCTAAGCTGTGTTGAAAAAATGCACCATTTGAGATAGAACTTGTCTCAGACACTTTTTATTAATTCCTACCATATCAGTTTCCAGAATACTCTATGGATACTACAACGTGTTTGACTATGAAAACTGATTTTGGTCCTTTGACACATAAAGTGAAAGGTGTGTGATGTCTTTGATTTTGGTGGGGGACCAAAAGAACTGCAGACTATAATACCTTGTGAGGCTAAAGGGAGGGGTTTTCAAAAGAAAGGACACTGTTAATTGTTAAACGGCAGAGGCAAACACGTTCTGTAGTAACCAATCCGAAACTAAAAAAGAAGGTGCCCTGAGTTAAGCTAAAGTTTAAACAGCTATCTTTTTAACAATTTGCTCAAATACTTTTGCATTATGTATTCTAATCCATAGGAGGTGCTCACAACACAGACATGTGCTCATCATATAATGGTAAGGGGCCTGATTCGCATCCGTTGTGTACAGGAGGTGGAAAGGATTCTCTTCTTCATGATCAGGAAAGGACTGGTTAACACAGGAGTTTTGTCTGTTGCGCCTGGCCAGTATCTACTACCTAAAGAATACCACAATGTGAGTGGACGCAGAACATTTTAAGCCTTGTGAGCTAGAAATCTGAAATGACCAATGTTTTACTAACACGTTTGATTTTTCAACCAAGTGCATTATTTGACTTTTGATTTCTATGACACAGACTGTATGTTGCCTGTTCTGTAGCTGTGTCTATCCACTATCTACATAATCTATAAAATCCATCCTTATTTTTTTTCTTAATTGTTACAGAAGTCTGTCATTATCATTGGGGCAGGACCAGCAGGACTGGCTGCTGCTCGAGAATTATACAACTTTGGAATCAAGGTATGCAAAGAGACTTCTTTTTTATGTCCCACTATATTTTTTGCTTTTCTGGAAATTCTATGTTGAAATTCTATTCTATGTTGAAATAAAGACATTAATTTTAAAGAGACACTGCCACTGTACCCATTCAGGGAAAAGGTGACTTTGTGTAAAGCCCCCACCCTGAACATTATACTTAAAGCGGTGTTCCGGCCAAAAATAAATAAATTAAAAGCCAGCACCTACACATACTGCAGCTGCTGGCTTTTAATAATAGGACACTTGCCTGTCCTGGTGTCCCTCGATGTCGGCATCGCAGCTGATGTTTTCATCAGCTGTCGGGTGCTGCCGCCGCCATTGCGGGTAAGGGAACCCGGAAATGTAGCCTTTCGGCTTCATGCCGGGAGCCCTACTGCGCATGCGCGAGGCCCCGCTCCTCTCTCCTATTGGCCCGGCGGCTGGGGGAGGAGGAGGGAGCACCACGGTGACATCACGGACGGGCCGCGGTCCGGACTCCCGGAAGTGGCAAAAGATACCTGCCAAAGACAGGTATCCTGTCCCCCCCCCCCCGAAAGGTGCCAATTGTGGCACCGGAGGGGGGAGAAATCATATGAGCGGAAGTTCCACTTTGGAACTCCGCTTTCATTTTCCAGCACTCCCCCCCCCCACCCCTTTCATTGGTCATCACTGGAAAATACCAGGTGCTTCTGGGTATTTGTGCATACAGTGGGCCTGCAGTGACGTTTTCTAAAATCCTTGCAAAATAAAAGAAATGACTTGGAGAGGTTTGCTTTTTCTGCCTGTAATTTGTATTACATGTGGCATGTAGTCTGTCAATGGCCCCTAAAATAGTCAATGTTTAGCTAAAGAGGAAAGTTATCATTTAGCAACAGACAAAGGGTAGTCAGAAATCTCTACTGAATATTGGCTCAATAGTTGCATATATTTGTTTTTTTAATTATCATTTTATTTCTGGTGGTTTTATACCTACATTTTGTGTTCTTTTTAGGTGTTGGTCCTAGAAGCAAGAGACAGGATCGGTGGTAGAGTTTGGGATGATAAGTCTTTTAAAGGAGTCATTGTGGGAAAAGGAGCCCAGATTGTGAATGGCTGCATAAACAATCCTATTGCATTAATGTGCGAGCAAGTGGGTTTCTGTTGTGTTTTGTGTTTAACATTTAGGATTGTCTTTGAAAAGCTAAATTCCAGGCAATCTGCTAAAAATACAGATGAAATGTGCATAAGGAAACTGTTTTACCTGCCCAAAAAACCTGTGTTTCAGTAAATCTGTAAAGCCTCGTACACACGCTTAGATTTTCGGACGACCGAACGTCTGATTTTTGTGGCATGCTAGTCTCATGTCGAAAGTGAAGAGGTTACTGACATTATGAAAATTTTCAGATGACAGCATACAATGTCAGAAGTGTCGTAATGTGTTGACTAGTTTTATATGTATTTTTTCGTTTCTGAGCATGCGTAGTCTTGCTCTTACATTTTTGTGCATGAAAACCGTACTAATTAAACAAAAATCAGACGTTGAGTTCACATCCGCCAAAAAGCTGCACATCCAGCTTTTGTCTGATGAAAAAGCGAAATTGGCTGTCCAAAGCACCGTACTAACGATCCGAATATCGTCAGACAGCTCGTCATACAAATTTTCCCCCAACTGATTTTCGTATCGTGTGTACGGGCCTTTAATCAGTGCTGAGATTTGCACAGCCTTGCCACACAGCACAACCCTGTCTACCAGACCAGGAGACCTGTTTTTTTTTCTCTGCTGCAGTTACTAACGTCAACAGGTCTTGTTTCTCCCACAGCCTTACTGGATCAGTGGGGAACTCATCACTTTGTCACTCTCCTCGTATCCACATGTCCTTTACTGGCACATGAGCTCAGCTGACTGGCTCGCCGTGCTGCTTCTCTCTTTTCTAGTGTGAGCTCTGCTTTACAGGGACTGAAAGAGGCTGATACCAAATCAAATTCTGGTACTTACATTGTTTTTAAAAAATACAGTTGTAGCAAGAAATACAGAACTAAATGAGTTTGTGTGCTTTATATCTGCCTGGAATTTAGTTTTAAACATAAAAGGATTCAGCAGTAAATAAGTTGTAGAAAGACATTTGGAATGTGTTGTGATAATAAGTGGGTTGAAAATGGCGGTTTTGGGAATGTCACTTTGGACTTTATATATTTATTTGCTTTTGTAATCACCATTTGCATTTTCACTTTTATTTTGTATGTTTTTAGCGCCAACAGCTTTACATTTGATTTTTTTTCATTTGAAATGTGTTCATTTACTTTTGTTTCTGTCCATCCCACTCTTATAATCACTACATGGGTGAAATACAATAAATCTGGAAGCACAGTGATCTCTAGAAGTGCATGTATTTGGCTACCTGAATTTATTTTGGCCACATACAGCAGTGGTGCAACCAGTGTTTTATTACATGTGTAGATGTTCTAAAAACCAATCAAACTATTACTGGACAAGTTCCTAGGGTACTACTCCCAACCTCGACACTAGCCCTGCTTGATGTCAGAAATGATCCACTTTTGATGACAGCTTTCAAATGTTTTATCTGGTATCTGGTTAATACCTGGTACAGGCCATACAAGAAGTGTTAATTTTTGGATGATTAGCCTAATCCTTCCAAAGCATTTGGCCTGCAAATCCACTGTTCAAGGTATATGCAGCACTTTTTTCTTTTGCAGTAGCACATGCCATTAGCTTATCTCTGTGTAATCAGCAGAGAGCAGTAGAAAATCAGTTAAAAATTTTGCAGCCTGCCATACCTCTGACGCTGTGATAATGAACCCCCCATGATTCTCTGTTACAGTCATTAACTTCCTGTATGTGGTGACATTGTTGTACAGTAGACCCATTGCATGTTAAAGTTTCCTCTTTCCTCTTTTTTTTTTTTAGCAACATTGAATGATGAACACATGAACTGCTATAGTTTCTGTCTTCCTTTTACTTAGTTATGTAAAATCAGAATGGCTATTTGTTGTTTTCTTATTTCATTTCAGATTTCTGATGACTGATAAAGTGATTGCAGTTTAGAATTTTCTTTGATTGCTATGTTTGAATTTATGAGTGATGTCAAAGCTTCTTTTTTCTAACTCTTGTTTTTGAAGTCCCCCTTATTTGTTCTTTATTATTGAAATCACAGCTTGCTATAACAATGCGCAAACTAAGGGAAAAGTGTGATTTGATACAAGAAGGCGGAAGGTTAACAGACCCATCTATAGACAAACGTATGGATTTTCATTTTAATGCTATACTGGATGTTGTTGCAGAATGGCGTAAAGATAAGGGTCAGCAACAAGATGTTCCACTTGGAGGTATCTATTAATTAAATTTATTTTATAGAGTCTTAGTAAATACTAAGAACATACTTATGGTTGTCCATCAATGTGCTGATTATTGACCAATGATCTTAAAGCGGTGGTCCGCCCACCGCTGCAAAAATTTAAAGCCAGCAGCTGCACATAGTGCAGCTGCTGACTTTTCTTGTTCAATATTTTTATTGAAGTTTATAGGGAGAACAGAAAAAAGAAAGGGAGGGGGGGAATTTTCAACCTTACAATGGGGATATAGGGAGTGAGGTCATACAGTAGGTTTGGGAATAAATGGCAAAACAGTAATAACAAACCTGTGTAGACAGCGTAATACTTTTCAATGATTGAGTTCAAGGTCAGGGGGATTGTCCAACACCCTCAGACACCCCATCTGGGAACAAGCTCCGTTGTGAGAGAGAGACCATTCAGTTGACCTTTAATCTACTGTTCAAACATTTTAGTAGGAAAGAGGAATTGGTATATTATGTAGAGGCAGAGGGAGGGAACTCCTCACAGGAGAAATGGTAGTGGGTGGAACATAGAAAAACCATGAAACCAGTGGGGATGTAGCCCAGGTTGTGAAGAAAGTGGTAGCAGCAATAGTACAGTGCATTCAGAGCCAGTGAGCGATGTAAAATATAGTCAATATACATCTAGTCAGTAGTGAGGCATAGATCTGGGATTAGCTGTGGACTGCTTATGTTAGTGAGAGCTAGGTAGAGCAAGTCTTGGGAATGAGATGGGAAGAGGGTCAGACCAAATACGAGGAAGTATGAGTATCCGATCATGGTTTCATGGTAGATTTGTGTATCCTGAGGGGAGAGCCCATTGAGGTGGATAAACCATTAAGGAATGGAGAAAAAGAAGAGGAGATAAAGAGGGGGGGAGAGCAGGAGAGAGAAGAGAAGTCACCGGGGAAGGAGGGGGGCGTCTTCTGGCTATATATACTTAGGAGAGAAGTGGCTTAAGGGTGGAGTAGGGAGCTATCAAAATTAAGGGGAAGAAAACTATCTACCCAGGGTTGCCAAAGTCTTTAAAATTTGGTGACTTTATCGAGGAGTGTGGCTTTGATCTTAGCGAGGATCATCGCTCTAGTGATAGCTAGTGATGTTTAGTTTCCAAAGTGTTCAGATGGGGGGGGGTTTCCAGGCCTTTGCGACCATTTGCTTTGCAGTTGTGGTGACCTGCAGGATTAATTTTAATTGGGGGTGAGTCAGGTCTAGAGGTTTTTTATTAAGTAGGGCAATGGAGGAGTCGAGCTCTAGGGTACTGTCGACCAGAGTAGATATATTGTGGAAGATTTTGGTCCAACATTTTTGGGCTAGGGGGCAGCTCCACCAAATGTGGAGGTGCATGCCTCGTCAGTACAGCCTCGGAAACAATTAGAAGAGTAGGATGGGAGGTATTTCAATATCCAGGCAGGATTTAAGTACCAGCTCATTAGTACCTGATAGTTCGTTTCAGAGGCTACTATATTTTGGGAAGCAGATTTAGTGGCTAGGCAAATGTCGGACCAGTCTTTCGTCTTAAGATGGAGGTGTAGATCGGCTTCCCGTTGCGTTGCATAGCAAAGGGAGGTGTGTCTGGGGGAATCTAATAGCTGGGTGTAGATGCTGACTTTTCTTGTTCAATATTTTTATTGAAGTTTATAGGGAGAACAGAAAAAAGAAAGGGAGGGGGGAAAAATTTTAACCTTACAATGGGGATATAGGGAGTGAGGTCATACAGTAGGTTTGGGAATAAATGGCAAAACAGTAATAACAAACCTGTGTAGACAACGTAATACTTTTCAATGATTGAGTTCAAGGTCAGGGGGATTGTCCAACACCCTCAGACACCCCATCTGGGAACAAGCTCCGTTGTGAGAGAGAGACCATTCAGTTGACCTTTAATCTACTGTTCAAACATTTTAGTAGGAAAGAGGAATTGGTATATTATGTAGAGGCAGAGTGGGGGAACTCCTCACAGGAGTTGGTTTCAGAGGCTACTATATTTTGGGAAGCAGATTTAGTGGCTAGGCAAATGTCGGACCAGTCTTTCGTCTTAAGATGGAGGTCTAGATCGGCTTCCCGTTGCGTTGCATAGCAAAGGTAGGTGTGTCTGGGGGGATCTAATAGCTGGGTGTAGATGAGAGATATTAGGCCCCGAGCATGAGGGTCCTCATTACAGATGTGTTTGAAAGCTGATAGGTCTGGGAGGGAGGTGTTGGTGCACAAGCAAGGGGTAAAGAAGTGTTTGAGTTGGAGGTAATGGAAATTTTCAGAGTTAGGAAGGCCATGGGACTCGCTGAGTGTAGGGAATGTTTTGAAGGTATCAGGGGTAGTAAATGAGTAGGCTTGGATAAGATTAGCGGACGACCATCTATGAAAGGTAGAAGGTGAGGACCATGCTGGGTAGAAAGCAGGGTTGCGGAGATGGGACAAGAGGGGATTATGTAGGGATTGGAATCCGAATTAGGTTTTGAGGTTGTCCCAGATTCGTAGCGAGTGGCGTGTAGTAGGTTTTTTTAATGTCTTGCTATCACAAGTGCGGAGCCACAGTAGGTTGGCCACTGAGAGAGGGTCACAGTCCATGGATTCAAGGACAACCCAAAGTGGCATTTCCTGAGTAGCGTGGTATTTGGGTAATTGGGCCAGCTGGGCCGCCTGGTAATATTTGGCAAAGTGAGGGAGACTTAGTCCGCCTTGGAGCTTGGGAAGATATAGGACTGATTTGGGTACACAAGGTCTGGTTTTGCTGCATATATAGGTGAGAGCTCTACGTTGCAAGATTCTGAGAAAGTGTGAGGGGATGGGGATGGGCAGAACCCGGAATAAGTAAAGGATCTTTGGGATAATGGTCATTTTGATATCGTTAATACAGTGCCTTGCGAAAGTATTCGGCCCCCTTGAACTTTTCATCCTTTTGCCACATTTCAGGCTTCAAACATAAAGATATAAAAATTTTATTTTTTGTGAATAATCACCAACAAGTGGGACACAATTGTGAAGTGGAACAAAATCTATTGGATTTTTGAAACTTTTTTAACTAAGAAAAAAATGAAAAGTGGGGCGTGCAAAATTATTCGGCCCCCTTGCGTTAATACTTTGTAGAGCCACCCTTTGCTGCGATTACAGCTGCAAGTCGCTTGGGGTATGTCTCTATCAGTTTTGCACATCGAGAGACTGAAATTCTTGCCCATTCTTCCTTTCAAAACAGCTTGAGCTCAGTGAGGTTGTATGGAGAGTGTTTGTGAACAGCAGTTTTCAGCTCTTTCCACAGATTCTCGATTGGATTCAGGTCTGGACTTTGACTTGGCCATTCTAACACCTGGATACGTTTATTTGTGAACCATTCCTTTGTAGATTTTGCTGTATGTTTGGGATCATTGTCTTGTTGGAAGATAAATCTCCGTCCCAGTCTCAGGTCTTTTGCAGACTCCAACAGGTTTTCATCCAGAATGGTCCTGTATTTGGCTGCATCCATCTTCCCCTCAATTTTAACCATCTTCCCTGTCCCTGCTGAAGAAAAGCAGGCCCAAACCATGATGCTGCCACCACCATGTTTGACAGTGGGGATGGTGTGTTGAGGGTGATGAGCTGTGTTGCTTTTACGCCAAACATATCGTTTTGCATTGTGGCCAAATAGTTGGATTTTGGTTTCATCGGACCAGAGCACCTTCTTCCACATGTTTGGTGGGTCTCCCAGGTGGCTTGTGGCAAACTTTAGACAAGACTTTTTATGGATATCTTTGAGAAATGGCTTTCTTCTTGCCACTCTTCCATAAAGGCCAGATTTGTGCAGTGTACGACTGATTGTTGTCCTGTGGACAGACTCTCCCACCTCAGCTGTAGTTCTCTGCAGTTCATCCAGAGTGATCATGGGCCTCTTGGCTGCATCTCTGATCAGTCTTCTCCTTGTCTGAGCTGAAAGTTTAGAGGGACAGCCAGGTCTTGGTAGATTTGCAGTGGTCTGATACTCCTTCCATTTCAAAATGATCGCTTGCACAGTGCTCCTTGGGATGTTTAAAGCTTGGGAAATCTTTTTGTATCCAAATCCGGCTTTAAACTTCTCCACAACAGTATTACGGACCTGCCTGGTGTGTTCCTTGGTCTTCATGATGCTCTCTGCGCTTTCAACAGAACCCTGAGACTATCACAGAGCAGGTGCATTTATACAGAGACTTGATTACACACAGGTGGATTCTATTTATCAGCATCAGTCATTTAGGACAACATTGGATCATTAAGAGATCCTCGCTGAACTTCTGGAGTGAGTTTGCTGCACTGAAAGTAAAGGGGCCGAATAATTTTGCACGCACCACTTTTCAGTTTTTTATTTGCTAAAAAAGTTTAAAATATCCAATAGATTTCGTTCCACTTCACAATTGTGTCCCACTTGTTGGTGATTCTTCACAAAAAATTAAAATTTTATATCTTTATGTTTGAAGCCTGAAATGTGGCAAAAGGATGAAAAGTTCAAGGGGGCCGAATACTTTCGCAAGGCACTGTACGTCCTAACCAAGCTAAAGGCAGTGTAGACCAGGAGGACATTAGGCTGGTGAGGTGAGATGGCATGGGGGGTAGTTGGCAGAATAGAGGGCTGCGGAGTCTACTGTCAGTTTAATGCCTAGATATGAGATATAGTGGGGGGATCATGAAAATGGAAGGGCATGTTGAAGTTGTAACAATAGAGGTTGTGGCAGTGAGATGTTAAGGACTTGTGATTTCTGTGGGTTATCGACAAGACCTGAAATAGAGGCAAATTGATCTAATGTGGAGAGAAGATTGGAGAAAGACGTCAGCAGGGAGGTGAGGAAAAGGAGACTGTCACTAGGAAACAGACAGAGTTTGAGATGGGGGCCACCTAGTTCGAGTCCTTTAAAGCGGAGCTCCACCCTAAAGTGGAACTTCCGCTCATCGGAACCCCCCCCCCCTCCGGTGTCACAATTGACACCTTTCAGGGGGGAAGGGGGTGAAGATACCTGTCTAAGACAGGTATTTTCACCCACTTCCGCGAGTCCTCTCTGCGGGAAATCTGCGGGAAGCACGTCACTTCCCGCAGAATACCTGTAGTGTTCTGGGAGACACTCGGCTTCCAGAACACAGGAGGACCAGTCAGAACGGCGCAGCGCGACTCACGCATGCGCCGTAGGGAACCGGGCAGTGAAGCCGCAAGGCTTCACAGCCTGGTTCCCTCAACGAGGATGGCGGTGGGGGCAGCAGAGTGATTAGCGATTGCTCGTCCTCTGCTGCGGACGTCGCTGGACTCCAGGACAGGTAAGTGTCCTAATATTAAAAGTCAGCAGCTGCAGTATTTGTAGCTGCTGGCTTTTAATATTTTTTTTTTCGGCGGAGCTCCGCTTTAATGTCTGGGTTGGAATGTATTGCCTGGCAAGGGGTTCAATGGCTAGGGCTAACGAGAGTGGAGATAAGGGAATCCTTGTCTCATTCCGCAACGTACTGGGAAAGAGGCTGATTTATAACCGCCATATTTAACGATTGTGGAGGGGAGAGTATAGAGGGAGGAGACCCAAGAGAGAAAGTGAGTCCCAAATTCACATTTTTGCAGTATAAATTGTAGGTAGGGCCAGGAAATCGAGTCAAACGCTTTTTTAATATCTAGGGACACAAAGCAAGTTGGAACCTGGTGGGAACGTGCTGCCTGAGCTATCAAAACTTCTCTATGGACATTGTTGCCACCTTGTCTCACGGGATGAACCCAACCTGGTCTTTATAAATGAGGGAACCTATAACCGAATTTAGGCAAGATGAGGTTATTTTAGCCATTATTTTAATGTCCAGGTTCAATAGTGAGATTGGGCGGTAATTGGTCCAAGAGGAGTTATCTGATTGGGGTTTGGGTATCATGGAGATAATAGCTAAGAGTGAGTCTGGGCAGAAGGAATGGCCTTTCAGGATAGAGTTGAAGGCTTTAGACAGTAGAGGGGTAAGAGCGTCGACAAAGTGTTTGTAGTAGGAGGCTGTGAAGCCTTCAAGACCCGGGCGTTTGTTGGGTTGAAAGGCTCTAAGAGCGTTTCGGATTTCAAGTTCGAAGATAGGCTGATCTAGTGTCTCTTGTTGAAAAGCCGACAGGGACGGGAGTCTAAGGCGGGAGAAAATTCAGACGTGCGTGCTTCGTCGAATACAGAGGAGACAGCCAAGATCTTCACCGGATTACTAGAGTAGGAGTCGTGGGAAGTATGTAGTCCGAATGGTTTATGCTGTCTGTCAAGTTTGTGAAGAGAGAGAGCAAGGAAGGAGTCATGTTTGTTTGCTTTGATGTAGAAGTTGTTTCTAGACCGACATAGTGATTTTTCAGCCAACTCAGTTAGGAAGAGATCTAATTCGAATCTGGCTTTATCTAAGGGCCTATTTGTGAGCGGGGGGTAGAGTTATCCTGAAAGGCTGAGTGGGCATGGTGGAAAGAGAGTTCCAGTTTTTGATGGAGGATGCAGCGCTCTTTCTTAGCATGGGAGGCTAGACTGATGCAAGCACAGCGAATTACAGTTTTATGAGCATCCCGAACGATTAACGGGGAAGTGCCATTGGTTGTATTGTGGAAGATATAATCTTCAATGGTGAGAGCTATATCGGATCTGTGGGAAGGATGAGCTAAGAGGGTGTCATTCAGACACCAGGAGTGGTCTCTTTGTTTGGGAATAAGGGATTTGAGAGAGGTGAAGACTGCGTTATGGTCTGACTAGAGGGAGGGGATAATAATAGAGGATATGAGCGAAGGGGAGGTCCCGACTGAGGTGAGAATATGGTCGATGCGCGAATGGGTTTTGTGGGGGTGCGAGTAATATGTATACTGTCGTCTGGCAGGGTTAATTTCACGCCAGGTGTCTATGAGAGAGTGTCTATGTAGTAGTTGTTAAAAAGAATGTTTAGTGGAGCTCAAGGAAAAAGGGAGAGGGGATTTATCAAGAAAAGGATAGATAACTTGATTTGAGTCTCCACAGATTACCAGGGTTCCTTGTTTATGTGTGTCTATCACTTGGAATAAGTGTGAGAGGAAGGAGGTAGGGTTGCTGTTAGGGGCCTAATAAGAGATGACCCGTGACTTCTACATCTAGTAGGAGACCTGTGAGGATAAGATACCTGTGTAGAACAGTGGAAAGCTATCAATACACCTCTACGTTTAACATTAGCTGAGGCTGTGAAGAATTGAGGATAGGATGCATGAATAAATTTAGGAAAGGAATGTTCAGTGTAGTGGGTTTCTTGGAGGTAGACCACGTGCACTTTATTGGAGGCAAACGACTGAAAGGCTTTGATTCTTTTATGTGGGGAGTTCATACCCTGCACATTGAGGGTGAGTACATTTATGGAGGCCATGATGAAAAACTGGGGTAGCGTATGTTAGTAAGTAGGCAACCAGACAGGGTCTTCTTTCCCCGGGGAGAGAGAGTGGGAGGGGTAAAAACAACAGAGGGGGAGGCAGAAGGGTGAGAGAAAGAGGGGACTTTGACTGAGAGAGACAAGGGGGAACAGGTGTAGTGTAGAAGATACCCATCTGGGTTGGTCAAAGGCACCAGCACAGAGGGGACCATGTTGTCCGAGGAAGGTTCCAACAAGAAAGTTCCCCAGACAAGTGGGGGGCAGCAGTGACAGCAGGCAGGGGACATGTCAGCCGCCGCAGGGAAGCTATGATTGCTTTAAATGTTTGAGGGGCCAGGCCCGTGGATGCAAGATTAGAACAGCAGATATATAGTAACGGTAAAAGAAACTACTGCGCATGTCAAAAAAGAAGAAAAAATTTCAAACTTGGGTGGTAAATTTATAACCGCTGCTGCAACTGAAAATGTGGATACACACAATAACAATATTAAGAACGTGCAGTTGCGCTGCAAAATATCAACGCATAGATTTAGGCAATATGGAATATTACCTTATTGAAACCAGTGAAAAATGCATGATAAATAGTGAACAATATTCAGAAATTATCCAATAGGTGATTGGTGACATGTGACAATCTTATATCTTCCGTACAATATCCACAATGTAATAAATAAAAATAAGAGAAATCATATGAGGAAAGTTCCACGATAACACTGTAGCGAAAAGCTCTCTCATGCAAGTTAATATTCGTGACTTCACACTCTTAAGCACCCGAGGGAAAAGTGCAGTGATGGTAAAGACAAAGATCCTCCACCTTCAATATCAAATCTGCTTACCAGCTCATATGGATCTCAAATGAAGAGATCACAACCGCCTGTGGCTTTTTCCCCCACCAAGGGTCTTTAAATTGCAAACCAGCATGCAGGGTGATATCTTCCTCAACACTGTGGCACCTCAGTATGACTCCCGGGAGTGTGATCCCCAAAAAAACATAAGGGCCATCATAGTAAAGTATGTAATGAAGTTTAATTAAAAGAAAAAAAAAATACACTTACAACATCGATGTAAATATAAAAGCGTCTGTAAAAATCATTTCAAGCCGGCAGGCTCTTGCTATCCGCTCGTTCCTTCCAGGATAGCGTTGTGTTCGCCGGTGACGTCAGCACGCCGCTCCTCCCTACGCGTTTCGTCAGAGATGACGTCTTCCAGGGGCATGAGCGGCGTGCTGACTCAACGCTATTTATCTTACATGTGACAGGAGGCACGCCCAGCTCTGAACTCTGGGAAACCCCTGCACTAATCCACCATATTTGAAAGGGGAAAATTTGCCCATACTACGCCGCTCTCACCATATTGCTAATGAGACCATGGCTAATAGTTCAGCTTAAAAATGCAGTAATAAGAACTGCAATAATCTAGATCTTAATCTAGATCTTAATCCTAATCTAGATATATAGTAACGATGTCAGGGAATCATGTAGCTGAGTGGTATGATGCTGAGAGGGCGAACAGTTTATTGCTGGGTGCAGCGAGCGCAATAAGGGAGGTCGGTAGACCAAGCCAAACTGTTGATGATTTCCTAGTGAAATAGTAAACTTAGGGCAACCGAGATGTAATAAAGAGAACATAAACATACCAACAGACAATCCGGGAAAAAAAACAAAAAACGAGGGGAGCATGAGTTCTCAGAGCCAAGCAATTAAAGTAAATGGGGGGGAGGGGGTGGCATTGTTTAGAGTATGGTATAGATTGAATCGGGAAAGGACTAGGGTGTGAGTGCTCTGAGGGATCATGACCTTGACGTGTAGTAACCAGCAGGTAAAAAGACTAAGAAAAATTAACTAGGGAGAACATGACTCACTAATTAAAACGTTAATCTCGGCAGAACTCTCAAGGCAGGAGTCTGGAGAAGACTGAGCAAGCAGACTAGTCAGCAGGCTGGGTGGGACTCTGACATCCAAATATAGGCAGCAATAGCGCCTAACAGGAAGGAGTCAGAGAAACTATGTACCCAGGTAGGGTCGAAACGCCCTGTGGGGGCTGTTAAGTCCTGAAAAGAAAAATTACCATCAGTCCACAGAGTCTGAAGGAGAGGCGAAGCGGCTGCGCTTGGAAGAGCCTGATGAGGTGGTGGGTGCTTTTTACGGTGAGCATGAGGCAGAGCGGTGGCGTTGACTTTGCGAGGCTGGAGTGGATGAGGGCGAGACCAGGCGTAGGTCTTCGAGAAGGGCCTGGAGGTCTTCGGTGGTTCTGCAGGTGTGTTTGCGGCCCTGATGGGTGAGGTGGAGGGAAAAGGGGAAGCCCCACGAGTAGATGTGGTATCTTTGGAGGGTCTGCAGATGCGGCTTGAAGGCTCTTCGCTTGGAGATGGTGGATTGCGAGAGGTCGGCAAAAAGTTGGTAGTAATGGCCTTGAAACAAGAGAGTCTCGCGATGATGTGCAGCTTAGAGACGTTGCTCCTTGGTGCGATAATAGTGGAATTTAGCGACTATGTCCCGTGGTGGGCTCGTCAGGCTTGCTATTTAAACAGGAACCTAAAAAGCTAATTTTGCTTTTGGAAAGCATATCTATGGGGTCTATGTATAAAGGATGTGCGATTCAGACAGAGAATGTTTGGTTAAAATGTGTCCATTTGTATTTTACAGCATTTGGCTATCTTTCAGAAGATTCACAATATGTGAAATGGGGCAGCTAATGGACAAATCTTGTTTAATTTTTAAATGTGATGGGTGACTCTTGTTTGCAGTTGGAATTTCTCTATTACTGTATGTTGTATACTGATGAGCAAATATTATTTAAATTTAAATGTGATGAGCGAATCTTGTTTGTAAAAGGAATTTTACTTGTATAATGATAGATGAATTCTGTAATTGTTATGTTAATTTGTATGCTGATGGATAACTACTCTTTAAAATCGACAAATGACTAGTGTGAATCTTGTTTGAAGATAATAGCTAAATGCTGTAAAATGCAGATGGAGGAGTGCCCAGCAAACATTTGCTGTTAAAATTGCAATCTCTTATAAAATGGGCCCCTTAATATTATTTTTGTCTGTTGGTGTGAATGGGCTGTATCTCCTAGTTTGCTGACAGCTTACCTTTGTGTCAGCAAATGAGGAGTATCTACCCCTTGTGAAAAGGGGCTGGAGATGTTTTGGGCACAGTCGTAATCTATACCAATTTGCGGGATGCTGACCGGACCACGCATTTGTCAATCAGCAAATATAGCTAAATCTCTTAACAAGATGGGGTGGATGAAGAACAAGTCAAAGCCAAGGTGGCCATTTTCATATTTCATGTTTGACTAGCTTTACAGAATCAAAGCTTTATTTTTTTTAGTTATATGTACTATTTTTTTTTTATCTTGGTATCCATTCATCATACCTCCGCTTGCTAAGAATATAAATTCAGTTTATAGCCTAATTAAGGTATTATTTAAATTCTACATGTTACTGTTCTGCAATGTAATGTATACACTTTTTTAAATTAGATAAGATACAAGAGATCTACAAAGCATTCATACAGGAATCTGGAATCCAGTTCACAGATGTAGAAGAAAAGGTCTTACAGTTCCACCTTGGGAATCTGGAATATGCTTGTGGAAGCAATCTACATAATGTGAGTTCTTGTTAATTTTTGCAAATTTTTCTGTGTAAAATAATCAAGTGAAATAATAAATGATCCTTTTTGAATTGATGTAAAGTTGTCCATTCCCATTGATTTTTGTAAAATTTTTGGGTTAAATATCTCTTTTAAATTTACATACACGTTTCTCCACTTACTGCGGGAGATTTACTAAAACTGGTGCACACAGAATCTAGTGCAGCTGTGCATAATAACCAATCAGCTTCTAATTTCAGCTTGTTTAATTAAGTTTTGACAATAAGCCCACATTCACACTGAGGGCGGGTTTGAAATTGTGCGAGTTCAGCTGAACTTGCACGATTTCAAACCCGCATTTCATTGTGAGTTTGGGGGTGATTTGACAGATCTGTGTGGGTTCATGCACAGATGTCTATTGAAATTGCCCCCAGAAGTCGCCAAAAGTAGTGCAGGAACTACTTTTGGGAATCGGTGCAGTGACCCAAGTCGGCATTGAATCGCATCGATTCGGGCGGTCCCTTAGTCGGCAGTAGGCTCCGATTTAGCATGCCGTTTGTCAAATCGGCCCAATGTGAACGCAGGCTTAAACCTAGAAGCTGATTTGTCACTATGCACAGCTGCACCAGATTCTGCGTGCACCACTTTTAGTAAATCTCCCCCACTGTGTCTGGTTTCAGCACAGAGCTGTACACCTAGAAAACACATACATAAAATGAGTTAGAGACCCTTATATCTATTGCGAGTTTAAGGTCAGTGAGGGGGGAGATTAGAGAGAGACCCCTAGCTCTGTCTCTATCTGTGCCCGGTACCTTTTATGCCAGTCTCAGTCCTTGATCCGGGGGAGCTCTCTGCTCTGTTTCATCCAGCGGCTCCCTTGCAGCCTGCGCCTCCCACTGTCCTAGTCTTCCGTGCCCCCAGTCAGTCCATTATCCAGGCCTCACTGTTGAAGAGGAGGTTTGAGGAGTCCAGGCTCTGAAACGCCAGGGATGATGCGCCCGCTTCTCGCCTCTTCGACCGTTAAGGAGGCGGTGAAGCTGTTCTCTCCCTCCTGTGCTCTCAGGCCTGTAACCTTCCCCGCAGAGGCTTCGGGGCCGCCCACTCATTCGTGCGGATAGATTCCTACATCTCGCTGCTGCGCTCTCACCGCCACGAACCTGGACTTTCTCCCATGCACACAAAGATAGCTCTGCGTGCCAGCTGTGCCACGCGAGCCATAGGTTCGCCATTACTGCTATAGGCAATATTTTTCTCCCTTAGAATTTTCTTTTACAGTTATGAATGCAGCCCTCTGCTGTTGGGTGGCAGAGAAATTGGGAAAGATCGTAATAGTGTTACCATTGTACTTGTCTCTTGTTCTTCTTATCACATTAGTTCTCCCAGATTAAGAGCAGTACATAGAATGAGTTCTGTGTAACAGGGGGTCCGTTTCCATCTGATTGCTCTATAGAGGAGAGCGGGACTGTGTCAGTGTCCACTCTGCATAGCGGAGTGGACACAGACCTGTAATCTGCCTTCTCAGCAGGGATCAGTGGAGAGATCCCCTGCTGAGCAAATGGATTCCGCATAGCAGGGGCGCCCGTGTGAAAGGAGCCTTATTCAGATTCTGAGGGAAAAAAAAGTTTGCTTTCGCTATAACATTCATAAGTCCTGGAGTCTCCCACCACATGTATGTGAAAAAAACTTAGGTGACCTAGGTCAAACAGGTTGTTATATTCTCATGCAGGCATGAGAATTAACTAATTTAAGCTTAAATATTGGAGGTATCTTATTGTTCTAAAATGTGGAGTTGGTACAGACTTAAAGAGGTATTCAACTCAAAAACAAAAATGGAATATATTGCAGTTTACCAGTTTCTTTTTTTGGGGCTTTTTTTCTTTTATTTCACCTGGCGATCCTGCCATTAATACACTTCCTGTCATAGGATGTCTACATTCTTAAAGCGGAGTTCCACCTGAAAAAAAAATATATAAATACTGCAGCTGCTGACTTTTAAAATAAGGACACTTACCTGTCCAGGGCGCCCGCGATGTCCTCACCCGAAGCTGACCGTCCCTCGGCTCCGGGTGGAGGCACCAGCATCTTCAGTAAGAGAATCAGGAAGTGAAGCCTTGCGGCTTCACAGCCTGGTCCCCTACTGCGCATGCGCGTGTTGCGCTGCACGTTCTGAGTGGTTCCTGCTGTCTTTTGGGACCTGTGTGTCTCCCAGAAGACAGCAGGGGGATGGAGGAGGGGCCAGACATGGCGTAGATCGCCGCGGATATTGCGGCGATCTTTCCCCGGAAGTGTCTAATCCAGGTATTTGCTCCCCTCTCCCCCCTGAAAGGTGCGAAATGTGACCCCGCAGGGGGGAAGGAACCACTGGAATTTCCATTTCTGGGTGGAACTCCGCTTTAATAAGTAGTAAATTAAATACCCCTTTGGACAGCAGCAATGTCAGTCTGGGGGGAGGGTAGTGTTAGACCAGCAGATTTTTATGGCCCTGACCAACAAATTGAAGCTGAACACAAACTAACACTTCATAAGAAATTACAGCAAACTGTTTTTTTCCTTTTTGGATAAAGATTTTACATAAAAGCTGCCTATTGTAAGCACACCTGTCAGAGTTAATTGGTTAAAAAAACAGACTTATTGGCTGGATCACCAGGTTAAAATAAAGGAAAAAGAAAAAAAAAAAAAAGAAAAGAAGACTAATACTGTTACTACATCTGGAGCTATCCTCTTAGATGTTTTTCAATATTATGACTTTGTGTGGACCACTTGTCTTGTACCATACATATCTAGCATGCCTTATAGCTATGTATGTATCATGTTGTGCTCTACACAGTCAGTGATCTTATGTCGCCTACCAACAATAAAAATTGTAAAAAAAAAAAAGAAAAGAAATGCAGCTACTACATCTAAGAAATATTAAGCTGCATTCTTGTATTTGGGTTTAATACCACTTTAAATATACAAGGGGTGTACCATAATTCTGAGGACAGATTGTGGATGATACATTTTCCTACTGTCAGGATGGATGCAAATGATGGCATATGGATACTTCCCCCCCCCCCCCCAAAGAAATAAATTGGATAAAAAATTGCTTTTTCTGTTCATACATTAAAAAAATATGCTTATGAAGCTTTTCAGTTATTCATGTTATGAAGTATTTGGTTAGTTAAACAGATCTTCTGTATATTTTCATTATATACTATTATGCAAGTGCTTTTCACTGTAAAAATTACACCAATATTTTTTTCTTCTGTTTTTTTTTTTTTTCCAGGTATCTGCTCGTTCTTGGGATCACAATGAATTCTTTGCTCAGTTTGCTGGGGATCACACAATGATAACGGCTGGTTATTCGGCAATAACAGAAAAATTGGCTGACGGACTTGATATTCGACTCAGGTCACCTGTAAGTTCTACAGAAAAACAAATACATACAGTATCTCACAAAAGTGACTACACCCCTCACATTTTTGTAAATATTTTACTATATCTTGTAAATGTAAAGAAGTGAGTGTACAGCTTGTATACCAGTGTAAATTTGCTGTCCCTTCAAAATAACTCAACACACAGCCATTAACCACTTCAATACTGGGCATTTTCACCCCCTTCCTGCCCAAGCCAATTTTCAGCTTTCAGCACTGCCACGCTTTGAATGACAATTGTCGTGCGACGTGGCTCCCAAACAAAATTGATGTCCTTTTTTTCCCACAAATAGAGCTTTGTTTTGGTGGTATTTGATCATCTCTGCGGTTTTTATTTTTTGCGCTATAAACCAAAAAATACAATTTTTAAAAAAATATATATTTTTTTTTTACTTTTTGCTATAATAAATATCCCAATTTAAAAAAAAAAAAAAACGTTTTTTTCTCAGTTTAGGCCGATATGTATTCTTCTACATATTTTTGGTTAAAAAAAATAAAAAAAAATAAAAATCGCACTAAGCGTATATTGATTGGTTTGCACAAAAGTTATAGCGCCTACAAAATAGGGGATAGTTTTATGACATTTTTTTTTTTTTACTAGTAATGGCGGTTATCTGTGATTTTTGTTAGGACTGCGATATTGCGGCGGACGTATCGGACACTTTTTTGTGACCATTCACATTTATACAGCGAACAGTGCTATAAATATCTACTGATTACTGTATAAATGCGACTGGCAGGGAAGGGGTTAACACTAGGGGGCGATCAAGGGGTTAAATGTGTTCCCTAGGGAGTGATTCTAACTTTAGGGAGAGGGGACTGACTGGGGGAAGTGACCGATCGGTGTCCCTATGTACAAGGGACACACCATCGGTTTCCTCTCCTTGACAGGACGTGGATCTCTGTGTTTACACACAGAGATCCACGTCCCTGGCTCTGTGACGAGCAATCGCGGGTGCCCGGCGGACATCGCGGCCGCCGGGCACGCGCATTGGATCCCCAGTGATGCGGCACGTGCGCCGCCGCGATCCACACTGCAGGAATCCCAGGACGTCATATGACGTCATATGACAGCGGTTAATGTCTAAACTGCTGGCAACAAAAGTGAGTACACCCCTAAGTGAAAATGTCCAAATTGGTCCAAACGTGTCAATATTTTGTGTGGCCACCAGTATTTTCCAGCACTGCCTTAATTCTCTTGGCCATGGAGTTCACCAGAGCTTCACAGGTTGCCACAGGAGTCCTCTTCCACTCCTCCATGACGACATCACGGAACTGGTGGATGTTAGAGACCTTGCGCTCCTCCACCTTACGTTTGAGGATGCCCCACAGATGCTCAATAGGGTTTAGGTCTGGAGATATGCTTTGCCAGTCCATCACCTTTACCCTCAGCTTCTTTAGCAAGGCAGTGGTCGTCTTGGAGGTGTGTTTGGGGTCGTTACCATGTTGGAATACTGCCCTGCGGCCCAGTCTCTGAAGGGAGGGCCCTGATCACGCTCTGCTTCAGTATGTCACAGTACATGTTGGCATTCATGGTTCCCTCAATGAACTGTAGCTCCCCAGCTCCCCAGTGTCGGCAGCACTCATGCAGCCCCAGACCATGACACTCCCACCAACATGCTTGACTGTAGACTTGTCTTTGTATCCCTCACCTGTTTGCCGCCACACACGCTTGACACCATCTGAACCAAATAAGTTTATCTTGGTCTCATCAGACCACAGGACATAGTTGCAGTAATCCATGTCCATAGTCTGCTTGTTTTCAGCAAACTGTCTATGGGCTTTCTTGTGCATCATCTTTAGAAGAGGCTTCCTTCTGGGACGACAGCCATGCAGACCAATTTGATGCAGTGTGCAGCGAGGGGTCTGAGCACTGACAGGCGGACCCCCTTCAACCTCTGCAGCAATGCTGGCAGCACTCATACGTCTATTTCCCAAAGACAACCTCTGGATATGATGCTGAGCACGTGCACTCAACTTCTTTGGTCGACCATGGCGAGGCCTGTTCTGTGTAGAACCTGTCGTGTTAAACCGCTGTATAGTTTTGGCCACCATGCTGCAGCTCAGTTTCAGAGTCTTGGCAATCTTCTTATAGTCTAGGCCAGTGATGGCGAACCTTAGCACCCCAGATGTTTTGGAACTATATTTCCCATGATGCTCAACTACACTGCAGGGTGCATGAGCATCATGGGAAATGTAGTTCCAAAACATCTGGAGTGCCAACATCACTGGCCTAGGCCATCTTTATGTAGAACAACAATTCTTTTTTTGACATCCTGAGAGAGTTCTTTGGCATGAGGTGCCATGTTGAACTTCCAGTTACGAGTAGGAGAGAGTGAGAACACCAAATTTCACACATCTGAGACCTTGTAACACTAATGAGTCATATGACAGCGGGGAGGGAAAATGGCTTATTGGGCCCATTTTGGAAAATTTCACTTAGGGGTGTACTAACTTTTGTTGCCAGCGGTTTAGACATTAATGACTGTGTGAAATATTTTGAGGGGACAGCAAATTTACACTGTTATACAAGCTGTACACTCCCTACTTTACATTGTAGCAAAGTGTCATTTCTTCAGTGTTGTCACATGAAAAATATAATAAAATATTTACAAAAATGTGAGGGGTGTACTCACTTTTGTGAGATACTGTATATATAACAAGAATTTTAGAAAACTTTATTTAGGAGAACCTTTCCACTGTTGCAGTATGTGAGGAGTATAAAGAACGATTAATGTTATGTAAGTTAAGGTTCATGTCAAGGTTATGTTACGCATTAGGGATTTGGGCCATAACCCAGATAGCAGGGATAACTTGCCACAAATTTGTGACAGTGTTAAATCGTAAGTCTTGTTAACTTGCTGCACATTTTCACTGGCAAGTTCAATTGCAGAGCACCTGAAGTACAAGTTCTAGTTGATACTTTTCCAATTTGTAGAGAATTTGCAAGGCAAGTCTCTAGCAAGAGCAAAGTTGCAGTGGTAAGTCTACAGCAAAGAGCAAAGATGAAAATTCAGCCACAGTGACCCCTCTGGTGGGATGACTATTGCACAACATAACCGAACCAGAACTTGCAGCAGACTTGCAGAATATTTGCAAAGAAAGTTGATCTGGAGTCATGCAATGAGGACTTGCTGTAATTGTGCAACAAATTTGTGAAGCCTGGCAAGTCTAGCAATAGCTTTGTAAGTCATTTTCAAACTTGCAGCTCAATTGCTTGCTGTCTGGGAATTTGAAGCAAGGGCTTCAGTTATTTTGCAAGTGTCTGAAGATGATGGTTACTGCTGTGTAATGCGCTTCACGAATTTCCAGATTCTCAAGATTTCAATAGGGATTAGGAGACTGGTTCCATTTCTACAGCTATAATCGTTCAGAGAAAAGACCCTGCATGTACGAAACCCTGCACAATGTTAGGTCCAGGGCAGTTGGCCCCAGCATGGGGGATCAAGTTCCTGAAGTCCCACTGGGCACAGCTTCCTTTGATGGGTAAAGATTGCCCTCTTCCCCCTCTTGTGGCTGGATAGGTGTTAGCCCTGCTAGTGCCCCATAGTAGTTAATTCCCCCCTCCTCCCCTCCCTTGGACTGTGTTGGAAAAATGCCTTATATGGGAGTGTGCTGCTTAGCTTGTGAGGGGAAAACAGGGTGCTGTGTGATAATTGTGGCCACTGCTTTGTTTTGCCAGCGCTATGTTATTAAATGAATGACTTTTAATACATTGTAATACATAGGGAATTCTCCCATCCTCCCATCCGGGCTGCTCCCCGTGCCACTTGACAATGTGGAGCATCTCTGGCATCTAGGGCTCTAGGGCTCTGGAGGAGGAGCTGTTCTCTGCCCCTCCTTCCTCATTGTCAGCTGCACGGCCTCTGTCTGACATCTGGGGGGGGGGGGGGGGGGGGGGAGTGTAATGACAGCAGCTATATTGCCTCCTTGTACAGAGCTTGTACTAAGGTGATGGAGAGGATAGCAGCATCGGTAAAGGCAGTGGTGCATCCATGCTCGTCACTCTTAAAGGCTAAGTTTACCTTTCTTTTAAAAAAATCCAGCTCCTCTATGTACCAATATACCATTAATGTACCTCTGTTGCACAAAAATGCAAGTTTTCTTTGATTTTGAAAACAAGGCCTACCTCATCCATGGCTATATTTCACAGATCACTTCAGAAAGTCCCTGGTATACAGACACAGACAGGCCAGCCAGTAAGACACAGGAAGGAGTTTACCAGCTGACCTAATTTGCACACCTTCATCTATCAACTATGTTTTCACAGCACCCTCGCATTTCTCCATGCGTGTGTTCGCCTGGCTTCCCCAGCATCCCTTCAGACAGGCTCAGGCTGTATGCTAAATTCCCTGCAGCCCACGGCACACCCCTGATGTAGTGCAAGAGCCTGCCTGATTGGATACAGAGTGATTGGATAGATGGTGTATCCCCTTATTATATAGTTTTGGTAAACCTAAAGGAGATTGTGCAATCAGATTGTATAGTGTAAGACCACATTTATACACCTAAAATTACCTAGTTGCACTTTTAGTGTCATTAATTGTTAATGGCACACCAAACACAGAAGTAAACACATTTTGCCACATGAAAAAACAGGTGACAAATGCAGTAAAAAATGTGCAAAAATGTCCCATAAGCTACTATGCCAGGTGTAGCGCAGCCCATTGAAATCAATGGGCTGCCCTATGTGTATCACTGGAAAAACGTGCCAAAAAACATTCACTCCCACTACTCTCGGTGTGAATGGGGCTTGAAAGTGAAATTGGTGTGTTTACACAAGAACAATGAGGCTTCATTCACATCTGTGGGTGTAAGTGTAGCGCTAATTTTGTTGGTCTATGTACACTGTTAAACTATACATAAATGTGACTGGGAACGTGATAAAGTCTACACAAAATCAAAACAAAAACCAGTGCAAAACTCAAACTATATCAATAATGAATGAATCATGTGATTATACATAAACCAAAATCATTGCAGTGATAATATGATGATAAATATTAGTTATGACAACTTAAATATTTGTAAATAAGTCCAAGAAAGAAAACGCTCATCAACTTGAAAGTGAAGTGAAGATCAATCCAGAAAGAAAAGAAGTGTTCATTTGTGATAGAAACTTGCACCTGTCTACACGTATCGCTCCTGTTCCTGAATTTATGCCTTTTTAACCATCTTAAATGTGAGTGTTTTATTGTCATCCCTTTTTTACATTAAAACCATTTCCATACGGTATCACGCTATGTGAGTTTGTTTTTCACTTTCATACGTACAAAATATGGATACCAAGCCTTTTGTATACACTTATGAATACGAGATCAACACACTGGATGTCCTGTTTGACTGAAGTGGAATAACAAAGCCCCTCAGACTCCAGATTATCCACATTGGGTTTGTTAACCCCCAAAGCCTTTCTCGACTTGGTTGGCGTATGCCTTTCCTAGTCTGAGATTTCCGGTAAGCCTCCTTCAACTCACTCTTGGTGGTGGTTTTTCACAGCATTTTTTATTTGAGCTGCAAGTTTCTATCACAAATGAACACTTCTTTTCTTTCTGGATTGATCTTCACTTCACTTTCAAGTTGATGAACGTTTTCTTTCTTGGACTTATTTACAAATATTTAAGTTGTCATAACTAATATTTATCATCATATTATCACTGCAATGATTTTGGTTTATGTATAATCACATGATTCATTCATTATTGATATAGTTTGAGTTTTGCACTGGTTTTTGTTTTGATTTTGTGTAGACTTTATCACGTTCCCAGTCACATTTATGTATAGTTTAACAGTGTACATAGACCAACAAAATTAGCGCTACACTTACACCCACATTTTCCTATTGCTTTGTCTACAGCAGTGTTGGCAGCTGTTTTTGTTTTTTGGTTCACTATTTATCTCAGCGCAGTATATCCTCCCCACCTTTACACTATTCATTCACATCTGTGTTCTGCACAGGAAATGCACGCTTAGCCATGTTTCAGAAATGCTGCAAATATGCATCGTGCTTGTGTTGTCATTACATGTTAAAGGCTCCCCAAATGCAGCAAACACACCATAAACTGCGGTAACGTGAGTTTTCACTACGTGGAGATGTTAATGAGGCCTGAAAACTGACTGTTTCTGTCCACTTCCTCCTATGTATTTGTATAAAGATGGCCATACACTAAGCAATCTGATTGTACAATCTCTGTACAATTTCCTTTAGATTTACCAGAACTATGGAATGGAGGACACATCTGAACAATCCATCCAGTTTGTATCCAATCAGACAGGTCCTTGTACTACAAGAAGATCTAAAGGAGATTGTACAATCAGATTGTATAGGGAGTAGGTGGAATGTAGTATTGTAATGAGGGAGGTGTGGTCCAGAGTGGTAACATGCCCTATCACGCCCTCTTCTGTGATGCAACAAGGAAGTGAGGGCTTCTGGGAGATGACCTAACAGGAAGTGAATGCTGATACAAGTTACAAGAAGTGATGGAATCAGAAAATCTGTTCAAAAATACAAATAAACTGACAAAAATCTAAATATTCAGTGGATGAGGTAAGTGAGAGAAAAGTACATTGGGGTGGTTGGCCCAGAAATGGCATTGGAAAACACTTCTATTTATGATGAAAAGTGAAATTCTGCCCAAAAAGGTGAACCAATCCTTTAAAGGAACCCCTGCAACCTCCCTAGCTGTCAGACAAATGGAAGCTTATTTTACATCGGTGGGTTCCAGCAGATTTTACTCATTATATAATCTGAATTGCGTTTTCAGTTATTTGTTTCACCTCTCATATAATTTAATCTTAATTGTACAGTACAGGACACAGGAAAAATATTCATAGATCCTGGGTTATAGATTCGTACTTTAAGGTGATTGTACACTGGCCAAGTGTTTTAGGATACACCCCCTGGGTGTATCTTGTATAACTACCCCACTCCGTGAATCCGTTTTTTGCTAGTGTCCTAAGATGATGGACCTCTTCTCCTTCATGGAGAAATCACTCTTTTGTTTTTCATTTTTTTTTATTATTATTATTTTGTTTATTATTTTACCTTCAACTTTTTTTATTCACTGAATCCAAAAACGTACTTCCGGAACTTTCCGTGTGTGTGTGCGCGCGCGTACATAGCAAAACATCAAATTCCTGTTTATTTCCTACAGGTGAGAAAAGTTGATTACACTGGTCCAGAAATTACTTTAACAACATCAGATGGGAAAACATACAGTGCACAAAAGGTAATGTTCAATATTTCAATATCTGTAATAACTTTCTAGTAAGGTTTTGTGTTCTATTTTAGAGTTTATTCAAAGAGCTATAGTTTACAAAAATGACTAATTCATGTTGTAATTAACAAATGGCAAAAGGAAACTAAGTATGTTTTATAGCTTTGTGACTCTTGTATATTTATTTTGAGTTCTGGTTGCAAAATACATGTTTATACATGATCATCTCTGGGCTTTTTAATTGGTTACAATCTGGTCACAGCAGAGTGTGGAGTGCTTGGCATTCTACACACTTATGTTTTTTATTTAAAGTAAATCTAAGAAAAACTTGGAGTATGTCTTTTAAAAAAACTAATTGCCTGGCTATTGTACTGACCCTCTTGTTCTAATGTTCTAATGTTCACTGTGTTCAGTGTTTCAGTAGTCCAGATAGGTATACAGATCAGTAACTTCACAAGTATTTATCTGCTTACTTGGGGGTATATAATATAATATGCTTGGTTATAAAGGTATTAAAGACATTAAGGTAATAAACCTTTCTAAAATAGCTTTCCCCTTCCCCTCCAAATAATCACCTGAGCCCAATCTCGATCCAGTGCTGTGCACTTTTGCATCAGCTCTTCTCCCCTATCCCCGCTCTCACAGGCTTGACTGGAGCCATTGGCTCCTGCTGCTGTGAGCAGAGAGCTGGGGGTAGACACAAATTCAAACAGCCTGGCTCAGAATCGAGCACGCAAGAGTGCCCCCATAGGAAGAGACTTCCTGTGGGGGCACTCTGCGGGGAAGAAGAGCCAGGAGCATCGGCAAGGGACCCCAGAAGTGTAGGGTCTGGGCTGCTCTGTGCACAGAGCAGGTAAGTATGTCATGTTTATTATTTTAATGAAATAAAATGTAAAGCTTTACAATCACTTTAACTCTTTCGCTGTTTTTATGAAGTTTTTTTGCACACGTGTTTAAAAATTAATTTTAGGCCTGAAGATTGCATAAAACCCCCAAAACATTATATATTTTTTGAAAGAAGCACCCTAGAGAATTAAATAGCGGTAGTTCCAATTTTTTTATGTTACGCAATATTACCACAAAGGTTCAGTAAATCATACACTAGTTGATTTTAGGCCCAAAACTTCACAGATACTAGGAATCAATATTGAGGATGATTAATAGTGCTCTCTCTACTGCTACACCTCTGGACACTAAGCCCTGCCTTCTAGGCATACTGGAAGAGGTGGTGCAGGATAATCACCTTATGGAGGCAGCTAGCAGGGCACTGTTCCAGGCCTTCAGACTTATTATGCTGCATTGGATCTCCCAAAACGGTACCAACACTGCAGATGTGGATAGACCAAATGGGCACAATACTTAGGTATGAAAAATTGATATACAGTGGGTACGGAAAGTATTCAGACCCCCTTAAATTTTTCACTCTTTGTTATATTGCAGCCATTTTCTAAATTCATTTAAGTTCATTTTTTTTCCTCATTAATGTACACACAGCACCCCATATTGACAGAAAAACACAGAATTGTTGAGATTTTTGCAGATTTATTAAAAAAGAAAAACTGAAATATCACATGGTCCTAAGTATTCAGACCCTTTGCTGTGACACTCATATATTTAACTCAGGTGCTGTCCATTTCTTCTGATCATCCTTGAGATGGTTCTACACCTTCATTTGAGTCCAGCTGTGTTTGATTATACTGATTGGACTTGATTAGGAAAGCCACACACCTGTCTATATAAGACCTTACAGCTCACAGTGCATGTCAGAGCAAATGAGAATCATGAGGTCAAAGGAACTGCCTGAAGAGCTCAGAGACAGAATTGTGGCAAGGCACAGATCTGGCCAAGGTTACAAAAAATTTCTGCTGCACTTAAGGTTTCTAAGAGCACAGTGGCCTCCATAATCCTTAAATGGAAGACGTTTGGGACGACCAGAACCCTTCCTAGAGCTGGCCGTCCGGCCAAACTGAGCTATCGGGGGAGAAGAGCCTTGGTGAGAGAGGTAAAGAAGGACTCAAAGATCACTGTGGCTGGGCTCCAGAGATGCAGTCGGGAGATGGGAGAAAGTTGTAGAAAGTCAACCATCACTGCAGCCCTCCACCAGTCGGGGCTTTATGGCAGAGTGGCCCAACGGAAGCCTCTCCTCAGTGCAAGACACATGAAAGCCTGCATGGAGTTTGATAAAAAAACACCTGAAGGACTCCAAGATGGTGAGAAATTAGATTCTCTGGTCTGATGAGACCAAAATAGAACTTTTTGGCCTTAATTCTAAGCGGTATGTGTGGAGAAAACCAGGCACTGCTCATCATCTGTCCAATACAGTCCCAACAGTGAAGCAGGGTGGTGGCAGCATCATGCTGTGGGGGTGTTTTTCAGCTGCAGGGACAAGACAACTGGTTGCAATAGAGGGAAAGATGAATGCGGCCAAGTACAGGGATATCCTGGACGAAAACCTTCTCCAGAGTGCTCAGGACCTCAGACTGGGCCGAAGGTTTACCTTCCAACAAGACAATGACCCTAAGCACACAGCTAAAATAATGAAGGAGTGGCTTCACAACAACTCCGTGACTGTTCTTGAATGGCCCAGCCAGAGCCCTGACTTAAACCCAATTGAGCATCTCTGGAGAGACCTAAAAATGGCCGTCCACCAACATTTACCATCCAACCTGACAGAACTGGAGAGGATCTGCAAGGAGGAATGGCAGAGGATCCCCAAATCCAAGTGTGAAAAACTTGTTGTATCTTTCCCAAAAAGACTCATGGCTGTATTAGATCAAAAGGGTGCTTCTACTAAATTCTGAGCAAAGGGTCTGAATACTTAGGACCATGTGATATTTCAGTTTTTCTTTTTTAATAAATCTGCAAAAATGTCAACAATTCTGTGTTTTTCTGTCAATATGGGGTGCTGTGTGTACATTAATGAGGAAAAAAAATGAACTTAAATGATTTTAGCAAATGGCTGCAATATAACAAAGAGTGGAAAATTTAAGGGGGTCTGAATACTTTCCGTACCCACTGTATATTTGCGCATAGAGGTAACCCTGACAGATATGTTTGACAGGGTATGGGGAAATTGGTTGTCTGTGCCAGGTCTAGCTCCAGTAGACTTAATACCAGATAGATTATTACTCTGATGTGCCAGTAGACCATGTAAGTAAATCAATATCACTGGGGAACTACCCGGTAGGGTGATGGAAGGGCAGTTGACATGGATTTGCTCTGTAAGATAATGTTCTTTTCTTGTTATGGTGCATGTGAGGTAAATGACAATGGCTATTCTGTATTGCTAAATGTAATCAGATATGACTTTGTGCTTCATTTGAGATGATATGGTATAATGTGCAATTGTGCATGCACTCTCTGGAATGTTCTTTTCTATGTTTTCTGTCGTTTGTTGACTTTCTTCAATAAACTTATACCTGATTAAAAAAAAAAAAAAAAAAATTGATTTTAGGGCACAGAAACGTGATATCGCAATCAGCATGTGGTGATGGGGAGGCTCAATGTTTTTGGAGTTTTTATATGCTTGAGTGTAACTTTAATTTTTTACAATTTAGAAAAACTTTCTTTTTTTTTTACTTGCCTTATTTTTCATCACGTATGGGACAAAAACACCCCTATGTGATTTTTGGGGACAGGTTCTCCTTAATAAGACATCTGGGGTCTAAAAGACCCTGGGTGTCTCCCTTGTGCTTCACTGAATGTAATGCAGTGTATATCACATTGCATTACATTCTTTCCCGCCCAGGGAAACAGAAAGGACACACGCCGCTCTTGGGTCAGCAACAAATGGGGAGGAGAGCGGCCTGCTCAGCTCCCTCCCACCTACCTGCCGGTACCTGGTATGCTGGTCCTGGGACAGCACATGGGCAAGTGGAACCCGGCATACATGACGGGGGGGCACATGTTACTGGGGGGGGGGTGAAAGCAATCCGGTGCCGAACTGTTTTCATCTGACAGACGCCAGTCATATATACTCACACTCCTGCTGGCTGTAGTGTGTGTAAAACCCCCCACTGTCAGGTCTGTACGACTTACGGGCCTGGCAGTGAAAGGGTTAAAATGAGCCAGAGGGGTAGCGTGGCAGTCAGGAAACTAACATTTGCAGAATAAGAAAATCAATAAAAGCCGCATCCATGTATCTTTACAGTGGTTGCAAATGCTAAAGATTTTTTGCCTTAATGCATTCTCTGCATTAAGGTAAAAAAGATTTTAGGTGCTGCTCACCCCTCCCCCCCCAAATACTTAACTTAGGCAATTCTGCGCTGCTCTCTCTCTCTCCCTTCTCATTGGTCTCAGTAAGAGCAGCCGGAGCCATTGGCTCCTGCTGTTGTCAATCAAATCCTATGACAAGGGGGCAGGGCAGAGCCACACGCCTGCAGAAGTACACCCTGGGGGGGTACTCAAAGGTTGGAGGAGCCAGAAGCGCCAGCGGGGAACCCCAGAAGAGGAGGGTCAGGTAAGTATAACATTACACAGTGCAGGTAGGTATAACCTAAAAAAAACAAGACTTTAATATCACTTTAAGGAATGGAATCTAAAAGAGAAATATGGGAGCTGCCATTGCAGATTTTTGCAGGCTCCAGAGGCGCTCCATCAAAATACTAGGCTGTTCTTGTTTACCAGGTTGTAAGCTTCAGGGCTGCCATCCTTATCCCTGATATGTCTGATGTGCACATTTGTTCTTGGTCAATGACTCACTAAGTAGTAAAGCATGGATAAAGAAGACAGTTCTGGAACATGCACCTTGAAATCGAGTCAGCAGTGATCACATTTTTTACCTGATATAATCTCTTTAAAATTTAATTGAATAAAATCTGAATTTAGAAAGAGTGAATTTATTCTTAAAAAGTCATATGGAAATTTAACTAGTGAACTTTTGTAAAGAAGCAGTTTTTATATACTATCTGATGTTTGACAGATTTGAATTTGCTCATATTTACCCTATAAAAAAAATTTTTTTTGCAGGTTTTGGTCACAGCACCCTTGACAATACTTCAGAAAAATGTTATTCATTTTAATCCTCCTTTACCAGAGAAAAAAGTTAAGGCCATTAACAGTCTAGGAGCCGGAGTTATTGAAAAGGTACAGTGCTTACAAGGAAAATGATTCTGAACTTTGTGTGGCTAAATTAAAGGTTGTTTGTGTCTTTTACAGAGTAGCACATCAGTTGTGGATAGATAAAGACAAGATTGATATAATTTACATAGGGTTTAACTGCAGGTAATCTCTGACCCTAGCCTTATGCCACGTACACACGACTGTTTTTAATGTCATTGAAAAAAACGACGATTTTCTCGACGCGATTCTTCTCAAGCCTGCCTTGCCTACACACTATCGTGAAAAAAAACACTCGAGCAAAGCGCGGTGATGTACAACACGTACAACGGCACTATAAAGGGGATGTTCCATTCGGATGGCGCCACCCTTTGGGCTGCTTTTGCTGATCCTCGTGTTAGTAAAGTTTGGTGAGAGACGATTGGCGCTTTTCAGCCTTGTGCTCTTCAGTCTGTTACAGCGTGACGAATGTGCTATCTCCATTATGAACGCTAGTTTTACCAGAACGAGCGCTTCCGTCTCATAACTTGCTTCTGAGCATGCGCGTTTTTTTCACGTCGTTAAAGCGTACACATGGCCGTTTTTCATGCTGAGAAAAACGACAAGAAAAAATAGAGCAGGTTCTAAATTTTTAATGCCCATTTTTCACGTTGCAAAAAATGCTCTGGAGCCTACACACGATCGTTTTTAATGACCAAATACATTTTTTTTATTTTTCTCGGCATGAAAAAACGGTCGCGTGTATGCGGCATTAAACATTAAGTCATGGTTAGAGTTTTTTTTAAAATTGTAATTAAAGCCAAAACCTCTTTCTTTTCAGTTGTGGATAGAGTAGGGAATGATTAAGACACCTGTCAGTTTTTTTGCTTTGACTTGTTCCCATTGGGAAGATTTCCCTTCACTTCCTTAGAGACACAGAAGTCAGAGGAGATCTCTCAAAAGTGAGAAGTCTACTCTTGAACATTTATCACCAGTACAGGTGTGTTCTAGAAATGTTATAGATAGGCAACGCCTATCCTCATATTGATTAATGGTTCCAAATTAAGAACTACTGCAGTAGGGAACATACATGAAAGATACACGTGGCATCCTTCCAAATAACTGTTCTGTTTATTAGGCACAATAACAATTTTTTATATACATGGTTACATAGGTATCACATTAATATTACAATTGTACTTTTATGGTAACAAAGGGCGTAACATAGGCAGGCTAAATTAGTGTGAGTGCAGTGTGCAATACATAGTCAAACATACAAAATAGAATAGTTATATGCAGAATTTACAAATTTCCTTTACAAGGTATCCCCATTTGAAAATTTTTCCTTACCTTCTGTTCCTGTGCCAACCGAAAATTTTGGATTTCCCATCACTTTCTTTAATGGAATCATGGGTCATCAGCCCCAAGAGGGAATGGGGACACACCATCTACACAGTCTCGTAGGGAAACATTCACAGCTGGGGCTGTCACAGTCATGTGTTGGCGCTCCCCTCCCCTGTCCCCCCTTAATTACTTGAAGTCCACACAACCTGTTAGAAACAACTCATGCTTATATCATGCTTATATCAGAGGAACAAGGCAGCAGATAGAAATCTAACTTTGTGCTTTGGCTTGAGGCAAGTACACATTATATAAGGATAGGCCTTGTTAATTTTTCATGTTAGAGGCTTACAACCACTTTAAAGGTATACTATAATGGTTTGGTAATTTTACCTTTATTACTTTAATGTTCTCACACTGATATTTTAGGAGAGAGCATCAGCTTATTCTCTGTCTTTTACTTGAACTCTCCTACAGCTCAGTCTGAACCAACAGACAGGGAGGAAAGGAGGTTAGACAGATTTTGTTTTTTTTTAATTGAAGAAAGGCCTTACATTATCTATCGTTAAAAGCTCTATCCCTCCTCCTACCTATCCTGGATAAGGTTGGTGTCCTTACCTATTTTTAATCCACTCCAGTTTGGTCATGTGATCCTGCAGCTCTGGCTTTCATGTGTCATGTGTCACTGAGCAGCTTCTGCAGCAGGAGGAAGCACAGACAAAGGCTGGGCTATAGAAACTTATGGGTGACGTCATGGCTCCAGGTATTTACAGTAATCACTGAACGTTGAGCTGGAGCTGCAGGATCACATGATCAGACCGGAGTGAATTAAAAGAAGATAAGTACACAGATCTTTTTTACACAGGGTATGCAGTGTAGGAAGGCGGAAGGAAATGGAATGTTTTTAAGAACAGCTAGTGTTAGGCTGTTCTTCCATTATACATCCCCAAAATGTCAATAGAGGACAGATGGAGAACTTGCAGACAACTCCAACATTGGCCTTATCCTACTGAAATAATAGCAGACAGCTGAAAATTCTAACCCAGCTAATTGATGATTCCTACAAAGATTAATTGTCACTGTCTTTTCCAATCTTCTAATACCCATAATAAATGATCTGGTCATGCAAGAGACATCTTTAGTCTAGTAGATTTTTTTCCTAATAGACAAAGTTTTCTACTTCCTATGGGAATACGATGAAACAGTTTTTTCAGGATGTCTGCAGACTACTTGTTATTGTGCAGGTATCATTTTTTGCTAGAAATTCTTTAAACAGTTGCATGACTTGCATAAATTAGACCAGCGTTTCTCAGCTGAGGTGCTGTTTGGGTTTCCCTAGGGTGTCTCAAACACAGAATGCAGTTTGCCCTGAATCAGTGTCATGCTTTGCATGGGTGCAGGCGGGCCACCAATGAAGCTCTGGGGCCGGGACTGCCCACCTGCACCATGAAAGTGCATGACACTGATCCAGGGCAGGTGGCATGCATGGCCACCCTCAGCCTTCAGGAAGGGATGTAAATGCTCCTTCATCCAGACCTTCTCCACCTTCTGCCATGCGCTGGAGCCATAAGGCTAGGGCTTTGATGTGATGAGTCTCTTGGACTCTTTGATGGGGGGACTCTGATGAGAAAGGGAGCTTCTGAATTGATGAGGGTCTCTGATGTGAAAAAAGGACTTTGATGAGGAGGCTCCTGATTTGATGGGGGAAACTGATGTGATGGGGGGGGGGGGGGGGGACTCTGACATGGTGGCGGACCTCTGATGTGGAGAGGTGATTCTGACATCATGGTAGGACTCTGATGTAAAGGGGGCTTCTGATGAAAGTTAATTTTAATAAGACAGTTGTGTGTACTGTCCCAGAATCAGGTTTCCCATTAATATTAAATAGCATTTATGTTTTTTTAGGCTGGGGTGTCTGAAGATTTTTCATACTTTTAAAGATTGAGAAATGCTGTATTAGGTCATGTACTGTACATCACTAGATGTGATCATGCATTAGAAATGATGAATGTTGTACAACCCCAAGTTGGGACACTGTGTAAAATCTAAATGAATTCAAACTCATAGTGCTATCCTATAAAAACACCCTCTAAGTGCTATGAAAAAATATATGCAATCAGTATTAATCAAACATCCATAAAGTTCTCAAAAATCCATTAAAGTTCATAGTGTCCTCAGTAAATATGTAGTTCAGTCGCTCCAGTAAACTGCATGTGCCCAAGTCATACACTCCGTGCAAATGTGCATTTCCACTTCTCTTCACTTGTCCCAAAATCTGAGTGTTTACACATTCATCGGTGCTTATGGACTCTAGGCATTAAAAGTCATAAGCACTTGTCACCAAGTCCAGCATGGATAAAGGCACTGTCTCTCTCGTTCTCCTTACTCCTTTCTATCTCTCTCCCACTCCTCCGATGCAGTGTTATATTTAATACTCCTTACAGAATATAGCTGTCTACATGCAGAAAGATAAACAAGGGGAAACGTTCCATAGAGTAACTTCACTTTTATTATTTAAAACTCACACAATGAAATAACACTCACATGGAAGCTGGTATACAAATGCGAACAAAAAGCCAAACCCGGAAGTGCTGGCCCAGCGTGCTCTCCACGGGCCGGATGTGACGTCACCGCCTGACTCCACTGAACACATTTCGCCCCTCCTATGACCAGCACTTTTAGATTCAGCTTTGTTTGCATTTGTATACCAGCTTCCATCTGGATTTCAGGTTTTATGGTTCAATGGTTAAGGTATGAGCTTTTAACTATAACAGAACTCTGTATATTTTCTCCACAGATTGCTTTGCAGTTTCCTTACAGGTTTTGGGACAGTAAGATTCAAGGAGCTGACTTCTTTGGTCATATCCCTCCCGATTCTGGTAAACGTGGTCTTTTTGGGGTATTTTATGACATGGATCCACAGGTACCAAAAGTATATAGTGCATATCTTCATAATTTATGCTTTTTATAGAATGCTTTCTATGACATTTTGCTGCTATGTATTGAATGCAGGGTAAACATGCTGTCCTGATGTCCGTCATTACGGGAGATGCAGTGCTTACCATTAAGGACATGGATGATAAGCAAGTAGTGAAGCAGTGCATGGCAGTACTCAGAGGGCTGTTTAAAGAACAGGTGAGTTAAATAGCAAGGGCTGAGTAAATGGCTTTAAGTTAAAGGTTACATTGTCACTGTAAATTATAAGTCTGACTGTATAATACAAAATGTGCAAAAAGACTTAAAGTGGTTCTAAAGTCAGAAGGTTTTTTAATCTTAATGCATTCTGAGCTTTAAGATGAAAAACTTTCTGTGTGCAGCAGCCCCCCTAATACTTACCTGAGCCCCATCTCGATCCAGCGGTGTTGCACGAGAGCCACGAAGTCTGGAGACTCTTCCTCCTCTTTAGCTGAGACCGCAGCGGGTGCCATTGGCTGCTGTCAATCAAAGTCAGTGAGTCAATGAGGAGAGAGAGTGAGACACGGCTGAGCCACGGCTCCGTGTCTGAATGGACACACCGAGCAGCGTCTCAACTCGGGTACCCCCATAGCATGCTGCTTGCTGTGGGGGCACTCAGCAGGAGGGAGGGGCCAGGAGCACTGGCAAGGGACCCGAGAACAGAAGGATCGGGGCTGCTCTGTGCAAAACCAGATAAGGTATAACATGTTTTGTTATTTTTAAACCAAAAAAAGAAAACAAGACTTTAACCACTTGACAACTGGGCACATAACCCCCTTCCTGCCCAGGCGAAATTTCAGGTTTCAGCACTGTCACGCTTTGAATGACAATTGCGCGGTCGTGCGACGAGGCTCCCAAACAAAATTGACGTCCTCTTTTTCCCACAAATAGAGCTTTCTTTTGGTGGTATTTGATCATTTCTGCGGTTTTTATTTTTTGCGCTATAAACAAAAATAGAGCGACAATTTTGAAAAAAACAATATTTTTTAATTTTTGCTATAATTAATATCCCAATTTTTTTTTTTAAAAACTATTTTTTTCCTCAGTTTAGGCCGATACGTATTCTACATATTTTAGGTAAAAAAAAACAAAACGCAATAAGCGTATAGTGATTGGTTTGCGCAAAAGTTATAGCGCCTACAAAATAGGGAATAGAATTATGATTTTTTTTTTTTTTTTTACTAGTAATGGCGTCGATCTGCGTTTTTTTTTTTTTTTTGTGACTGTGACATTATGGCGGACACATCGGACACTTTTGACACATTTTTGGGACCATTCACATTTATACAGTGAACAGTGCTATAAATATGCACTGATTACTGTATAAATGTGACTGGCAGGGAAGGGGTTAACCACCAGGGGGCGATCAAGGGGTTAATATGTTCCCTGCTAGATGTTCTTACTGTGGGGGGAGGGGACTGACTGGGGGAGGTGACTGATGGGTGTCCCTATGTACAAGGGACACACCATCCGTCTCCTCTCCCTGACAGGACGTGGATCTCTGTGTTTACACACAGAGATCCACGTCCCTGGCTCTGTGACAGCCGATCGCTCGTACCTGGCGGACATCGCGGCCGCCAGGCACACGCATCGGCACCCGCCTGAGACGGCGGGCACAGCTTTTCCCCGATGCGCGCCCGCGGTGGCGCGCATCGCGGAAGTGAATGACCGCTTTGCGGATGTCTTTTTCATATGGCCCGAGCGCGAAGTGGTTAATATCACTTTAAGGTATACAGTGCATCCAAAAAGTATTCACAGCGCTTCATTTTTTCCATATTTTTTTATGTTACAGCCTTTTTTCAAAATGGATTCAATTCATTATTTCCTCAAAATTCTGAAAACAATACCCCATAATGACAACATGAAAGAAGTTTGTTTGAAATCTTTGCAAATGTATTAAAAATAAAAAACAAAAAAAATCACGTATATAAATATTCGCAGCCTTTGCCATGACACTCATAATTGAGCTCAGGTACATCCTGTTTCCACTGATCATCCTTGAGATGTTTCTACAACTTGATTGAAGTCCACCTGTGGTAAATTCAGTCAATTGGACATGATTTGGAAAGGCACACACCTGTCTATATAAGGTTCCATAGTCAACAGTGTGTGTCATAGCACAAACCAAGCCATGAAGTCCAAGGAATTGTCTGTAGACTTCCGAGACAGGATTGTATGGAGGCACAGATCTGGGGAAAGGTACAGAAAAATGTCTGCAGCATTGACGGTTCCAATGAGCACAGTGGCCTCCATCATCTGTAAATGGAAGAGGTTTGGAACCACCAGGACTCTTCCTAGAGCGGGCCACTCAGGCCAAACTGAGAGATTGGGGGAGAAGGGCCAGTCAGGGAGGTTACTAAGAACCCAATGGTCACTCTGACAGGTCTCCAGCATTTCTCAGTGGAGAGAGGAGAACCTTCCAGAAGAACAACCATCTCTGCAGCACTCCACCAATCAGGCCTGTATGGTAGCGTGACTAGACGGAAGCCACTCCTTAGTAAAAGGCACATGACAACCTGCCTGGAGATTGCCAAAAGGTACCTGAATGACTCTCAGACTATGAAAAATCTAAATTCTCTGGTCTGTTGAAACAAAGATTGAACTCTTTGGCCTGAATAGCAAGCGTCATGTCTGGAAGAAACCGCTCATCACCAGGCCAATACCATCCCTACAGTGAAGCATGGTGGTGGCAGCATCATGCTGTGGGAATGTTTTTCAGCGCCAGGAACTGGGAGACTAGTCAGGATCGAGGGAAAGATGAATGCAGCAATGTACAGAGACATCCTTGATAAAAACCTGCTCCCGAGCGTTCTGGACCTCAGACTGGGGCGAAGGTTCATCTTCTAACAGGACATCGACCCTAAGCGCACAGCCAAGATAACAAAGGAGTGGCTACGGGACAACTCTGTGAATTTCCTTGAGTGGCCGAGTCAGAGCCCAGACTTGAACCTGATTGAACATCTCTGGAGAGATATGAAAATGGCTGTACACCGACGCTCCCCATCCAACCTGATGGAGCTTGAGAGGTCCTGCAAAGAAGAATGGGAGAAACTTTCCAAAAAAATTGGTGTGCCAAGCTTGTAGCATCCTACTCAAAAAGACTTGAGGCTGTAATTGGTGCCAAAGGTGCTTCAACAAATTATTGAGCAAAGGCTGTGAATACTTATGTATATGTGATCTTTTTTAATTCTTATTTTTATTAAATTTGCAAAGATTTCAAACAAACTTCTTTCACATTGTCATAATGGGGTATTTTTTGTAGAATTTTGAGGAAAATAATGAATTTAATCCATTTTGGAATAAAGTTGTAACATAACAACATGTGGAAAGAGTGAAGAGCTGTAAATACAAACAACCCATTCAGTTTAAAAATAGAAATGAAAGGCAAAACATTTGTGTATAGATATAAAAAGTGTAAAACATTCCTTTTTTTTCCTCCTTTTTTTATTTTATAAGTGATCACATAATTTCTGTTCTCAGCTGCATTTGAGAGCTGGGGGTGGAGAAACAGGAGGACACTGATCTTCCCAGTTAATCGCTGTGAAGGGGGGGCGTGTTTGCACAAGTCTTGGCCATTGAAGGACAGACAGGCTGTTCTACCAGCCCAGCCAGAAAGAGTAGCATGCTGGGATGGATGTGTTCTCATGCCTAGCGTGGTCAGTTTGAAGTAGGAAAAGCAGGGGGACTGGCAGGATCACCAGGTATTTCATACAAAGGAAGCAATACAAATGGAGCGTGATCCCTTTTAACACATGTACATCAGACACATATGGGGAATATGAAATGTTGTGGTAACATATTTTTTTAGGTAGTGTAAGTAATTGTAAACACAATTTTTTTATTTTATTTAAATTAAAAAAATATGTTTTACTTACCTGCTTTGTGTAATGGAATTTCACATAGCTGTCCCTTACCTCCTCTTCTGGAGTCCCCCGCCCACGCTGTTACAGGCACGCTGCCGAGCCGAGTCGTGTGCATACATAGACGCACACAGTGCAGGATAGCCACACCATCCCCTCATTATAGCCCACCCCCCCTGCTCCTTCCTCACAGGATTTGACAGACAGTAGCAGGAGTCTATGGCTCACACTGAGACCCCATTCACACCTGAGCATTTTGTAGCTTGAAGCTATAAGCTACAAAACGCTGGAGGGGAAAAAATCAATTATTCTCTATGGCGATGGTTCACATTTCCACTCCAAAACGCCTGAAGCCAGAAGCTCCAAAACGCCTGAAGCTCAAACCAGTTCTGGGACTTTTTTTTTTAGACAGAATTGGAAGTTTTTCTGCTTTCTACATTGGTGACCTTTTGACCTGTACAAAATCGCGGCAAAAACGTGGTAAAAAAACGCGGCAAAAACGCTGTAAAATTGTGCGACTTTCTGCCTGAAAACGATATGCTCAGGTGTGAATGGGGCCTGATGCCTGTGGCTCCCGTAAGAAGAAGAGTGGAAAGCAGGGCTGCAGACGGGATAGTGTGGTGTTTTTAACCTTAACGCATATGATTTATTAAGGTAAAAAATACTTAATAATGTCTTTGTTCTTTTGGCACAAATGTGAATCAAGTATGTGTTATTTTGCATCTCTTCATTGCTCTTTCCACTGGCTTTTTGAGTTAGCCAAATTGGTTCTTTTTATATATGCAAGCTGTGTTTACCCATGCAGTGTAATTTTCATGATGCAGGAGGTACCGGTCCCAGTGAAATTTTTTGTTACACGATGGGCTAAAGATCCTTGGGCACAGATGGCATATAGTTATGTAAAGACTGGTGGAAGTGGAGAAGCCTATGACATAATAGCTGAAGATATCCAGGGAAAAATATTTTTCGCAGGCGAGGTAAGACCTAAAACGTATTTTTTTATAAATATCCATGGTTGTTAGATATGAGATTTATTACTGGTTTAAAACACTGTGCTATAGATCCATATTAGAAAAAAATCTTTATTCAGTTTGTAAAAGGTGCGTCCCATGTTTTTAATGCTGAACTCTGAGCCAATGTAGAAACCGCCATTTCACCCATATTATATGATCATTACAAATACTTAAATATTTACAGTATATTAAACCTCTAGTACAACTACATTAGTTAGTCTTTGCTTTAGCCTAGGGGAGCTTTGGTTTTGCTAGCAGGCCCTACTCTTCACTCCATCATGGCTGTGACTTTACCTTGCCAAACCTAGGCTGGATGGTCAAAGTACCTTAACAGAGATCTTCTATTGGAAAAAGTGACTTCACAGGGATCAGTACACCCAAATCTTATTTTTTCGGAGGACATTCTGGTGATCCTCTTTACTCTGAATTAGCCCAAATGTGCTACATCAAAACTAATAAGACTCCTAACATACTCTCTGGGCTCTGCCAGATCATTAAGATCTTCAGTCTCAAGAAACGAATTGCCATCCTGCTTCCTGTGACAAGGCTGTTAAGGCCTAGATCTTCAGAGACAGAGGCATTTGTGAATCTGTGATTCCTATGATAATCAAAACTAGGAAGCCTACTTTTTGCAAGATCTGTCATTGGATATGAATGTCATACAGTTGGGTCCATATATATTTGGACACAGGCATAATTTTCATACTTTTGCCTCTGTATGCCACCAGAATAAATTTAAAACGAAACAATCCAAATGAATTTGAAGTGCAGACTTTCAGCTTTAACTCCAAGGGGTTGAACATAAATATCACTTACAAATTTTAAGAACTGCAACCATTTTTATATGTTCAAATGTAATTGGACAAATTAATATAATCATAAATAAAATATGTATAGCCCCGCCCTGAGACCATCAGCTTACTGTGCAAGATCACTCATTTTATGAATTCCTTGTCATCACCAGTGCAAGGCAACTACCTGAACCCTTTTTGGTTTTGCATAGGGTGCAGTGGTATTAAGAAATGAAGATGTAGCGCTAATAGTGAAAAAGAGGCCAAAGAATTGGTCTCAAAATGAAATAAGTGTGGCTGGAAAAATTACAACAATAAAGTGAGTCCACAAAAGTGTCCATAAACATATCCGTGATGGAAACAAGTGATGTTTGGAACCACACGTGAAGCAATATTGGTCATCACAAATTCTGAAGGTGAAGAAAAGTAGAATACCATTACTGGAACAGGTGTATCTGCGGATTAAGGCAGATCAAACGGGCATTGGAAAGACTAAATGGTGATTCTCCTCTGCTTGTCTGTAGACTGGATCTTATGAATCTCAGGCGAAAACTTCCCGGCAGGTTCCCCAACTTGGAAGCAGACTCCGGACTCAAACACGATCTCCACAAACATCCGATGAGACAGAGAACACCTTGAATCAGGGGGAACAAAATTCTTCCCGGAATAGCAATTGCACATAGGAAGAGAGCTTCAACTCAACCGACCGACCATAGGGAAAAAATGAGAAAGGTGCTCCAATGCAGGTTTATTTAAAAAACCAACAAAGTAAAAGTGATCACATAGGCATAAAAAACATTTAAAAGGGCAGTAAATAGAGTGGTGAGCAAGCCCGACGCGTTTCGTACTAGTGTACTTCAACAGTGGCATCAACCAACTCCTTCCACTGCCAAACATTTATAACAAACACTCATGATCTAACATAGTAATTAGCCAATCAGAGAGATTATTGATAACCAGATAGGATTGGAGAGAAACATCACCTGATCATTGGTGGGCGGTCATCTCCAATGGCCAACCAATCACAATCGCCCAAATTGACAAATTTCCCAGGAAGCGACAAATGAAAGGCCAGACATACAAACAAGCAAACCTGATGTCCAATGAAGGACTCCAGAAAACCCCGCCAAAATGAAAAAGGGGGAGGGACATGCGGCGATAAACGCCCACATGTTCATCCCAGTACTTCATTGGCCAGGCTGCAACTCAAACTAGATGACCTCCAATAACAGACATCATGTTGGTTAACAAGCTGGAAAAGGGGAGGGTGTGCGGCGATAGACGCCAACACATCCGCCCACAATGACTGGCCAATACAAATAATATTATATGTTGCGGTGATCAGTACGCTGATCGCACCGCACCGCATAAAACATCACTCTGTCCAGCAACACTCAGTCACCTACCATCATAGTGGTGTCAGCCGCGATCAAATGATGACATAATAGTCACAGCGAACACAAAACAAACACTTACAGGAAGTGCCGTGTATCAGAGTGAGGCTTGAACAGCACAGGTTCCCCGTCCTTCCGGGATTGGCGGGAACCTGGTCCGTCCTGTGTACTAGTGACACGCATAGCCGCAAATGGGCATGCGCAGACATCCGGTACGCAAAGCGGCACGTGACTCAGCGACGCCCACTGGCGTCGTAAACATCATGTGATCACGCGACGCTGGACAAGAAAATGAAAAAGAAAATAATTAAACTACTGCCATAAGGAATTAACAAACTAGTTTAAACATGGGGGAAGCGTGAGGCCTCAACTCTAGTGGAATAAAACATTAATTAAATTCAGCTATGCTTTAAACCTGTCAGTAACAACTAGATGGCTGGTGTGCTGAAAACAGCAACGCCAACACCATCTAGTGGATACAAAAGAGTATACATTAATCTTATTGATAAAATCTATATTGTACTAAATTGAGACTAGAATATTTCTGTCTACATAAAAAAGCACCTATCGGAGAACCAAAAAACATGGGAAGGAGAAGAAAACAGGGGTTTTCTGGAGTCCTTCATTGGACATCAGGTTTGCTTGTTTGTATTTCTGGCCTTTCATTTGTCGCTTCCTGGGAAATTTGTCAATTTGGGCGACTGTGATTGGTTGGCCATTGGAGATGACCGCCCACCAATGATCAGTGATGTTTCTCTCCAATCCTATCTGGTTATCAATAATCTCTCTGATTGGCTAATTACTATGTTAGATCATGAGTGTTTGTTATAAATGTTTGGCAGTGGAAGTTTGGCTAGTATGAAACGCGTCAGGCTTGCTCACCACTCTATTTACTGCCATTTTAAATGTTTTTTATGCCTATGTGATCACTTTTACCTTGTTGGTTTTTTAAATAAACCTGCATTGACCTGCACTATCGGAGCACCTTTCTAATTTTTTCCCTACGCTGATGGTAGTTGGGATTATTCTGGACTGGCCTAGTTATATTTCTTGTTTGCCAGTGTCCAATTCTCCTATAAGCAGCAGTATAACCTGGCAGTGAATGACTTCCTGTATCCAGCAATGGTCTCCAAGTTAAGGACTGTACACTAAATACAAAAGTCCTATTTGCTCCCTTTTGGTCTGTTGCATGTACTGTAAATCTGAAAGTATTTTGTTATACCTGTCTAATATGTGTAAAAAATACCTGTTAATCATGTCAGAAATTCAGAACTGTTTTATGCACACTTCCTGTGTTAGGATTATTTTCTAAACTTATCATAGACTACAAAAATATTTTCCCCTAGGTTGTGTTGATGAGAAGGGGGGGTAGATCAGTAGCTTAAGAAAAGGCAATGGGTCAGGGCTGACACCATTACTTGTGATTTCAAAACAGAAAAGGCAGCATGTTGTCAGTCCAGGTACTTGTAGGGTCTTCAAAGGGATAAAACATTAAAAATGTGCATGCATTGCTGAGATGTACTGCATACAGTACACAACAAACTAACAACAAACTTGCAACAGCAATTGTCATTTTTTTCAGACATCATGCCTATTTTACCTAATGCACACACCTTTTCCAAAATGTGAATGGTGCAAAACAGTAAAAGATTCCATATACTTTATAATGTACAATAGGGATGAGCCGAACACCCCCCCGTTCGGTTCGCACCAGAACCTTCGAACGGACCGAAAGTTTGCGCGAACGTTAGAACCCTATTAAATACAATGGACGCGAACGTTCGAAATCTAAAGTGCTAATTATAACGACTAATATGCATGTTATTGTCCTAAAAAGGGTCTGGGGACACGGGTTCTGCCCCAGGGAACATGTATCAATGCAAAACGAAGTTTTAAAAACGGCTGTTTTTCGAGAGCAGTCATTTTAATGATGTATAAAGTGAAAAAAAAAGTCAAATATTCCTTTAAATATCGTACCTGGGGGGTGTCTAAATTATGCCTGTGAAGTGGCATGTGTTTCCCGTGTTTAGAACTGTCCCTGCACAAAATTACATTTCTAAAGGAAAAAAAGCCATTTAAAACTGCTTGCGGCTTTAATGTAATGTCTGGTCCCGGTAATATAGATGAAAATCTTTGAGAAAAATGGCATAGCTACCCCATCACCCCCCCCCCCCCTATCCCAGCCCATTACCAGCCCCTCTGGGTCCTGTATGGATATTAAGGGGAACCCTGCACACAAAATAAAAAAGGCCCTATATACTCTGAACAGCAGTATACAGGCGGTGTAAACAAGACAGGGACTGTAGGTTTGTTCTTAAGTAGAATCTGTTTTTTTAATTTTGAACAGGTACATTGTTTAAGTGTAGCTCCAGCTAAAAAATATATTTTTAAGGTTTTTGGAGAACATAGGGAAGGGTTATCACCCCTGTAACATTTGTTTTGCTGTCTGTGCCCCTGTTCAGAACATTTCACCTCACTTTCCGTCCCAATGACAACTGTTTTTGAAAAGTGGGGTTTTTATTGAAACAAGGATTGGTGATAAAGCATCAGTAGAGAGGAGACACCTTTTTCCAAACAGGAGAGAATTTCCCTTCCTAGGGGTAGATTTCCTCTCACTTCCTGTTGTCTCCTTCCGTTTGCAAGTAGGAGTCGTTTGTAAGTTGGATGTTTGAAAATAGAATTTTTATAACAGCTTACCTGTAAAATCCTTTTCTTGGAGTACATCACGGGACACAGAGCGGCATAGTCATTACTATGTGGGTTATATAGAATTACCTTCAGGTGCTGGCACTGGCAACTTCCAAAACAGGAAGTACCCTCCCCTATATAAGCCCCTCCCATCCGGGAGCACCTCAGTTTTGTAGCAAAGCAATACGTGTCCCCAAAAGAGGGGTGGGAGCTCTGTGTCCCGTGATGTACTCCAAGAAAAGGATTTTACAGGTAAGCTGTTATAAAAATCCTATTTTCTTTCTCGTACATCACGGGACACAGAGCGGCATAGTCATTACTATGTGGGACGTCCCAAAGCAATGCCAAATGAGGGGGGGGGGATACACCATACATAAGCTGGGCGCCATCAGGCATGAGGATCCTTTGCGGCCTGCAACACACTGCGCCCAAAGGCGATATCCTCCTGACTTCTAATGTCTACCTGGTAGAACCTAGTAAACGTGTGTACTGAAGACCATGTTGCGGCCTTACAAATTTGAGCCAGGGAGGCCTGGTGATGCACTGCCCATGAAGTTCCAACTGCTCTCGTGGAGTGCGCCCCAACTTTGAACGGAGGCGGTCTACTTCTCAAGCCATAGGCTTGTATTATGACCTGTCGAATCCACTTGGCTAAAGTAGATTTTGATGCTGCCTGACCCTTTCTAGGGCCTTCCGGCAGAACAAACAAAGAATCCGTTCTACGAATCTGAGCAGTGGCTTTTAGATAAGTTTTAACTGCTCTTACTACATCCAAAGAATGCAATAACTTTTCCTCTACCAAGCTCGGTTTGGGGAAAAAAGAAGGAAGAACCACATCCTGGTTCAAGTGAAACCTCGATACCACCTTAGGAAGAAAGGCTGGGTGAGGACGTAATACTACTCTGTCCTTATGAATAACCAGATATGGCTCTTTACAGGACATGGCGGCCAATTCCGACACTCTTCTAGCCGAGCATATGGCTACTAAAAATATCAATTTTCTGGTGAGTAGAACCAAGGAAATGTGCCGCAAAGGTTCAAATGGCTGCTTCTGCAGAACCGACAGAACCAAATTTAGATCCCATGGGCATATGGGAGCTTTAATCGGTGGAATAATACGAGTCACCCCTTGCATAAAGGATTTGACAAGTGAATGCATAGCCAGGGGCCTTTGAAATAGTATTGATAAGGCCGAAACCTGACCCCTGATAGTACTTAAGGCAAACTTCCTGTCTACAGCCCACTGCAGGAAGTCCAGAATTCTGCCTATAACGTACTTACGTGGATGCCATTTCCTGGCCTCACACCAAGTGATGTACACCTTCCAGACTCTATAGTAAATCTGCCTGGATACAGGCTTCCTGGCATTGATTATAGTTGATACCACAGAGTTAGAGAGACCTCTCTTCTTTAGGATGTGGGATTCAATAGCCAGGCCGTTAAACTTAGAGTTAGTAAGGAAGGGTGGTATATCGGTCCTTGCGAAAGCAGGTCCGGACGACGTGGAAGGGTCCAAGGACTTTCCACAGACATTTTTATGATCTCCGCGTACCAGACCCTTCGGGGCCACGCTGGAGCCACCAGGATCACCGGCTTCTCTTCCAACCTGACTCTGCGAAGGAGTCGAGGCAACAATTGTAGCGGAGGGAATACATATATCAGTCTGAACTGATCCCAAGGGAACACCAGAGCATCCGAGCCGCAAGCGAGGGGATCCCTTGTCCGGGAGACAAACCTGTCCACCTTTGCGTTGAATCTGGATGCTAGTAGATCTACATCCGGTGTTCCCCATCGCTGACATATTGCTCGGAAGACCTCTGGATGAAGGGACCATTCCCCTGGGCATAACTGTTGGCGACTCAGAAAGTCCGCCTTCCAATTCTCCACCCCTGGAATGAAGACAGCTGATATACATGGGACATGCTTTTCTGCCCATTCCAGGATGTGACTTACTTCCCTCTGGGCTGCACGACTCCTGGTGCCTCCCTGATGATTGATATATGCCACTGCTGTGGCATTGTCTGATTGAATTCTGACAGGGGACCCTTGGAGTTTGGATGTCCAGGCCACTAGGGAATACCGGGCTGCTCGTATCTCTAAGAGATTGATGGGCAGGGTTTTTACTACATTTGACCCTCTGCCCTGGAGAGACCATTGCTCCAGTACTGCCCTCCAGCCTATAAGGCTGGCATCTGTAGTGACCACCTTCCAGGATATCGGACTGAAGGGTTTTCCCTTCTGGAGATTCTGGGGGATCAACCACCAGCAGAGACTCTTCCGAACGGAAGGGGACAAAGCCATCGGGAAGTCTAGAGCCTGAACTTTTCCGTTCCAGGCTGACAATATGGCCCTCTGCAAATTCCTTGCGTGGAATTGGGCGTATGGCACAGCTTCGAATGATGCTACCATCTTTCCTAGCAGCCTCATGCACAGGCGTATGGACGGCTGTCTTTTTGCACAAAGCAGACGGACCAAGCCCCTCAAAGGAGGATACCTTGTCTAGAGGTAAGAAAATCTTCCTCTGGTCTGAATCCAGCCGTAGCCTTAGATATACCAGGCTTTTTACTGGCTGTAGGGCTGACTTGTCCAGGTTGATAATCCAACCGTGAGATTCTAGATACTTGATTGTATCGACAATTACCACTTCTAGCTTGGCAACTGAGTGGTCCATCAACAACAGGTCGTCTAGGTATGCCATTATCGTTACACCTCGTGTTCTTAGATCGGCCAACAGTGGGGCCAGAATTTTTGTGAACACTCGTGGTGCTGTGGCCAGACCGAATGGTAAGGCTCTGAACTGAAAATGGCACCCTTCTACTGCAAAGCGTAGAAATTTTTGATGACCTGGAAAGATGGGAACGTGCAAGTAAGCATCTTTGATGTCGATCGAGGCTAACCATTCCTCCCCCTGTAGGGCAGCGGTGACCGATCGGATCGACTCCATCCGGAAGGACCGGATGTTTAGAAATTTGTTTAGACCCAATATGGGTCTTATGTCCCCGTTTGGTTTCGGGACTGTGAAAAGGTTTGAGTAGAAACCCAACCCCCACTTTTCCATAGGAACCTCCATAATTACTCCTTGGAGCAATAGTTGTTCTAACGCCACTAGGAGACACCTTCTTTTCAGAGGGTCTTTTGGCATGCCTGACCACATAAAATGGGAAGGAGGAGACTCTTTTAACTCCAACTTGTATCCCCGAGTTACTGCGGAGAGCACCCATCTGTCTTTGATCGTCTCCCGCCAGGTCTCTGCGAACAACTGAAGTCTTCCCCCCACCCGTTTGAGTGGAGGCAGCCCTTCATAGGCTTGACTTGGAGGCTGGTTTAGTACCTCTTCGGATCCAGGGTTTCTTCTTACCCTGTGACTGTCCCTGATTTTTACCTCCTGAATTTGACCGAGGAGGCCGTCGGAACTGCTTAGTAGCAGACGTCCCAGGGATAGGAGAGGTAGTCCTCTTAAAAGATGGACCCCTAGACCTCTTTTTAATCGGTAAGAGAGTACTTTTACCACTGGAAATCTTCTGGATATATTTATCCAGGTCTTCGCCAAAAAGGCGTTCTCCATGAAATGGGAAGCTAACTAAGAGCTTTTTACAGGGAGCCTCAGCAGACCAGTTCTTGAGCCACAGAAGCCTACGCATATGTACCAAAGACAGCGTGAGGCGGGAGGCCTGATGGATAGAATCCTTGATGGCGTCAACCGCAAAGCATAATGCTCTAGGCAGATCAGCCAGAGCCTGGGCCTGCTGGTCTGGCAAATCCCTCAGGACCATTTTCATTTGATCCTTTAAAGCTTGGCAGACCCCAATAGCTGCCACTGCTGGCTGTGTAACAGCCCCTGCTGTGGAAAAAGCAGATTTTAATAAAGATTCCAATTTTTTATCTACTGGATCCTTGAACATTTGAACATTATCTACTGGACATGTCAGTGATTTGTTCACAGAAGAGATGGCTGTGTCCACCGTAGGAACATTCCATCTCTGGGTGAATTTTTCCTCCATGGGATAGATCACCTGAAATTTCTTAGGTGGAACAAATAGTTTATCAGGATGTTCCTAGTCCTGGTATATAAGTCCTTCCAATAATGGATGAATTGGAAAGGAGCAATAAATCTGGGGAGCTTTTAGCGACCCCAATGAGGAGACAGCAGTAGTTGATGGTTCAACAAGAGGCATTTTAAATGCAGATCGAACCATGTCAGTTAGGGTCTGAACCCACAATCTTTCAGTCTGTGATGCTGAAAATGGTTCATCTACTGTCGATTCCTCAAAAACAGAGTTAACCTCCTCCTGATCCCCTTCAGGTAGGTCAATCCCTTCCTGGGACTGTTGCTCTGCCAACAGGCACTCTGATGGAGGTGATGGAGATCTGGCGCGCTTTCTTTCCTGTAGAGAAGAAGCGATCAATGCTGCCAATCTCTGCTCCAATCCCTCCAGAGTTGAGGCAAAAACCTCCTCTGTTATATATGCAGGAGCAGGTGGACTGAGGACAGCCGCAGTACCTGGCACTCCCGGGGGTTCCTTATGGGCATTAACCTCTGATTTTTCAGGGGAGGAAGGTGCAGATGACTGCTCTAGATCCTCAGAGCCCGATGGAGACCCCCTACACTTCCTGAGAGGTATATCTCGGAGTTTTTTAGGCGGCATATTCCTTAGTTCAAAGCTGAGGTATTCCAGCCGCAATACACCCTTTTACTGAAATAGTCTAATGCAATTTGCTGCTATGTACATCAGTGGGTGTCTACCAATGCGTCTTTCTGGGGATGCCTGTATCAACCGCCCGCTGTAAGCCCCTATACCATGCTACCAGCTCCTTTTTTATGCCCTGTGTCCATAGCAAGCAGTGTGGACTGAGTCCTTTGATCTTGCTGGGACGCCCGCACATGCGCAGAAGTGCCTGGCGCACAGAGCGCGTCATCCGCCAGGCTCCGCCCCCTTTTTTTAAGCTAAATCTATAAAAGAAAGCGCGTGCACGTGTGCGCTCTTGGCGCTATGTAGGGAGAGGAGCCAGGGTCCTTGTCTCACCAGGACCCGGGGATGGAAGAAACTACTTGGCAGCATGACAGAGGAATGCAGCTTCCCTGATAGAGAGCTCACTCATCTGCCTGGACTTTCACCATGGAAGGAATAGTCCCAAGAAAAAAGATGTTCCACAGCGGCCTCCAGTGGACAAACACAGGTACCGCACTTTTGTTTTTGTCAAAACCTCCTTTATGAAAAACATTTCCAGGTTTACAGTTTTTTTTTTTTGTTTTTTTTAAACTTCCTTTATGAAAAGACATTTCTAGGATTTTTTAGGCATATACAGCTATTAGCGGGAATACCTTTAGGTAACAGGCAGAAAGACATATTAGGCTTGGGGGTCCCCTCAATAGAACCAAGTTCCTGAGGGGCCCCCACTTACCTTTTCCCCGCCGCAGGACTTTGTTTGATCCACAGAAGCCCAAACTTCACCTCTCACGGCAGGCATTGTACTAGACCTTCAGGGACCGGGTTCCCAAGGATTCCACTCCCCTGGACCTGTATAGCACCCTGCACAGATAGCCTCTTGGTTTTGGGTATGACCAGAGCTCTGGGTCCCAGGGTCCAGCCCTCCTAAGAGAGGCATTACAGGCAAAACCTTGCTCTTCTCTGCAAGGCCCGGGTACCGACCGTTTAGCTATGAAGCTTTTTTGGTCGGATCCGGAATAGCTTGCTAAGGCCCAGAGAACCTGTACACAAGCCCAGATGAATACATGTTAACCTTGGCCAACACCTTAGACACTGGCAAAAAACTGAGGTGCTCCCGGATGGGAGGGGCTTATATAGGGGAGGGTACTTCCTGTTTTGGAAGTTGCCAGTGCCAGCACCTGAAGGTAATTCTATATAACCCACATAGTAATGACTATGCCGCTCTGTGTCCCGTGATGTACGAGAAAGAAAGTAGGGGCCTGACGTATATACTCTGCTGAAATTTGTCCCTTACATGTTGGTGTTGTCACAACACTGTGAGCCCTCACAGTTACTCTTGGTGGGCACTAGAACGCCCTGCTGTGAACTATTATATCAGGAATTGTATTTACATGCCATTGTTGAACAGTGGTAGGAAAATTGGGCCTTTGGTGGTGCTGCTGGTGCCACAACACTGTAAGCCCTCACAGTTACTCTTGGTGGGCGCATGAATGGGCCCTGCTCTGAATTATTAGATCAAGAATTGTAATTACATGCCCCTGTTAAACAGGGGCTGAAAAATTGGGCCTTTGGTGGTGGTGGTGGTGTTGCCACAACACTGTAAGCCCTCACAGTTACTCTTGGTGGGCGCAGGAATGGGCCCTGCTGTGAATTATTAGATCAATAATTGTAATTACATGCCCCTGTAGAACAGGGGCTGAAAAATTGGGCCTTAGCCACTGGTGCCACAACACTGCAACCCCTCACAGATACTGTACTTGGAGCACAGCAATGAGCCCTGTTGCAAAGTATTGCATCAAAAATTGTAATTACACGCCCCTTTTAAACAGGGGCAGAAAAATTGGGCCTTAGGCACTGGTGCCACAACACTGCAACCCCTCACAGATACTGTACTTGGAGCACAGTAATGAGCCCTGTTGCAAACTATTGCATCAAAAATTGTAATTACACGCCCCTGTTAAATAGGGGCTGAAAAATTGGGCCTTAGGCACTGGTGCTGGTGCCACGACACTGCAACCTCTCCCAGATACTCTAGTTGGAGTGCAGGAATGAGCCCTGCTGCAAAGCATTGCATCAAAAATTTTAATTACATGCCCCTGTTAAACAGGGGCTGAAAAATTGGGCCTTAGCCACTGGTGGCGGCACCCAGAAACAAAAATGTTCTTCCAAGCTATCATCATGAATCGGATCATTGAGGAGGAGGAGGATAGTCAGTCAACATAACAGGACAGTCACTCTGCATCAGTCTTGAAGGGATGTGACATTTGAAAATAAATTATTCTGTTCAGCTTCAGGTGCTTGGTAGCTGGTGGTGGTGGTGGTAGCTGGTGGTGATCCAAGACTGGTTCATCTTTATGAAGGTCAGTCGATCAACCGAGTCGGTGGACAGGCGCACCCTGTGATCCGTGACAAATCCTCCAGCAGCACTGAATGTGCGTTCCGAAAGAACGCTGGATGCAGGATAGGCCAGTAGCTCAATTGCATACTGTGCAAGCTCTGGCCAGTGATCCATCCTCAAGACCCAGTAAGCCAGAGGATTTTCGGTGGGAAAGGTGTCCAAGTCTGACCTTGCCCCTAGGTATTCCTGCACCATGTATATCAGACGCTGGCGATGGTTGCTGGAACCGATCATACCTTGGGGCTGAGGACTAAAGAATTGTCTGAACGCATCGGTCAGACGGCCACCTTCCCCACCGCTCCTTCTTTGACTGACCGAAGCCTCAGCAACTCGTTGTCCAGGACCAGGAGTTTGTAACCTTCCAGTCTCTGGGAATGCGTTGCACAGACCTTTCTGCAAGGCCTCCCGGAGTTGTCTCATCCTCTGCTCCCTCTGCGACGGTAAGATGAGGTCCGCAACCTTACCCTTGTACCGTGGATCAAGGAGAGTGGCCAGCCAGTAATGGTCCCTCTCCTTGATCCGAAGAATACGAGGATCCTTCCGCAGACTTTGCAGGATCAGGGAGGCCATGCAGCGTAGGTTAGCTGAGGCATTCGGTCCGGAGTCCTCTGGGTCACTAAGGACGACATGATCCGCAGCCCCCTCCTCCCAGCCATGTACAAGTCCACGTGTTTCTTGGGACTGTAAATCATCCCTAAAAGACTGCTGCTGTTGATGCTGAGTGCCAGGCTCCACCTCCATGCTGACACAATCCTCCTCCTCCTCTTCCTGTGGGATGGGTGGGACAGAAGGAACACTGTCTGGGTAAAGGGGGCCTTGAGAGGCAAGGAAGTCCTCCTTTTCCTGCCTCTGTTCTGCCTCAAGTGCCCTGTCCATTATTCCACGCAGCGTATGCTCCAACAGGTGGACAAGAGGTACAGTGTCACTGATGCATGCACTGTCACTGCTCACCATCCTCGTGGCCTCCTCAAATGGTGCCAGGACAGTGCATGCATCCCTGATCATGCCCCACTGGCGTGGTGAAAAAAACCTGAGCTCCCCTGACCCTGTCCTGGTGCCGTAGTCGCACAGGTACTCATTGATGGCCCTCTGCTGCGTGTGCAGCCGCTGCAGCATGGCCAACGTTGAGTTCCACCTGGTGGGCATGTCGCATATAAGACGGTTCTTGGGCAGGTTCAACTCCTTTTGAAGCTCAGCCCCCTGAGCACTGGCATTATATGATCTGCGGAAATGCACACAGACTTTCCTGGCCTGCCTCAGGACATCCTGTAAGCCCGGGTACCTGCCCAAGAACCGCTGCACCACCAGGTTAAGGACATGAGCCACACAAGGCACATGGGTCAGTTGTCCCTGTCGGAGGGCGGAGAGGAGGTTGGTGCCATTGTCGCAAACCACCATTCCTGCCTTAAGCTGGTGTGGCGTCAACCACCTCTCGGCCTGCCCCTGCAGAGCTGACAGAACCTCTGCCCCAGTGTGGCTCCTGTCCCCCAAACACACCAGCGCAAGCACGGCATGGCATCTTTTTTCCTGCGTACTTGCGTAGCCCCTTGAACGCCTAGGGAGCACCGCTGGTTCAGAGGACAAAGCACAGGAAGAGGCCATGGAGGAAGAAGAAGAGGAGGGGGTGGAGGAGAGAGGTGTGTCACAACCAGTAGTGGCATTTTGGAGGCGTGCCGGCGGAACAACCTCCAACACTACTGCACCTTGTCCTGCATCCTTCCCAGCTGCCAAAAGAGTGACCCAATGGGCCGTGAAAGAAAGGTAACGTTCCTGTCCATGCCTGCTGGACCATGAGTCAGCGGTAATATGCACCTTACCGCTGACCGCCCTGTCCAGCGAGGCATGGACATTGCCTTCCACATGGCGGTAGAGAGCAGGAATCGCCTTCCGTGAGAAAAAGTGGCGTTTGGGAACCTGCCACTGAGGAACCGCACATTGCACAAACTCACGGAAGGGGGCCGAGTCTACCAACTGAAAAGGCAGCAGTTGAAGTGCTAGCAATTTAGCCAAGCTAGCATTCAACCACTGGGCATGTGGATGGCTGGGAGTGAACTTCTTTTGACGGTCTAGCAGCTGGGGCAGGGAAATTTGCCTGCTAGAATCGGACGTCGGTGTACTGCTAGCAGAGTGCCTGCAAGTACTTGGCTGTGACACACCTAATTCTACACCTTCATTCCTCTCAGTGCATGTTTCAGAGAGGACTGAAGGTATAGTGGGGTTGGAGATCCCAGCTGATGCGGAGCAAGGAGAGGTCCGCTTTGTTCTTTGGTGTGGGTCTTTAAGGTAGGCTTGCCAACGAGCTGCATGGCAGGTCAACATATGTCTGATCAAGCATGTGGTGCCCAAGCGGCTGATGTTTTGGCCACGCGAGATACGCTTGAGACATATGTTGCAAACAGCAGCGGTGTGATCTGATGCACTCGACTCAAAAAAGGCCCACACCAAAGAACTTTTGGAATAATGGGCAGAGGCAGCGCCCTGCACAGGCGGAGCTCTGCGGTGTGATTCAGTCAGTGTTTTGCCCTTACACTGGCCCCCGGAGGGCATCCTGCCTCGTTGGAGATGTGCCTCCTCCTCATCCTCATCCTCCTCTCTCCTATCAGGCACCCACGTGGAGTCAGTGACCTCATCATCCCCTCCCTCCTCATCACTGGAACCAATCTGGCAGTATGCTGCAGCTGCTGGAACATGACTGCCAGATTGGTGTCCTTCTTGAGCATCCCCTCTCTCTGCTCTCACGCTACTGCCTTCCTCTAGCTGGGTATCATCTTCAGACCCTTCAAAACGCTGGGCATCCTCCTGGAGCATGTACCCAACACTGTGCTCAAACAGTTCGGGGGACTCCTCAGGAGGACACGGTGGGTCTAGGGAAGGAGTGACTGATGATGACATTGAGGACGCTTTGGCAGCTGCTTTGCCAGTACCCTGAGCCTGGGTGAGAGAGGATGAGGAGGGCTTGGTCATCCACTCTACCAAGTCTTCGGCATGATGCGGCTCAACACGTCCAGCTGCTGAAAATAAGGACAAGCGTGTCCCATGGCCACGTGCTGATGACGATGCACCGCGTCCACGACCAGCACTGTTGTCTCTAAACACAGAGCCTGCTTGCCCTCTTTTATTGGCTCCTGACTGTCTGCCTCTCCTTGTTTGCCTTCCAGACATTCTAAAGGCCTGCAGGGAGATGGGAAAACCAGCAATAAGGGGTAGCTTCAGGTGTATATTTTGCAAGAAGCACACTACGCCTGCTGCAAGTGCTGCAGATGCCTGCTTGTGTTACACAACAGGAAAACACAGCAATAAGGGCTAGCTTCTGGTGTATATTTTGCAAGAAGCACACTACGCCCGCTGTAAGTGCTGCAGATGCCTGTTAGTGTAACACAAAAGAAAAAAAACTACGAGCAATAAGGGGTAGCTTCAGGTGTATAATGTGCAGGAGGCACACTACGCCCGCTGTAAGTGCTGCAGTTGCCTGCCTGTCTTACACAACAGGAAAACACAGCAATAAGGCCTAGCTTCAGGTGTATATTTTGCAGGAGGCACACTACGCCTGCTGTAAGTGCTTCAGATGCCTGCCTGTGTAACACAACAGGAAAACACAGCAATAAGGCCTAGCTTCAGGTGTATATTTTGCAGGAGGCACACTACGCCTTCTGTAAGTGCTGCAGATGCCTGCCTGTGTTACACAACAGGAAAAAAACAGCAATAAGGGCTAGCTTCAGGTGTATATTTTGCAGGAAGCACACTACGCCTGCTATAACTGCTGCAGATGCCTGCCTGTGTTACACAACAGGAAAACACAGCAATAAGGGCTAGCTTCTGGTGTATATTTTGCAAGAAGCACACTACGCCCGCTGTAAGTGCTGCAGATGCCTGTTAGTGTAACACAAAAGAAAAAAACTACGAGCAATAAGGGGTAGCTTCAGGTGTATAATGTGCAGGAGGCACACTACGCCCGCTGTAAGTGCTGCAGATGCCTGCCTGTGTTACACAACAGGAAAACACAGCAATAAGGGCTAGCTTCAGGTGTATACTGTGCAGGAGGCTTAGCAAAAATATCACTGACACTGTCCCCTGCCTATCCTTCTCTCTCCCTGCACACAAGGTTTAGCAGAATATCACTGACACTGTCCCTGCCTATCCTCTCTCCCTGCACACAAGGTTTAGCAGAATATCACTGACACTGTCCCTGTCTATCCTTCTCTCTCCCTACACACAAGGCAAATGAACAAATATCACTAACACTGTCCCTGCCTATCCTTCTCTCTCCCTGAACCGGAACACACTACACAAGGCTGCCTCGCTGGCGGCCGTTTATAGTGTGGGGCGTGTACTAAACCCCCCTGAGCTATAATTGGCCACAGGCATCCTGCCTGTGGCCAATTATGGCTCTCCTCGCTGCCGGCGCTGTGATTGGCCAAGCATGCGGGGTCACAGTGCATGCTTGGCCAATCACAGCGCCGGGATTGCACTGCGATGGCGCGAATTTGGCACGAACGGCCCAAAATGTTCGCTCTTCGTCGAACGATCGAACAGCCGATGTTCGAGTCGAACGTATGTTCGACTCGAACACCGAGCTCATCCCTAATGTACAACATTATAAAAATCGCAGGATAAAAATGAGGACAGAACAACTTCACCGCATCAAAGTGACAATGGAAGGGGCCATGTACCGTAAAATCTTTGGTGAAAACCTCTTTCTCTCAGCCAGGGCATTGAAAATGGGTCGTGGATTGACATTCTCATGATTCAGGAAACCCATTTCCCTAGGCAGTACAATCCCAAATACATACACCCCCAATTCCTTCTTTTCTTTTTGGCCAGTGCCGAAAATAAAACAAAAGGAGCTGCTATTTTTGTCTCCAAGTCCTGTCAATTTGATTACGTATCTGAATTTAAAGATCCGGAGGGTAGATTTATCTTAGTTAAGGGCACAATAGAGGGTCATTTATACTCTCTAATCTTATACTATTCCCTCAATTCAGGGCAAGATAAGTTTTTCCGTCTCATCCTGGACACCCTGTCTCCTCAGTTGGAAGGCACAGTCGTTTGGGGAGGAGATTCCAATGCGGCTTTCGACCAGGGGTTGGATAAATCCAAACCCCCCTCTGCCCAACTCACCAGACCCACTAGGATAAGTCTGAAAATGGTCAAGCTACTACATGAAAGAGGATTAGCGGATGTCTGACGAGAATCTAATGCCGCGTACACACGATCGATTTTCTCGACGGTGAAAACACCGTCGAGAAAATCTACGGGAAAAACGAGGAACGGCTTGTTCCCCCACACACGGCCGTTTTTCCCGTCATTTCTTCTCTTGGTCGAGAAAAACGACCGTGTGTAGGCTCCCAGCAGTGTTTCCCTATGGGAAAACTGCCGCGAAAAAAAAAGCCCACACACGGTCGTTTTTCTCGTCAAAGAGAAAAAATTTAATTTTTCCCGACGAGAAAAATGGTCGTGTGTACGCGGCATTACCCTTCACTGAGAGACTTTACTCATTATTCTCACCCACACAATACCTATGCCAGGATTGACCATATTCTGGTTCCTTCTTACATACTCCCGGCAGTAATTAAATCCCACATCAGAGACACGGTCTTGTCTGACCACTCCATGGTGATCATGTCCATTCGTACTAAGGCCGGTATGGCAAAGAGGGGTCATTGGAGATTGAATGAGTCCATACTTTCCAACCCAACCACAAAGGCAGAAATTGATAAAGCTCTTCAAGAATACTTCCCCTTAAATAATGTAGAGGATATCTCCGCTGAAACCCTGTGGGCAGCCCACAAGGCCTTTATTAGAGGAAAGATTATTCAAATTTCCACACAAATCAAAAAGGAACGGGTAGCGGACATTGAGCGATTGGAGAGGTCATACAGGACCCTGAGAACACAACACAAAAATAATCCATCCCCAACCTTACTGGCTGAAATTGATAAGACAAGACTGGAACTTAATTTAGTTCTCACAACAAAAGCGGAGAGATCTATCCGCTGGAGTAGTAATACGTTTTATACTCAGACAGGAAAAATAGGTCGGATGTTAGCGTCCAAATTGTCCCCTAGAACGAGGATTTATTCCATGCCTAAGATCCGCATTGCAGGACAGGAACCCACAGCTAACCCGGAAAAGATTCTCGAGGCATTTCAGACATTTTACTCCAAACTTTATAACGCTCCTTCACAATTACCTTGGGACTGGGTATCCACATTCATGGATGGCCTACCTATTCCATCCTTGGATGTGGAACATAGAGATATCCTTGAAACTTATTTTTCTGTTGAGGAGGTGACAGCGGTTATTAAGGGTCTCAGAACGGGGTCTGCACCGGGACCTGATGGTTTGTCGGTTCCCTACTACAAGGCATTCACAGACACCCTTATCCCACATTTGACAATTTTTTTTAATTTTAAAACTCAAGGTTCCCAATTGGGTATGCAACTCAATACCGCTTATATTACAGTTATACCAAAACCGGATAAAAACCCGGAAGACGTTTCCAATTACCGCCCTATCTCGCTGATAAATAATGATTTAAAAATACTTACTAAAATTCTGGCTATCCGCCTCTCCTCTTTTATTAGTAAATATATCCATAAGGACCAGGTAGGATTTATACCGGGAAGACAAGGCCCAGATCAAGTGAGAAGGGCGATTGATATACAGGTCCTTCTCAAAAAATTAGCATATTGTGATAAAGTTCATTATTTTCTGTAATGTACTGATAAACATTAGACTTTCATATATTTTAGATTCATTACACACAACTGAAGTAGTTCAAGCCTTTTCTTGTTTTAATATTGATGATTTTGGCATACAGCTCATGAAAACCCAAAAATCCTATCTCAAAAAATTAGCATATCATGAAAAGGTTCTCTAAACGAGCTATTAACCTAATCATCTGAATCAACTAATTAACTCTAAACACCTGCAAAAGATTCCTGAGGCTTTTAAAAACTCCCAGCCTGGTTCATTACTCAAAACCGCAATCATGGGTAAGACTGCCGACCTGACTGCTGTCCAGAAGGCCATCATTGACACCCTCAAGCAAGAGGGTAAGACACAGAAAGAAATTTCTGAACGAATAGGCTGTTCCCAGAGTGCTGTATCAAGGCACCTCAGTGGGAAGTCTGTGGGAAGGAAAAAGTGTGGCAGAAAACGCTGCACAACGAGAAGAGGTGACTGGACCCTGAAGAAGATTGCGGAGAAGGACCGATTCCAGACCTTGGAGGACCTGCGGAAGCAGTGGACTGAGTCTGGAGTAGAAACATCCAGAGCCACCGTGAACAGGCGTGTGCAGGAAATGGGCTACAGGTGCCGCATTCCCCAGGTCAAGCCACTTTTGAACCAGAAACAGCGGCAGAAGCGCCTGACCTGGGCTACAGAGAAGCAGCACTGGACTGTTGCTCAGTGGTCCAAAGTACATTCGGAAATCAAGGTGCCAGAGTCTGGAGGAAGACTGGGGAGAGGGAAATGCCAAAATGCCTGAAGTCCAGTGTCAAGTACCCACAGTCAGTGATGGTCTGGGGTGCCATGTCAGCTGCTGGTGTTGGTCCACTGTGTTTTATTAAGGGCAGGGTCAATGCAGCTAGCTATCAGGAGATTTTGGAGCACTTCATGCTTCCATCTGCTGAAAAGCTTTATGAAGATTTCATTTTTCAGCACGACCTGGCACCTGCTCACAGTGCCAAAACCACTGGTAAATGGTTTACTGACCATGGTATTACTGTGCTCAATTGGCCTGCCAACTCTCCTGACCTGAACCCCATAGAGAATCTGTGGGATATTGGGAAGAGAAAGTTGAGTGACGCAAGACCCAACACTCTGGATGAGCTTAAGGCCACTATCGAAGCATCCTGGGCCTCCATAACACCTCAGCAGTGCCACAGGCTGGTTGCCTCCATGCCACGCCGCATTGAAGCAGTCATTTCTGCAAAAGGATTCCCGACCAAGTATTGAGTGCATAACTGAACATAATTATTTGAAGGTTGACTTTTTTTGTATTAAAAACACTTTTCTTTTATTGGTCGGATGAAATATGCTAATTTTTTGAGATAGGATTTTTGGGTTTTCATGAGCTGTATGCCAAAATCATCAATATTAAAACAAGAAAAGGCTTGAACTACTTCAGTTGTGTGTAATGAATCTAAAATATATGAAAGTCTAATGTTTATCAGTACATTACAGAAAATAATGAACTTTATCACAATATGCTAATTTTTTGAGAAGGACCTGTAGTCTCCATTTTACAGTCCAACTGGGATGGAGGTCAGAAACAACAGGGTTTTCTTTTGGCACTTGATCTGGAGAAGGCCTTTGACTCTGTGACATGGCAGTATCTCCTTTCCCTGCTAGAGCGATGGGGTTTCGGCCCATGTTTCATGGGTGTGATCAGAGCTCTTTATTCCCAACCCAAAGCTCAAATCCGTTTACAAGGATATTATTCCTCCCCGATAAATATTGCCAGAGGTACGAAACAGGGATGCCCACTGTCCCCTATCATTTTTGCCATAGCCATTAGGCAAAATCCTGACATAAAGGGGGTAACCTGTGGGGATCAGACGCACAAATGCGATCTATTCGCGGACGATTTACTCCCCTTTCTTACTTCTCCCATTACTTCCCTCCCGAGCCTATACAAAGTCATTTCTGATTTCTCTAAAATTTCTGGGCTTCAGGTCAATTTTGCCAAATCACAGGCACTGAATATATCCCTTCCTTCTTCCACAGTTTCCCTCCTCCAACAGTCATTCAAATTTGAATGGAACCCTTCTATCAAATATCTAGGAATTTCCCTAACTGCACGAACGGAATCTCTTTACGCAAGCAATTATCCACCCCTATTCCATAAACTTACCTTAGATTTAAAAAATTGGGCCAAATATGAACTATCTTGGTTGGGCAGGATTAACTCCATAAAAATGACTCCATAAAAACTCCATAAAAACGAGGAACAGCTTGTTCCCCCCACACACGGCCGTTTTAAATTACATTTTTTTTTTGGTCGGAAAAAACGACCGTGTGTGGGCTCCTATGGGAAAACTGCCGCGGAAAAAGACGACGGGAATCACGACGAGAAAAATTAGAGCATGTTCTAATTTTTCTCGTCGTGATTAATGACGTTTTTCCCGTCGGGAAAAATGACAAAAAGCCCACAGACGATCGTTTTTCTCGTCCAAAGGAAAAAATAAAATTTTTCCCGACGGGAAAAATGATTGTGTGTACGCGGCAATACAGTCTTTACAAAGTAAGATTCTCAAATTTGTTTGGAACAAATCTGGTTACAGAATCCCCAAGAACACTCTTTACTTACATAGGAAAAAGGAGGGTTGGGATTGCCTCATCTATATAATTACTTCTTAGCTGCCAGACTAGCCCAGTTTTCTATAATTTACTCAAATAAAGAAAAACCGGACTGGGTACTAATAGAGGAACAGGCTATCCCCCAATTCTCCTTAGACTACCTACTTTGGTGCCCCCAAAAACGGAGACCATCCATTTTATCCCCTACCCTATCTCAATCCTTTGCCCTTTGGGACAGACTCCGTTCTCTTCCTGCGTAGATTTGGACAGATTTCACGATTCTTAAATGGGGAGGTAAGAGGAGAAGCCTCTTCCTCCCAGATTTACAGATTATGAGCTTTGGTGTAGATTGGCCGTGGAACAATGGGGAGGTATTTCTGTCATCTACTCTTCGCTTACTAGCCCAACTACGAAATCCTCATACATGACAGCATGGGAGGGTGACCTCCAGCTAAACTGGGACCTGGGCACCTGGCAAAAGGCTTGCTCTAACTCATTCCAAGGTATTTTGAACACTTCCCTTATAGAAGCAAACTTGAAAGTTCTTATGAGGTGGTATATGACTCCTGCCAGGCTTGCGACCATCTACCCAGCATCGGATCCCAATTGCTTTAGAGGCTGCCAACTCTTGGGTTCGATGGTGCATGTCTGTTGGGAATGTCCTAGGATCAGGTCAGTCTGGAAGAGGATATTTAACCTCATATTCAAGGTCACTAGGTGCTCGATTCCCAGGTCTGCTTCTATTGCTCTTCTCAATGCCTGTATTCCTAACATCTCCAAACCCACTCGGCAGCTGATCCACTTTATGCTACTTGGGGCAAAAATTACTATTGCTAGATCTCGGAGGCAACCCCGGGTTCCCGTGTTGGCAATACAAAATAAGATCTCTTGGATTATGGCGCAAGAGAAGTTAGCTTGTATTTTACCAAATACAATCCCTAAATTTGAAGCTGTGTGGGAACCTTGGGCTGTTTGCTCTGGTGATCGGGATCAACTCTGATCACCCCATTTCCTCAACATCACATTAGGCACGTGATTTCTTCCCTCTTCTCTTTTTCCCTTTTTCTCTTTCTCCTTTTTATGTCTTATTTATTAATATTTGTTTTTTCTTTTTACCTTCGGTTGATAGATATGATTTAAAGGTTTGGAATAATTAATTGTTGTGTAATTGTTTTGGTAACTCTATGAATCGATCAAATTCAATATGGGCTTCAGAGATCGAGTGTAGTTGAACTCCTCATAACCTGGTTTTAGGTATCTGGGATGGGGGTGGACTGGGGGGGGGTCCTGACCGGGGCACAGGATGATCCCATTTGGGGTGCCCAGGATGGGTAGGACTTCCCAGACTGTCTGACTTTCTGGTTCATTTTTATACCGTTTTTCTTTCTATTTACCAGGGGTTATTTTATAACTTCAGTTCCTTGACCCATAGTTGTTCTCTGAAACACCTTTGGAAGTATTGTTGCTGAGTCTACGTTTTATGCTGATAAAATGTGATATGTTAAACATAATATTACCCTTTGTCATGCTGTACCTATGTGATATCTATACTTGATTTGAAAAATAAAAATCTATTGAATGGAAAATGGGTCTTGGATGGGTATTCCAGCATGACAATGACTCAAAACTCACGGCCAAGGCAACAAAGGAGTGGCTCAAGAAGAAGCATATTAGGGTCCTGGAGTGGCCTAGCCAGACCTTAATCCCATAGAAAATATGTGGAGGGAGCTGAATGTTTAAGTTACCAAACATCAGCCTCAAAACTTTACTGACTTGGAGAGGATCTGCAAAGGGGAGTGGGACAAAATCCCTCCTATAATTTGTGTGCAAAACCTGGTGGCCAACTACAAGAAACGTCTGACCTCTGTGATTGCCAACAAGGGTTTTTGCCACCAAATACCAAGTCATGTTTGGCAAAGGGGTCAAATACTTATTTCACTCATTTAAAATGCAAATCAATTTATAACTTTTTTGAAATGCGTTTTTCTGGATTTTGTTGTTACAGTATTCTGTCTCTCACTGTTAAAGCGGTTGTATACCGCAAAATTATTTATTTTTTTAAACCTGCAAGGCAAAGGCATAATGAGCTAGAATGACTAGCATACTAGCTTGTTATCAATCACTTACCTTAAATCGAAGCCCCCGCAGCGGTCCTCGGACACGTCCTCCGTCGCTGCCATGATACCCGGAGTGACTTCCGCATATCGCCGCTCCGGCGCTGTGACTGGCCGGAGCGGCGATGACGTCACTCCCGCGCATGCGCGAGGAACGGCACGATCCCCTTGCATGCGCGCATTCCGGCAGTGTCTGGCAGGCTCCCATTCAGTGCGCCTGCGCCGTTATCTACGGCGCGCATGCGCAGTATACATCAGTGCTCGCTTTTCTGCATATATCTCCTTAACTATGTAGGTTAAGGAGATATTGCAAGCGCCTACAGGTAAGCCTTAATGTAGGCTTACCTGTAGGTGCAAGTAGTATATGAGGGTATACAACCACTTTAAAATAAACCTACCATTAAAATTATAGACCGATCATTTCTTTCTTATGGGGTGGAAGATGTCAGTGGACACCGACCGTCCATCTGATCCAACCAAATCCGCTGAAAACAGACCTATGGCGATACGTTCGCCATCCGTCCAGCGGATCGAATGGAAACGGACCTGCAGTCTGTTTCCATCTGACCGCCCCATAGAAGAGAGCCGGCTGCATCCGTGTCCAGTCACCCGCCTGCTCATCAGAGAAATCCGCCGCTGAGCAGGGGGATTCCACTTGGACGGATCCGCCCCATGTGAAAGGTGTCTTAATGTCCTGTATAGAACTGTATTTAGACTAGCATAGAATTTGGTTTATCTTTTTTTTTTTTTTTTTTTTATATCAGATTTTATTTGGTTTATCTTTAGGCATTGCCTGTCTTCACTAATTGTTTGACTGCAGCACAGAGCAATAAAATAAAACCAGACATTTGAAGCTGACATCTTTGTATTTGTAATCTCTTATAGGCCACGAATCGTCATTTTCCTCAGACTGTGACCGGAGCTTATCTAAGTGGTGTGCGAGAGGCAAGCAAAATTACAGTTTTTTAAATTGGACTCACTTTCCCACGTCTTTTCTATTTTTATATGTATTTTTGAAGGAACCGCTCAAGCTGTGTTTTTCACAGCAAAAGTTTCTTTACAACATTGTTAATTTTATGTCCCACATTATGGCTGAGCATTGACTACTGCACGTTGCAGATCATTCAAGCAAAGACAAAAGTGGCCCTGAAATGAGAAAACACCAGCATTATATGTGCTTGGGTTCATGTAACAAGATTGCTGAAAAAGACAGTAAATGGACTTCTGTGTTACCGTTGTCCAAAAAATTGAAAAATTGAAGAGGAAACCTGAGTACCCACAATGGAATCCTATTATTGTTTTCTTGTCAAAAGTCTTAATTTATTATAATTAATATTGTTACAGGGTCTGTTTAAATTAAGTTTTTGATACTGTATTTGTTAAGCAATCATTGCTCCATTTTCCCTTTGTTTGGTTAATGTAAATAATTTTTTATAAGTTGAATACTATATACAGTACTTGGAACCCTTCCATTCGATATATACTGTATTTATTGGCGTATAACACTCACTTTTTTACCATGAAAATAGAGGGTAAACTGTGCCTGCGTGTTATACGCAGGGGGCTGTGGAAAGTTTTTTTCCTGAAACTTCCCCCTTAAAGTTAGGGTGCGTGTTATATGCCTGTGCGTGTTATACGCCGATAAATACGGTATGTCACAAGGATAAGACAAAAAACATGTTACCCATGGTATTTCACTGAGTTATTTTGAAAACTCTTTGGTGTTGTGACACCAGTGAAATTAAAGCATGAAAAATAAAATGTTGGATGGACTTTCCATTACCAAATTAAAGAGACAATTTATTGTTAACTATTGTGTCTTCCTTGCTTATAGAACTTAAATCTGACATTTGAAAAGGTTGTTTCGTTTGGGACATTGGAATATTTCCTTCGTTATTCTGCTTTGCAAATGCAATCTTCGCATAATTGTATTGTACAGTTGCTGTGTACACAGACTAACACTGCTATTGTCCTTTTGAAAAGGATAGTTTCCCAGCTGCCACAAATAGTGTCTAGCTTCATTACTGTCAAAAGCAGCCCATACACTGAGGAAATTTCTTTCCTGCAACCACGTGTTGACAGGGGAATCCCTCCCGCTGAGCCATTGTATTCTCCTGGTGGGGGAAGCCATCCCCGCCAGGAAGATATAGTGATTATTGCTAGTGGCTATAACAGTCACTAACGATAATCGCATGAAAAATCCGGCAGGCTGGTTGTATCCAAACAGATCGATCGATCAACTTGGTTCATTCAGTTGTGCCCATACATGATTTGAATCCCCTCCAGTTCCTGCTGAATCAGCCAAGATTCGAACCATCTATGGCTGGCCTAAGTTGCTGACCTAAAAGTAATCTAAACTCTTGGACCAGCATATTGTTTTGGTGTAGTGGCTCAGAAAGTACCAGGAGGATCAGCATAACAGATTACATGTTTCTGTGATGATGAGCACTCAAGAAAATCAGTCAGTATAGAAACATGTAGACTATCATGCAGCTCCCCAGACTTTGGTCATTTCTGAGCCACTACACCAGAAAAAGCATGTGGGTCCAAGAGTTCAAACTTCTTCCAGGTCAGCAACTAGAAAGTACTAAAATTCAAGAAAGGAAGGGGGATTCGGGAGGCGGAGTGAAACAAAATGAGGTGCAGGGTCAGTGAAATTCTCCCTGGAGAGAATATCAAGGCAGCAGTGGGAGCGGCTGTCAATCACAGCCTACGTGGAAATGTGGGAAGCTGGACCGAGCCATGCTGTGTGTGTCAATTGACACACACACACAGCATGGTTCAGAAGCGAGCCTGCATGAGTGCCCCACATTGCTATGGGGGCACTCAGAAGAGGAGGGGGGGAGCCAGGAGTACCAGCAGAGACCTCAGAAGAGGGTGGTCGGGCTGCTCTGTGCAAAGCCATTGCACAAAACTGGTAAATATAACATGTTTTAAAAAAAATCCTTTAGAATCACTTTAAATTAACAACTTTGTGTAAAAAAAAAAAAAAAAAAATCATTTTCTGTTCACATTTTTCAAAACTTGCACCAAAAAAAAAAACTTGCACCAAAAAAAACAATCTTTAAAAGACTCACCATGCCACTTAAAAAATACCTTGGGGTGTTTACTCTTCAAAATGTTGCCATTTTGTAGGGGTTTAAAATTCACACATTCCCATACATAGGAGGAGTAACAGAATGTGTTTTGGGGTGTGAAGTAAAATATGCAATACTATACAATCTAATATAAACTATATAACTATTGCATATATGTATTAACTTTTCTAAGCCTATAATTAGCTAGTCTATTAAGACTCTGATAAGCACAATAATATAAGGTTATCTATGAAAGAAAACACATTGCTGCTAGTAAAACAATATCTTACATTTCTTTCCCAAGAAAATAGGAATATGCTAATATCACACACTAAACAGCAGAATATCAAAAATGCTTATCACATCCTCTATATAGACTCCTCGTTGGCTGGGCTCAAGATGGTAAAAGAGAGCCTGGGCCACATGGCTTAGGCCCAAGCCAGCATCCAGAGCAAGGGAAAAAGGGACAAGGGGCTATATCTCTTTTTGTGAGCCCTTTTTACTCAAACATTCACACCCACTCGTAAACCACCCCCACTTGCCTCCTATCCAATGAGATATTGCCAAGAGGAAGTCCTTCTCAATAGATTATATTACTGACCGTCTTGCCATATTGGCCTCTAGAGGCAGTATTGCCCATACCATCTCCAGGAGCTTTGATCTTTGTCATCAATCATCCTGGCTGCCATTGCTCTCTTGAAGATGGCTTGCAGTTTATTGTCAGCAATAGACATTCCGGAGCCAGGCGTTCAGATGCAGCTACAGAGCTTTGTTGTATAACTGGTTACATTCCAACTTGGGGCCATCTGAAAACGGAAAAATAGGATTTTTATAACAGCTTACCTGTAAAATCCTTTTCTTGGAGTACACCACGGGACACAGAGCCAGTCATTACATAGTGGGTTAAGGGTCACCGGCGGTGATTGGACACTGGCACAACCAATTGACAGTTCCCCTCCATCAGGGAAGCACCTCAGTTTTGTAGCAAGCAATAAAGGTTCCCATAAGAAGGGGGGGCCTCTGTGTCCCATGGTGTACTCCAAGAAAAGGATTTTACAGGTAAGCTGTTATAAAAATCCTATTTTCTTTATCGTACACCACGGGACACAGAGCCAGTCATTACATAATGGGACGTCCCAGAGCAATGCTCAATGAAGGGTGGGAGACACAGATCAAGCAGGCCACTTGTGGACAAGAAGCCCCCTACTGCTGCCTGCAGCACACTTCGCCCAAAGGCAGAATCCTCATGTCCTTTCACATCTATTTGATAAAATTTGGAAAATGTGTGGACTGAAGACCAAGTTGCAGCTTTACAGATCTGAGTCATCGAAGCCTGGTGATGCACTGTCCATGAAGCACTTATCACCCTGGTGGAGTGCGCATTAACAGAAAAAATAGGATTCCTGTTCTTTAAACCCTAGGCTTGAATAATTACTTGTCGAATCCACCTAGAGATGGTAGATTTTGATACCGCTTGGCCCTTCTTGGGACCATCTGGCAAAATAAACAGAACATCTGTTTTACGTATCTGAGCGGGTGCCTGCAGATACACTTTTACTGCTCTCACTACATCTAGAGAGTGCAATAATTTTCCCCCCGCTGTACGCGGATCCGGAAAAAAGCAGGCAGAACAATGTCCTGGTACAAATGAAACGCAGACACCACCTTTGGTAAAAAGGTAGGATGGGGTCGTAGTACAATTTTGTCTTTGTGACAAATTAAATAAGGCTCCTTACAAGAAAGAGCTGCTAATTCAGAAACTCTTCTAGCAGAAGAGATAGCAATCAAAAAAAGCCAATTTCCTGCTTAAAAGAACGGAATATGGCGAATAAGTTCAAAAGGTTGCTTTTGCAATACTGGCAATACCAAATTCAAATCCCATGGGCACAAGGGAGACTTGACTGGCGGATTTATCCGCAGTACCCCTTGAATGAAAGCCCGAACTAGGGAATGAGATGCAGCAGTCTTTGAAAGAAGACCTATAGAGCCGATATTTGACCCTTGATTGTACTAAGGGCTAATTTCATATCCACTCTTAACTGGCAAAAGGCGAGAATTCAACTTATGTCATACTTCTGAGGATTCCATTTTGTAAGGAAGGATGGAACACCGGTCATGACCAAGTGGAGGCTACCAAGGCCTTCCTACTGCCATCTTTACGATCTCGGTGTACCATGGTCTCCTGGGCCAATTTGGGGCCACTGAGAGTACTGGTATTCCCTCCTTCTTGATCCTGCAAAGTAGTCTTTGTAATCGAGGGATCGAAGGAAATGCATAGATCAGTGAAAACTGACTCCAGGGCATTATTAGAGCATCCGTTCCGTAAGTTAGAGGATCTCTCGTCCTGAACACAAAGTTGTCCAACTTCCTGTTGAACCTGGAAGCTAGCAGGTCTACATTCGGGGTCCCCCATCTCTGGCATATGGCTTGAAAGACATCGGGGTGGAGAGACCACTCTCCTGGTGACAGCAGCTGACGACTCAGTCTGCTTGCCAGTTTTCTACCCCTGGAATGAAGATTGCAGAGAGACAAGGAACATGATCTTCTGCCCATGCCAGATTCTGATTCACCTCCTCTGAGCACCCTGACTGCGGGTGTCTCCTTGGTGATTGATGTAAACTACTGCAGTAGTATTGTCAGATTGAATGCGAACAGGGTGGCCCTGTACCCTGTATGTCCAGGTTTTGAGGGCTAGATATACTGCCCGAACCTCTCTTCGGTCTTGGCCCAGGTTCCCTGGGCTGAAGCTTCTTTTAACACTGCTCCCCAGCCCAATAGGCTGGCATCCGTAGACACCACCTTCCAGGTGACTGGGAGAAAGGATCTTCCTTTCCGCAAGTTTTTGGTCTTTAACACCAATTGAAGCTTTGGCGTATTTGTGGAAACAGGCGCATGGGTAAATCCAGAGCTTGGATCTTTCTGTTCCAGACTGCTCAGATACTGCCTTGAAGTAGTCTCGACTGAAATTGGGCGTAAGGGACAGCCTCGAACGAGGCCACCATCCTAATAGCCTTATGCAAAGGCGAATAGACGGCCCTTTCTTTGCCCTGACCTTGTGGATCAGGTCTTTCAGAGACTGTATCTTTGGCTCTGGTAGGAATACCCTGCGTTGGGCTGTGTCTATGATCATGCCCAAATACTCTACCCTTCTTGTAGAGAGGATCTTTGTAGGTTTACAATCCATCCTAAATGCTCCAGGTACGTTACTGTAGTCAGCACAGCGTGATCTAATGCTGCCACTGACTGATCTATCACAAGTAGATCGTCTAGATAGGCTGTTACCGCTATGCCCTGTGTCCTCAGATTTGCCAACAGAGGGGCTAGCACCTTTGTAAATACTCTGGGCGTGGTAGCCATACCAAAGGGCAGGGCCACAAATTGGAAGTGGCGATGTTCTACCGCAAACCTTAGGAATCTTTGGTGAGCGGGATGGATAGGCTAATGTAAATATGCGTCCTTGATGTCTATGGACGCCGTAAATTCTCCGCTTTGTAGGGTGGCGACCACGGATCGAATAGTTTCCATTCGGAAATGGCGAATGTTCAGAAACCGATTTAGAGATCTTAGATCCAGGATTGGTTTGACGTCTCCATTTGGTTTTGGAATCACAAGGAGGTTTGCATAAAACCTGAGCCTTGGTCTTTTAGGGGTACTTCTGTGACCACCCCTTGAGGCAGCAAGTGATCCAAACCTTTGAAGAAGGATCCTCTTTTTAGTGGATCTTTGGAGAGCCTTGAACTTCGGAACTGAGAAGATGGGATCTCCCGAAATTCTAGTTTGTATCCTAGGGATACTGTGGATACTACCCACTTGTCCTGGATTTCTGTCTGCCACGCCGATGAAAACTGACGAAGTCGTCCTCCCACTCGGCCGAGCGGGGGCGTCCCTTCATAGAGAGGCTTTGGGGTCTTGTTTGTTAGCTCTTGAACCCCACAGCTTCTTGTTCTTCTGAGCCTGATTTTCTCTGGCATTTGTGGCTGGCTGAAAATGCCGTTGCCACTGGCTGGAGGCAGGTCTTCCAGGAACTGGGGACTTTGCATGGAGCTTCTGCTGACTAATGCTTTAATAAAATAATTTTGCGCATATGCACTAGCTGGAGTGTGAGGCGAGCTGCTTGTTGAACAGCATCTCTAATAGCACCCAATGTAAAACATAAGGCTTTAGGCAAATTCTTCAAAATTTTACTTGTTCCGGAGGTAGATCATTCAGTCCCTGTTTTACTTGGAAAAATTGAAAAATGTGCGCTAGTCTTAAAATTATACTGAAACACAAAAAGCTGCTGCAAAAAAATGTGACAAATATTCAAATAATCTAGAAATAAAAAATGAAGCGCTAAGTGTTCAGAGAGGCCTAGGATTCACCCTGGGTCTCAAGGATAAGTGCAAACCAAGTATTGAAAAATTAAAGTCCACACAAACGTGATAATAAACAAATAATGTCCATAACGCGAATGGTGAAAATTAAATGGTGAAACCATATAGACCATCAAATCTTCATAGAAGAGAATAGGTAAATACTCTTACCAGAGCCGATGGACCCACTTGTCAGCGACAGTGGGTCATTAGAGCATGGTATCCCCACGGGGCAAACTAGAAACTTGTTTGTAGACTCACCACCCTCAACGATCATGGATGGAATTCACGAGCTTGAAAGGTGTCGATTCAAGATGTCAAAAAAAGAGGGATTCCAGCAAAGGACTCACCATGCGGTGGTCTCAACTCAGGTAATACACAGGGCAGTATAGCAATACTTATCTGAGTCGTGGATTACACAGAGGAGCCAAAACTTCCAAATGATCGATTCACCATGACATGGAAAAAGAAAAAAGGAGGGGAGGGCTCCAATAGTGTAAATCAGTTTGAGGGTTTATTGGATAAAACCATCATTACATAAAAGTGATCACATGAAAAAACGAATAAAAATTGAGGCAATAAGCGGAGTGGTTGAACCGTCCCTACGCGTTTCGTACGATGGTACTTCAACAGGGGCATCAACCTTCTCCCAATTACTGCCAAATATTTATAATAAAACACTCCAGTATTGATTGTAATGCACCAATCAGCAAGCAGGATCCAGACCGGCCCGTCATTGGAGGAGAGCCTATCATGTGATCAGATGACCTTGCAGCCTCACCGATGTGGCCAATCAGAATCGTGCACGCTGAGCTATCACTAGTTGACCCAGGAAGCATATGGTGGAAAACCAATGGTAATGTCCCAACAAAAAGCCCACCAAAACGGCACTCAGGAAGTGGGCGGCAATAAGCCCAGTATGTACAGCCCACTTCACCGTCATTGGCCCAATCCGGGACCTAGGCAGACTCCACTGTCAGCAAGGAACGTTTGTCCTTGCTGCACGGAGCCGCCAATATAGACCGCAAGCATTCAGGCATGCGCAAACCGACCCAGCAAGATTCGCGTGACGACGCACGGCGTCAATCACCACGACTCGCCAGGGAGACGGCCGTGAACGCTGTGCATTGCAACATAGAAGCCAAGGCGTCCCATGGTAAACCTCAAATTATTGACAAATGGATTCAACCGAAGGGAGCCATCTTGTGGCCAATAAATAGTATACTAGTGCATATACAAAACCTTGTAAACTAAGAATAAACTAATGTCTAGTAAAAGACACATAGTCTAAAAACCCTAATACAAGAACATATATTGATACATACTTAATGAATATGAATCAATTGTAATAATAAAAAATGACTAAAAGACACACATGGATCCCTACAAACAAAAAATGCCCTATCTATAAACATGTGACACTCCGGACCAGGTACAATAGTGTACACAACATCAGAAACAATGGAACGTACTGGATGATTTGAAAATTAGCAAGGTTCTAGGCTAAATTAATGAAGGAATTAATGTCCCATTCTACATTCATTCCGAATGGTGAGTACGTGCGAAGCTCATATATCCAGTAAGTCTCGAGCCGAGATACTCCTCTAACCCGAGATTCTCCTCTCCAGTGAGAAACAAACTGGTCAATGGCTAGGAACTGTGTTCACTTAGGGTCACGGTTATGTTTTTTCAAATAATGCCGTGATACGGTATGGTCAGGTTTACCGTTTTGAATATGCTCATTGACCCTTATACTGAAAGTCCTGATGGTCCGTCCTACATATTGTTTATGGCACGGACACGTTAAAAGATAGACTATGTATTTGGTTGCACAGGTGGTAAAACGCTTCATGTGATATATGCGTGAAGTAACAGTAGACTGAAAAGTCTCACTCTTACGCCTACCACAAGTGTTGTGCAAACAAACATTACATTTATAGCATGGATAATAGCCAATGCAATTCTGAAAAAAGGAGATCTTTTTGGGAGGATCGATAATATTAGGCGCGATCTGCCCCTGCACTGACCGAGCCCCCCTGAAAATGACTCCAGCGTGCTCGGCAAGTGCTGGTCCCAAAAGGCGATCGTTTTGAAGAACGCTTCAATGCCTTCTGAAGATTTCCTTGATCTGCCTTGATTGAGATGAGTATGTGGTAAAGAAAGACCATCGAAACTTATCGTCTCTGGGTTTCTTAGGGGCAGTTTGGAGTAAAGAGGTACGATCGATCTGTGTGATCCGATCGATTTCTCAGTATCTAATTCCACGGCGGTGTAACCCTTCTCTATAAATCTACTTTTAAGGATGGAAGCCTGGATAGTGAAGTCCTCGACCCTCGTGCAGTTTCTCCGTAACCGGAAAAACTGACTCCGAGGGACCGACTTGAGCCACTGGGGGTGGTGGCAACTATCCATGGGGATGTACCCATTACGGTCAGTGGGTTTAAAGTATGTAATAAACTCCAACTGGTGATCAACCACCTTCATTTCTAAATCCAGAAAATGGATCGATGTACAACTAGCCTCATGGCTCAGTTTAATACCTCGATCGTTGGAGTTAAGTGTCCCCATGAACTCGTTCAAAGAGTCATGGTCACCCTTCCATAGAAGGAGGATGTCGTCTATATATCTAGCCCATAGTACCAATTCGGGCCTCCGTTGGGCATAGACGACATCCTCCTCCCATTTAGCCATGAAAAGGTTGGCCAGACTGGGCGCAAATTTGGCCCCCATGGCAACCCCTTTGGTCTGTAAATAAAAAGTATTTTGAAACCAAAAATAATTGTGAGTTGCCGCAAATCTAAGTAGCTGCATAATGAAATTGCGCTGGATAATGGGTAGTGTAGTGCTTTGAGACAAGTAGTACTCTACTGCCTCGAAGCCCAGCTCATGGGGTATACATGTATATAATGCAGCAACGTCTGCCGTGACCAAAATAGGACCCTCTTGATACTGGACAGACTGCAATAATCTAATTGTATCACCTGTGTCCTTTAAATATGAAGGAACACATTTCGCACCAATGGCTGTAAATGGAAATCCACATATTTGCCAATCCTGGCAGTGACCGAGTCGATTCTGCTGACTATAGGATGGCCAGGGGGATTGACGGGGTCTTTGTGGACCTTGGGGAGAAAGTAAATGGCAGGAATTCTAGGTGCTACAGGAACCAAAAAACATTTCTCTTTTTTATCTAAGATCCCTAGAGAAAAACCTTCGTCAATTAGCTTGACTAAAGCTTTTTTAAAACGCAAAGTAGGATCTGTGTGTATAGGTATGTATGTTTCAGAATCGCTTAAAATTCTATCCATTTCCCCTATATAACTAGCTTTGTCTAGCACGACAAATGCTCCACCTTTGTCCGCGGGGCGGATTATAAGGTCTTTCTGTTCACACAACTGTTTTAATCCCTTCCTCATCTTAGGATCCATGTTTATCTTTTTTTGAGGCAATCTGTCTAAATCCTGCAGAACTAAGCTACGGAAAACACTCAAGGAAGGTGCCATAGTGCCTGGAGGGTTGAACAGGGAAGGGTTGGCAAGTCCAGTGTGTACATGTGGGTCATTAGCGGTGGGAGTGGGGACCGTGTCAGATGTTGGGGACAAGAAGTGTCTCTGAATACTGAGCTTCCGGACAAATTTATGGACGTCAATGAAGGTAGAGAATTTATTCAAAGTCCTGGGAGAGACATATTTCAGGCCCCTATCCAGGACTAATTTCTCTTCGTCCGTCAAAATGACCGAGCTCAGATTAAAGACACCCCGGCCCCTCATGTTCTGGGTCTTTTTGCTCTGGATCTTCCTCCCACCTCGGACCCCTCTCCTCCTTCTGGGCTTCCTGGATAATCCTGAAGGGTCCTGTGAAAACCCGAATGCTGGGAAGGACCCGGCTGGTTCGGATTGTAATTATAAGGAGATCGAGTAAGGAGATCTTCATCTCCATCCTGATCTCCAAAATAATCTGGATGATTCTCTCGTGTATAATTCTCATATGATGGAAGAGATCTAGTAAAATTACGAGTAGGAGTTCGATATTGGTTGTCATAACCTCCACGATGATAATCGTCACGACGGTCGTGCCAACCAGCCGGGGGTCTCCTCGGACTCAGATAATGTTGTCAGTCCACAGGATATCCACGTTCGAACTGTCGAGAGTCTCCATGGTGTCTTCTAAAGGAACCTCTCCCTCTATTTCTGGGACCCCTTCCTCTGAACTGTGGAGGATGTGTCGGCTCTGGTAAGAGTATTTACCTATTCTCTTCTATGAAGATTTGATGGTCCATATGGTTTCCAACCTTGTTTCACCATTTAATTTTCACCATTCACGTTATGGACATTATTTGTTTATTATCACGTTTGTGTGGACTTTAATTTTTCAATACTTGGTTTGCACTTATCCTTGAGACCCAGGGTGAATCCTGTTTTACTTGGTCCTAGAGGACCTGACACATACCAGCTGCCGCTACAGCAGGTTGGGCAACTGAACCAGCCAAAAGGAAGGAAGATTTTAGTAAAGAATCCAGTTTCTTTTCAGAAGGATCTTTAAACATTTGTACATTGTCCACCGGACAAGTCAGGCAAGTAATAGCTGCATATACAGAAGACAGACTCCACTTCTTGGAAAACTTTTCCTCCATAGGATAAAGAATGTCAAACTTCTTTAGGAGGTGAAAAACGCTTACTGGATATTGCCAGTCTGCGTAAATTCACTTTCCTAGTAACGGATGAACCGGAAAGAGCATGCACCTTGCAGGGACTTTATGAACCTAGGGAGGAGACAGGTGATTCAGTTAACTCCGAAGAGGGTAACTTAAATGCAGAACATACTGTTTCAGCATAACATTGCACCTGTGACTTCAGAATCTGGGACGCAGCGAAAGGCTCACCTGATATCTCTGATCCATCCGACTCCTCATCCTTATCCTCTGCAGGTGTTACCTCTTCCTCATCCTCAGATCTTTCTGAAAGGAGATCTAGAACAACAGAAGGAGATCTGCTTCGCTTTCTGTCCTTTTTGTGAGGACTTTGCGATTAGCGTAGCGATCCTCCCTTTTAAGTTGTTTAGGGCTGCTGTCAAAGTGTCCTCAGTGACAAATGCAGGCCCAGGCCCCGCAGGGGAAGCTGCTATTCCTGATAGCGGCAATGGCTCTTCCTGTACAGGTGCATCAGCTAATACAGGAGAGAAAGGTACCGAGCAGTCACGGCTAGAGCCACCTGTCTCAGACGGCTGTGCTTTCTTGTCTCTTGTAGTCCCTGAGTTCCTTCTAAGGGAATACACATTACTAAGCAAGCCATTGTACCACAACGCATATACTACTGTGCTCAGTTTAGCAATCTACATAAAGTATGCAACTTAAACACACAGTTTCATGCATAGAGTATATGTGTCTCTTTTGGGAGAGTCCCACCAACCACATAGAGCTTACGTGTCCCCGAATGCTGCTGTGTCCCAAGGGGGGAGCTGTCCTCCTATTATGAGCGCCATGTTTGAAACAACGTGTCCGCGCACGACCCTGCTCCTCCCCCCCCCCCGCCGATAAAGCGCGCTCCCCATGCGCGCGTGATCTAGGGCTAATAGCGGTGGTCCTGGGGTGAGGTAAGCCTCCTCTTGCCTGTTCCTGCATGATTCCCCATGTCTGTGGAAAACTGACCTGTAGAGGAGAGAAGCGGTGGCCATCTCAAGGCAGAGCTCTGCAGCAGGGGAAGTGTGCTGTCCGTAGGAACTTACACTGTCTGGAGTATGGTGAGTCTAAGCTCTATACTCCCTCTAGTGGCGGAAAAGAGAAGGCACCTTACTCAAAAATAGGAAAAGGCCCTTAAATTTAAATTTAGGACTCTTTTCCTCTTACCTTATCACCGCCGCAGGTTTTTCTGCTGAAATCAGCCAAAACCAATCTTCACCCATCACGGCGGGCTTTGTGTGCCAACCTTCAGGGATATGGGTTCCTATTTAAAGGATACCGCTCCCCTGGGCCTTGTAAAATCCCATCCAGTTTTGGCTTAATCTTTAGACGTCTTGGATGGATCCGAAAGCATAGCTCTTTTTACCCCCAGAGGGTCTCTTTGGCAGAGTTTTCCTTTAGCACATCCTATCGTGTCCAACACCTTTAGACACTAGCGAAAAAACTGAGGTGCTTCCCTGATGGGAGGGGTTATATGGAGAGTAACTGTCTTCAATTGGTTGTGCCAGTGTCCAATCACCGCTGGTGACCCTTAACCCATTATGCAATGACTGGCTCTGTGTCCCGTGGTGTATGATAAAGAAATTGTATCATACTTACCAGTAATTTTCCTTTCCTGGTGCCTATCCATGGCAGCATACCTGTGATAGAGCTCCGCCTCGACTCCTCCTTCAGGACTAGTGAATACCATAAATTAAAGGCATAGTCCCTCCCCCAACATTCTCCGTAATATAGAATACCGAGGGTGGGAGCGTATGCTGCCATGGGTAGGCACCAGGAAAGGAAAATTACTGGTAAGTATGATACAATTTTCAGTTTTCCTGGTGCCTCCATGGCAGCATACCTGTGATAAATAACTAGCTGACACGGGTGGGATAATGCTTAACAATAAATGTTTAATTAGAAGAAGACATAGCAGCCTGAACTGCCCTTCTTCCAAACTCAACAGTCGTGAGAGCTCCTGAATCAATATGGTAGTGTCTGAGGAACGTATGATGAGAAGACCAGGTGGCGTCCCTGCACACCGTCTCCAACGAAACATTAGCGCTTGCTTCCCAGGAAGCTGAGACTGCCCTTGTAGAATGAGCATTCACTCGGGATGGAGGCCCCATATTCTTCACCCTGTAGGCCTTCTGGATTAACTTTACAACCCAAGATGCCAGAGTTCTGATGGAAGCTTCTTTTCCCCTGTATTTACCGAACGGTACGATGAAAAGTCTCTCAGAATTTCTGAAGGGGCCAGTGACTTCTAGGTAGGCCCTGAGCACTCTGGATATGTCCAGCTCGTGACAAGACTCTGAATCTGTGTCCATAAACACTGGTAGTGCCCAGGGTTCCAACAGGTGGCTTGGAGTAGCGACCTTTGGTGTGAACCCCCGAAGGGGGCGAAGTTCCACTCTGTCGGGGAAGAAGGAGATGTGGTCGTCCCCTATCCCTAAAGAGTGAAGTTCCGAGATCCTTCTGCCAGATGTAATGGCTAGAAGGAAAGCCGTCTTTAGTGTCAGGTTCCATATTGTTACTTGTTCCACTGGAGCAAAGGGATGGTCAGATAGAACTTCCAGGACCAGGGACAGATCCCACTTAGGAAATGATCGTCTGACAGGAGGGCGAATCTTCAATACACCTCTGAGGAAAGTGACTACTAAAGGATCCTTTGCCCATCTCTTATTTGTTGCGGCAGAGATTGCTGCTACCTGCACTTTAAGGGAGCTCAGACCAAGTCCCAGATCAAGTCCTGTCTGAAGAAAACCTAGAACATTGGACGTAGAGGGAAGGATTGGGTCAAATCCATTTCCGGCAGCAAATGACAAAAACTTGTCCCAGATTCTTGAATATATGGCATTAGTTTTAGAAGGGTTGATATGACTCCTGGGGAACACCCTAGGGACTCAAACCTTCGCCTCTCAACCTCCAGATTTGAAGATTCAACTTATGAGGGTTTGGATGAACTAGACTGCCCTGCGACAGAAGTTGAGGGAAAGGAGGGATCCTGATTGGAGAGCTCACACTGAGGTGCATGGCTAGAGGAAACCAGGGTCTCTTCGGCCAATACGGAAGTACTGCCACCACCTGGACCGACTCCTTGGAGGAGTCTCAGGAGGAACTTGAATATTAATGGCCGGGGAGGAAAGGCATATGCTGTGTGGTGAACCTCCAGGGGCATGACAGGGCATCCACTGCCTCGGCTTGTGGATGCGGCAGCCGAGAGAAGAATCTGTCCAGCTTGGCTTTCTTCGGGGAGGCAAACAGGTCTACCTGAGGGGGATCCCAAATGCTGGCAATCTGATGGAAGAAGAGGTGGAGAGCCCACTCGTTGTTGTCCAGGAAGTTTCTTGACAACTTGTCTGCTACCGTGTTCAACCTGCCCGGCAGATACATCGCTCTGAGGTCCAGGAGGTTCTTCTCTGCCCAAAGCATGATCGGCTCTACCTCCTTGAGGAGTGACCTGCTGAGAGTGCCTCCCTGCCTCTGCAGATAAGCGACAGCTGCCCTGTTGTCTAGGCGTAGGGGTATTCTCTGGCCTCTGATTTGTCGTGCCAAAGAGGTCAGTGCCAAGAAGGCTGCCCTCATCTCCAAGATGTTGGATACCACTCCCTGAGTGGAACATGACCATCTCCCCTGTATTCTGGTTTCCCCGCAATGGGCTCCCCAGCCCTGCCCACTTGCATCGGACGTAATTGTGATCCAAGGAAGGGAGCCCAGGTGACAAAGCTTGGAGAGGTTTTCTGGAACTGTCCACCAGTGAAGACTCCTGCCCATTACTCCCGTCAGCAGATTCGTCTGAGATAGTCGTTGTTTCTTCCACTGCACCAAGAAACCAGTCTGGAAATATCTCAAGTGCCAATGGGCCCAAGGAACCATGGGTATGCAGGAAGACATTGTGCCAATGAGGCTCAGGCATTGTGAAGCCGTCAGATACGGGCTCCGGGTGACTTTGATCATTCTCTGGATGACAATCCTTGACTTCGGCGGTGGTAATGACACTGTCCCCTCCTGAGTGTCGAACATTGCACCCAGGTAGATCATTTGCTGTGTTGGTGCTAGTTGACTCTTGTCGGAATTTATCAGCCACCCTAGCTCTTTTAGGGACTGTAGAAGAATGTCCCGGTGACATACCAACTGATCCGGATTGCTTGCTAGGAGCATGATGTCGTCCAAGTAGTGGTATATCCTCAAGCCCCTCTCCCACAGGGGAACCAAAGCAGATATTAGTATCTTGGTGAACACCCTGGGAGAGGTGCACAGACCGAAAGGCAGGGCTTGAAACTGTAGGTGGGTCTGTCCCACTGCAAATCTCAGATATTTTTGAAATGCAGGTAGAATTGTAACGTGTAGATACGCATCCTGCAGATCGACTGAAATCATCCAATCTGATGGCTGGATTGCCTGAATAATCGTCTGCAGGGACTCCGTTTTGAAGCTTTCGGGGCGGATATACCGGTTGAGCCTCTTTAGTTCTATTACAGGCCTCCACCCACCTGTCCTCTTTGGGACCAGAAATAGGGTGGAGTAGAAGCCTGCGAAGCGCTCTGCCAAGGGAACCGGAACAGCCGCCCCCTGAAGCTGGAGTGACATTAGGACGTTTTTCAGAGCTTGAGCCTTCAGCGGAGAGGATGGAATCTCTGTTTTTTTTTAAAGAATTCCGAGGTGGGGGATGAGAGAAATTCCAAAAGTGCCCCCATTGAATTGTTGACAGAACCCAGGGATCCTGGCAGCGGGTGGCCCAGACTGGGAAGAAGAACTTCAGCCTGGCTCACACCGGGAGTGCCTGGGCTAATCTGGCGTCAAAAGGACTGCTTCTTCTCCTGTAGAGCCGGAAGGGCCTTCATCTTCCTGTTCAAAAAGGATGCCTGAATACCTCTCCAAGGTCTTTTGTTGTCTCTGGGTTGCCTTGATTGCCTAAAATCCCTTGGATTCGACTGGCAGAATCTAGAGCAGGGGTCTCAAACTGGTGGCCCTCCAGCTGTTGCAGAACTACAATTCCCATGAGGCATTGCAAGGCTAAACAGTTACAAGCATGACTCCCATAGGCAAAGGCATGATGGGACTTGTAGTTCCGCAACAGCTGGAGGGCCGCAGGTTTGAGACCCCTGATCTAGAGGAACCGCCTCTGAACCTTTGCATCCTTCTGTCCTGTGGAAGCATACCAGACTTCCCTCCTGACAGCCTGGAGATAGCTTTATTCATTTTGTCTCCGAATAGTGCTTTCCCATCGAATGGAATTTTGCACCAATTTTGTTTGGAGGATAAGTCAGCCGTCCAGGGTTTCACCCACAAGGCCCTCTTCGCCATTACTGAATGCAACATGGATCTTGCCGAGCACCTGATCGTGTCAATGGCCGCTACGCCGACAAAATCTGCCGACAATCTAAGCTATTCCAAGGCTTTAATTATATCCTCCTTGGGGACATCCTGACGCAAAGCCGTCTTAATATTATCTGTCCAAGATCTTATGGCATTTGATACTGATGTGAGAATGTTGGGGGAGGGACTATGCCTTTAATTTATGCTATTCGCTAGTCCTGAAGGAGGAGTCAAGGCAGAGCTCTATCACAGGTATGCTGCCATGGAGGCACCAGGAAATACCTTTATCGTTTAACTGCAAGTATCAGCATGGCTGATTTTTGGGAATAGGAAACAGTTATGTAGAAACTCCAGAAATTTGACATTAGACCATGTTGCCTTCCAACAGGGTGTAATTATAGATAATGCAATGCTGTGTGTATTAGAAATATCATCATTTACAACTGTGTAAAAAAAAATGCATTTAATTTTCTTTCAATATTTTTCAAAAACTTGTAGCAAAAAAAAATTCATCTACAAAAGACTCACCATGCATCTTAAAGATAGCTTGGGGTGTCTGGTTTCAAAATTGCAGTTTCTACTGTCCTGACACTCCAGCGCCTGCAAACATGTGATAGTTGGACAGGAAATTAGATGTCTAATTTATGCCCCTGGAACGCCTGAAATTGCTCCTTGGATTTTGGGTCCTTCGATGCACAAAATTCTCACGTATGTGGTATCTCCATATTCAGAAGGAATATGTAGAGAGAGTGTTTTGGGGGTATCAGTACAGTGCCTTGAAAAAGTATTCACCCCCCTTGGCATTTTTCGTGTTTTGTTGTCTCACAAACCTGGAATTAACATGGATTGTTTGAGGATTTGCATCATTTAATTTACAGAACATGAACACAACTTTGAAGATGTTTTTTTTTTATTGTGAAGCAAACAACAAATAGGACAAAATAACTGAAAAAGTCAATGTGCATAACTATTCACCCCCCTAAATTTAATACTTTGTAGAGCCACCTTTTGTGGCTATCACAGCTCCAAGTTGCGTTGGATAAGTCTCTATGAGCTTGCCACATCTTACCACTGGGATTTTTGCCCAATCCTCCTTGCAAAACTGCTCCTTCAAGTTGGATGGTTTGCGCTTGTGAACAGCAATCTTTAAGTCTGACCACAGATTTTCTATTGGATTGAGGTCTGGGCTTTGACTAGGCCATTCCAACACATTTACACGTTTCCCCTTAAACCACCCAAGTGTTGCTTTAGCAGTGTGTTTGGGGTCATTGTCCTGCTGGAAGGTGAACCTCTGAACCTAGCCTCAAATCCCACACAGAGTGGTACAGGTTTTGCTCAAGACTATCCCTGTATTTAGCACCATCCATCTTTCCCTCAACTCTGACCAGTTTCCCAGTCCCGACTGGGTGTTCTTTGGGTGATGTGATGGGTTTGCGCCAGACATAGCTTTTCCTTTGATGGCCAAAAAGTTCAATTTTAGTCTCATTAGACCAGAGCACCTTCCTCCATACATTTTGGGAGTCTCCCACATGCCTTTTCGCAAACTCAAAACAAGCCATTTTGTGTTTTGCTGAAAGTAATGGCTTTCTTCTGGTCACTCTGCCATAAAGCACAACTCCATGGAGCGTACGGCTTATTGTCGTCCTATGTACAGATATTCCAGTCTCTGCTGTGGAACTCTGCAGCTCCTCCAGGGTTACCTTAGGTCTCTGTGCTGCCTCTCTGATTAATGCCCTCCTTGCCCGGTCCATGAGTTTTGGTGTGCAGCTGTCTCTTGGCAGGTTTGCTGTTGTGCCATGTTCTTTCCATTTGGTTATGATAGATTTGATGGTGATCCTAGGGATCGTCAAAGATTTGTATATTTTTTTTTATAACCTAACCCTGACTTGTACTTCTCAACAACATTGTCCCTTACTTGTTAGGAGAGTTCCTTGGTCTTTATGGCAGTGTTTGGTTAGTGGTGCCTCTTGCTTAGGTGTTGCAGTCTCTGGGGCCTTTCAAAAATGTGTGTATATGTAATGACAGATCATGTGACACTTCACATATAATTCAAATTAAAAAAACATTGAACTGAAGGCTGTAATGTAACAAAATAGGTAAAAAGCCAAGGGGGTGAACACTTTTGCAAGGCACTGTATTTCCATGCAGTGTGTGAAAATAGCTGAAAGGGTGGTAAAGGTTCGTGTTTTTTTTAACCACTTCAATACCAGGCATTTTCACCCCCTTCCTGCCCAGGCCAATTTTCAGCTTTCAGCGCTGTCACGCTTTGAAAGACAATTGCACGGTCAGCAGTGCCACAGGCTGATGGCTTCCATGCCACGCCGCAATTGCTGCAAAAGGGGCCCAAACCAAGTACTGAGTACATATGCATGTTTATACTTTTCAGAGGTCCGATATTGTTCTATGTACAATCCTTGTTTTATTGATTGCATGTAATATTCTAATTTTCTGAGATTGTGGATTTCGGGTTTTCATGAGCTGTAAGCCATAATCCTCACAATTATGACAAATCACGGCTTGAACCATCTTGCTTTGCATTTAATGAGTCTATCTCATATGTTAGTTTTACCTTTTAGGCTGCATTAGTGAAATAAATGAACTTTTGCACAATATTCAAATTTTTCGAGTTTCACCTGTATATACACATATATATATAAAAAATAAATATATTAAAAAAAAAGTGTTGAAAATAGTGTCTATAATCATCCCCACAGGTAGGCTGTAAATAAAAAATGAAGAATGAAATATGAAGTTTTCTTGAAATATTTTAAAACATACTGCACTATTGGAGGCTCCTTTCCCCCTCGTGAGTCTGAGTGTAATAGGATTGCTCTGTGGAGGATTAATATGGTACTAGAACGCTGGTGGAATATTCCAAGGGTCCGTATTGAGAAGGAGAGGTGCCTATGGTATTTTGATAACCCCTTTGCATGAAGGTGGAATGAATTCTGAATTTCTTTGATGCAAATTAATTCTCTGATTGAGGTGAGAGTTCTGTGAGCCTGGGCTTTTAGGATATCAAGAAAGTATAGTCGCAGTCAGATTTGTGGAGCTATTCAAAGACTTTCTACTCTATTTAATATCACCATTTCAAGAAAACTTAATATTTCATTCTTCATTTTTTTATTTACACCCTACCTGTGGGGCTGATTATAGACACTATTTTCAACACTTTTTTTAATATATATTTATTTTTATATATATTTTTTATATATAAAACCACGGTATAAGAATAAAATAGTTCAGTCTCTGTGATATTAATACACAAAACAGCGCTTAAAAATCAATAATGATAGGCTCGTGGAAAAACCACTGAATAAAGAAAGTCTTAGATGTAGTCAAAGTGATGTAAACAATCCAAAGTGCTGAATGGTGTCTTAGTAGTAATCCTAGCGTGCACCTTCCACCAGAGAGAAACAATAATCTCAATCCACCGCGTGATGCACTCTCCCCGAGGGGGTTAAACTCACCAGAAGAATAAAAAATCAGAGCCTTAAGCAGATACACCAGCCACTTTTCCACGGACCATCACCAGCAGGCAGGGACAGCAGGCACAGGAGCTCCAAACCTATCTACGTACATCAAATCACCAAAAATTAGCATAAAAGTGACCCCAGAGGGTGCTATCACCAGATTTAGCCGTCCATGGAGAGCAGGGGAATCCTTGCAGACACCGCAGCAGCTTCCTAGTAGGAGAGCGGAGTGTGTGAAGCCCACACGTCACTTCCGGGTTAGCGGGGATGTTGTGGGTCACGCTCTCCTACTAGGAAGCTGCTGCGGTGTCTGCAAGGATTCCCCTGCTCTCCATGGACGGCTGGATCTGGTGATAGCACCCTCTGGGGTCACTTTTATGCTAGTTTTTGGTGATTTGATGTACGTAGATAGGTTTAAGGGGGGCTTTCAGTGTATGGGCTACTTGGGAATATTAAACAGGATTACACTATATTGCTGTTTCTTGTTTTTATGACCTTGTTTGGAGCTCCTGTGCCTGCTGTCCCTGCCTGCTGGTGATGGTCTGTGGAAAAGTGGCTGGTGTATCTGCTTAAGGCTCTGATTTTTTATTCTTCTGGTGAGTTTAACCCCCTCGGGGAGAGTGCATCACGCGGTGATTTGAGATTATTGTTTCTCCCTGGTGGAAGTTGCACGCTAAGATTACTACTAAAACACCATTCAGCACTTTGGATTGTTTACATCACTTTGACTACATCTAAGACTTTCTTTATTCAGTGGCTTTTCCACGAGTCCATCATTATTGATTTTTAAGCGCTGTTTTGTGTATTAATATCACAGAAACTGAACTTTTTTATTCTTATACCGTGTTTTTTTTTTTTTCTTTTAATTTTTAAACGGCTGATCAGTGGTTTTATATTGGAAAATATTTTTACCATTTTTTTATCTCTGTTTGTACTGCTTAGAGGTCTGTGGGTTTGATCTGGCGCCGAATGGGTGTTCTGCAGGCCTTTTATTTACAACCCTTGTATATATATATATATATATATATATATATATACATATATACACATATATACACACACACACACACACACACACACATATATATATATATATATATATATATATGTAGCGCTACCCCCCAGTTAAGAGAGCCGCTGATATTGATTTGGGCCCTGCAGTGCACCGCTGTCAACCCCCGGCAATCGGCTCTAACCTCCCGTGGCACAGCTGGTGATAGAGAGATAGGACCGCGTGATCGCAACTGTTGGTGACACAGTCCTATAACAAACATACACAGAATATACTTTAAAACTCCTATTAAAGTAAGCGGAACTGACACCAAATGTACTTTACCCAGATATTTTACTGAGGCTAATGGGCAAGTAATAAACAACAGTATAACAAGTTGCAGATCCCTGCAATAAACAGTAATAAAGATAAACAGAGTAATCAGAATAATAAAGTATTGCTATGCAACTCTAGCGCTGCCCTTTTACAGCTACTTCCCCTCATGGGTAGACTAACACCCAGCAATGTCTACCTATGCAGTCAGGCCTGACTGATCTAAATGGAAGTTCAGTGAAACAATATTCGCTAGCAATCTCTCGGTGGTGCACTTGAAGAACAACTTTGTAATCCCAACGAATAGTAAAGATAAAGTATCTGTCTTTAAACAGCTCTCACCACCTGGACAAGTCCAAGTCCGTTTCCTCCATCGATTCGTCTAGGAACAGGAATCCACCGACATCCAAGTCTTCAATCCTTCTGGTGTACTGCAGCAAGGAGGATTAGATGTCTCTATGGCTCTGCTAGGCTGGCAGAGGGCTCTTTGGAAAGGAGCACACGGCCCGGGCTTCAGGCCTTGTGCACACAGCAGTTCAGCACAGACATCCTCTTGCTAGGAGAGGGGGGTCCAAAGAGAGCGACCAAAACTCCGCCTCCCCTTTATAAAGTCTGCCCCAGCAGTCTCTGTTCTGGAGCAATGCACCCTGGGTGCTGCAAGATGTACTGGGAGATGTAGTCTCTTTCTCTCCTCTGCTTTCACTTCCAGTAATGTCTCTTTACTTCCTCCCGACTCACCTCTCACCTGGAACTTCTTATCTCTCTGCATTAAAGGGGAACACCCCGCTACATATATATATATTTTTTTTTTCTATACGTTTCTAGGTCACAGTTGACAAGTTTATAGATTTTTATTACACATTCTCTTATGCTTCACTAATCATTCAGATCACTTTGTGGTTTTAGCACGTTTTACTGAGCTTTGGTTATTTTATTACTGTTTTTGGATTACTCTTGGATTTTTGCGCAAAATCACTTTCTATATATTTTCACACACAGATCCACGTCTCTGGCTCTGTAACTGGCGATCGCGGGTGCCTGACGGACATCGCGGCCGCCAGGCACATGCATCGGCACCCGAGTGACGCAGCGGGCGTCCCCTAGCGGCCGGGAGGCACGAGGACGTCACATGACGGCCGCCCAGGATGGCAGAGCCACCTTGCGGCCGTCATTTCCCTATATGCGGGATGGGAAGTGGTTAAATGACAAACATGTCATACCTCTGTACAAGGGTTTTCTTTTCAGGGGAAGATCAGGGAGTGCCTCCTCAGAGACCGGCATTCCCCAGGGGAACCCGTGCGGGCACGCTCCTAAGTTCTGCTGCTGCATCCATTGACACAGACAGCAGGACTCGGCCCCACCCCCGTTTCCTGTGTCACTGGATTTGATTGACAGCAGTGGGAGCAAATAGCTGCTGCTGCTATCAATCTATCCAATGAGGACCCGAGATAGTGGTTGGAGCTACTGGGCTCATTCTCGTCGCCGGAAAGATTAGGTTTAGTTAAGTAAAAGGGGGGCTCTGGGGTGCTGCTGCACTACAGAACGGTTTTCACCTTAAGGTTTTTACCTTAATGCATTCTATGCATTAAGGTAAAAACCTTGAGGGTTTACAACCCCTTTAAGTGTCAGCTGTATGTAAAAAAATAGAATAAAAATAAATATATATTGTGACAGAACCCACTGTCACTGTGTGCTTTGGAAGGGACTGAGGGCGGGCCTCCTACCCACAGATTATGGCCCCAAAGAGACTGAGACTCGGGGAGAAGCTGGCATTGAGATAATGTAATGTAATGCTACATCCCTTCTCCCCCATCCCCCCCCCTCTTGTTGCTGTGTTTAGCTGTGTTGAGTCATGGCACATAGACAATGGTCTGGACTGCAGACATCTCTCCGCAGGGGATGTGTATTGAGGGGTTGCCTGCTTACCATAATCCCTTTATGTGTATCTGTAGTCTCTGTTTCAATGTACAAGTGTTCAGTTCCCATTGGTTCTTCCTTGTCCCCTACCCCCCCCATGACAAGGCTAAGGGGAGTGTCCCTAACTGTGTGTAAAAGTGTATGTTTTGGATTTAATAAACTGTTGATGCTCTGCATGTTTAACCCTCAACACCTGTGTGGATTGTCTCGTGATTGAGGGGTTAAGGGCTGGTTATGGCGAATCTGCAGGCTGCGGGTGCGTTTGGAGGACAGGAGACACAGGTCTGGCGGATGTGCCCACCTGGGGTATCTGAGATCCGTCACATATATATATATATATATATATATATATATATATATATATATATATATATATATATATATATATATATATTTTCTCTCTTTATTTTCCAAAAGCGTGAACTTCAAAAGACTCACACAGCTCTCATTCAATGTTGGAAATGTGATATAGTCAGGAAAGCAGATGCAAACTTTATGTCCCTTAACAGCCTGGAGGTGCTCCTTGGATTTTGGGCCCCTTTATGCACACAGTGAAAAAGTCTCACATATGTGGAATCTCCATACTTGGGAGTGGGTAAAAGACTCCAAGATATGGCATTTACAAGTACATCAGACCACTTCTTAAAGGATAAATTCACCTTGTGTAACATGATACTGCTACAGCTGACCCAGAGTGCCAGAACCTTTACTGTTCTGAGCCCCCTATAAGGCTGCTTTCACACTGATGTGCTGCGGTTTACCTGGACCTGAGTGCATCTGTGACTTTTCTGGGTTAGCTGCGTTTTGCTAGAGATTTTTATTATATCCTGCAGGTGTGGAGCACGTTCTGAAAGCGCCCCACGCCTGGCAGGCATTAAAAACAGGGGTTTAGTCTCTAAATTTTGAGAGCCTCTACAGTGGAAGCACATGCATTATAATAAATAGGCAGAGAGCAGGTGAGCCTAGAGCAGTGGTTCTCAACTTGCTAGTGCCGTGACCCCTTGATAAAATCTCCCAAGTTGTGGGGACCCCTAACAGTAAAATTATTTTCGTAGCGCAGATAGTTGTCAGCACCCAAGGCAAGACAAGTAATTTGCGCTTCTAACCCGCGGACACTTAGCGCTCCCTGAGTCCCTTCCACACGTACAGTATTAAAACCCATTATGGTACAGTTTAGGATGTACCTCTCTCTAGCCATCTTTCTTATTCTTTCTCTCCCTTTTTTCTTTGTTCCTCCCCCTCTTTTCCTCCCATGTATTCTCTATTTTCATTCCTTCTTTTACTCCTTGGTGGGGGGAGTTGGGATGAGTGGCAGTGCTGGAGGGGAGTTGGGATGAGTGGCAGTGCTGGGGGGAGTTCTGATTAAGGTAATCTGCTGATCTGAGAACTGTAGTGGGGACTTTAATGGCATCTATAATTACAGGTAGTGTTACTCACTGTGTTTCCGACTTTGTGGTGTCTCGTAGCAGTGACACCTATGCCAAAATCAGGATAGGGGCTCCTCCAGCCCCTCCCACTTCAAATTCCTCACCAGTCAGGTGACCTCTAGTCTCTGCCCCCCAGCCATGCCATGAACTGAATGGGTGGCTGCGAAGAGGCTGAGTGGGCGACCGCGGGCTCCAGGGACAGACCTGCTGGGTGGCCGCAAAAAGGCAGGGAGAGCAGCGCGGGCTTCAGGAACAGCCCAGGATTCAATTACCCCTGGCAAATCATCATTTGACCCCTGACGGGGTCCCGACCCCCAGGTTGAGAACCATTGGCCTAGAGGGAGCCCACCCCTCATTAAAATTTGGTTTGTTAGCAGGCCGGTCGGTAAGTTGAGCCAGGTATTTGTTTTTTGTATGCGTTGCCCTTCCATGTGATCCTTGCTGCAAAGGCCTGTTATAGGTGAGGGCAGTGGCCATTTGTTTGTACTATGAAAATATTGGTGAGGGGATGCACTGGACACCTTTGCTGCCATAGTGCTATGTGTCCGGTGTGCCCCTGTGCCATTAAGGAGGGCTGGACTCCCTCTAGGCTCACCTGCCCTCTGCCTATCCATTATAATGCATTTGTTATAATTGTGGAGGCTCTCAAAAGATGGCTAAATCTCTGAATTTGGCTTTCTATTGTTTTGCCATGAAAGGAAGCCCTGCTTTATTTGCCTTAATAGCACACTTTCACTTAGGGAAAAGCACTTATTTTCCTTTTATGTTTACATTGTTTTATGTTAATATTGTTAAAGTTGTTGTTTTTTATTTTTGTAACTTAATTCTGAATAAAATATTTAACCGTGTTATTTCATGAGATCATTTACAAGGGCGTGTTTAGGGGCGGGGCAAGGTAGCGTTTGGGTGGGGCAACAGGTGGCGAGTAACTCTTAAGGCCTGGCTAGTAGCTCAGGGCTTGAAATTTTGAGGTCTGCCATAACCCCACCGCCACCATGGGCCACTCGATCCGCAACGTTGACATCATCAAACCGCTCACCCACACAACGCCATACATGCTGTCTGCCATCTGCCCTGTACAGTAAAAAGAAAAAAACAGGATTCATCCGTGAAGAGAACACCTCTCCAAAGTGCCAGATGCCATTGAATGAGAGCATTTGCCCACTCAAGTCTGTTATGACGACGAATTGCAGTCAGGTCGAGACCCTGATGAGGTAGACGAGCATGCAGATGCGCTTCCCTGAGGCGGTTTCTGACAGTTTGTGCAGAAATTCTTTGGTTATGCAAACCGATTGTTGCAGCAGCTGTCCGGGTGGCTGGTCTCAGACGATCTTCCAGGTGAAGATGCTGGATGTGGAGGTCCTGGCTGGTGTGGGTACACGTGGTCTGCAGGTGTGCGTCTGGTTGGATGTACTGCCAAATTCTCTGAAACGCCTTATGGTATAGAAATGAACATTCAATTCAAGGCCAACAGCTCTGGTGGACATTCCTGCAGTCAGCATGCCAATTGCACGCTCCCTCAAAACTTGCAATATCTGTGGCATTGTGCTGTGTGATAAAACTGCACATTTTAGAGTGGCCTTTTATTGTGACAAGCCTAAGACACACCTGTACAATAATCATGCTGTATAATCAGCATCTTGATATGCCACACCTGTGAGCTGGATGGGTGATCTCAGCAAAGGAGTAGTGCTCACTAAGCCCTGGTTCACACTGGTACGTTTTGACATGCAATTTGGCATGTCAAAACGGCGATATTTGCCGCAAATTGCCAGCAATGGCACTGTCCTAATCAGTGCAACGCCGCAGCGCTGCACCAATTTCAAAAAGTAGTTTCTGTACTACTTTTTGCGATTTCGGCCGCGATTTACATTGACATCTGTGTCAGATGTCTTTGTAATCGCGGCTGAAATCGGGACTGCCAGCGAGAGTGAAATCGTGCGAGTTCAGCTGAACTCGCACGGCTTCACTCCCGCAGCCCAGTGTGAACCTGGGCTAACACAGATTTAGCCCTGGTTCACACTGGTGCGTTTTGACATGCGATTTGGCATGTCAAATTGGCGGTATTTGCCATAAATTGCCGGCAATGGCACCGTCCTAATCGATGCGACACCGCATCTGCGGCGCTGCACCGATTTCAAAAAGTAGTTTCTGTACTACTTTTTGCGATTTTAGCCTACGATTTACATTGACATCTGTGCAGAAACCTGCACAGATGTCTCTGTAATCGCAGCCGAAATCGGGACTGACCAGCGGGAGTGAAATCGTGCGAGTTCAGCTGAACTCGCACGGCTTCGCTCTCGCAGCCCAGTGTGAACCTGGGCTTAGACAGATTTGTGAATAATATTTGAAAAAAATAGGCCTTTTGTGTATATAGAAAAAGTTGTAGATCTTTAAGCTTAGCTCATGATAAATAGGGTCAAACACAAAAGTGTTGCGTTTATAATTTTGCTCAGTGTAGTAAGAAAGGGAGGTCAGATCATATCGGTCCCAAAAAGAATGATGAAGGGAATATGGTTGCTAAGGATGGAGAGTTGGCAAAGGTATTGAATTTATTCTTCTCCTCAGTCTTCACGAGGGAATCTGAGGGCTTCAGTAACTAAAACTGCAATGTTTATCCTCATGACCAGTGGCGGCTGGTGCTCAAATTTTTTGGGGGGGCACAAACTGAAAAAAAAAAAAAAAAAATCATCAATTGCCGCTGACCTGCCAAGCTTGTTCCGCCTATCTGTATGGTTCCAAGCTTGACCGCGCAGGCGCAAGGCGAGGCGACGGAAATCGCCGAGCTTAAACAGCTGTTCGGCAGCACCTGCGCAGTCAAGGGGGGAAGCATATCGACAGGACGCGCTCGCCCCCGCTGCTTCATTACACACGCCGCCACTTTCCTCTTCATACAGCAAGGGGCGGCTGAGATGTGATAATGAGCAGTGCGATTTCTTTGTTTATACACAACGCTCTATCCAGCAAGGGGCTGGATAGAGTGTCGTGTATAAACAAAGAAATCGCATTGCACAATATGACATCTGAGCCGCCCCTTGCTGTATGAAGAGGAAAGTGGCGGCGTGTGTAATGAAGCAGGGGGGGGCGAGCGCGTCCACAGTTGCCGAGCCTATGGTTCCTATCGCTCTGGTTCCCTCTACTGCGCAGGCACAAGGCAAGCCGACGGAAATCTCCGAGCTTCAACAGCTGTTCGGCTCCGCCTGCGCAGTTGAGCGTGGAACCATACAGATAGTGGAACCAGAAGGACAAGTCACCGCCACTGTGCCCATTAAACGCAGCCACTGTGCCCAAACGCCACTAGTTTCCCCCCAATATACAGCCAGTTTGTCCCCCAATAATACAGCCAGTTTGTCCCCCAATAATACAGCCAGTTTGTCCCCCATAATACAGCCAGTTTGTCCCCCATAATACAGCCAGTTTGTCCCCCATAATACAGCCAGTTTGTCCCCCATAATACAGCCAGTTTCTCCCCCCCCCCAGCCCTGCACTTACCTTCCTCGGGTCAGCGCCGTCCTTCTTCCGTCCTCGATGTCTTCTCCCGCCCTCGATGTCACTTCAGCCAATCAGGTTACCGGTAACAAGACCCGGTGAACCTGATTGGCCAGGGAACGCACCCCCGTGCGTCCTCTCATTAGATATTTAGAAGCAGATTACAGCCCTCAGGCTGTAGTCGGGAAGCCTATCAGAGCCTGCTGGCTCTGATAGGCACTTCTAAAGGCCAACCAGACGCTGTTATTCAGATGGCCGGCGCTCAAGGGGCCAGCCATCTGAATAGTGGGCGGCAGCAATACATAGGTTCATGCAATGCATGAACCCATGTATTGTTGTGAGTGACGGCTGGGCGCAGAAGCGAGCGGTAGCGGCGCTTCTGCGCCCACTATGGTCGCGCCGCCATGTGTGAAAAAAAAGAATTAAAAATAAAAAATTAACTCTTAAAGGGCCCGTTTTTTTTTTTTTGGTGACCACAGGAGGGGGGCCGCGCCCGGGCACCCCCTATGGACGGGCCGCCACTGCTCATGACGCATCACAGGAAGCACCCTCATGGTTAACAGGGGACAGAATTAGAAATAGACTTGAAAAACTTAACATTAATAAGTTCCTGGGACCAGATGGCTTGCAAGTAATTGCCAGACCATTGTTCCTAATTTTTACGAACAGTCTACTGACTGGAATGGTACCAGCTGATTGGAGAAAAGCCAATGTAGCACCAATATTTAAAAAAGGACCAGGATACATCCCTGGGAATTACAGACCAGTTTGCCTAACATCAATTGTATGCAAGCTCTTGGAATGCTTGATAAGGGAATATATATACACATACATACATACATACACATACATACATACATACGTTTAGTAATGACAACGGTATCATTAGCAGTAATCAGCATGGATTCAAGAAGAATCGTTCTTGCCAAACCAATCTATTAACCTTTTATGAGGTGAGCTGCTATCTAGATAAAGGAAGGCCTGTAGACGTGGTGTATCTGGATTTTGCAAAAGCATTCAATACAGTTCCTTATAAACGTTTACTGTACAAAGTAAGGTCAGTTGGCATGGACCATGGGGTGAATATATGGATTGAAAACTGGTTCTGTCCTGGGACCAATCCTATTTAATTTATTCATAAACGACCTCGCAGATGGGGTAAACAATTCAATCTCTGTATTTGCAGACAATACTAAGCTGAGCAGGGCAATACCTTCTCCGCAGGGTGTGGAAACCTTGCAAGAAGATCTGAACAAATTAATAGGGTGGGCAACTACATGGCAAATGAGGTTTAATGTGGAAAAATTTAAAATAATGCATTTGGGTGGCAAAAATATGAATGCAATCTATAAACTGGGGGGGTGAACCTATGGGAGAATCTAGGATGGAAAAGGACCTGGGGGTCCTAGAAGATGACAGGCTCAACAATGGCATGCAATGCCAAGCTGCTGCAAGCAAATCAAATAGAATATTGGCATGCATTAAAACGGGGGTTAACTCCAGAGATAAAGCGATAATTCTCCCACTCTACAAAACTCTGGTCCGGCCTCACCTGGAGTATGCTGTCCAGTTTTGGGCGTCAGTCCTCAGGAAGGATGTACTGGAGAGAGTCCAGAGAAGGGCAACAAAACGAATAAAGTGTCTGGAGGACATTAGGAAAGGTTACAAGCACTGAACTTATTCTCTCTGGGGAAGGGACGCTTGAGAGGGTATACGATTTCAATGTACAAAAATACTGTACTGGTGACCCCACAATAGGGATAAAACTTTTTTGTATGGCCATTCATTAAAATTAGAAGAAAAGCGGTTTAACCTTAACCACTTGCTTACTGGGCACTTAAACCCCCCTCCTGCCCAGACCAATTTTCAGCTTTCAGTGCTCTCACACTTTGAATGATAATTACTCAGTCATGCAACACTGTACCCAAATGATTTTTTATGTCCTTTTTTTCCCCATACAAATAGAGCTTTCCTTTGGTGGTATTTAATCTCCCCTGTAGGTTTTTTTCTTTTTTGTGCTTTAAATGAAAAAAGACAACATTTTGCAAAAAAAAATAATTTCTTTGTTTATGTGATAAAATTTTGCAAATTAGTAATTTTTCCTTCATAAATATTGGCCACAATTTATAGTGCACAGATTGATTGCACAGATGTGCCTTGAGGCGGCACAGATGGGCCCTGATTGAACAGATGTGCACTGATGAGGCGGCACAGATGGGCACTGATCACAGATAGTACAGATGGCACTGTGTGTTGATTTCACTGACACCCAATTGGCACTGATTGGGCACGGTATAGCTTTTTTACTTTACAGAACTTCTCAGTAATCACTCACAGTACATGCACAGGTCGCTCTCCCTCCTCACACGCGGTCTCTGTGTGAGAAGGGAGAGCTGGCAATGAGAGATGATCTCATATGTTTACATTTGAGATCATCTTTCATTGGCCAAGCCGATCGCGCTGTAAATGACCGCTGTGATTGACCATTTACATCCATCTGTGATTAGCTGTGTCCAAGATACACGGCAAGCACAGAAGTTCCCCGATGCGCGCTCGAGAGAGTGCGCGGGGAACGAGGAAAGGGGAGGACGTCTATTGACGGCCTCCCGGCATTGTAGGTCTGCGCTGTAGCGGTCATTCAGCTATAGCGCTGGATGGGAAGTGGTTAAACTGCGTAGAGGGGTCTTTACTGTAAGAGCGGTTAGGAGCAGGGAGCGAGGAGCATGGATAATTTAAAAAAACCTATTAGATAAGCACCTAAATGACCACAACATACAGGGATATACAATATAATAAAAATATTGGAAAAAAACGCGCTGACTCAAAATAGGTTAATACTCAAAGGCAGCAGCTTGAGTGGGATAAACACAAAAAAGCAAATGGAAAATATAAAGCTGCGCCAAACATTAAGTCTATGGAAAGTCCTCAGATGATGGGAGGATAAATATAGTAGTTGTACTCCAGACAGAGTAAGAAGCCAAACAAGAGGCTATAATCATATCGTGGTTCCTTAAGTATTGATCAAACAACACCGCAGTGACTCCATAGACAATCCATAAATAAGTGAGAAGCCCACCACCGAATATAAAGGCCGCTTACCAGAGGGTAGGCCCAATTTAGCAATCCGCTGTAACCCAGCCGCGGCCTTTACCCTCCAGGGGAAGAAGACACTTATGTGGACTCACACAGGATGGAAGTTCCGGGTCCTAAGCTTCTTCTGTGCTCATGTGGTCAACACAGTTGGGTATATGCAGAAAGAAGGAATGAGGACCATAGCATAACTCTGCAACAAATATAATTTATTTAAAAAGTAAGTTGTACTTACAACAGTTCAGGGTTAAATCAGCATGTAAATATTGCCAGCCGGCATAACAGGGAGCCCTTCCTCCTCAGATCAGCGTGGTGACGTCACTGCCCATCCTCTCATATGCGTTTCGTCATCAACAGACGTTCTCAATGGGAATAGGGCGCGACAGTAACTCACCACATTATATAAAGCCAGACCTCATTGCGAGATGCGAGGAAACAGCCATCAGCGCCATGTTAATTGTGGGCAAAAATGCCAATACCCTAAAATAAGATAACCCAGTGTATAATAACTAAATTCAACTAGTGAATACTTATAAAAATGTTAAAGACAAAGAACAAATCTTTGTCTAAGCAGCCCACGACCAAAAAGAGATTAAATAAAAAATACAAAAAATGTTATTAAGTCCCGAATCGACCGCAGCCCAAGCGGCGATCAACCCAGAACGAGTGACACCTAGTGGAACCTTTCAGAATTACCATCCAGTAATTGAAAATAGTCTATTCTAAATTTTAAAAAACGCGATAATAAACCCAACCACTTACAAAGTCATTGATATCAGTAAATAGCCAAGTAAGAAGGGTATGTAATAATATTAACTACGTACCTAATGTGAATTATTAATTGAAAAGGTGAAAATAAATGAATTATACCAATGGTGACACAAAAGTGGGAATCATGATCCCTGTGATGTGTATTATGTGTACCGCCTAATTAGAGGCTACAAAAATAAGATTTTTTTTTTTATAAAAATGAATTATAAATTAAATAAATGGAATATGTGCCTGTTAAAGCATGTCACGACGGGTTTACATATTGTCCAGCTCAAGAATTATTTATAAAGGCATCTACATCTGTTTCAATATTCAACCCATAGGGGGCATACGTTTTTAGACAATAAATTCATGCCACCTCCATCTTGGAGATCTCCTTCACCAATTGGGCTTGAACTTATCAATCCCCAAAAAGAGAGAGTATTGGACAACTGTGTTGACCACATGAGCACGGAAGAAGCTCAGGACCCGGAACTTCCATCCTGTGTGAGTCCACATCAGTGTCTTCTTCCCCTGGAGGTTAAAGGCCGCGGCTGGGTTACAGCCGAATTGCTAAATTGGGCCTACCCTCTGGTAAGCGGCCTTTATATTCGGTGGTGGGCATCTCACTTATTTATGGATGTCTATGGAGTGTTGTTTTATCAATACTTAAGGTACCATGATATGATTATAAACTGTTTGGCTTCTTATTCTGTCTTGAGTACAACTACTATATTTATCCTCCCGTCATCTGAGGACTTTCCATAGACTTAATGTTTGGCGCAGCTTTATATTTTCCATATACAATATAATACTGACATAAAATCACACACATGTTGTCTTTTTTTCAACCTCGCCTACTATGTAATATCAATTTAGGGAGTAAAGGGCAGAAGACAATGAAGTTAACCACTTAAGCCCCGGACCATTTGGTAGCTAAAGGACCAGAGGTGAATTCAGAATTTTGCACTGCGCTGCTTTAACTGTAAATTGTGCGGACATGCAATGTTGTACTGAAACGAAATTTGCGTCCTTTTCTTCCCACAAATAGAGCTTTCTTTTAATGGTATTTGATTGCCTCTGCGATTTTTATTTTTTGCGATATAAACGGAAAAAGACCGAAAATTTTGAAAAAAAATGATATTTTCTACTTTTTGTTATAAGAAAAATCGAATAAACTCAATTGTAGTCATACACTCAGGCCAAAATGTATTCAGCCACATGTCTTTAGTAAAAAAAATGTCAATAAGCGTATATTTATTGGTTTGCGCAAAAGTTATAGCGTCTACAAACTAGGGTACATTTTCTGGAATTTACACAGCTTTTAATTTATGACTGCCTATCTCATTTCTTGAGGTGCTAAAATGGCAGGGCAGTACAAAACCCCCCCAAATGACCCCATTTTGGAAAGCAGACACCCCAGGGAAATTGCTGAGAGGCATGTTGAGCCCATTGAATATTTTTTTTTTTGTCCCAAGTGATTGAATAATGACAAAAAAAAATAAAAAATTACAAAAAGTTGTCACTAAATGATATATTGCTCACACATGCCATGGTTATATGTGGAATTGCACCCCAAAATACATTCTGCTGCTTCTCCTGAGTACGGGGATACCACATGTGTGGGACTTTTTAGGAGCCTAGCCATGTACGGGACCCCGGAAACCAAGCACCGCCTTCAGGATTTCTAAGGGCGCAAATTTTTGATTTCACTCCTCACTACCTATCACAGTTTCGAAGGCCATAAAATGCCAAAATAGCACAAACCCCCCCAAATGACCCCATTTTGGAAAGTAGACACCCCAAGCTATTTACTGAGAGGCATGATTAGTCCATGGAATATTTTATATTTTGCCACAAGTTGCGGGAATATGACAAACTTTATTTTTTTTGCACAAAGTTGTCACTAAATGATATATTGCTCACACATGCCATGGACATATGTGAAATTACACCCCAAAATACATTCTGCTGCTTCTCCTGAGTATGGGGATACCACATGTGTGGGACTTTTTGGGAGCCTAGCCGCGTACGGGACCCCAAAAACCAAGCACCCCCTTCAAGGTTTCTAAGGGCATAAATTTTTGATTTCACTCCTCACTACCTATCACAGTTTTGAAGGCCATAAAATGCCAAGGTGGCACAAACCCCCCCCAAATGACCCCATTTTGGAAAGTAGACACCCCAAAGAAATTGCTGAGAGGCATGTTGAGCCCATTGAATATATTTTTTTTTGTCCCAAATGATTGAATAATGACAAAGAAAAAAAAAAGAAAAAATGTACAAAAAGTTGTCACTAAATGATATATTGCTCACACATGCCATGGTTATATGTGGAATTGCACCCTAAAATACATTCTGCTGCTTCTCTTGAGTACGGGGATACCACATGTGTGGGACTTTTTGGGAGCCTAGCCGGGTACAGGGCCCCAAAAACCAAGCACCGCCTTCAGGCTTTCTAAGGGCGTAAATTTTTGATTTCACTACCTATCACAGTTTCAAAGGCTATAAAATGCCAAAATCCCCCCAAATGACCCCATTTTGGAAAGTAGACACCCCAAGCTATTTACTGAGAGGCATGTTCAGTCCATGGAATATTTTATATTTTGCCACAAGTTGCGGGAATATGACAAACTTTGTTTTTTTTGCACAAAGTTGTCACTAAATGATATATTGCTCACACATGCCATGGGCATATGTGAAATTACACCCCAAAATACATTCTGCTGCTTCTCCTGAGTACGGGGATACCACATGTGTGGGACTTTTTGGGAGCCTAGCCGCGTACGGGACCCCAAAAACCAAGCACTGCCTTCAAGGTTTCTAAGGGCATAAATTTTTGATTTCACTCCTCACTACCTATCACAGTTTTGAAGGCCATAAAATGCCAAGATAGCACAAAACCCCCCAAAATGACCCCATTTTGGAAAGTAGACACCCCAAAGAAATTGCTGAGAGGCATGTTGAGCCCATTGAATATTTTTTTTTTTGTCCCAAGTGATTGAATAATGACAAAAAAAAAATAAAAAATGTACAAAAAGTTGTCACTAAATGATATATTGCTCAAACATGCCATGGTTATATGCGGAATTGCACCCCAAAATACATTTGGTTGATTCTCCTGAGTACAGGGATACCACATGTGTGGGACTTTTTGAGAGCCTAGCCGCGTACGGGCCCCCGAAAACCAAGCACCGCCTTCAGGATTTCTAAGGGCACAAATTTTTGATTTCACTCCTCACTACCTATCACAGTTTCGAAGGCCATAAAATGCCAAAATAGCACAAAACCCCCACAAATGACCCCATTTTGGAAAGTAGACACCCCAAGCTATTTGCCGAGAGGCATGGTGAGTATTTTACAGGTCTCATTTGTTTTTGAAAATGAAGAAAGACATTTTTTTTTTTTCTTTTTTCAATTTTTAAAACTTTGTGACAAAAAGCGAGATCTGCAAAATACTCAACATACCTCTCAGCAAATAGCTTGGGGTGTCTACTTTCCAAAATGGGGTCATTTGGGGGGGGGGGGGGGTTTGTGCCATCTGGGCATTCCATGGCCTCCGAAACTGTGATGGGCAGTGAGGAGTGAAATCAAAAATTTACACCCATAGAAATCCTGAAGGCGGTGCTTGGTTTTCGGGGTCCTGTACGCGGCTAGGCTCCCAAAATGTCTCACACATGTGGTATCCCCGTACTCAGGAGAAGCAACAGAATGTATTTTGGGGTGCAATTCCACATATAACCATGGCATGTTTGAGCAATATATAATTTAGTGACAACTTTTTGTAATTTTTTTTTTTTTCTTTTTGTCATTATTCAATCACTTGGGACCAAAAAAAAAAAAAAATATTCAATGGGCTCAACATGCCTCTCAGCAAATAGCTTGAGGTGTCTACTTTCCAAAATGGGGTCATTTGGGGGGGTTTTGAACTGTCCTGGCATTTTATGCACAACATTAGGAAGCTTATGTCACACATCATCCACTCTTCTAACCACTTGAAGACAAAGCCCTTTCTGACACTTTTTGTTTACATGAAAACATTTTTTTTTTTGCAAGAAAATTATGTTGAACCCCCAAACATTATATATATTTTTAAAGCAAAGGCCCTACAGATTAAAATAGTGGGTGTTGCATTTTTTTTTCCACACAGTATTTGCGCAGCGATTTTTCAAACGCATTTTTGGGGGGAAAAACACACTTTTTTTATTTTTAATGCACTAAAAAACACTATATTGCCCAAATGTTTAATGAAATAAAAAAGATGATCTTAGGCCGAGTACATGGATACCAAACACGACATGCTTTAAAATTGCGCACAAACGCGCAGCAGCGAGAAACTACATTCATTTTTAAAAGCATTTAAAAGCCTTTACAGGTTACCACGTTAGATTTACAGAGGAGGTCTACTGCTAAAATTACTGCCCTCGATCTGACCTTCGCGGTGATACCTCACATGCATGATGCAATTGCTATTTACATATGACGCTAGACCGACGCTTGTGTTCGCCTTTGCGCAAGAGCAGGGGGGGGACAGCGGTGCTTTTTTTTTTTTTTTTTTATTATTTATTTTGCTTTTTTATTTTATTTTTAAATTGTTCCTTCCATATTTTTTTTTTTTTATCATTTTTATTGTTATCTCAGGGAATGTAAATATCCCCTATGATAGCAATAAGTAGTGACAGGTACTCTTTTTTTGAAAAAAAATGGGGGGGGTTAGACCCTAGATCTTTGCTCTGCCCTCAAAGCATCTGACCACACCAAGATCGGTGTGATAAAATGCTTTCCCAATTTCCCAAAGGCGCTGTTTATATCCGGGGGGGCATTCCCTCCCACTGCTTGTAAAAGCAGTCCAGAGGCTAATTAGCCACTAGGATTGCTTTTACATGAAAGCCGGCCGCTGGCTGAAAAGAATGATACCCGCAGGCATCAATCTGGTATAACCATTCAAAGTCCAGCAACATACCAGTACGTTGCTGGTCCTTGTTGGACATGTATTGTAATCTTTTTTTCATGCAGCCTGTTGGCTGAACGAAAAAAAGAGATTGATCGGTGGGTATGCCCACCATTAGAATACCTCCCTTCATCCACCCACTTCTAATGATGGGCATATATGCCGAAGCATGGGGGCATCCTCCCGCGTACACACGGTCAGACTTTTCCACGGGCAAGCCTTCGTCGGAAATTTCGACCGTATGTACGCGGCATAAAAGGTTATGCCGCGTACACACGGTCGAACTTTTCCACGGGCAAGCCTCCGTCGGAATTTCGACCGTATATACGCGGCATTAGGAGCAAAATCGCTCCTCCGCCCCTGCTGCCCCCATGCTTCGGCATATATGCTCTTTTTTTAAACTGTGGTGGTGAAATCACCTCCTACAGCGTTGGAGTCACGGCTTTATGTATCGTGGGAGCAAACGCTGTTGCTGTCAAGATAAATAGATCCGCGCTGCAACTGAATGGCATACCTGAAAACAAAAAATTACATACCTGAAAAGCAAGCATGATAAAACATTGCAGAATAGAATACAGTAAAAAAAGAGCAGAACAATAGAGAGAAAATAGAGAGAGAGAACAATAAAACGACAACTATTTTTGGTTTTTTTATTTTATATTTTTTTTGGGTTTTGTTTTTTACGTTTTTTTTTTCTTTACACTTTTTTTTGTAACTTTAACAACTGTAATGGTTCGGGTCTCTCAAAATGTAATGGCATCTTGGGAGACCCTGTGTAAGTGTGTCCTAGTCTGTGAAATGCTGTACCCTACGCTAAAACTTCACTTTTGAGTGGTAGCGATCAAAACATTCACCAAGGCAAAGACCAGGTTTGTCAGGACAGAGTGGACAAAAAACACGGGTGTCACGCCTAAATCCGCGCTTGCTACAGACACGACATCTTTTTTGGGGGGTTCGTTGGGTAGGGGTACTCGGGAGGGCATACGGATAATGCCTCTCATGCAGCCGGCTTACTGCATTTGGTAGGGGATGGTGAGGTGCAGAACCGCCTGGATACAGGAGGTCTGTGACTATCTCATTCTGGAATTTTAGAAGAGATAACGTCCCGCCTGAAGCTCTGTATAGCACATGAGCGTTCAGCAAAGCCAATTGGAATAAGGATAGAGACACTTTTTTGTACCAGCGTCTCGCCTTACGGTCAGATACGGTGCCATCAACTGGTCGTTGAGGTCCACCCCTCCCATATTTTTGTTATATTCGTGGACACAGAGGGGTTTCTCCACAACACCAGTCGCCGTACGAATTTGGACTGTCGTGTCTGCATGAAGGGAGGTAAGAAGGAAAACATTCTTATTGTCCCTCCACTTCATAGCGAGCAAGTTATTACACTTCACGCAGGCTCTCTCCCCCAGCCTAAGACGGGCATCTACAAGCAGCTGGGGAAAGCCCCGGCGATTAGGTCGCACGGTGCCACATGCTCCAATCTGATGATCAAACAAGCGACTAAACAGTGGCACGCTCGTGTAATAATTGTCCACATACAAGTGGTACCCCTTTCCGAATAAGGGTGACACCAAGTTCCACACTATCTTGCCAGCGCTCCCTATGTAATCCGGGCAGTTGACCGGCTCAACCTGACTATCTTTTCCCTCAAACCATAAAGCTCCATACATAGCCTGTTGCCCTGTCACAGCACTTATAGAGCTTGACCCCGTATCTGGCACGCTTGCTGGGAAGGTACTGCTTGAAAGCCAAGCGGCCAGAAAATTTAATCAGGGACTCATCAACGCAGACAGCTTGATCGGGAATAAACAAAGCTGCAAAACGTTCGTTGAAGTGGTTTATGAGGGGCCGAATTTTATAGAGCCGGTCGTACTCAGGGTCCCCACGTGGACGACAAAGTTCATTGTCGTTGAAGTGCATGAACCGCAAAATCTGCTCGTATCGTGTCCTGGGCATGGAGGCAGAGAACACGGGCATGTGGTCAATTGGGTGCGTGGACCAATAAGCACGCAATGGCGGGAATTTATGTGTGCCCATGTTGAGGGAAAGGCCCAGAGAGGTCTTAAATTCGGAAACCGTAATTGGTTTCCAATCTTTGGCAATTTTAGGCAACTGGGGGTTAGCGGCGATGAATTGACCAGCATACAAATTACTCTGGTCCACAATAGATCTATAGAGATCTTCCGTGAAAAACAGCGAATAATAATCGATTGGCATAAAATCAGCTGTTTCCACCTGAATACCGGGTTGGGCAGTGAATGGGGGAAGTACGGGTTCTGCAGAAGTGGTGGGGACCCAATCAGGATAGGCGAATTCTGCAGGAAGGGCACTATGGGCACGACGGGCCTGCCTTTGTCTTCTTGGTGGCAGCGGGACACTACTTGTGCTTGCCACCTCGCCAGCTTGAACTGCACTTATGGGACTCGCCACGTCACCACGTGATACTGCAGTGCTGGATGTACGCCCAGGCTGTACTAGGCCGCTGGTGCTTGCCAATTCACCAGAAGGAATAGCGGCGCTTGTACTACTCTGCTCCATGATACGAGAGCCCTGCGGTTCTTGCTCCTCAACAACCTCAGAAGATCGGGATCGGGTACACCTGACCTTAGCAGGGACCTCAACTTCGTCGTCAGAGCTATCTGACGTGGGGCCGCTGACGTCACTGTCTTCTACGGGAAGATATTCTGAGCCTGAATCTGACAGATACGTGACCTCCTCTTCACTATCTGTCATGCTCAGAATCTCGTAGGCCTCTTTACTAGTGTACCTTCGTCTTGCCATTTTGGGCTCTAAATTTAGGGGTACACTAGTAAGATTCACAGGTAAAAAAAGCACCTGACTGTCACCAAATGTATCAAACGCTACCAAAAAAACTGTTAGCGATCGCAGGGATCAGGACTGTCTCTGCGAACGCTGCAGTTATGTGTGTTGTGTTTGGTAAGTGACAGTGATCGATCGATACTGCACTTGGGTGGGCTGGGCTGGGCGGAGGGGCTAAACGCAGGTACTAGCAGGTATCTGGGCTGATCCCGCTAACACTGCGTTTTTGGGAACCCTAAACCGCTGGGGACGCTAGTATAGATCTGATCAGATACTATACCACTAAGGGAGGTGTATGCTTTGCGCGTGGGTGTTAGCGTTACTGGCACTAACCTAAAGCTGCCTGGGGCGACGCAGACCCTCTCTGGCGCTAAAACCTAATTGATATCACCCACCGGGCGATCAGGGGGTTAAACCTTTATTGGGTTATATACGGCGGGTGCCCTGATGCTATAAAAAGCAAACTAACCAACCAGTGTCACCCGAAACCTTTATATGGTGATCACTGATGAAAGGGTTAACTAGGGGCAATCAGGGGGTTAAAACCTTTATTAGGTTAAATATGGGGGTACCCGACGCTATATAAAAACCTGACGGGTTACCTAAATAACGAAATAACTCACTGGGTAACCAGTGTCACCAGTGACGCTTATACGGTGATCACTGGTGAAAGGGTTAACTCTAGGGGCAATCAGGGGGTTAAAATAATATATGGGGGTACCTGACGCTAATAAAAACCTGCGGCGAACCTAAAAATAATTAACTGGCTATCTAGGACACCAGCAACAAGAAAAAAGCGATCGGAAAAACGATCGCTTAGTGACGCTGGCGTTAGGGGGTGAAAGGGTTACCTGGGGGGCGATCAAGGGGTTAAACCTTTATTAGGGGGGGTTAGGGGGCTACCTTGGACCTAAAGGGGCCTAATCCTAACTGCCCTGCAACTTTTTACAGTCACAAATGACACTGATTGCAGTGATCAGTAAAAAAAATGATCACTGCAAATGGTGCACTGTGACTGGGGTTACTGGGGGTGATATGGGGGTGACTGGGGGGTGATTTGTGTGCCTACGTGTACTGGTGTCAGTGGGCTGTTGGTGCACTTACCTTGAGATGTCTTCACTCCTCGCGCCGGATCGAAAAGACCGACACGAGGAGAGATGACATCACTTCCTCATGTCTGTGTTTACATTACAGGCAGGGGAAGCTCTCTCATTCGCCGGGAGCGATCGAGAGGGGGTGGCCGGAATCGAACGGCCGTCCCCTCATGCCGGATCGCTCCCGAACACTTAACCACCGCTCACTGTACAGAAGGGGGGTCCGATCGGACCCCCCAACTATACAAAGGCGATCACGTACATATACGTGATTCTGCCTGTCGGTGCCATTCTGCTGACGTAGAATTACAGTGGGCGGTCGTTAAGTGGTTAAAGACTCCTACGATAAAATAATCTAGCCAAGCTTTGAGTAATTTCTCCATAAGGGAGAGGAGATTCATGACTTTAGGACACTAGCACACAGGCCACCCTCTTTTCTATTCTTGGGTTATTTTGCTTGCTACAAAACAGAACTCACGAAGTGTGGTAGGTATAGTGGAATCATCCATTATGTTATGTCCTCAAAAGCTTGCCCCAACCTGTGTCCTGTACAATCTAGATAATTGCATAGATTTTTCTCAGTACACCTTATGGATTAAAACAAAAGAAAAAAAAAAAAAAAGAAGGTCCAGTTTCCTGGAACACTAGCAATAAGTTGAGACACGCTGAGGGAGGGATTTATGCAGGGGTTGGTTTACAGTTTCTTCCATTTGCCAGCACTACAAAAACTTTTCTACAGATATGCTGGCATGCATTTTGCAGGCACCAGAATGTCCATTGTTTTTAGAAGAATCTGTTCCCATCAATGCTTTTCAGGGTGCTGCATCTGGTTGGATTGGCCTGTGGTTTGCCCTTTGAGTTCCTTCTACAGCACAATAACCTATGTATTCTGTTGGAAAGAAGCATATCCTAGCTTTATGAAGAAACTAGCCAAGTTTGAATTCAAATCCGTTTTTTTTTCTTCCTTTATACATTTACACTTGACAAAGATACTTCCTGTTTAAGCAGGCCATACAATAACAAATTTTCTTTCCTTCAACCCGGGAATCTCTCCCATGGAGCTATTGTATTCTGACAGTGGGAGTTTTACATAGTTGTAAAAAGGTACTGTAACAGCACCCCAAATACGAAAGGGGGGGAACGCCGTTCAGATATCTTCCCTCTCCTGGACACAAATTCACTGCCGATACTCCACAGCCAGCCGACCCCTTCCCATAGGAATTAATCCTTCTGAAATAACGAGACGCACTCTGTATCTTCCCAAGGATAGACTGACTTTATTGCCAAAAACATTGAAACTCTTATACACATCCAATACTGCATTAACCTGAATGTACAATGGTCCAGCTCCACCCACAACACAACAAGCCCCAATACACATTATTTTGACGTCTGCTAGGAGACAACAGGTTCTAATCCCCTTTATGTTTAAATGACTATGCATGACCTTTATATTCACCAGACTTGTCTGATACTTTACAATACACACAAGTACAGACTTAATTAACACAATGAAAGATCCTTAGACGCCATCCTAGATTCATTTACATCACACAGGCAGTCAACACATCTCCCAATTGACCTGTTGAGTTCAGGGTAAAACAATCAGTACATATTGTGTACTAATATTACTATTTCAATTTCAAGCAATCCAAGCCATATTCTTAATGTCCATGGTTTCCTGGCTCACCCTGTGTCCAAAGTGACCCCCCTGTCACAGGTACAATATATATATATAAAAAAAAAAAAAAACACGACACCAGTCCATCCTGTGGGTGGGTGTGGGCTCTCATGTAAAAATTTGCTCACTAAGGATGCCCATCTAAGAGTTTTTGACAATATCAATACTACCAGCTGACACCACCGATTGTGGAAGTTCCACATCCTTACCATCCTGATAGTGAAATACCCCCTATGCAGTTTAAGGTTAAACCTCTTCCAATCTCATCGAGTGGCCCCCATGTCTTCATATACTCCCTGAATCATTTCCTCCCTATGCTGGACTCACCAGTAAGGCATTTGTATATCACCATCATATCTCCTCTCAAGCATCTCTTCTCCAGGGAGAATAAGTTTAATGTCTGTAGTCTTTCCTCATAATGGAGGTCCTCCAGCCCCCTTTTTAGCTTGGTCGCCCTTCTCTGAACTCTCTCCAGTTCCAGCACATCCCTTCTGAGGACTGGTGAACAGAACTGGACAGCATACTCCAGGATGTAGCCGCAGCAGTTTTATAAAGTGACAGGGTTTTTATTTTATCTGCTGGCTTTGCTTGCAGCAGCTTGGCATTGCGTGTCATTTTCCCAGCCATCAGAATACTAATCACTGCTGGTGGCTACAGCAGTGATCACAATAGAAAAATGTTGACAGCTTGGTTGTATTGATTGACTTCAGTACAACCAGCCTGTCTGTACATGGGTCAAAATTCAGCCAGTTCCTGCTGAACCAGCCAAAATTTCAATTTGTCTATGGGTGGGTTAAAGCGTTGAGCTCCGGTCACACCTAGGCATCCCAGATCATGGGCAGAATCGCCTGGATTCTGCCCGCGATTCCAAATCATAGGACGTGCTGGCCATTACTTTCAATGGCACCCCGAACGCAGCGTGATTTTGCTGCTATTCCCGCCTACCAAATTGCGGTAAAATCGCAGGCTGCCTGTCATCCAAAAGACGTTCCAGAACGCCATGGTGTGAGCCTTACTAAACCCACAACAGTAAAATCAGTCTGTATATGCAGTAAAGCATGTTTATTATACTCACTGTGGAACCTAAGGTGTTAATCCTGGGCACTGTGTAAAAAGGCTGTTTGATTCTGTCTTCTCTGCTTCTCCTTTCTTTACCCACTGTCCCCAATCCATCTCCTGATAGAACAGAGCCTTGGGGGGATTCTGCACATGTTCATGTAGGTGTGTAATAAATGTATATTCCCACGCTATTGTGGAACTAACAAATAGATAATGCAACTGCTGCAAGCACCGAAATGGGTCAAACCATACCAAGTAGAGAAATTAAATAAAAGAATGGTGCTGCTCCGTTTAGAATAAATAGGATTTTTTGTACTCACCGTAAAATCCTTTGCTCTGTCGTCCATGGACGGACACAGCTCTTTAAATCTTGACAAAGTGGGTTGTTCCGTCTATTAGGAGAGGACTAGGCAGAACATGTTAGATATCTTAAAACATGCAACTTTAGCAGAACTGAACAGCCCCGCCCAGAGGGCGGTCCCTCCGGTCATAACCCCTCACCCTGCAGCATGCAGCTCAGTTTTTTTCTGCCTAGTAGAGGAGATGAACCTGGCTCCCCCCTTGGGACCAGAGTCCTACAGACATTTTTACATTTTATTTTTACATTTTAAGGCTGCGGACACAGCACCACCTTATCCTTGTGGAAGATCAGATAGGGAGGCTTGCATGACCAGGCTGCCCGCTCAGAAACCCGTCTTAGCTGGCGTAACAGTCACCAAGGAGGACCACTTTCTTAAAAAAAAAATAAAAAATATGTCAACAAGGGAATCTCCCTGATGTTCTAAAACAGTGGTTCCTGAGACACTTAGAGGCCCTACCGTTGTAGCCATAGCCTGCAAGCAGGATGGCATATGGGACCCTGCACCAGCAGGTCCTCACATAGAGGTAGACGCCAAAAGGACGTCTGCTACACAAGCCCCACGGAGGTAGTGGAGGGTGGGCCGGAGGGGCTGCCTGCCAAACTCACTGTACAAACATTCTCACTAGAGAGTGCGCCACCAGGGGCCGTTGAAAGGACAGCCAGGGCAGATACCTGCCCCCTAATTGTACTTAACAGTAGAATTGTTGGCCCGTTCCCTGCCGAGAACAGCAGGACTCTGGAACCAAATAAGTACGCGGATGCCACCTCATTTCCTCACAAATAGATGTGTAGGTCTTCCAAGTGCAACTGTAAATCTTCCTAGGGGATGATTTCCGAGCACTCCTCATGGTAGACATCACTGAGTCTGACAGGTCCCGGTTTCTTCGCACCTGGCTCTCAAGCCAGTGACTGTAAAACAGGATGGCGTCTGGACCTTGCAACAACAGGTCCTTCCTTAGCGGTAGCTGCCAAAAGGCGTCTGCTACCAGATGCACTAGATTGGCGTACGAAGGACGCCAAAGCCAATTCAGAGCAATTGGGACCATTGTAATCCTGTTTCCAATCTGTGAAGCAGATGAGGAAGCCATAGATTAGTCGGTACTGACTCCACAGTGCCATCATCGCATCTGTCGTGTTTGCCCATGGGCCACTTGACCTGGCCACAACCTCAATACCTTACGATTGAATCGAGAAGTCAGGAGATATACGACTGGCGTGTTTCCCCTCTGGTAAGGGAGCCCCTTAGGAGGTGAGCGACCTCCGATGCTGCAGGAGAGTTGCTTTCTCCTCCTTGATGATTGACATACGCCACAACTGTGGTGTTTGTCCGACTGGATTCTGACTGGACGCCCTTGTAGCCTCTGAGACCATGTGGAGAGGCAAAGCCAGATCCCCCGACTTTCAGGCCAACGATCTGCAATGGGATTCCTCCAGAGTCCAGCGCCCCAGGTTGACTGAGCTCTTCAGACTCCTCTGCAACCGGGAAGACAGGCGTCCACCGTGACCACTATCCAGTAAAAGGAAGGAACAACATCCCAGACAGAATGCCGGTGAAGTCGGTCACTAACTAGGGAAGTCCTGTTTAGGTGGCTCACCCAGATCTGGAAATCCAGGGATGAAGGGCACTTGACCCTTCAGGACAGAGTTACCCTCTGTAAGACTCATGTGAAATATTGCCTATGGTACTGCCTCGAAGAAGGCTACCATAAGGCTTAGGACTCGCCTGCAAATGTGGCATGACAACCCCTCCTTGGGATGTCAACTGCCGCACCGCAACCTGACGGGCCTGCAACTTTCCCCTGGGGGGGGGGGGGGGACAAAAAAAACTTACGCCTCTGAGGAGTCCAGAATCAACCCTAGATATACTAGGAGTTGGGACGGTGCCAATACTGACTTCTGAGTGTTCAGCACCCAACCTAGTATTGGAGGGTCTGACAGGTTATAGACCCGCTCACTTCTAAATTTAAGTTTGAAGTGACCCTCAGAAGATCGTCCAAGTTGCCCATGATGGCAATGCCACGCTGTCTTAGTAGGGCCAGAATCGTGGCAAGCACCTTGAACACCCTTGGTGCTGATGCTAGGCCAAAGGGGAGAGCCACCATTGGTAGTGGTCTTCCCCGGCCACCAACGCAGACATCTGATGCCTGGTGCATCTGGAGACATGCAGCATGCATCCTTGATGATCAAGGATGCCGGAAAATCCCCTGGATGGAGGGCAGCGACAACAGAGCGAGCCAACTCCTTTCCGGAATCTTTGTACTCTTACAAAGCAGTTGAGGGTCCTGATATCCAAGATAGGACGAACCCTCTCCAGTATTACGAACAGATTTGAGTAGAACCCCTAAACCTGTTCCTGTACTAAGACAGGAAGGTTTACCCTGCGTATTAGCAGGTTTTGTACCGCCCCATGTAGGGCTTCCCGACAAGTCGGCAGAAGCTGGCGGTTAAGACGGAAATATCTGTTCGGTAGGCAAGCCAGGTTGGACTTGCAAACCCATGGATGCTTCTGTCCCTCAGCAGGTGCTTTATCGGCCTGGGGTTGTTTACTTGCCGCACTAGGCGGACGAAGGGACCGCTTGTATGCAGTGAAGGAGGGCCCTAGCCTATGGCGTGGCTCCTTACCCTTATTTGGATTGCCGAAGCAATGTGCTCTTACCTCCTGTGGCATCTTAAATGATGTCATCCAGCGAGGCCTCAAAAGTCTGTCGCCCTAAACAGGCAGATCAACAGGGCCTTCTTGGAAGATTGGTCCGCAGACCAGCACCTTAGTCAGATCAGGTGGCGTAGCGCCACCGCATAAACTGAGGCTCAAGCCAGTAAGGGGATAGTATCCATGTCTGACTTGCAGACAGACTCAAGGCCCTGTACCAACTGGTCGGCCAGAGCTACCTCGTACGGAGGAGCCTCCCATGCTTTTAACCCTTGGAGTAGGTACCTTGCCTACTCAGTAAGTGTCTGAAACATCAGACAAACCCCAGCCAATGCTGGACATACCTCTGATCCCCCCACTGTGTATAGGTAGCGAGTGTCCCTGAAGACAGGAGCCCCCTCCACTGGAATCGTGGTAACTTGTTAAGTCTGGACACGGGGGGTCCACTATCGGGGGAGAGGTCCATCTTTTCAGGAACTCTCCTCAAGGGGTACCCGGACTGCTCAAAAAATTTTTTACAAATTTTAGGGCTGAAAAAGGAAAAAACCTCAGTGGGTTTTCCCACTCCTTGTACAAGAGCGTATTAACATAAGGAACACCTTAGCAGTGCGGGCTGGCTTTAGGGAACCCAAAAAGGGGACCGGTGTCTCTGCTGCTTCTGCAGCATTCTCTATTCTTGGCGTACTCCGCACTGCAGTAATAGGTCAGATAAAGCCTTTTTGCGTGCTGACCTGGACTTGGAGCATTCTCACTGTCCGACAGGTCACGGTCTGCAGTCTCTGATGCATCATAATCCGGGTCATGAGCCATAGCTGGAGCTGGTTCTGCATCAGAATTATCCCCAGAAGATTGCAGGGGACGGGGGCGTTTACTACCCCCTGTATTGCCATGTGCTGCTTCCACCCTGGCAGCAAAAGCCTCTAGGATTGTCGACATAGCGCCCATAGACACAAGCTGCTAAATCTGGTGTTTCAGGGGAAAAAACATCTGGCTCAGACGCCATGCTGACCACACGCTGACACCCACAAGGCTCCAGGCAAGATATCAATAGGCCACCCTCCTAGCTGATCAGAGATGCTGGGTCACCCAGAGAACTCACCACCCTTGGATCGGTACCGCTATGCTGCCGTGTGCTGCGCCTATGATGCTATCCCACCGTTGCTGTGTCAGTTTGATAGTTTATCAGCATTTCCTGTGTACATTTTTACGCCAGTGTAATGCACCCTAGAGGCCGGAGACTATCGCAAAATGGCCACCAAGCGGCTGTATGGAAACATGTGGGCGCCAAGAAAATGGCCGCCGAGCCGAATATAGAGGCAAAAGCGGCTGCGGCCCCCAAAAAGATGGCCGCCAAGTGGCGGTAAACACATACAGCGTGAATCCTAGGAAACCTGGCCGCCGAACAGTCGATAGAGGCCAAGCAGGTGCGGACCAAAAGAAAATGGCCGCCAAGCAGCGATATATACATATAGGCGCAAAACTACAAGAAAATGGCCGACGGGCAGTCACTAGAGGCCGGACCAGGCATGGACCACCGCAAAATGGCTGCCGACAGCATGGAGGGGGAAGAAGCACACGCACGCACACACACACACGTAAGCAGAAAAGACATCTTTTAAATGGCAGTTACAGCCAGCCCGCACCAGATGGAACCCCTTAGGTGACACCCAGCAACCTTAGCTCAGAGCCCAGGGAAGAGGGAAGGCAGGGAGAGCAGACAGAAAGGGGCCACAACCACTTACTTGATCTCTCCAGGAATGTCCAGCCAAGTCACCCTGCCGAAGTGGGGGAGCTACTTAACTATCCTGCATGTCTCATGCTGGAAGACATTCCAAAACAGATCATCAACCGCGCAGGGAAGGTGACTGTCGGCCAGGCATGTTGTGATTGGACCCTAGGGAACGATCATATGTATGCCCTGGAGCGCGACACTCACTGGACAGGCTGCTGTGACTCGGCCGTAAGGTCAACCGAAGCTGAGCGGTCCGATGCAAGCCCTGGAGCGTAAGCTCACCGGACAGGCTACTGCGACTCGGCCGTAAGGTCAGCCGAAGCTGAGCGGTCCGATGCAGGCCCTGGAGTGCAAGCTCACCGGCCACCCGTAGAGCGACGGGTATGTCGTGGAAAACCCAGCGCGTAGCCAGGGTCGGCACACGCTCGATGGCCGAAACTGGGGGGACTACAAGGATCGAGGATCCAGCCTGTCAGCCAGTCGGCAGTTGATCGAAGATCGCAGGAAACAAAAAAATTTAGAAAAAATTATTTTTTCCCCGGATACAAAATGGGCCCAAAAGTGAGCCATGTCTTACTCTTTGCTAAAAGAAAAAAGAAAAAAAACTGATCTGCGAGATGCAGACTGAGGGGATATACCCAGAGGGTCAACCCCCTGAGCGGTACTGTAGAAGGTGTGATGCAACACTTTTTACAAGTTTTCTGCCTAGTCACTCCTAATTAACGGATAATACCCACTTTGTCAATAGAGATGCTGTGTCGGTCCATGAACGAAAGAGTAAGGTATGTTTAAAAGTTTGAGAACCATGAAAAATATGTTAAAATTACATGCGAAATCCTATAGAGACGAATAATGTTAAAAAAAAAAATCACTGAAAACAATTAAAGATCAAATTCAATATTGAGGCCTCGGGGGGAGAAAGTGTCTAATGTAAAAACCCATTTTGATTCTAATTGACTGAGGGTTCTTACTTTATGGCTTCCTCGCCAAAAATGCTTCGATACATTGTGTTTGTCAAATCTTTTGGGCATGTTCCCTGATGCGTACTTTTAGTCCACCCTATGTATTGTAAACCACAACTACATTCTAGGGCATATACAGCTACCTCTGTGTTGTAACATATAAAGTCTTTGACTTCATAGGTGTTCCCTGTACTTGTTGATGTTTTTGCACTCACCGTAAAATCAGTTTCTCTGACGTCCATGGACTGACACAGCCTCTTCATTCTTGACAAAGTGGGACGTCCCAAAGCAGTGCCATAGAACAAAGGGGTGGGAACCATATCAGGAAAAAAAAAAACCCAAACAAGTAGAGCCCCCCAACGGAGGAGTTGCAACATTAAACAGCTGCCTGCAAAACCTTGCGGCCGAAGGAAGCATCAGAAGATGCAGCCACATCAACCTTATAGAACTTTGAAAAGGTCTGTGCGGACGAGCAGGTCCCCGCCTTGCACACTTGTGCAACAGACGCTTGATGTCGGAAAGCCCAGGAAGCACCAATTGCCCTGGTAGAATGCGCCATAACCGGAAAGGGAGGCGCCCGCCCCTTAAGGGCATAGGCCTGTATGACAGTGTCTGATCCACCTAGAAATGGTGGCAGACGAAACCGCTTGTGTCTGGTCCAAAACAGGGCCAAACAGCGAGTCAGACTTCCTAAATGAAGCCGTAGCAGACAGGTACACCCGTAAAGCACGTACCACGTCCAACATGTGAAGCGCAAACTCTGGGATGCGATGGACGAGGACATAAAGACGGAAGCACAATGTCCTCATTAAGGTGGAAGGCCGAGACCACCTTCGTGAGAAAAGAAGGCTGCGGGCGTAGCATCGCCTTATCCTTATGGAGTACCAAGTATGACGGCTTGCAAGACAAGGCCGCCAATTCAGAAACCCTTCTGACAGAAGTAATGCCTACTAGAAAAGCCACCTTCTGAGATAAAGTTGAGAGGAATCTCTCTGATGTTTTCAAAAGGAGGTTCTTGAAGAACCGAGAGCACCAAATTCAAATCCCGAGGAGGAAGAGGTGGTTTAATAGGGGGGAGCACATGGCGGACCCTCTGTACGAAGGTACTAATCAAGGAATGGCTCGCTAGCAGCCGCTGAAAGAACGGCCAAAGCCGAAATGGTGCTTAAAGCAAGCTTTTGGGTCACACCACGCTGCAAGAATGGAATACGTCCGTGGACGCCAATCCAGCTCCTCGCACATAGCGATGTAGGCCCTCCAATGGGACCTTGAGACAGAAGGTCCTCCCGCACAGGTAGTCGCCATGGAACGTCCGCAACTAGGCGCACAAGATCGGCGTGCCAAGGCCAATCTGGCGAGATGAGGATCACCAGAATCCCCTCGGCCTCCACCCTGCGAAGACGAGGAGGAGGAAGCAACTTCAGTGGAGGATAGGCATAAATCAGCCGATACCGACCCCATGGAGCCACCAACGCGTCTGCCCAGGGATCCCTGGACCTAGCCAGGAATCGACACCTTGCGATTGAGTCGAGAGGCCAATAGGTCCACCTCCAGATGCAAGGACCATTCCCCCTGGTCCAACATCTGGCGGCTCAGATAGTCTACATTCCAGGCATAGACAACTGGCAGGCGAACAGCTGACAGAGCAGGCACGCTTCTTTCCGCCTATCTTAGGATGTGAGCGACCTCCGACAATGCAGCTGAGCTCCGAGTCCCCCCTAATGGTTGACATAAGCCACAGCAGTGGCGTTGTCCGAGTGGATCCTGACTGAGCGTCCCTGCAGTCTCCTTGACCACAAGGAGAGGCACAGTCTGTTTGCCCGGAGTTCCAGGACATTGATCGGTAGACGGGATTCGTCCGGAGTCCAGAGCCCTTGGGCTGACAGAACAGAACGTGATCACAGTCCACTAAACAGGAAGGAACGACCGAAGGGCCGGGGATCTCAGCCACCACATCAGGGATGCCCTGACCAGGTGACTCACCTGGATCTGACGATCCAGTGATAATAGAGACTTGTTCCAGCAAGATAGGATCTCCCTTTGTAAGACTCGTGTGGAATTGGGCATACGGCACCGCTTCAAAGGAAGCCACAAATCCCAGGACCCTCATGCAAAAAACGGAGTGATGACCATCTGCGGAACGTCAACACCCGTACCGCAGATTGAAGAGTCTAATTTTTCCAAGGGCAGAAATACCCTCGCCTCCGAGGAGTCCAGGATCATGCCTATGTACTCCAGACGCTGAGTCGGAACCAGGACCAATTTCTGAACGTTCAGCAGCCAGCCGAATTCCCGGAGGGCCTGACAGGCTATCACCACATTTTCCTCTAATTCTGAGCCAGAGTCTGCTCTCAGAAGAAGATAGTCTAGATAGCCCACGATAGCAATGCCTCGCTGTCTCAGCAAAGCTAGAATCGGGGCAAGCACCTTGGTGAAAACCCGCGGTGCTGACGCCAAACATAGTGGTCTTCGCCTATCGCGAAGCGCAGAAACTTCTGATGACCCACGCAGATTGGGACATGCAAGTAGGCGTCCTTGATGTCCAAGGATGCCAGAAAATCCCCCGGGTGAAGCGCAGCAATCACAGAGCAAATGGATTCCATGTGGAATTGCCAAACCTTCACAAAGGCATTTAGGGCTTTGAGGTCCAGAATTGGACGGACTCCGTCCTTCTTCGGGACCACAAACAGATTCAAATAAAATCCCTGAAACCTCTCCCTTGACTGTACCGGCACAATCAATTCGCACCTCAGCAAGTCTTGCACTGCCCTCAATAGGGCAGCTCGACACGCCGGAAGGAGAGAGATTTGAGGGAAAGAACCTGTCTGGTGGCCAGAAAGGGAACTCTATCTTGTACCCCGAGGTGACCACCTCGCATACCCACCGGTCGGAGATCCACCGATCCGTGAACCTGCGAAGACGTTCCCCCACCCCAGAGTCGGGCGGGGACAAGACTTCATGTGGTGGCGGGTTTACTTGCCGGCTTGCTCGACTTACACATCCAGGGGACGCTTCTGTCCCCCAGCTGCACCCTTGTCAGTCCAGGAGAATTTTCCCGTGGGAACTGACAAAAAAACCTCTTCTGAGTGGGAAAGGAAGGACCCCGTTTACGGCGCAACTCCTTCGCCCTAGTAAGAAGGGTGCTCTAAACCCCCCCCCCGTGACATTTTTAATAATGTCATCCAGGGAAGCACCAAAAAGTCTTCCGCCCTTGAAAGGCAAATTCGTCAGGAGCTTTAGGAGGCCAGGTCAGCAGACCAGCATTTTAACCAGATCAGGCGACGCCTGTACCATTTGGTCGGCCAGAGCAATGCAATCTGGAGGAAGATTATGCTCCTGCACAATCTTCGCCCATTCCGTGAGTGTCTGAGACACCAATGTCGCCGCTACTATAGGACGCAGCGTGGATCCCAGCATGGTGAACATGGCCCTGCTCACCACTTCCGATCTCCTATCGGTAGGGTCCTTAAAAGCAGGAGTCCCTTCAACCGGGAGGGTCGTGGCTTTATTCAGCCGGGCGACTGGGGGGGGGGGGGTCGACAACTGGAGGAGAGGCCCATTTCTTAACCAGGTTCTCCTCAAAAGGGGTACCTAACCGCCAAACGCCGCAAAGGTCTTCTGCGGATTTTACCATACCTGGTCTATGAATTTGTCAAAGAAGGGTGTATAGGTAAAAAAAACTTTGAAGGATGGGCTTTAAATGAACCAAAGGAGATTGCTCCACCAGAGGTTCCTCAGCCACAGCATCCAGCTTGAGAGTGTCCCTCACAGCATCAATGAGTTCACTAACAAGTGCCCTGTCATGCACTGACCCAGGAAAGGAGCCTTCCTCACAAGGAATGTCCTGGTCAAACATATCCAAAAATACAGAGCTAGGGTCCTGTGCCGCAGCAAGGCCCATCTCTGAATCAGAGCACTCCCCTGGAGATGGAGTGGGGAAGAGGGCTCTTTTTAGCCCCTGTGCGCTTGCACGCCGCTTCCATCCTGGCCACAAATGATTCCAGGACTGCCGACAACTGGTCCATAGGAACTGCAGGTGCAGGAGCACTGCCTGTTGCCTCTGACATGAAGGGGGAAGCAGGTGAAACTGACTCCATAATAACCAGCACCCTCTGAGACTTTGTCAAAGAAAGAGAAAAGTCCACCCTATGGCTGCGCTGATTATGGGGGGTTACCCAGGGGACTCACCAACCCAGAGGACCGCTCAGCTCTGCTGCCTGAGCACCGCTCCTAGAGTGAGAGACCCGCGAGGCAACTGAGATTCACGCTATCCCAGTCAGCAGTAGAAGCCAAACTAGCAGCAAAAAAAAGCGCGCGGCTACAACAAAATGGCCGCCGCTATTATAAGTGCCCCATGGGGCGGCCACGGCAAAATGGCCACCAATGCGGTTTACAATAGTAATAGAAACACACAGTAAACATGGCGCCCAGCAATGCCAAAAAAACACAAGGCCCAAGCTGACCCAGAGGCATCCCCACACATAAAGCAGACCCCACCCGGGACAGAGTGACCCCCAGTCAGCGCATAGCCAGAGAAGGTGACAGAGTAGCAAAAAAAAAAAACGGGGGGGGGACGGGACAGTGAAACCCCCCTACCATAGGAACACAGCATGCACTCAACTGCTGAGGCAGGAGGAACAGTACTTACCCGTCCGGCGAGGACCCAATAGCATGTTCCTGACAGACCAATCACAGTGCAGTACTGAGTAGCTGTCGGCCCGGTCCAAGGTGAAAGATGCAGCAAAACTGTTCAGACATACATGGACCCTGGAGCAAAAAGCTCACCGGCCAACCCAGGAGTCGCGGGGTATGTCGTGGACTGATCTCACGCAGAGCGAGGATCAGCACGCTCAATGGTCGGACTGGGAAGACGAGGATAGCGAACTACCCAACCTGTTGCCGAGCCGACTGTTGATAGAAGATTTCAAAAATAAAATAAAGATTTTAAAAGAATAAAATATTTCTTCAAGAGACTGGCTCTGAAGAGCCACGTCCTCTCCTCTGCTAGGCATAAAAAAAACGAGGCTGCTGGCTGCAGGTAGGAGGGTTATGTCCAGAGGGACCGCCCCCTGGGCGGGGCTGTACAGCTCTGGTAAATGAATGTATGTTAAAACAGCTAACATTCTGCCTAGTCTTCTTATATGAGCAGGAACATAACCCACCTTGTCAAAAATGAAGAGGCTGTGTCAGTCCATGAAGGGTAAGAGAAATTAGGTTTCTTGGCGTTTGGTTTTTGTACACGCAAAACATCGTTTGCAGAGGGCGTGGCCTGGACATGGCAGATGGCAGAGTGAGGCAGCTTTTTATCAGAGCTCCTGGCCTGAACCCTCATGCCCCGGCATATTATACCTTTTAACCGGTATGAGCACCGCTAAGAAGTACAGGACCAGAGCAGCAACCAGGGGGACTCCTACCAAGAATTCTGGGAGATTTGTCGCTATTTTAAGCTCCTACAGGAGGTATCCCCTGGAGCCAGAGCGACGGAACCACGAGGCCCAGCACGCGGAGCGACCCAGCAGGCCCAAGACACAGACTCTGGAGAACCGCTCCCCAGAAAGGCACACGGAACACCGCCGAGCAGCAATGGCATCACCCCATCCGCCGGAGGCCGTTCTGCTGGATCAGGGAGATGTTGCAGGCCCTCCCAACTCAGACCGCCATTGAGACCCTGATCCTCCGCCTGGAAGGAGACCCACAGACGGGATATCCAGGAGGTGAGGGGTGAAGTGTCTTCCCTCACAGATCGGGTGGCGACAGGGGAGACATCAGTGTCATCCCTGGAGGCCCGGGTGTCCGCTCTGGAGCAGGCACGCGACCATCACCGAGACACCGCGGTGGCGCTACAGCTGCACATTGAAGACATCGAGGACCGGAGCCGCCGCAATAACCTGCGGCTCCGAGGCATCCCGGAGTCCGCGGAGATGGAGAACGTCAGCGACACCATCCGGGAGATCTTCCGGACTGTGCTTGATGACCCCGAGGTGGACATTATTCTGGATAGGGCACACAGAGCCCTAGGCCCCAAGCCTGCGGACCTCAGTAAACCGCGGGATGTAATTTGCCGGCTTCACCGCTACTACTCCCAGGAGGCCATCCTGAGGCGCGCGTGGGACCATGGTGATGTGGAGGCGAGCGAGTCGCAGGTTCGGATCCTCCAGGACCTGTCCAGATCAACTTTACGCCGGAGGGCCCTGCTCCGCCCGCTTCTGGAGACTTAGCTAAGCAACGCGGCTTCACATACCGCTGGGGATACCCCCTTGCAGTAACCTTCTGTGGCGAACATGGCGCCTTTACACTCCAGACCTCGGCAGACCTACCAGCCCTATTCCGGTTTTTAGATGCAGAGCCGGTTCCAATCCCGGACTGGCTACAGATTCTCCCGCGCCAGCAGGGACGGTCGGGTGCCTCGGCCCATCGCGGACCTCTACCACCCCGCCAGCAACAACGCGGCAGACGAAGGCAGCGGTCCGGCTCTGGAGGGGCGCCACGTGAGTAAACCTGAGGGCTCCTGTCCCTGACTTGCCTCCCCCTCGTCTACCCCCCCTATGCGCGCCCCTGCAACTGCTGGCCGGGGATGCTGCCACCCTGACTTCATTTAACTGTGGACGCCCTGCCCAGGAAAGACCGCTCCTTTGTTTGGAACCCCCCCTCTCCCCCGCACAGCGGCCTCGCAGCACCTCACACTGACCAGAGAGACCCTTCCCCACCACCCCGCCCTGGCTGTCCGCTGACCTTCCTCCCGCGGCCGGCGATGTCGGCTCCCCTGGCTGCAGCCTCCTGATCCTGCAACAGCTTTGATCTGCACACCAAGGCCTTTGAAATGACACGGGCAGGTCCGGGGACACCAACCAGGTTGACCCCCATGCAGACCTTTGACTGCCGATTCATCGGATCCCGTATCAGTGCTATCCATCTGGCTTATGACAGGGGACAGGGGGAACCAGATGTTTGCACAACTGCAGGGTGGTCAGGGGAGGTCCGGATTGTTCCTTCCCCCGGGGGGGATGGGGTGAGCTGGGAGGGGAGACCTGGAGCACTGCACTGGAGGAGAGGGTGCTGCTGTTTTTTGAGCCTGGAGGAGATCTGAGGGGGTGGGGGACCACTTGGGCCCGATTGTCAATGTGCCATGCCTGAACACCTACTGAAATACTGTCTCCCCCCCCTGTACTTTGATTCCTCACTATATTGCCCCCATGGGGTGTAGGTGCATTACCGGAGAGGGGGACCTCCCTCCACCTAGACTGGTTTCTAGGGGGGGTTGCAATTCCCGGTTGTATACAAATATGCCGATCCAGCGGTGGATCGGAGGGGGTGGGCTACATGTTAGGCGGGGATGGGGAGTCTGTTACAAATAGATATTGCACTAGGATCCTGCATCTTTTGCTGGTTACAATTTTTGCACTGCTTGTTGCCCTGGTTATACAATATATACTACATTTAGCTTGTCATGCTCTGTTTCCTGTATTTTTGACACTATACAGCTGTTTGAGGTTTGTTTTATTTTGCTTACCATACTGGTACCAGTTTGGCCTTCATTGTACTCTGCAGGGGGTGGGTGGGGAAAGCCGTGAGTTCGCCTCCTGGCTCTGTCCACCCACCTTCCCACCTAGGTTTGCGCTCCATCACCAGGGATTTCTCTGGCGAGCGCCACAGCCGCTTGGGCTGAATTTGATTCTCTACCACTGCCGCACGCTCTAGTGACAGTCTTCTAATTTTCACGGCTCTCTAGGAGCTAGCTCTCCTTACTCTACTCTTTCCCTCTCCTACTCTTCTCCTACACCTTTTCTTTTTATCTTTTGGATTATTATTTTTTGACCCCCCCCCCCCAACTATTTTTGTTGTGCGGATACTTTCCTCGAACATGGATGTCCTCAATATAATCTCCCGGAACATGAAGGGCCTAAATACGCCGGAAAAAAGGCGAATGCTACTTCACGATATGCGCAGTAGGAGGGCGGACGTCGTCCTGCTGCAGGACACGCACTTCCGGGAGAACAACCTTCCGTTACTTAGGAACAGGCACTTCCCCCTAGCTTATCACTCCAATTACACTGAAGCCAAATCCAGGGGTGTAACTATTCTCATTTCTGCTAGAGTACCCTGGTGGCTAATTGACTCTCAGGTGGACGGAGAAGGCCATTTCCCTTTTCCTGAAAGGCTTGGTTGGGGACAAGAAGGTGACCTTAGCAAATCTTTACACACCTAACCAAGACGTGTTCCTTAAGAGGAGACTGACTCAACTCATGCGTTTCGCAGAGGGTCAACTTATAGTGGGCAGACACTTAAACATTCCCCTGATCCCCCTTGAAGACACCTCCTCTGGTACTGCCTCTACGACACGGGACGTGCGCAAGCATATAGGACTAGCTCTCCACTCCGTGACACGGATAGACGCCTGGCACCTCTTCCATCTGGGAGAACGCGACTACACTTTCTATTCCAAGCCGCACCAGGTGTATTCGCGCATAGATTACTTCCTAGTTCCCCCACGGGCAGCTTCACGCGATCACAGACACCTACATTGACTCAAACACGTGGTCAGACCACGCACCAATTGGTATGAGATGCGCTATATCTGACAATCCACCGAGACAGAACCCACAATGGCGACTCAATGAAGGCCTGCTACAGAACCCTGACGTTCTGGCGGAGGTTGTCAGGTAAATTAAACATTACTTTGACACCAACTCTACGTGGTATGGGAGGCCCACAAGGCCGTGATTAGGGGACTCATCAAGCACAGTGCTAGACTAAAACGAATGCGTACGGCCCAATTGGACCTGCTCCTCGCCAAACTGCACACCTTGGAATTGACTCATAAGACAGCCCCGACTAGCCAGACTGGCACCGATCTCAACGTCGCTCATTCCCAAATAACTGATCTCCATCTGTTCAAAGCCAAAGGCGGCACTGCGTGTGTGCCAGAGGGAAACTTATGAGTCAGGGGACAAATGCGGGAGGCTCTTGACTCAAACACAAAGACTGGCAACCTACATCCCGCACATCATGACCAGTACTGGACTTAAACGAGCACTGCCATTACAGATCTCGCAAGAGTTCAGGTCCTATTATAGCTCTATATAACCTGACCCGACTCCGTATATACCGTATTGGATATGGCTATCACAGAGCATGGTGGGATCCTCATTCACCCTGTGCCCCTAAGTGAGACACAGGGTGGTTTACACATAAGAGGCATTGGGGAAGCTGAAGCAAGGGTATCTCATACTTTCTAAGAGATTCTGGGTTCCCCGGGCCCTCCCGTTACACCCACACACACCCACACCCACACCCACCTACACCTACATCTACATCTACACACACACCTACATCTACACACACACACACACACACCTACATCCACACACACACACACACACACACACACACACCTACATCCACCTACATACACACACACACATCCACACACACACCTACACATCCACACCTACACATCCACACCTACACATCCACACCTACACATCCACACCTTACACATTAATATAAGTATATGAAAATAATTATAAGAATATAATTATAATTATATAATAAATAAAAAATATTATCTATAAACAATATATATAAATTATATTTATAGATACACATAACATAATCACACACATAAAAACATCTACACACTAACACACACACTAACATAAAACTACACACACACAAATATACACAAACAAATACAAACACTCACACACATCTACACACACACCTACACACACATCCACACATCTACACCTACACACACACACACACACATCTACACCTACACACACACACACACATCTACACACACACACACCTACACACACACACACCTACACACACACACACACCTACACCTACACACACACACACACACACACACACACACACACAATCTACACACACCTACACACACCCACACACACACACACCTACACACACACACACACACACACCTACACACACACACACACACACACATCTACACACACACACACACACATCCACACACATACACACACCCCTACACACAAACACACATACATCTACACACACACCTACATCTACACACACACATACACACATCTACACACACACACATCTACACACATCTACACACACACATCTACACAAACACACATCTACACACACACACATCCACACACATATACACACACACACATCTACACACACATACACACACCTACATCTACACACACACATCTACACACACACATCTACATCTACACACATCTACACACACACACACATCTACACATCTACACATCTACACACACACACACACACATCTACACATCTACACACACATATCTACATCTACACACACACATCTACACATCTACACACACACGCGCCTACATCTACACACACACGCACACATCTAAACACACACACACCTACACATCTACACACACACACACACACACCCACACATATCTACACACACACACACATCTACACACACAAATCTACACACACAAATCTACACACCTACACACACATCCACACATCTACACACACAAATCTACACACACACACACACCTACACACACACACACACCTACACACACACACCTACACACACACACACACCTACACACACATCTACACACACACCTACACACACATCCACACCTACACATCCACACCTACATCTACACACACCTACATCTACACACACCTACATCTACACACACCTACATCTACACACACACACACACACACACATCTACACACATCCACACACACACACATCTACACACACATATCTACATCTACACACACACATCCACACCTACATTCACATCTACACACACACATCCACACCTACATTCACATCTACACACACACATCCACACCTACATTCACATCTACACACACATCCACACCTACATTCACATCTACACACACACACACACACATCTACACACACACATACACATCTACACACACACATCTACATCCACACACATACACACACACATCCACACACACACACACATCTACACACATATCCACATCTACACACACACACACACACATCTACACACACACCCACACCTACACACACACCCACACCTACACACACACACACACCTACACACACATCTACACACACATCTACACCTACACACACATCTACACACACATCTACATCCACATCTACACACACACACATCTACACACACACATCTACACACACACACACACATCCACACACACATACACACACACACACACACACACATCCACACCTACACACACATCTACACACACACACACACACACACCTACACACACACATCTACACACACACACACCTACACACACACACATCTACACACACACACATCTACACACACATCTACACCTACACACACACACACACATCTACACACACACATCTACATCTACACACACACACACACACACACACATCTACATCCACATCTACACACACACACACATCTACACACATCCACACACACACACACATATCTACACACATCTACACACACACACACACACACACACATCTACACACACACATCCACATACACACACACACATCCACACACATCTATACACACACACACACACACACACACCCCCACACACTACACACACACATACACATCTATACACACACACACATATCCACACACACATACATCTACACACACACACACATCTACACACACACACACACATCTACACACACACACACATCCACATCTACACACACACCTACATCTACACACACACACATCTACACACACATATCTACATCTACACACACACATCCACACCTACATTCACATCTACACACACATCCACACACACCCACACACACATCTACACACACACACACACACATCTACACACACACACACACATACACACACATCTACACACATCTACACACACACACACATCTACATCCACACACACATCCACATCTACACACACATCCACACACACACACACATCTACACCTACACACACACACACACACACACATCTACATCCACATCTACACACACACATATCTACACACATCTACACACACACACATCTACATCTACATCCACACACACACACACACACACATCCACACACATCTATACACACACACACACACCCCCACACATCTACACCCACACACATCTATACACACACACACCCACACACACATATCCACACACACATACATCTACACACACACACACACACATCTACACACACATCTACACACACCTACACCCCTACACACACACACACCTACACACATCTACACATCTACACACACACACACACACACCTACACACATCTACACACACACACACACACACCTACACACATCTACACACACACACACATCTACATCTACACACACCTACACACACACACACACACATCTACACATCTACACACACACACCTACACACATCTACACACACACACATCTACATCTACACACACCTACACACACACACACACACACATCTACACACACACACACACACACATCTACACACACACACACACACATAGAAAAAAAAGGTGCTTGTGCGCTTACCACTCAGTAAAAATAGAAACACTAAAGTGCAAATATTGCTGAACAAATTAAATATTAAGAGACAACTAGCAGCTAACTTCTATAATGTGACCAACATACAATAAAATAGTTTATATAGTGAAGCAGCGCTAAATGTCAATAGAAAGTGCTAATATTAAAAGTGCTATTAATAAAGTCTAACTTCTCATAAATTAAATAAATGGGGTGACAAAATCAACAATAATAAAATAAAAGTAAAACGTCCAAACAGTGACTATGTAAATAAAGTGCTAAATAGCCAAAATGGCAGTCCAAATAGCAACAGCTAATTGCAGGGAGAGAAGCAAGGATGGGTGTGGGAATACACCTTGTCTCATCAGAAACACACTGGATCAGATGAACAAATGATGCATAAATAATCCTCCCCCATAGACACCAGCCTCTCACCTCTCTGGTGGACCCCACGGGGTCAGTATTAACCACAAAGATCTCCACTGCTCACAATGAGAACTTCCAGTCCTTTTGCGTGACCCAAAACCACTGTAGGGATCTCCAACGCTTACCAGTGTTCTTCCTTAAAGCAAATCTTCCTGATGGACCCCACGAGGTCAATAATGGCCACAAAGATCTCCACTGCTCACAATGAGAACTTCCAGTCCTTTTGAGTGACCCGGAACCACTGTAAGAATCTCCACAGCTTACCAATGTTCTTCCTTAAAACGAATCTTACTCCATAATATTCAGAAAAAAACAAAAAGGGACTCCATAGTGAAGCATGTAAAGGAAAGCCCCAAGAAAAGGCGTTTATTCAAATAAAAACAGCTAAAAAATACGTTAAAAACCAAGGAGTAAAAAACGCCAAACAAAACGTTCATAAAATACTAACTTCCGGTTTACGGCCGCAAACCAGAAGTGGACGTCACTTAGGCTCCTCCTCCCGATGCGTTGCGTCACTACACACGTGACTTCATCAAGGGCATAGGGGCCAAGTGACTAATAGGAGCTTATATACACTTCTGATCATCATATGCAAATTAATACCAAGCAATGGATTCTGGGAGATCAGTCAGGTCATTCTTGGTCTTCATGACCTTGACAACTACTGCCCAGAACAAGGTATAAATACAAACTAGATAAACTAGTAAATAGATAAAAAGATATACATTAAAGTTGCTAACGTCAAAACATTAAAACTAAATATTGAACAAAAAAAAAAAAAAAATTGACGTAACTACTAAAATACACATCTAATAATTGGAAATAAAACAATTAAGATCAAACTCAATATTTAAACCTAGAGGGGTAAGTGACTGTAACTCAAAAATCCAACGAGACTCAGCTTGACTGAGAGTGATGACCTTGTTACTTCCTCTCCAATGGGGTCTATACTTTTCAATACCCCAAAAGGAAAGGGAACTGGGATCTTTCCCATGAACTTCAGTAAAGTGCCTAGATACACTATGCTTGGGAAAGCCAGTTTTAATATTTTGAACATGTTCCCTCAACCGTTTCCAGAGGGGCCTTTTCATTCTGCCCACATACTGGAGTTTGCATGAGCACTCCAGTACGTAGACAGCCCCTTCAGTCCTACAGGAAATAAACTCTTTGATAACATAATTTTTTCCTGTGGAGGTGGCTACAAAATCATCTTTTTTGGACTTCTTAAACTTAGTATGCCTACACGCATAACAATACTTGCACGGGTAGAAGCCCTTTCCTTCAAAAAAGGAAAAATAGGATTTTTATAACAGCTTACCTGTAAAATCCTTTTCTTGGAGTACACCACGGGACACAGAGCTAGTCATTACATAATGGGTTAAGGGTCACCAGCGGTGATTGGACACTGGCACAACCATTGGAAGACAGTTCCCCTCCATATAACCCCTCCCATCAGGGAAGTACCTCAGTTTTGTAGCAAAGCAGTAAGGTTCCCATAAGAAGGGGGGGACCTCTGTGTCCCGTGGTGTACTCCAAGAAAAGGATTTTACAGGTAAGCTGTTATAAAAATCCTATTTTCTTTATCGTACACCACGGGACACAGAGCTAGTCATTACATAATGGGACGTCCCAGAGCAATGCTCATATGAAGGGGGGGAGACACAGATCAAAACAGGCCGCTTGCGGACCAGAAGCCCTATACTGCTGCCTGCAGCACACTTCGCCCAAAGGCGGAATCCTCATGTCCTTTCACATCTATTTGATAGAATTTGGAAAATGTATGGACCTGAAGACCAAGTTGCAGCTTTACAGATCTGAGCCATCGAAGCCTGGTGGTGCACTGCCCATGAAGCACCTATCGCCCTGGTAGAGTGCGCCTTAACAGGAAAAGGAGGAGTCCTGTTCTTTAAACCATAAGCTTGAATAATTACTTGTCTAATCCACCTGGAAATGGTGGATTTTGATACCGCTTGGCCCTTCTTGGGCCCATCTGGTAAAATAAACAAAACATCTGTTTTACGTATCTGAGCGGTTGCTTGCAGATACACCTTTACCGCTCTCACTGGATCTAGAGAGTGTAATAATTTTTCCCCCGCCGTCCGCGGGTTTGGAAAAAAGGAAGGCAGAACAATGTCTTGATTCAAGTGAAAAGCCGACACCACCTTGGGTAGAAAAGCCGGATGGGGTCGTAGTACGATTTTGTCCTTGTGACAAATTAGATAAGGCTCTTTACAAGAAAGAGCTGCTAGCTCTGATACTCTCCTAGCAGAAGCTATAGCAATCAGAACGGCCAACTTCCTACTTAATATAATTAAAGGAATATGGCGAATAGGTTCAAAAGGTTGCTTTTGCAACACTGACAAACCCAAATTCAAATCCCATGGACACAAGGGAGTCCTAACTGGAGGATTTATCCTCAGTACCCCCTTAATGAATGTCCGAACTAGGGAGTGAGATGCCAATGGTCTCTGAAAGAAGACTGATAGAGCCGATATATGCCCTTTGATGGTGCTAAGGGCTAAATTCATATCCACTCCTAACTGGCAAAAAACAAGAATCCTACTTATTTCATACTTCTGAGGATTCCAACATCTGGATTCACACCAGGAAACGTATGCTCTCCAGACTCTGATAGATGAGTCTGGAGGCTGGCTTTCTAGCATTAATGAGCGTAGAAAGAGCCGGACCAGAGACCCCTCTCTTTTTAAAAATGTGGGTCTCAGCAGCCAGGCCGTCAACTTTAGCCTTTGTAAGGAAGGGTGGAATACTGGACCCTGTGACAGCAGGTCATGTCGGAGTGGAAACTTCCAGGGCCTTCCTATCGCCGTTTTTACAATCTCGGCGTACCAAGGCCTCCTGGGCCAGTTTGGGGCCACTAGGATTACTGGTATTCCCTCCTCCTTGATCCTGCGAAGCAGTCTTTGTAGAAGAGGGATCGGAGGGAATGCCTAGATCAGTGAGAACTGATTCCATGGAGTTATTAGAGCGTCTGTATTAGAGCGTCTGTCCCGTAGGCTAGAGGATCTCTCGTTCTGGACACAAAGTTGTCCAATTTCTTGTTGAACCTGGCAGCTAGCAGGTCTACATCTGGGTTTCCCCCATCTCAGACATATGGCCTGAAAGATCTCGGGGTGAAGAGACCACTCCCTGGTAGCAGCTGCTGACGCCTCAGGTAGTCTACTTGCCAATTTTCCATCCCTGGAATGAAGATTGCAGAAAGGCAAGGTACATGCTCTTCTGCCCATGCCAGGATCCGGTTCACCTCTCTTTGGGCTGCCCGACTGCGGGTGCCTCCTTGGTGATTGATGTAAGCTACTGCAGTAGCATTGTCGGATTGAACCCGAACTGGGTAGCCCTGTAACCTGTATGTCCAAGGTTTTGAGGGCTAGATATACCACCCGGATCTCTAGCACATTGATGGGCAGGATCCCCTGAGTCTTGGCCCAGGTTCCCTGGGTAGAAGCCTCCTCGAATACTGCACCCCAGTCCGATAGGCTGGCATCCCTAGATACCACCTTCCAGGCCACTGGGAGGAAGGACTTTCCCTTCCGTAAATTCCTGGCTTCTAGCCACCAATCGAAGCTGTGGCGTACTTGTGAGGACAGGCGCATGGGTATATCCAGAGCTTGGCTCTTCCTGTTCCAGGAAGCTAAAATATTGCCTTGAAGTAGTCTCAAATGAAACTGGGCGTAAGGGACCGCCTCGAAGGAGGCTACCATCTTTCCCAATAGTCTCATGCAAAGGCGAATAGACGGCCTCTTGTTTGCTTTGACCTTGTGGATCAGGTCTTTCAGAGACTGTATCTTCGGTTCTGGCAGGTATACCCCGTTTTGGGCTGTATCTATGATCATGCCCAGGTGCCCTATCCTTCTTTGGGCCTGGAGAGAGGATTTTTGTAAATTTATAATCCATCCTAAATGCTCCAGGTATCCTACTGTAGTGTGTACAGCGTGACCCAATCCGTCCTTTGACTGATCTATTACTAGTAGATCGTCCAGATAGGCTGTTACCGCAATGCCCCGTGTTCTTAGGTTTGCTAACAGAGGAGCTAGCACCTTTGTGAATACTATGGGCGCGGTGGCTACACCAAACGGCAGAGCCACAAATTGAAAGTGGCGATCTTCTACCGCAAACCTTAGGAATCTTTGGTGAGCGGGGAGGATGGGTATGTGTAAATGTGCGTCCTTGATATATATGGGCGCCATGAATTTTCCGCCCTTTAAAGTGGCGGCCACGGATCGGATCGTTTCCATTCGAAAATGGCGATCGTTCAGGAACCGATTTAGGGATTTTAGATCCAGGATGGGTCTGACATCTCCATTTGGCTTTGGAATCACAAAGAGGTTTGAGTAAAAACCTGAACCTCGCTCTTTTTGGGGTACGTCTGTAACTACCCCTTGAGCCATTAAGTGATTCAAACCTTTGAAAAAGGATTCTCTTTTTTGTGGATCCTTGGAGAGTCTTGAACCTCGGAATTGAGAAGGTGGGATCTCTCGAAATTCCAGTTTGTACCCTGAGGATATTGTGGATACTACCCAATTGTCCTGGATTTCTGACCACCAAGTCGCTCAGAACTGACAAAGCCTTCCTCCCACTCGGCCGAGCGGGGGCGCCCCTTCACTGAGAGGCTTTGGGGGCTTGCTTATTAGCTCTTGCACCCCACGGCTTCTTGTTCTTCTGAGCTTGCCCCTTGGCTTTTGTGGGCGGCTAAAACAGGCCGCCGCCACTGGTTGGAGTCAGATTTCCCGGGAGCTGGGGAGAGAGCGTTTAAAACAAGATCTCTTGTTTTTCTTTCTCTCAGGTAAAAGTCGTTTTACCACTTGATATCTTCTGTATATATTTTTCGAAATCTTCCCCAAATAGGCGTTCGCCATGGAACGGGAACTTGCCAACAGCTTTTTGCATGGGGTCTCCGCTGACCAATGCTTAAGCCAAAGTACTCTGCGCATCTGTACCAGCTGGAGTGTAAGGCGTGATGCCTGTATGATAGAATCTCTCATGGCATCCACTGTGAAGCATAAGGCTTTAGGCAAATTTTCCCAATTTCTAGCCTGCTCTGAAGGCAGTTCCTTCAGCCCCTGCTTTACCTGTTGGCTGATGACCTGACACATACCGACTGCTGCTACTGCAGGTTGGGTAATTGAGCCGGCCAAAAAGGAGGAATTCAACTTCCTCTCAGAAGGATCTTTTAAACCCTTGTACATTATCCACCGGACATGTCAGGTTTTTATTTACACAAGAAATAGCCGCAACTACCGCAGGCAGGCTCCATTTCTTTTAAAAAAAAAATTTTCCCCCATAGGATAAAGAATGTTAAACCTTTTTGGAGGTGAGAAACGCTTATCTGGATGTTGCCAGTTTGCGTATATTAGATCCTCTAGTAACTGATGAACCGGGAAGGAGCATGCACCTTGCAGGGATCTTAATGACCCTAGGGAGGAGACAGGTAATTCCGTTACCTCCGCAGAGGTTAACTTAAATGCACTGCTATAGCATTGTACCTGTGACCTTAAAATCTGGCTCCTCATCCTCTGCTGATGTAGCCTCCTCCTCATCCTCCTCCCTCAGGTACTTCTGAAGGGAGGTCCAATACTGGAAGAGACCTGCTTCGCTTATTGTCCCTTTTTAGAGGACTTAGCGATTAAGGTAGCAATTTTTTCCTCCAGATTATTTAGGGCAGCTGATAAAGTGTCCTCAGTGACATATACAGGCCCAGGCTTCACTGGGGAAGCCGCCATACCTGACCGAGGTAATGGCTCATCCTGAACAGGTGCATTTAGCAACACAGGAGAGAAAGGTACCGAGTCAGCACAGTTAGAGCCTCCTCTCAGGCGGTGGTGCTTTCTTATCTCTTTTTGTCCGTATTACTTCCCCTGGAAGGCTTACTGTTTAGACAAAATACAAGGTACCTAAATGCATATACTACCGTGTTTAGTTTAGCAAATACATTAAGTATGCAACTTTTAACACATAACTATGCATAACATGGATGTCTTCTAGGAAGTACCCAATCCAACCACATGGAGTCTAACGTCCCTGTATAGCTGCTGTGTTTCTCTGCCAGGAATAAGAGAACTAACGAGCTTGCTTGCTGCTGCAGTGCTTCTCACACTGACAGTCTTTTAAATTTGGCGCCGTTTCTGTGCCTGCGCGCGCCACGTGCCCGCCTTCGCCCCCCCCCTCCGATAAAGCGTGCTCGCGCGCGCGGCCCTTAGCGCTATGGCGGTGGCCATAGTGAGAGAGGACTCTCATCAGCCCTTGTTCCCACTTACCTGCATCTGCAGGTGTCTGGTCGGCCACCGAAAGGAGGATCGGGGTGCCCCAGCAAGCTCAGCAGCGGAGGTGACGAGCAGTGTACTTCGCCGAAGCCGACACTGAACAGAGTGAGGTGAGTATATTCAGCTCTTTACTCCCCCCAGTGGTGGAAAAAAAGAAGACATCCACTTTTTGAAAAAGGTCCCAACCTAGTTATG